>JACSYO010002129.1:2315776-2915776 GCA_016806645.1 Ophiodon elongatus
ATGAGTATTACCACTTCCTGGCAGAGAAAATCTACAAAATCCAGAAGGAGTTGGAGGAGAAGAGGCGCTCACGACTCCAGAAACAACCTGGCATGGTGGGCACAGCTGGGCCTCAGCAACCTGGAATGGCTCAGCCCAACGCCATGGGCCCAGGACAGGGCGTCCGGTCTCCCAGTTAGTAGCCAATCTCTCTCTACACTCTGGGTGACAAAATACAAAAGGGGAAAGATGAGAATACTGGCAAACTATTCCGAAGTTCTTAGTTGATAAAAGTTCAAAGCATTTCTGTTACTGATAGCAACTTATAAATGAAAACTGTTTTATCATGTCTTCTCTCAGATGGACCTGTGCCTATGCCCAACATGCCAAATCAGATAATGAACCGTATGCAGGTGTCCCAAGGTTGGTGTTTGCGCTTTGCTTTCTTAGCAGTTGTTTACAGAGAAAAGCAATCTATATGTCCTTCTTTGGCTAACCTTCCTAGTTCTTAAGTTAGCAAATGTATTGATGTTTAAATGTTGTACAGAAAATTGGTGAGCATTTCAACACCTGCTTAACTCCTACCAGTTAAAGCTGAATACATTTGTCAGAACGCTGATGTTAAAGTGAGCTGGTTCAGTGCCTTTGCCAGCCCAGTAGGACATGGATTATTAAATTACAACAACTCCTAAGTATGATAAACAAGTATATAATTGCATGTGTATCTGTTCCCACAGGAATCAATCAGTTTAACCCAATGGCAATGCAGAATGCGCAGATGTCTCAGGCACCCATGGGAACACGTGCTCCCTCCCCCATGAACCATCCACAGCAAATGAACATGAGCTCCGTCCCAGCGGTTAGATCTTTCTCCTCTGTCTCCCTGCTTTTTCATTTTTTTCCTCTCCTCCTTTCCTCTCTTCTGCCACTTTGCCTTTTTAAACTTGCTCTTCTTGGAACTATTTTCCAGTTTTTATCACCGTGTTTGTTTTGTTTACAGTTGTTCAGTTCCTGTTCCATTTTTCCAGTCATTCTCTGGCTCTTTCCTCCATCTTTTGCTCCTCTTGACTTATCAAATGCCCTACGCTATTTCACTGATTGTTAATTTCTTGGTCTGTTACCATTTTGACACTACAGCATCAGTATGTAGTTGGCTGCATGTGGTTGACAGAGGTCCATATCAATTTATTATCCAGCCGCAGCAATCTGTAACGTAACATGTTGCATGGCATGGCAGAGCCCAAAGCCTGGCTTACAGCTAGTTAATTTTCCTCCCTGACTAAGATCTGTTGCCATGCTGTGTTTTGATTCAGCATATTGTTTATTTTTGATTTACGCCACATGGCCTTTAGAAGACTATTTTAGTGATAGCATGCTGCATTCCATTCACTTTATTTTACTTGGCAAGCGTTGAATATTAGAGGCTTGCTGCCATAATGATTTCATCACGTTTCATCGCTTTTGTCTTTTTCAGATGGGAATGTCCCCGTCAAGGATGCCTCAGACTCAAGGAATGATGGGTAGTCATGCTAATAACATGGTAGCGCAGCCAGCCAACCAGGGCCAGTTCCTGCAACAAGGCCAGTTCACTGCTGCTTCAGGTGGAGCAATGAATGTGAATGTAGGCTTGGGTCAGCCCATAACACAGGCTGCTGTCACACAGGTGAGGATATTTATGCTGTGCTTTACGCTCCTAGCGTTTTCAGGGCTCCCTGCATTTTTCTGTCTGAATGTGGCCTTATGAGTG
This sequence comes from Ophiodon elongatus, assembly GCA_016806645.1. NCBI lineage: Eukaryota > Metazoa > Chordata > Actinopteri > Perciformes > Hexagrammidae > Ophiodon > Ophiodon elongatus. Next base: position 2,317,503 of record JACSYO010002129.1, read on the forward strand.
TCAGCATGTTGCCTGCTTAATGAATGGTGTGTACTGGTATGCTAACCGCGCATCCCTCTTTGTCCCATCAGCCACAGAACTCTAACCTCCCGCTGAATGCACTGGGATCCCTTGGCCCCCAGCTGCCCTGTGGCCCTGCAGCCCAGCCTACCCTCGGCGCTACTCCTCCACCCAATGCCTCTGCCAGCCTGCAGCCTCAGCAGCAGCAGCAGCAGCAGCAGCAGCAGCAGCAGCAGCAGCATGCTTCTGCACAGGCCCAGGTGCCACAGCAGCCCACTACCCCCGCCTCCACTGGTGGGCCCTCCTCCACCCCAACCCATAGACCCAGTAGCGTCCCTGGCCCCCCCTCAGCCATGGGCACACCTGACCCCTCCCAGCCGATCACACCGCTGCAGCCGCAGACAGAACCCCCCAGCCAAATGCAGCAGCCCACCTCAGTACAGGCACAGCACCCCAGCACACCGGTGAGATACTGGTTGTCACGTAAAATGAACTATAGAGAATTAACTATAGGGGATCACTGACAGTCAATCCTCAATGTGCTTTTACAGCAATATGACTTTTGTGATAAGAATTTCTCTTCCTCCTCTCCCTAAGTTGTCCCAGGCAGCAGCGAGTATAGATAACAGAGTGCCCACCCCAGCGTCTGTGGCTGAGTTGAGCTCCCAGCAGGCCCTGCCGGACAAGGGCAGCACTGAAGCCAAACCTGAAGTAAAAGACGAAGAAGATGACGGCAAGTCTGGAAAGAAGCAGCCAGACATAAAAATGGAGGTATGTTCATGATTTATGATGATTTACTAACAGAAAGAATATAGAAAGAAGCACACTTGCGTCTACTGTAGGTCAGACTTGAAGCCATTTGCTGTTTGAGCTGTTATTGCAAACTTAGTCCACCACATCTAACCCTGCTCAAATTACATGTCGAAAAAAGTAGATTTGACTTCTGGGAGTGCCTCGAAAATTTGAAAAGACAAATTTAAAAGAGATTTAAAGTTTTAAATTCTTGATTGTTTCCTGACTCACCACTGGAGGATAGCTGATAAACCATTATGTTCATATAGCAGGATGATGAAACCAAACCCCTGCTGGTGAAGAAGGAGGAGCCAGATGCAGCAGAGCCAAAGCAGGAACCAATGGAAACTGAGGAAAAGAAGCCGGAGATGAAGACAGAACCCAAAGAAGAGGAGGAAAGTGGGGCCAACGGCACTTCAACCACCTCCAGCCCTCAGAGCCGAAAAAAGAGTAAGAAGACAGAACTCATTTGTATATATCAAATGTGTAACAATATTTTGTGGTATTACATTTTGTGATACAAAAATTAGAAGACATGTGTCATGGAGCTAAAATAATAGATCTCAATATCAAGTAAATGTATTTTTATTTTATTTATGTATAGATACGTACTATAGCTTTGAACTAAAATCTTATATTTGCTGACTCCCATATGCTTTTTGTGTTTGCGTCATATAACATCGTTATTGTCTGTCCAGTTTTCAAGCCAGAGGAGCTGAGACAAGCCTTAATGCCAACACTTGAGGCCCTCTACAGGCAAGACCCAGAGTCACTGCCCTTCAGACAACCTGTAGACCCCATGCTACTAGGCATCCCTGTGAGTGTCCACAATAACACACAAACGCACACAATCATTTTTAAATTACATGAAATTAAAATAATGTTAAGCATGATTTCCTCATTCCCGCAAATGTGTCTCTCCTGCTTCACAGGACTACTATGACATTGTGAAGAATCCCATCGACTTATCCACCATCAAGCGCAAGCTGGATACGGGTCAATATCAGGAACCGTGGCAGTATGTGGACGATGTGTGGCTCATGTTCAACAACGCGTGGTTGTATAACCGTAAAACATCCCGTGTCTACAAGTACTGCAGCAAGCTGGCAGAAGTGTTTGAAGCAGAGATTGATCCCGTCATGCAGGGCTTGGGCTACTGCTGCGGCAGGAAGGTGAGTACATGCGAGATGGGATTTCTTTTTTTTTTCTTTTTTTTTTTTTTAAACGACTAAATGGAACAAATCAGGAAATCAACATCCATATTTGGTCGAATTACACAACAACGATTTTATTGGAATGTTGACCCAGCATTAACACATATATCCTTGTCTAAAAAATAACTAAAATTGTAAATAAAAAAATAACTAAAGTTAAAAAAAACATTGGGGAGAAATTTACAATTACAGAAGATGCTTAATGAGCTAATTAAGCACAATCTACTCCAATACATGTTATTGCTGGCCATTCATAACCAAAATATTTACTAAGGGGGGACCACTCATTTACAAACTCGTCTAAGGTTCCTTGCAAGATATTGGCTAACCTTTTCGTAGGGAAGAATTTATAATTTATCATATCACATTGACAACGTAGGTGGATGTTCATCTAACCAAACATGTAGGATTGAAAGGCGAGCAGCATTAAGCACGATACTTAGCAATTTTGCCTGTTGACAGGATAAGGAGCTAATACCAAAAATACATAGTTTTTGGATCGATTACCATTTTAACGCCAATACATTTCTCAATCTCTGCTCGAACAGAGGACCAGTATATTGTGATCAATGGACACGGCCACATTAGATGAAAATAAGTTCCAAATAGTTTTTGGCACTTTCGACATGCTTCTGAACACGATTCATCATATTTACTACGCATTTCAGGAGTCATATGCCGTTTTTGATCTTATATTGTGTTTAATTGCTGAACGGACTTTATTGCATCGCCTAGGTATATATCATACATTTTTGTGATACTAGCAGCCTCCCACTCTCTAAACCCCACACCTGTGCAAGTATATTCAAAGTCAGGGTTATTTAGAAATAGGTGCCAAGAGTGAATATTGGCTAATTCCAAAGTGTTTACATATGCTATTCAAAGACTTGCACATGTTACTAACTATAAAATCTTTAATTATATATCTTTAATCTTAGCTCGCAACTTTCTGGAACATAAAAAAGGAAGCTAACATTATCAAGACTAGTACTTTCCAAATCTGAAAAAGAGAACTGATCATCTTTAACCCATTCTGTGACGTTTCTCAGTTGTGAGGCCCAGTGATGATACTTTAAATTCAATAGAGCTAATCCACCCTTACTACCCGCAGATTGAAGTTTTTGTAATTTTATTCTAGGGTGCTTATTTTTTACAAACAAATCTACGAAATGCACTACTTATTAATTTGAACCGCTTTAAGGGAATAAAGTAGGTAACATCTGTACATCTTGGATACAATAAGCAAGGAATGACATTCATTTTAATAATTTGCAATCCGGCCTAATCAAGACACTGTTAAGTTCATCCATCTCTGAAGGTCTGTTATTGATTTTGGTAACTATGGGTAGAAAATTAAATTTCTTTAAATCAGAGAGGTTGGGTGGAAAAAAATGGCAAAATACTTAAATCCATTAGGAATTTAACACAAAACTGTACTTATTACTTTATATTGCCCGTTCACATTATCTTTACCTGTATGTGGATGCTGACTTGAGTGCAACCTGTTTGTAACAATTACATGGATTGTTAATGTTCTCACTCGTGTTTCCACAGTACGAGTTCTCACCCCAGACGCTGTGTTGCTATGGCAAACAGTTGTGTACCATTTCCAGGGACGGCACTTACTACAGCTACCAGAACAGGTAAATTTGATGCCGACTGTTCTGAGGGGTTTTAAAGACAAGGTGTGCAGCTTCGTCCTCAAAGATTAAGCATGGCCAAAGATACCACCTCACATACAGCCGTACAAGTCAACAACGCTATAAGGACGTTATTCACATGACCTTTCCTTTATAGGGGTGTCACAGACACCACTGAGTTGTATATTATGGCCAAGCAGAATGTGCATTATCTGGCCCTGTGTTGTCTTTATATGTCTGCTGTGCCCAAGAACCAGCCCCAAAGCTCCCCCTGCTGGGCAGAATCTGCTTCTGCACCTCAAATCATTCCAATGCAACACCATTCAATTATTGCAAATACTTGCGATGAAATATTGTGAGTTTTAGGATTCAGGCTTCCACTTGACCAAATCTTCATCTAAATTCCTAAAGTATTAGGACTGAAATACCCTTTACTTAATTAACATTAATTAGTCAGGTAGCTGAACATTTTCCTACTAGACCTTCACATTTGTATTATTATTGTCACTCCTGTCTCTCCCAGCATGACCATATCATTCCTTCATCTGCTCATAATGCATGTTGCTTGTGTTATAAATAATTGCAGTGAAACTGTTTTTTTTGTTTTAATATTCCAACATGTAGTTAAAAGTCATGTAGACATACAGTATTTTCCTGCACATTACTTTTTTGACAATCATTACAATCATTATCATTATTAACATCTTAGCATGTTTCCCCTATTTCTGTTCCAGTTTGAATGAGAGTGGCTGGATGACCATTTCAACTGTCACTAACATGTACCTCTGCCTGTGTGTATGTGTCCCCCTGTCTGTCTGCTCTTCGGTTGTTGCCGTGTTCGCCGTTTATTCTGCATTCTGCCACCTGTACGCCGGTTTGCCTGTGCTGCTACTGTGTGTGCTGGCTGCAGTTCACCCAAATATGGCCTTATTGCCGACAGGTATCACTTCTGTGAGAAGTGCTTCAACGAGATCCAGGGCAACAGTGTGACCCTGGGGGACGACCCGGCACAGCAACAGACGTAAGTTACCAGGCCCGGGTGGCTGAACACCACCTGATGATCATCTTGCGAGATTATCAGGCTGTTTTCTCAACTTTTCTGTGTGGAAAGGAGTTTCAATCACAGGAGCCAACGTGAACTTGGTTGTCTCTTTATCTCTTTTTTTTGTGCAGCATGATATCAAAAGAGCAGTTTGAAAAGAAGAAAAATGACATGTTGGATCCTGAACCGTGAGTAGTAGTAGTAGTAGTAGTTGTAGTAGTAGTAGTGGAGTTCAGTTTGACTCTCATTGATGTTATGGCAGTGATTATTCTTTACCACTGTCGGCAAGAAAGCACAAAAAAAGCAAAACTTTGTCCTTGCCAGGTTTGTTGAATGTAAAGACTGTGGACGAAAGATGCATCAGATCTGCGTGCTGCACTACGATGTTATTTGGCCAACAGGGTAAGTCTCGCTACGGCTGTTGGGCAACTATCCAGCCATTTAAGCATACAATCCATGTTTGACCTTCACAGAACTACAGAATTCTTACTTCTTACTAGGTATTTGCATATGACAGCGTTACTGTATGTTGACTCTAAACTGCAGTGTAATCTTTCTTCTTCCAGCTTTATCTGTGACAACTGTCTAAAGAAGTCTGGCAAAACAAGAAAGGAGAACAAGTTTTCAGCCAGAAGTAAGTTGCGTTTCATGGTAAAAGAACAGTAACATTTCATTTGATTTTAATGATCCTTTATTTGATCACACTGAAGTCTCAATGTTTACAACTTGGATGATATTAAGTGCATTTTGTTCTTGTGTTTGCGCTGGCCTATGTAAAGGGTTGCAGTCAACCAGGTTGGGGACATACATCGAGGACAGAGTGAACAAGTACTTGAAAAGGCAGAACCATCCTGAGGCTGGCGAGGTGTTTGTGCGAGTGGTGGCCAGCTCTGACAAAAATGTGGAGATTAAGCCTGGCATGAAGTCGAAGTAAGGTTCTCACCTGTAGATTAAGTGGGTCTCTCATGATTTGCGAAATGTTTGTTAAATGTGGAATACCATGGTAGTTTACATTGTGCGGCTGCTTTTTATTAATGTAAGATCCACTGGAAAATACATCACATACCACTTAGAAGCGTTTCTTATGTGAGAAACAAACCAGCTGAGAAGTTGGGGATTAATTAAGCACTACTAAAGAAAATGTGCACATTGATTTTTGTGGGAGGGATTACATGGGATTACAACAAAGGTCTCCAGCTAGACTTGAACCGCGGACGCCACCAGGACACCTCCACTCATTGTCACTTTTAATTCATAGATTTGATTGTGTACGTAAATAAAGATCACCTCTATATAGATCTCTAGTGTGGTGACCTTCTGCCGCTGGAATAATGTAAATGCACAAAGAAAAAGTACTTTGACTTTCTTGCACAGTCTTTGTTCTCAAAAGTAATTGCAAGCACGGCACAGTTTTCCTTAAAAGCATAAAAATATAAATCTCCAAGTAAGCAAACATGCATGAAAGACCTGACCATTGATATGATCCCTCTGTAAAATATGCAAATTGTTCTAAAAAAAGACAAACACAAAAACCTGTAACTTTACTTATGCTTCTGTTTCCATAGGTTTGTGGACTCGGGCGAGATGGTGGAGACCTTCCCTTACAGAACCAAAGCACTTTTTGCATTTGAGGAAATAGACGGGGTGGACGTTTGTTTCTTTGGCATGCATGTCCAGGAGTACGGCTCAGAGTGCCCATTTCCAAATACCAGGTAGAACTAGAGAAAAACAAATAAGAATGGTGCATGTATTTTTTCTCAATTTATTTTGGTATTTTGTGTGTGTTGCTCTTTGATTAATCTCTCCATATTTCTTTTGCAGACGGGTTTACATATCATACCTCGACAGTATTCACTTCTTCAGGCCACGTGTGCTAAGGACTGCAGTTTACCATGAGATCTTAATAGGCTACCTGGAGTATGTGAAGAAACTGGGGTAAGTTGAGAGTAACTTTACACAGTGTAGTGTTGCACACAATTTCAACGAATGCTGTAAGTATCATTCCTGCAAGTGGCTGAAGGCTCTTGTTGCCCTCAGGTATGTGATGGGTCACATCTGGGCCTGCCCACCCAGTGAAGGAGATGACTACATTTTTCACTGCCACCCTATTGACCAGAAGATCCCCAAGCCCAAGAGGCTCCAAGAGTGGTACAGAAAGATGCTGGACAAAGCTTTCGCTGAGAGGATCCTACACGATTACAAGGTCAGAAAATTATCACATCGTTACGTCTTTGTGACTACAGTGGGATGCCTTGCCTTTCAAGATTTCCTCGTTAACAATCGTTAACAATTTTGCTACTAGGTATAACTGTACAGTGAGTACGTCTGTTGTAATGAGGCGTCAGTCAGATGCCTTACCATGTTACTGTAAAGATTAGATCTATTTTCAAATGAAGAACTATTGAACTTATGCGCCTACTCTGGAGTAGTCTGAAAATGTAACGCTGACTATCTATTTTTTTTTTTGTTGTTTAGTATGCATATAGTGGTATCTTGATCATTTCTGTTTACTTTTGGTGGGTGGGCAATGATTTTATTTTACCGTCGCTTCGTATAGTCGTATTAACAGGATTCTCTCACAAAGAGATGGTGGTTCACTGTTGCACATGTCTGAATGATGAGCAGGCTCGGGAAGTAATGGAATACTTGGAACGGTGTTTTGTAATTGATACAAGAAAAGGTAACTGTATTCTGTAACAGTTACAGAAAAAAAGACCTAATCAGATTACCGAAAAGCTGAACAGGAATACTTTTTGAGAAGTAACTGTCGCAACCCTGATGCACAATTAGCTTTTTAGTGGTCAAATCTAATGATTTTCATCTTGAAAATGTATTTTATATCAACTAAGAAACAAAAAAGCATGATGGGATTAGTCTAGAGTTAAAACTAATTTACTTGACATACCGATAGACTGTATTCCAATATTGATATTGTCTATCAGGCCCTTTTCTAAATTATATTATTAATATACTGTGAACCATCATTTCAACTGTCTCTGCTAAGGAGACAAGCATGTCACTGTCTCCTGTCCAAAAGTGTGCAGTAAAGGAGGGCTCCCCCTTGTGTTTGGTATAGTTTATTGCAAAAAGTATGAGAACATGAAAACTACAATATTAAAACAATCTATAGTTTAGGATAATCTTTACTGTATGCTTTAGGACTGACATTGTTTTTTACATTTTTTATGTTTTTTTTCCATTTGAATGTGTCATAAAAGGCTGCTCAAAGTTTTAAATTGTACTTCATGCAACTTGCAGACATTTTCTTTCAGAGTTGTGTTACTATCTTGCCTGATGGAAGTCTTGTGTGTTTGGGTTCAGGACATTTTCAAACAGGCAACAGAAGACCGACTGACCAGTGCCAATGAGCTGCCGTACTTTGAGGGCGACTTCTGGCCTAATGTACTGGAGGAAAGCATCAAGGAGCTGGAGCAGGAGGAGGAAGAGAGGAAGAAGGAGGAGAACACGGCCTCCTCTGAGACAACAGAGGTGACTTGGATGGATAGGCGGATTGAGCATGTTGAAATGTTTTTTTTTTTTTTTTTTTTTTTAAAAAGGAACGCTCTTGTTATGCCAAAATCAACAGCTTCGTGCTTGGGCCTCTGTTTCAACCCAGATTTTATCATCCTCAAGTGCTCATTATATAAAAGCTTTCAGCAGTCATTCAGGCATTGTATAACCACTCGGCTTAATTGCATAACCTCATCTTGTATGTTGTGCAGTCTCTCTGAACCTTCATGTCCATCTATTTCAAGGGGGCCCAAGCTGACAGCAAAAATGCCAAAAAGAAGAATAACAAGAAGACCAACAAAAACAAGAGCAGCGTCAGCCGAGCCAATAAGAAAAAGCCTGGGATGCCGAATGTAGCCAATGACCTGTCCCAGAAGCTCTACGCCACCATGGAGAAACATAAGGAGGTGGGAAACCCTAACAACCGAAACATTTTTTTTTTTTCAATCCACGCCTCATTATTTAAAATGCCATTTCATGCAAGATTGCAGCAAGTAAGTTATTTTTAACACATGATACTTTTAAGCTGGTAGGTTTAATGGGTGACCAAATAGTTGCACAGAACAGGTTCTTTCTCGTTAATGCACATCTTAGAGGTACTTCTGGGCAGGAAAGTACACCAGCATACAACAGGACCCATTGGCTTTTAAAGAGCAGTGCAGATACTTAAATCCCATGTAGGAATGACCACCTACATGGGAATGACAGAGAGTTTGTCACACTTTGACTGTCCTTACAACTAACGCATTGCTCCTCCTTTCTACAACCAGGTGTTTTTTGTAATCCACCTCCATGCCGGGCCAGTCATTAACACCCTGCCACCCATCATGGACCCCGACCCTCTGTTGACCTGTGACCTGATGGATGGTCGGGATGCCTTTCTGACTTTGGCCAGGGACAAGCACTGGGAGTTCAGCTCACTGAGAAGATGCAAATGGAGCACGATGTGCATGCTGGTAGAGCTGCACAACCAAGGCCAGGACCGCTTTGTGTACACGTGCAATGAGTGCAAGCACCATGTAGAGACTCGCTGGCACTGCACCGTCTGTGAGGTAGGGATAATGACACCACCAATATGTTTTGAAATTTTTGTCTGTATTAGTTCTGAATTAAAGGTTAATCTTAACATAACCTTAATGTGGTCTTCCTTACCTTTCATCAGGACTATGACCTATGCATCAACTGCTACAACATTAAGGGCCACGAGCACCAGATGGTTAAGTGGGGTCTTGGTCTTGACGATGACAGCAACGGCCAGGGTGGAGAGGCCTCCAAGAGCCCTCAGGAGAGCCGCCGTCTCAGCATCCAGCGCTGCATCCAGTCCCTGGTCCATGCCTGCCAGTGCCGCAATGCCAACTGCTCTCTTCCTTCATGCCAGAAGATGAAGAGGGTGGTTCAACACACCAAAGGCTGCAAGCGCAAGACCAATGGGGGCTGTCCTGTGTGCAAGCAACTCATCGCTTTGTGTTGTTATCACGCTAAGCACTGTCAGGAGAACAAGTGTCCTGTTCCCTTCTGCCTCAACATCAAGCACAAACTCCGTCAGCAGCAGCTGCAGCACAGGCTCCAGCAGGCTCAAATGATGCGCCGGAGGATGGCCACCATGGCTGGAAGGGGTATGCCAATGCCATCTCCACCTACCTCAGCTGGCCCCGACACCCCCAACTCTGTGCAGCAGCCTAATACACCCCAGACCCCCCAGCCCATGCCCAACCCGCCCCAACCACAGCAGCAGCAGCAGCAGCAGCAGCAGCAGCCACCACCACCAAACCCTGCCAATATGGCCCAAGGCTTCCCCAACAATGGCCGCAACAGCCAGCCCGCAACACCAGTGCCGCAGGGCAAACCAGGGCCTCAGTCATCCCCTCTTCATCAGCAGCAGTCACCTCTGCCTAACATGCCCCACCAACAGCAGCCTCAGACACCGCAGCAGCAGCAGCAGCAGCAGCAGCAGCAGCAGCAACAGCAGCAGCAGCAACAGCAGCAGCAGCAACAGCAGCAGCAGCAGCAGCAGCAGCAGCAGCAGCAGCAGCAACAGCAGCAGCAGCAGCAGCAGCAGCAGCAGCAGCAACAGCAGCATCATCAGCAACAGCAGCAGCAGCAGCAGCAGCAACAACAACAACAGCAGCCACTGCTGGCAGCCCTGAAGGTGGCCAGACAGATCGAGATGGTAGCCAAGGTGAAGCAACAGCAGCAGCAGCAGCAGCAACAGCAGCAGCAGCAGCAACAACAGAATTATGCCTTGAATGGGATTCCCATGAACCACCCTCGAATGATGGGGCCCATGCAGGGTCAAATGCAGATGATGCAGGGGCCAAGGGGCCCGCAGGTGATGCAGGCTATGCAGCAGGGCCAATGGGGTCCAGGGATGCAGAATCCCATGCAGAATCCCCAGGGTCATCAGCCACAGGTCCCTCCTCAACAGGGCCCTATGGCCCCTCAGCAGGCTCAGGGACCCCCCATACCCCAGCAGAACCAGCTCATGCAGAGGCCCATGATGCCCCAGCAACAAGGTCTCCAGATGCCTGGGGTCATGCCTCCACAGGGGCCCTCACAGCAAGGCATGACACCACAGCAGCAAAACATGCCACGGGGGATTCCTGGTAACATTGCTCCGAGTGCCCTGCAGGAATTACTGCGCACCCTCAAATCTCCCAGCTCCCCACAGCAGCAACAGCAGGTCCTCAACATCCTCAAGTCCAACCCTCACCTCATGGCCGCTTTCATTAAACAGAGGACAGCCAAGTACCAGGCCACCCAGCCACAGCAGCAGAACGCACAGGCCATGCTGGGGTCTCAGGCAGGAATGCAGGCCATGGCAGCTATGGCAAACCAGGTGCAGAGGCCAGTGATGGCACCTCAGCAGCAGCCTCCTCAGCAGGCAGGGCCCCAGGGCATGGCAACCATGGGCCCCCAAGGCCAGATGATGAATGCTGCTCAAAACGGCAATCCCCAACTGTACCGCAGACAACAGCTGCTCAGGATGCAGCAGATGCAGCAGCAGCAGCAGCAGCAGCAGCAGCAGCAGCAGCAGCAACAGCAGCAGCAACAACAACAACAGGGAGGCATGCCTCAGGGCCACGGTCAGTTCCCCCAGCAGCAGGCAGGGCCAGCAAGCTACTCCCAACTCCGTATGCAGCAATTGGCTATGCAAGGTGGTGGGGGGCCCATGGGACAGCTTCCTCCTACATCTCAAATGGGTCAACCTGGCATGGGCATGGACGGGCCGCAGAACCTTCTCCAGCAGCGCATGCTTCAGCAGCAGCAGATGTTAAAGCAGCAGATGGGCTCTCCAGCACAGGCTAACTCGATGAGTCCACAGCCTCACATGCTCCAAAGCCAAGCCCAGGGAGGAGCTCACTTACCTGGTAAGACAATGGCAAACACCCTGGGAAACCAAGTACGCTCCCCAGTCCCAGTGCAATCGCCCCGTCCGCCTTCACAGCAGCCCCCGCATTCCAGTCCCTCCCCAAGGATACAGCCCCAGCCCTCACCTCAACACGGTGCCCTCCACTCCAGCTCTCCCCACCCCAGCCTTGGAGGCCCAATGTCAGGCTCCATGGAGCAGGGACACATGGGAACACCAGAGCAGAGTGCCATGCTACCGCAACTCAACACACCAAACAGAGGGGGGTTGAGTAATGACATGGGTATGGTGGGTGACACGACGGGAGACACGCTGGAGAAATTTGTTGAAGGATTGTAGCATTTTGGGACAGAAGAAAGGCCTTGTTCTGTTTTCAGCTGAGAATTTTTTGTACTTGCTGGTGTAAAAAGCTAAAAGAAATACAAACAAATGAGTCATACGAGGCCTACAGACTGTGAACTTTCCTTAAACCAAGGGACTGCTTTTTCTTCCAACACAGTGAGAGTGATTTAATACTTGCTGTTGAAAAGAAGACAACAAAGACACAAAGAATATATTTTTTGGTTCAGACCAGCCATGCAAGAATTTGCCCTGGTCTTGGTGTTGTTTTAATTTGTTTTTCATTTGTTATGCTCTGGTATTGACTTTTTTTAACAAAACTTCTCAAAACAAAAAATATTTCATTTTATTATTCAATTTTTTTTTTTTTTTTTTACCTTTGCAAATTAATATGGTATTTGTGTTGAGAAGACTGTAAAATTATTTGTCTGGGAATTTGTTTTGCCAGGTTTCACCTCTTGCTCAGTTTCTCTGTTCCTGGATAATTTATTCTAATATGCCATTTTTCAAAAGGACTGCCTTTGGGAAAGCCTTAATTTCTTTCCTGTTTGCAGAGTCTATGGGAGATAAATGTATTTGTATAGATCTAGGAACTATTGCACACACCCAAACACAAAAGGCAGGTGTAAGAGAAACCTGTCTTGAAGCTTGTTAATGTTCACAGGTGCCGGAATGTTCCTTTTAGGCCTGGGCCCAGTATTTGTCTTGCTTCGTCTCTCCCTCAGTCAAAAGAAATTTTCATCAAGTCCTGAACCTCTTTTGCCTGTGGTGGGAAATTAACTTGTTTGACTGCTGATTTGTGTTCAGAGAGGGTTTTGTGCAACATTTTCTCTCTTGCATTAAACTTGAATTGATGAACTATTCTCTGATGTAAATCATGCAGCTACAGTACTGTAAATATGCAGAAAATAAGAATGAAATCACTGTACAAACTGGTTCAAATGGCTCATTTCGTACTTATATACCATATTGTTAAATAAACCTGTGTGCCACAGACTCAGCTTCTCATGTTTCTGTTTGGAAAGAACTGTTTTGGTAAGCATTAGGGTTTTTATCTAATGATAGTTTTAATTCTTTATTAATCTGCAGATTACCGTCTCAATTATTTGATTCAATCAGTCATTCAGTCTATAAAATACTAGAAAAAGTAAAAATCACTCATCACAATTTCCTAGAGCCCAAAGTGATGATTTCTTTTTTCTTTTCTTCTTCCTGACAGTGATCTCAAACCCTCAGCAATTCTGCACACTACAGTGGAAGGCAAGGTAAAGCTCCAACTGCCACATTTGAGAAGCTGGAACTGTCAGATGTTTCACTTTTTTTTTTTTTTTTTTGCAAAATGACTCAGCAATTATCAAAATAGATGGATAGTCCTAACGTATTGGAATAATTTGATATTTGTATTAGATTGTTTATCCTAATTAAGACTGTTTGACCTTGAAGGGCAAATTAAGATCTGAATTTACTCCACTTCAAATAATGGAGATTACAAAATAGACAAAACTTATAAATACTTATGGTATTACTACGGGTTTTCACACTTATCGACGAACCTAAACCCTGCACTTAAATACTTTACACACGAGATTATTTACAATCAACGGAGTCGTTTCCACTTTTCATCAGGCAGTGTAATGGACGCCCCTTGCCGACGTCATTACAAAGCGCAGTCGCGGGTCCTAACTGCAAGGCTCGTCCGGCGTGTGTTCCACGGTCAAGCGACCCGTCTCCACTTCTTTTCCCCCTATCTGTCAACATGTCCCGGTGTCTCGCGCTGGCCCGGTTCGCCCTGGGTTCCTCTCAGCGGGTCAACTCACGACTGACGTTATGTGCGCGAAGGCTGAGCAGCCGAATTACCTCGCGCGCCCTCGCTGCAGGTGAGCGGTGTTTTGTTAGAACTCGGGCTCGTGATGGCTCGTTTAGAAATTACAAAACTGCGACGTATGACTTTAAATAAAGGGTTCGTTTACCAGCCTCGACTATTGTGTCATTACATGATATTGAGGGCTGAACTGGTGGTTAGTGTCAAGTGATTGTATTCGTCATTTCATAACTTAAATAGATCCATTTCTGACATTTTATTTATATTAGTGTGCAACGTTAAACACTTATCATGACCATATGTGTGTATGTTGAGAGGTATTGGAGGCTGTATTCACATTCTTACGGTCTGTGAAGAGATGTTTTTACTAACATGACTCCAATCCCTCCCAATAAAACAAATACCCACATTGTATTACATTACAATGTTGACGTGACAGATTCTCTATCTGAATCTCTTTTGATTGAAAGTTGCAGCACTCTTATAATAATGATGAGAATCAAGTATTAATTTAGTTTGCGGTCTCTTTCCATGCATTGTATTAATCTTCACCTATCTGTGGTTCTGATCATACATGTGGGTAATCATGACGAAGAGCTGCTGTTAAAGGTTTCTCCTCTTAAGCGCAAGTCATCTAATATGTCTTAATTCTTCACTATTATATTACCGGCTCTTTAGATTATTCTTGAGTGTAATTATTAGACTGTTGGTGAATAGAGTGTCTTCGTTAGTGAAGCCATCTTAAAACATCCGTAAAAGCAAACCTGTCAATGCCACAGCTTTCCTGTGAAGCAGCCCAAGCAGCTGACTCCTCCTGTCATCAGACCTGCAGGTTGGACCGCAGCAGAGGTGGAGCAGTCGGCCCACAGTGTGGAGCTCCCAGCGGTCCGGCCTCGGCTTCAGCCAACAGGCTTACTACAGCACCAAGGAGGCCGAGAAGGAGCCCGAGAAAGAGGCCGAGAAAGAGGCCGAGAAAGAGGCCGAAGAGGAGCCTCTGCACACCATCATCGGTGATACGGAGTCTGTTCAAGGTGCTGTAACCGCTGCAGACATACTCCTGCTTTAATGTCAGTGTGAAGCTGGTCATTGGTGAGATTTAAGATGATCTGAATCTTACTCTTTCCCTGAACCATGCAGGTACTTTGTCCAAACATGAATTTCAAGCTGAGACGAAAAAACTTTTGGACATTGTTGCCAGGTCCTTGTACTCGGAGAAAGAGGTAAGAGAGTGTGTGAGAGATATATATAAATAAGACTTAGCTACAATGGCATTTCATTTTATGAACTATAATTTTTCTTCTCTTCCGCGTCCCACCAGGTGTTCATCAGGGAGTTGATCTCCAACGGCAGTGACGCTCTGGAAAAACTGCGGCATAAACTGATGACAGGAGGTGGAGAAACTGCTCAGATGGAGATCCACCTTCAGACCGATGGTGCCAAGGGCACCTTCACCATTCAGGTATAAATGTGTGAAATGTGCAGTCTGCATGAAACATGGTTCATTGGTATTTTCCTTTTTGGGTCTATTGTGTGTTGTTGGTCTTTCAGCCCCATGTTGATTTTTTGTTAAACAATAATTAGTATAGCCAAACTATAAAAATATGTCACAGCTTTTTTTTTTTTTTAAGTTATTTATTATTTAAATATTCAACAACATGAAATACAGACTTTTACATTAATTCAATATATAACAGCATAAAAATGCTGCATTGATCCAAAACAAAGAAAGAAGGAGAAACAAACTCAAAACAAGAATGCTCCTCTTGTTTTAATAGATGTTATTCTCTACAAAATGTAATATATGTATTGCAATAGATGCAAAATAAAAAATTAGAAGTAAAAAGAAATTCTAAAAGTGGCTCGTCCACAGATGTTAAAATGGGTTCTGCTTTTGTTTCCATTGTTCTCTGCCTGCTTTTGGGATGAGTTTCTGGAGCTAACAGCAGTAATCATCATTTTACTTCTGCCTCTGTATCGACCAAGGACTACTATTTAAAAAAAGAAAGAAAAAAAGAACAATGGAGGCAAACAAATCTGTGCAGGCCCTCAGCAGTATTTGGAGAGAGGAGGCTGTTCAGAAGGAGTTGGAAAGGAAAAGGTGGCCCAGAGGCAGAAATTGGGATCCAAGATTGTAGAATAAAATAATCACAATGCGTTCAGTGGAGAAAGTGGCACTGAATGTAAAGTGGTTCGATGCTCTTGAAGACGGTTTGGGCTCCCGAATGGCTCGTGTCAGTCACAGCCTGTGAGAGTCCTCTCAGTGTCATTTGTAAAACTTTGCAGAGAATCCACACTAAATGTTTGTTTATGTACAGATGAGGAAGCGTACGTATGCCCAAAAATATCCTGATTTGTAAAAACTTGCATACGCCTGCCAGTGTACAGTGTCCTATAAATCCCAATTCAACTTGGAATTATCTGCAGGTGGCTCAGTCTCATATCCCGCCCACTCAACCATAAACGGTCAATGCAAAGCACCACATGAATGTTTCTGCATAGAAATGAACCTGCTGATCAGTGGTTCTTTATGTTGAATCACCGCGACAAACAAAAGGAAGACCAAGAAAATGACTGACAAAGAACACAGTATCATATGTCACATAAAGGTAATAGTATGATATATCTTAGAAAAAAAATCGGAGTATAGTATATCTTAAAATATAGTCATAGTATTTCTTTAAAATGAAATAGTATATTATGCATGCGCTCCTTCTCCAGTGGTGCAGCTGCACCCCTCTCTTGAATTGACTTAAAGTTCTGGTAGTTCTCCCTCAGTGGGCTAATCTGTCAGTCAACGAAGGACAATATTCTGAAAGAAAGAAAGAAATCATCATCCTTTCATGCCCAGTTTTGTGCGTACGCAATTTTTTTAAAAATGAGACCCCAGGTCACTGCAGTGAAAAGGGGCTCCTGGTTAACTCTGGCTCCTCTTTGAGAGAGATGCCACCTGGTGGATGAATATCATACAACAAGCTATGGTGACTTCAATGAGTGACTGGAGTGTTCTGTACTCCTGACAGGACACAGGAATGGGGATGAACCAAGAGGAGCTGGTGGCCAACCTGGGGACTATCGCCCGCTCCGGGTCCAAGGTGATTTTCTTTCAAAGACTCGTGTGACTACTTAATGTCTATGAATGTCACACTTTACTTTTATCTACAATGTATCCTCCGCATTCTGTTGTAAAACAAAAACCCCTCTCTTTGCCACACTGCAGGACTTTTTGGATGCCCTGCAGAACCAGGCGGAGGCCAGCAGCACCATCATTGGTCAGTTCGGGGTGGGATTCTACTCCGCCTTCATGGTGGCCGACCACGTTGACGTCTACTCTCGGTCCGCTGAGCCCGACGCACCCGGATACAAGTGGACCTCGGACGGGTGAGAGGGAGGGAAGGGATGATCAAGAGTAGGAACACTTCCTCAGCGTGCAGCAGAACAAAGCGTTTCTGTGTCATGGCGATAACCAAACGGGACAATCCCACATTCTCCGTCTTCTTCAGCTCCGGAGTCTTTGAGATCGCTGAAGCCAGCGGCGTTCAACAGGGGACAAAGATCGTGCTGCACCTCAAAGACGACTGCAAGGAGTTTTCCGCCGAGGACAGAGTGAAAGGTATGACTGCTGGAGTGATGAACCGCGTTAGTGCCGCTTCGCTCCATGTGCTTACGACCTGCATCTTTATCTCTTTCAGAGGTCGTAACAAAGTACAGCAACTTCGTCAGCTTCCCCATCTTCCTGAACGGACGGAGGCTCAACACTCTGCAGGTGAGCCGCTCTACTTCTGCTGTAGAATTGTTTCTTGATCCAAAGGTTCCCGAAATCCATGCTGCGAATACAATGAAGCAGTGATATTTATGTATGTGGGCTCTTTTTTTTAATGAATTAATCGTTGTGTGGCCTCTGTCTCATCAGGCCTTGTGGATGATGGAGCCGAAGGAGATTAGTGACTGGCAGCACGAGGAGTTCTACCGCTACGTCGCTCAGGCCTACGACAAGCCCCGCTACACGCTGCACTACCGCGCCGACGCCCCGCTCAACATCCGCAGCATCTTTTATGTCCCTGACTCGGTGAGCAGCTCAGGACTGGTGCAGTGTTGACGCGTCAAGGTTTATTCTGTTTCACTCCCGAGCTGAGCAGCTCTCACCAACCTTAAAGAGGTTAATCTGGGACTCAAACAACAGCCCCTAAAATAATGCCAACCTGTATTAAAGATCGTGTGATGTAACTTTCTCCCCTAACAGAATATCTTTTCCAGTACTTCTGTTTTTCTAAGAATAACTTATTTGTCAACAGAAGCCGAGCATGTTCGACGTGAGCAGGGAGATGGGCTCCAGTGTGGCTCTGTTCAGCAGGAAGGTCCTGATCCAGACCAAAGCCGCGGACATCTTGCCCAAGTGGCTTCGCTTCCTCCGAGGTGTGGTGGACAGCGAGGACATCCCGTTGAATCTGAGCAGAGAGCTGCTGCAGGAGAGCGCCCTCATCAGGTACAACACACGTCTGCGTTTAATCACTTCCGTCTTCACCATGTTTTCTTGCTTTTTTTTTTTACTCTTTCATCATCAAACTCTACATTTTCAGGAATATTTAATTGTGAATTCATGATGCATTTCTCAGTTCTTCAACTGCACTCCAATATCAATCCGCCCACTTGTGTTCGCCCCGTTCCGTCTGGCTTCAGGAAGCTCCGAGACGTTTTGCAGCAGAGGGTGATCCGCTTCCTGCTGGACCAGAGCAAGAAGGAGCCGGAGAAGTACAGCAAGTTCTTTGAGGACTACGGCCTCTTCATGAGGGAGGGCATCGTCACCACCCAGGAACAAGACGTCAAGGTGACTTAGAGAACGCAAACAACTCACTACAAATGTGATATGGTATCTTGAACATGATTGCAGTACTGCGGGCCCTCCTGTCTGTCTCTGTCCAGGAGGACATTGCTAAGCTGTTGAGGTTCGAGTCTTCAGCTCTGCCCGCGGGTCAGCACACCAACCTGATGGAGTACTCCTCCCGCATGAAGGCGGGCTCACGCAACATCTACTACCTGTGCGCGCCCAACCGCCATCTTGCAGAGCACTCTCCCTACTACGAGGCCATGAAACAGAAAGACATGGAGGTGAGCGACACTTTGATAACGATAAGGAATCGATACGTTGAAGGCACTTTGCGATATAAGAAAGAAGTCCAGAAAACATATATTTATCACTTTATCCCCCAAACTAATCGAGCTGTTAACTAAAGTCAGTAGTCTCTTATTTTACAGTTTTATTGTGGAGCTTATCTCATTTATTCTGTCATATTTCACACCTGTAGTTTGGTTTACTTGGGACCAAATCAAAGGAAAAAATTAAAAGATACATATAATTCATATTTTATACAAACAGAAATGTGTCACTTTTAAATTTACTCTACCTGTTGGCTTGATATTTTAACTCTCAACACATAAGATTATTATTTAATAGTCTGTAGTCCTTGTGTGACGCAAACTGCTTCCTGTCTCTCGTGTCCACTCAGGTGCTGTTCTGCTACGAGCAGTTCGACGAGCTCACCCTGCTCCACCTCCGCGAGTTTGACAACAAGAAGATGATCTCCGTGGAGACCGACATCGTGGTGGATCACTACAAAGAGGAGAAGTTTGAAGACAGTAAACCCGGTGCGCTCCGCTCTCTCATCTCCAGTGTAGCAGGACGACTGTCATGGCCGTGGGACTTGACCTCCGGTTTGTTGTCTTTTCTCTCCTGCAGCTTCTGAGCGTCTGACGCAGGACCAAGCCGACGACCTGATCTCCTGGATGAAGAATGCTTTGGGCCCCCGAGTCACCAACATAAAGGTAAAGATGAGACTAATGTGTGTCGAAGCCGTAACTTCTTCATGACAAGAAGTTGGCTCAGTCGTGAATTCAAATTGTTTTTTGTTTTTTTTTCATATCAGATTTCTTAAAGTAAGCTTCATTTCAACGGACCTGGAAACTGTATCACTTTGCATAATACATTTTTTTTCTCATCCGACCTGCAGCTGACTCCTCGGCTGGACACCCACCCAGCTATGATCACAGTGCTGGAAATGGGTGCTGCACGCCACTTCCTCCGCACCCAGCAGCTGGCTCGCACCCCCGAGGAGAGAGCTCAGATACTGCAGCCCACACTGGAGATCAATGCAGGGTGAGGAGGAGGAGGAGGAGGGGGGGGGGGGGGGGGGTTTTACTAGGGGGAAACAAAAAAAAAGAAAAGTTGGCATTACTGTGTGTTTGTGTCCAGCTCTCACTTTCTTGTACTTCTTTTTCTGACAGACATGATCTGATCAAGAAGATGCAGGCGCTGAAGGACACGAACTCTGAACTGGCTGGTCTGTTACTGGAACAGGTACCGTGGGTTATTAGAGCTGCATATGGAAAACACATTCTTATCTTTGTTTTCTGCTCCAGTTCAGGATAACGTACAACAATTACATACCGTTTCTCCTCTGACACTTTGCTGGTAAATGACTTCCTGCACAGACGTTTCTCACTTAAAAGCGTAATCCTTTGTGCTCCTGGTAGGCTTTTAATTTGAAACGTGCAGGAAGTCTTAAGTCATTGACAGCACTCAAGGAGTAGAAGTGAATGATTACTTTCAGAAGAAACCATTCTGGGGAAAAATAAGACTTATATCATGAATTGTTTTTTTTTTCTCACAATTTAGGGCGTCAGATAGAAACCAATTAATAGATTTAAATGTTGGTTATTTCCAGTAGTCAACTTTGTCTCTATTTTACAGATCTATGATAACGCCATGATCACAGCAGGCCTGAACGATGATCCCCGGCCGATGATTTCCCGCCTTAATGACCTGCTGACAAAAGCTCTGGAGAAGCACTGAGAGCTGCTCGCAGACGGACTTGGTCGTGATGACGGTGGCTAGTGAAGCATTTACAGGCGTACAAAGCTGGAGGCCTTGTTGTTCTGGAGCCATAAAATACCATCTACCCCCCATTCCCTCTGGAGTTTTTCATTCCATTCATTATGGAGAACACGTAACGGCTTCAAAAGCACAGCTGGCGTGAAGATGAACTGCTGGAAGCTTCTCTGTAAACACTTGTATGTGTTTATGCTCCATGTCGTCCACATGGATGAAAAGATTAAGAGGGAAAGCAGGCTAAAGTAAGCGAGATGCATAAAACAAAACAATTCAGGCCAAGAGTGTGGAAGTAAATCTGATTTCTAGACACATTTCAAAATTCTCTTGATATACCGTGTGTAACTACAGCTTAAAGATGAGCAGCTTTGTTGTGGATCAGAGCTTTGAAATGATAAAGCCGTTACACACTTTAAGCCCTCCAATATTGTTCTTATTTTTCACATTATTTAATATTTTTTGTTGACTGTTCCAGAAGCTGAAGACCTGAGTTGAGTGTATTTTCATGTAATTGTTTTTGAACTGTCAAATGAAAAAAAACTTTGTTTAATGTAAATCAGTGTATGAGCTGCAAATGTGAGTCAGTGATTCTCAACAGGTTTCATTGATATTATCATGGAGCCAGCGAATCTAATAAAATGCATTTAAAATACTGTTAGTGTGGATGGAGCTGTTGACTTCCTGTGTGCATTATCAATAAGAGGAGTAAACAATCCGGTAAAAAGATTCCAAGACACAGCTTCTTGAAAATACAATTTTACTGCATTTCAAAAAGGAACATGACATCTCCGTTGTGAGGGGGGGAAAGGATGAGAGCAACCTCAAGTCCAAGTCGTCCTCCAGTATGCAGTCTGACGCAGAAAGAATATTTAGAGCTGGATTGCAGTTCAAAGGCAAGAGTTCAAGTGAGGTGGTTCTCCGTGGTTCCTCTCAAGCGTCCCAGCGCTGTCCGTCCAGTCAAACCACATTGGGGCATTTGTAACCCGTAAGGCCTCCTCTCCACTGTGAGCCATCCTGCTTCAGGTCTCCACTCCTGACCGTCTGTCAAGATTCACAAATCCCTGAGGAGTGTCAGGATAGCTTGTCTATATTGGCGAGGAAACGTTGGGCCCACCATTCATCCAGATCTATGGGAACAAAGTCTGGAGAAAAAAAAAAAAAAAAAGGGAAGAATCAAAAAAAGATTAAACCAGATTAAAAGTTTATTGCCATTTGAGTTTGTAAGGCCATTACAGCCTAAAACATTGTTGGAAGAAATATGCAGAGAAAATTTCGCAACCTTTTGAGTGTCCTATAGTGATGACAAACACTGAATAGCAGTCATTATATATAATTTTGATATATTTTTCTCTACAAACTCAGTACAAATAATTCCTGTCTGTTACATTTATGCAATATGTAAAAAATAGAGAGCGAAACATGCCTTGATACTGAGTTAAGTCATTTTTGCTGGTCATATTTTAACTTTGACGCTAAGAGGAGTTGACCATCAGTGTATTTACAATCAGTGTTTTGTCGCCCTTCGGTGGTCACAGTGAGAAACTGCAACATTAAGTTAAAAAACTTGTTTATAACATCAGTAGACTGTAAATTGGTCTACAGATGATTAAATAACAGCTGTTTTATTAAAAGTTGTGGAGTGGAGACTACCAAGAATGTTAGTTCACACTTCACGTAATGTTAATAGCAACTTCCATGTTGTCTAATGTACCAAAAGTGAAAAAACATAATATAAATCTGTTGTGTTCTCTTGCGGTCACAGTTACAGATTAAAACATAATACGGTATTTATATTTAGAACGACTGAATCATTTGCGGTAATGACGGAACCCCGAGTCCCACGATGCCCTCTCGTGGTTACAAAGAGGAACTGCAATATTTATATCAGTCAAGCCAACGTCAATGCAGCCAGAGCAAACTTCCGGGAGGTACTTTCAAAATAAGGTGAAGAAAATGAAACAATCAAAACGGTAGTAATCACACTTGCTTTATAAATCTGACTTTTTATATGACATTTTAATTACAATACTATGGCTTTTTTGACATACTGTGAATTGTTTCGACATACCATAGTATGATTTTTTTTATATACCAATACTTTTTTTTAATTATCACAAAATGACTTTCCACATACTATATGATTTATTTTTTTCAAAAATACTATACAATGACTTGTTTTATGATTTTTCTCGCTATACTTTACTATGACTTATTTGTAATTTATTTTTTATGACCTTACTGGGCATACTAGTTTTTTCGTCATACAACATTATAACAAAAGAAAAAAGTATGACATACTGTACTGGGACTTCTTCCAGATATACTATGAATTTTCTCGACATATTATACTGTAACTTTTTTAGACTTTCCATACTATGACTACTATTTTTGAGATACTACGTATATTATGACCTTTTACGACTTTTGTTCAACATACTATACAAACAATAACTTTTTTTAATTTACATACTATGACTTTCGACATAATATGGTATGCATTCATTATTTATTTTACATACTATACAATGCGGGTATTTGGCATACTATACTATAACTTAGTATAGGATCTATAAACATACTATACTGTGGCATTGTTCATGATTTTTTTTTACACCATTCTACACTAACTTATTTATGGAATACATTATTCTGATATTTTTGTGAATTCTTCTGGCTTACTATATCATGATATGTTTTTTTATGACCTAAACTATAATATTTGTAATGAAAAAATAAAGTAAGATATTTTGTATGATTTTTTATGAAATACTATTCTATGAGAAAATATACCATGACTTTTATGACATCATGTCATTTGAGTTGTTTTGCCATTCTATACCATGACATTTTTTGTGACATGATATATTTTTGTGAATTTTAATGCCATACTATATTATGACATTATACTCTGACATTGTGAAATTTCTATGACATTTTTTTGAATCACAAACTATACTACGACTTTCTCTAGGCATAGTATGACATTTTTGATGACTTTTTCTGGCTTACTATACATTTTTAATGACCAGATACACTAGGATTTGTTTTGTGAATTTTTACGACATTCTATTATGACTTTATGGCATTCTATACTATGACATAGTATAGTATTTTTATGGCTTACTATATTATGACATTATAATGCCATTTAATGCCATTAAGCATGACTTTTTATTGGCATACAATACGAATATAGTTTGAGAGTGTTTAACTCACTATACTATGACTTAATGGCATTTTATTATATACCATCATGCAACATTTAAATTACATACAAATCATATTTCTTTACAGCACACTAACTATACTATGACTTTTCATGGCATATTATGATATGCATCTATTGTGACTTTTTATGACAAACTACACTGAGATTTTTATACCATTACATTTTTTGTGACTTTTTCATGATGTATTATACTATGATTTTTTTTTTTTTATAAAATCACGTAGTATACTACGACATGTTTTATCACAAACAACATCTTTATGGCATACTATACAATTACTTATTTTCTTTTTTACCTTATACTATACTTTCTTTTGACAGGCAATCCTATGACTTTATGAGATACTACACAATAATGTTTTAATGGCATACTAAACTATGACAGTCCTTATGACATACATTTCATGGCATATAATGTGACATTTTTTGTGACTTTATGACAAACTATTAACAACATAATATTACTTTTATACGACAGTTTTATAAAATACTACTAATTGTATGACTTAATTACATTTTACTTGACATACTATGGTATACCTTTTAACAATTTTACATGACTTTATTTTTTTGGCATACTATACTATGCATTTTTTATTAAAGTTGTTTGACATTTATGCCATACTACTATACTGTGACATTTTCATGACATCCTACACTATGAGATATCTTTGTAACATAGTGGCGACCATAGTGTTTGACCAACAGACAATGACATTCCCGTACATCACTTACTATAAAACACATACATAAATGAATGAAGTAAAACAAAACGGCCATTCATCCTGTTTATCGTGCCAGGAAAAATGTATTTCCTCAAAAAGATTGGTTGTGTAAGATTGTAATGTTGGCTCCACATTTGAGTTCAGTGCCGATTTTGATTATTATCTGCATATACCAAGAATACCAATAATCCAAAACTGAACAGTACAGTACAGACCACACGCATGTGTCAACAAAGTTGGCGCAACTCATTTAGACTGTGAGGAGAGACAAGCTTGTGACCTCTGCTGGCTTCCTTCCAGCTGGAAGGATCAGAAGCAGGTCCACTAAGCCTTGGTTGGCTGGTTGACATAAACCAATACAACCTATTAACAGTAGGTCTTTGGGCTGTCGTCATAAGAAAACAACTGAAAAATTAAGAATTCACCACGACTTCAAACTAAACGTTCAAGAACACCTGTGTCAAAGCACATATCCTGTAAACCTAGATGCTTTACATCGACATATTTGTTCATTAAAAACCGTGCTTAGTTAAGCTTTAACCATTAAAATGCACATTAAGCTCGGGGAGGATGGCACAGTGCGAGGAGGAGGAGGAGGAGGAGGAGGAGGAGGAGGAGGAGGAGGAGAATCTGTACTCACTGTCCATGTGCAGGCTTGGAGTGGTTTCTTTGTAGTGGACTGCTCTCTGGGCCTCCTCTGGCCCCTGGCCGGGCCCCTGGGGCACCACCTCCTGCCAGGCTGAAAAGACAACGACTCGGTCAGTACATCCATCCACACATACTACTACTACTACTACTACTACTAGTAGTAGTACTACTAGTAGTACTAGTACTTATAAGCTACTACACAGCATGTTGAGGTAACATACATTAAGTTGACAATCGAAGACATCCCTTTGGGCTCTCGGAAATTGTGCGGCATTTTTTACAGTTAATCAGTTCATTTAAAATAATCTCAAGAAGTATATTAATCCATTATGCAATGATTATTACAGCTACAATAAGCATCGGCTGCAGCTTTAACTGCAAGTCTATACTTAGCTTTAATACACCTCTGATAAACAGCGTAGCCTGTGCAGGAGCCAGGATTAACATAGTTGACACAATTAAACCAACATAATAAATAATGATACTCTGAACCCAAGAATATAGTATTCAAAATGCAATTGGTGGGTCATGGCAAATGTCCTTATCTACCAAGTTAAAATCTTCTGCACCCCAGTGTCACAACCACAGCAACAAACAAAACGTCCTCAAGGGCAACTGCTTCAAAGGCCTACCACACCTGCCCCCCATTTGTATCTAAAATAATGCAACATGTGCACTGGTCCCACGTAGTGTGTGTGTGTGTGTGTGTGTGTGTGTGTGTGTGTGTGTGTGTATGAAATTGATTTTTATCTCTGGTAGCTGCCCTCAGGTCATGACTTTCAGAAAACTTAGATGGTTACATTCGTTTATAGCATGTATTGAGGTATTTCAGAGAGTAAAAGAATGAAGCAACCCTGAACAGCACCCTCTCTACAACAGGAGGGGTGGGGGTTGGGTCGGGCCTTCTTTATGTCCTTGTCCACAAACAACAAGGTTACTGGAGTTGTTTATGAGTTGCTGTGGCTGAGCTTCAACACCAGAAACTTACAGGACACAGAACGGAAGACTAGCCAAGCTAAATGAAGTCTCCCACAGACTGAATGAGCCTGTGAATGTTAAAGAGAAGTGCTCGCTCCAAAACTAGGTCACTGTGTAGAGTTTCACCCAGACCCAATAAAACACTTCATCCCGTCAGAAGTCTTTGTTGTCTTTCCTCAAAGGGCACAACGAGACTCTTAAACCCCCCCCCCCCAACCCCCCCCCTCAGTGGCTGGTGGGTGCTAGTTTAAGCCCAAAATGCAATTTCCTTCAGCACATGTGCAGCGTGGGTCGTGAGAAGTGTGATATATGGGTGAGAAGGCATTTTTTCTGCTAGGTGCCTATCAGTGTCAGAGCAGCTGTGTGAGGGTGAGGCCTGGGAGGGGGAGGTTAGCATTTCATTAAAACACTTGATAGTGAAACAATGTCATTCACAAAACAGCGGACGAGGAACAGGTTTATGGACACAGTGAGACAATAAAAAGTATTGTCTCGTCTTCCCGTCTTTCCAGTTGGACTGTTCATTTATTCCCTTACCATCATAGACAAATTTGACGTTTTCCTCATGCACAGGTGTGAAGCTCTCTTCCTGCTGGTTGTCTGCAGGGAGAGCCGGAGCAGGGTGATGGTACTTCTTACCATTCGGACGGCTGAAAACTATCTTGGGTGCAGGAAGGCTGATGGGTAGAAGAAAAAAAAAAAAGACAAAAAAAAATATGTTACAAATTAATTTGATGTTTTATGCAAATTCTGCATAATCTATCTGACAACTCTCATTTCTAAAAGTATCAGCCTTTGGGCCTAAATTCAAGCATGGCTGGTTGTGTGGACAGTCAGAGATTGAACAGCTGAATGAAGGACCATGTGCGTCCTTGACTTCCTACAAGGTCACACACACACACACACACACACTGGGGTGGGGGTTTAAAGGCAGGAAAACAGCCCAGCAGGCAGACTGCGTCTCAGGGAAGCTACTGTGTGAAGAAGAGGTTATAAAACATTTCAGGCTGATGAACAAACGCTGTCCCGTCTCAAGCTGATGACGTCCACACTCATTCACTAACACACATGAAAAAGCATCACAGACACACTACTGAGAGCACTGTAGTGGATTTGTAGTGTAAGTTGCACACTTACTCTGGCATACTCCAGGACGTCTGTTTGTGCTTGAAGTCGTTTATTTGGTTGTCAAGTTGCTGAGTAGGCCCTACAAATAAAGGAAAGTTCACATTTTACTTATAATAAACACGCCAAGTGAACGCCTGTTGGATCTGTGTGTTTGGGTCCATAGTTCAGTGTCTCACCTGTCCGTCGCTGGGTGACCAGTTTGCTTGGACCTTTTGTAATTGTGTACATCATGCGCAGGGAAAGTCACCTGTACAATTTGAGTTTGGCACTTTGAAGTAAGTCCAGGTGGAGCACGCCTACTTCAATCAAGGGCACGTCGAGTCGAACACGGTCCTCCAGGATCTGTCGATGAATTTAAAAAAAAAGAAGAAAAAACCTCCCTCGACGTGAGAAGTGCCAGTCCTCTCCTCAGCGGATCAGGCTGAATTGACTGACTCGCAGGACGAAAGTTTGAATCCAACGCAAATGTACAGAGCCGACATGCGACTACACGAGCCGTTTGGTGACCGCGTAGGAGACAGAACCGTGCGTCGCTTTCTTCTCCGCGTAAAACCAGCAGCCGGGACGCATGTCAGCCGACTCTCCCCCCCTCTCACCTGCCGGCCCCGAGTCCGGACCTTTAACCTCACCTCACGTTGGTGCCGAAGTGTCCTGCACTTCCACAATGTCACATAACCTGGAGACGGCGTCTGTCATTCATGAGTGGACGCACACCGTCGAAGCGCACCACCTCTCGACGTCCATACGCGCCTCCCTCGGCGCATTAAAGAGACAGTGTCCCCTGATTGTACCGACTGGAGACTGGGGTCCACTATTGTCTTCACAATTCCAAAAGATCGAGGTAAATTAAATGTCCAGTGGAGTTATGACCTGTTCGAAAAGTAACGACTTCCTCAGCTACACATTTTCCTGGATCGTTGCGTAAATAAAATGCTGTCAGAGGAGTTAAACTTGCAGAATGATAATTTTATTCAATGGGGATCATTAGTCTGCTCCTCCATGTGACCCCCATATGCCCAACGTCTGTGTGTTTACAGTACACGCAGGTGGGCTCAGGTGCACAGTGCAATCACATACACAACACTATGTTCACAATGCAACCGAGCTTTACTAGAGAATAAACTGACTGAGCATGTGGTCAATTAAAAGATGGGTTGACTAAGATACCCAGCTGACTGTTAACAGAAACCAATACAAAAAACACTCATACTAATACAAAAACATAATAAATAATAATTAGGGTTTTCACCTAAAAGGCATTGTTAACCTCCATCAGTCGTGCAAACTGGAGTTACATTCTAAAGATTTATTTCAGAAGAGGAACATAAGATATTTTGATGAGTGATCTTATGATTTATCTCTTACTAGAATACATTCTTAACACCACGGGAAAGGGAAAGAAAAGATACATGTTTATATACATTTATCTCTGAGAAACAAGTTGTTAGTGACAAATCACTAACATCTTAACATCCTTAAAATATTCTTTACTGCCAATGTGTTTAAATGTGACTGTTTTTCCGGCAACAATTAAGTTACGTTAAAATAAGGGAACGCATTTCTCCCTCTTAAAGCTCTGTGGAGAATTATTTAAAGCAGCATTAGACCATTATGTGAGTAAATCAAATTAACAGAAAATATGACCGAAAAGTTAAATGAAAGAATTACAGGTTTTATAGTATCTAGTCAAACTTTTTTTTTATGGATGGGATGGTAATTTGTACTCAAAACCTACATTGTTATTTGATTTTGTCATTATTTTTTTTTATTTATTATATTTGTATTTATATTTATATTTTACAATTCAGGCAAGAGCCTGATAACAAAAACGAATTTTCCTTCTCTGATGACTTATTAAGAAGGTATTGAAGAAGTATATATTTTAGTTTATGTGGACTCCTGAGACTTACACTCACATGTGTGTCAGGATTCAATGGTGCATTTACTTTCTGTCCTTTGGATCATAAAATCAGATATTTAAATTCAAATGATTGTGTATTTGTGCAACTGTGGCACCTAATAATGATAGAAGGCAAGTTACTGAACAATCAAGTATCATCGTGACAGAATATTAACAAGAGATCTTAAAGAGTCTATTAGTAAATAAATCTCATGATAGCAGGCATTGATATGTTACAAATACGTCTAACGTGTCTAACTATTTACACTGATATTTCTTTAAAGTCTCTGAAAGATCAGCACAGAAGGTAAAAAAGACCTTTAATGTAACTTAATCCTAATCCCTGGTCCAGGAGAGTTATAGGTATTGCTGCTGGTAGTAGGATAAAGACATGGAAGTATACAGCTGGGTCTTCATTTAATGTATCTGTAGATTTAAAAAGGGAAATTACCTGTATGCCAGCTACAGGTAATGATGTGTTCTTACCCCTACAGTAAATCATACGTATTTCTATAAAGTTTGGATTGTTTGATTGCCACAACAACGTTATTTAGCACCAAATATCTAGCATCCCTCCTTATAATTAACTTCATCGACATATAATACATCTATTATTTATTTATTTTTACATATATTTCTGTATTTTATGTTTTTTGAAAGGACAATAAATTGGAACATTTATTAATTATGGTAATTATGTAGTCTTGTCAAACTAAGAAGTTTTCAACTAATTTGTTCATTAAGAATCCTGTCTGTCTGTGTGATCATTCAGTAATGTGGATCACAGTCTTCCAGCAGACTGTCAGTGATGTAGCCAATCTTCAGAAGATTTTGGTAGTAGTCTTTCTCCACAGCAGTGTTAACAATCCAGCCCATCACCTCCACACCTCGCTCTGCCCAGTACTGAACGTAGTCCCTGAGCGAAAGAAGGAAGGAGGAAGAAAATATATTTACAGCTCAGTAAATACGATATGCCCCACAGCCAGACATATACAGTATATCAACATAAATACACCTGAAGGGACTAAATCTGACAAACATAGACAAAAAGCTGAGCAAACAAGATCAGACAGGGCAACCATGTAGTATGATGGCAGGTCTGGATTCATTTTAGCCAAGTTTTGAGATTATATGCAGAGGAATGACAGGAGTCACTATGACGTCCATTAAAAGGAAAGATGTCCCAAAATTAGAAAGCTATTGCCAATCAATGAAAATAACTTTGAAAGAAGCAATGAACTGAAGCACCCATTGCTGCTTATGAGCCAGTCGTGTATTTTGCGGTTGCTTTAAGTTTTTATTTATAATTTCCTTTATGCCTGGTCAGACATCCTGTTATTGATCATGTCTGATTTTGCAACTACACATCATAGTTTTTATTGTCAATTTTCACATGTTCATATTTTTTGAATTATGTCTTTTACTATTTCACTGTTTATTGTCACGCACCAATCATCAAGCCAAATTTCTTGAATGTGTGACGTACTTGGCAATATACCGTTTCTGATTCTAATTCTGATCTGTGTAGACTGAGAAAGACCGGTATCGTTATGCATTGTTAGCCCTGAGCGTTGCGGCTGTGCATTTTAACGATACAAAAAAGACTAAATTCACCTACAGTGAGATGAAGTCTTTCTGTACGAGGATGGCAGAGACGCCACAGAGTTTCCACAGTATGTGGTGGTGGGCCCAGTCCAACAAGACGTCCAGAATCCCCATCCACAGCTGCCCCGATGTTGACGGGGACCGAGAAGTGCCATCGCCAAAGCGGCTCAGTCTCCAGGGCCGGTGGATGAGAGCCGTGACCACATTGGGGTCAGTCTGACGCATCTGTGGGCCGCAAGAGGTCGAAGTCAACAGAATACTGTCAGAACTAGAAGCAGTCTCTTCTTAGCTTACTTTTATGACAACATGTGTAATGGTTCAGTTAAAAGTAGCAACAAACCAGAAATCCATAACATTTTGTATTTTAGCGACAATATAAACAACAACTAAACATTGAAATAGCGTTCTGATGACGTGGATTTTCATTTGTGTTAATCAGTCATATTTATGTTACCTTGTAGATGACTTTGGGTTCAAAGGAAATAACAATGCTGGAATTGTAAAGGACAGGGAACTTCTTATACATCTCATGGAGCACTGATGCAGCCTAGAAAAGAGGATAAGTTATTAATATTCCATAAAAACAGGAGATCACCAACAGAACATTATTTAAATATCCGATAATAAAGCATCTTATTTAAAGAGATTACCGAATTTTGTGCCTCTAGAAGGGTAAAAATGTAGGTAAAAAAAGAACGCAATCTTAGGGAGCCTCTTGGCTAGGAGGCTGATTGAGTTGTATAGAGAGCTATAACTTCTCTGCATTAAGCATATGGGCTACAGTCAGCTTATATCATTGTTCCATATATGCATGTATCCATATATTTTTATGAAGTCCTTTATAGTACCTTATCAGGTTGACCTTTGACATCAAAGAAGATGGTCAGCTGGTGTCTGATGCATTCCTCCACTGCCTCCTGCAGAGTTGGGACCTTCTCTCCACTGAACTTGTCCCTGGAGATGAAAGCACTTTCTTCAAGCAACGTTCCTGCTGAATCACACTTTCATGTCCTAAGTCTCTTTCTCCCTTATGGTCCTTAAAATCTGTGACTAAGCCACTGAGAAGACATACTTTAAATGGTGACATATTTGTAACTATATTTCTGCACCTCAAACCTTTTAGTATAGGGATATCCACAGATGTCCAATCAAGTACATCTTAATGTTATGGACCCATGGTCCTTTGTTTCTTTATTTAAAAATTAAATCACAAGCTAGACTAGTAGAAATGACTGTTTAATATGCGGCTTACTTCAGCCTGTGACGAGCAGCAGCATCTAGTTTCTTAAGTTGGACCAACTGCAGTTTGCTAACTGGTCCAGAGCCGTTGGTGGTGCGGTCCACAGTCTCGTCATGCATCAGTATGGGCAGTCCATCGGCTGTGAAACTCAGGTCCAGCTCCACTCCAGTTGCCCCGTTTCTACTGGCCTAAAGCAGGACATCACAGGGGATAAGAAGATGTAAAGAGAGATTTCTTTGCAAAATGGAAATTTACTGACGGGTAGAAAAATGGTTTTAGCTTCAAGATCGTTTGACTTCAGTCTCATGTGGACAAAACACTGAGCCTAACTCTCTCTAGACCTTACCTTTTATAGTAAATGATCGGAAGGTTGTTTCACTAATTACCGTGTTTGACTGTTAGTCAATGGTAGAGGTTCAGTATTGGCATATTACAGGAGCTCTGACTAGTTTTTTATCAAAATCTGTTCTAAAATGCCAGGTTAGATCAGATGAAACACTAATTAATCAATCTTAATATTCCCAATCAATTAAAAAAACAAGATGTACTGAATGTAGGATGACTTAATGAGCTTAATTACAAAGACTGAGGAAGAGGATGCTCATAATTGTCACTAGAATGCCCACAAATGGTGCAAACCGTACTTGCCCATGGTCAGTAATACCAAAGACCAGGTTCAGCAGAAGCAAACTGGAGCTCTCCTCCATCATGACCAACTCTGAAACAGCTGTTTCAGTACTGTGTCCTTTACAAAATCCAGAGCACAATTTATTATGGCATATCAACCTCCAATTTCAATAGTTGCCCAGCTGACAAGGGAAGGGTTAATAGGTTAATGGATCAAAATGTGTGAGTTATTAGAACAAAATAAACTCATCCAGAGGTGAAGAAACAGGACAGATGAGAGGTATTATGAAGAGTAGGGCATAGGATGCCAACTGCATGTAGGACAGTGAAGCAACAAGCACAGCTGACTCAGCAACTTCAGTATGTCAAAAGAAGAGGGGGGAGAAATGGTTTATGGGATTGTAAGGAATTGTAAACGTTATCATGAAGATGGAATCAATTCATACAGTTAATTGTTTAAGGGGACATTAGAATACAAAGAGCATAATGAGCCACTGATCTGATTAAAAAAACCTAACCAGCTATGGTCTCCCTGCACATTCAGAATTGCAGTGCAGCTCAGCTTACACTGCGAAATGGGAAGTCACGACATAAAGCCTAAACCGCTTAATCTATCGATATTACTATTATGTAACTATTACTGCACAAAATCCCTCATGGAACTGGCTTAATATTCCTTTGGGGGCTCCTTTGCACCTGCAGTGCTGTAGATAGCAGCATAAACTAAATAGATAGGTATTCCTATGGGTGTTGAATATGTAGCCTACATTTGTACAGCCTATACTTAAGTTATATAGTAGGCTACACAATCACAGCTCCATATTTTGCATCTAAAACAGACGCCTGATGCCCGCATGCCACCTCTCTGATCGCCGCCAAGGTGTTCTCCGGAGCGTCGTAGCTGCCTCCGCGGAGCGCCACCACCGGGACGCCGCCCGATGGAGCCCTGGGCCGGAGGACGCGGCCGGCCCGGTCCAACGGCACCGGAGGAAAGCGGAACATCACCATGAAAACGTAGAGGAATGCGGTGAGCAGAGAGGCTGCGGTGGCGCTGCGCGTCCCCAACACCACCAGCAGAAACACCGCCGAGAAATACACCACCTCATCTCCGATCTGCAGCATCTTCAACAGGCCGGGCGGAATGTTTATGTCACGGTCGGACCGGAAAGAGTGGTTGTTTAGAAAGATGCCATGGATGAAGCTCTGGTGTCAGCACCCAGGTGACTACATGGTGGATGGTCAGAGATTAAAGGAACATAATAGATGACTGAGAATCAGCTGTTTCATTTCGTGAACGTGCAGATGATGGGAGAATGGAGAGGTGGCGTAACTGTCAATGTCAAGTTTGAAATTTTCTTTTATAAAAAAATAAAAAAATATAAATATAAATTTATACACACATCCGGAATAATATTACAATTAGTCCATTGCCAGGTTAAAATACAGCTTATAGTGGTAAAGTGACTTTAGGATAAATGTGCCATTTTGATTTTCACAATTTGTATAGAAACTATCCATGAGTATTACTGTTAAATACATTTAACGATGGTGTCATTCAATACTTAAAAGATTCAGATTTATTTGAATGTAATTTGTATTTACACATCTCAATATTTAAGTATTTTTGATAAAAGAAAAAAAACTTGAATTTTGAAGAGAACAAATGCATGAACCAGCTTCTTTTAGACTCAGCACCATCTGCAGGCAGGGATGGTGAGAGTTTGGGGACAGAAATTCACAAAGAGATTTTATGAGTGTATCACATTTAAACACAACCGCAATGCATCAAACATCTGTTTCTTTTCATTAAAACAAAACATCAGAACCAAAGGATTACAGTAACAGGAACGAATGAAGAAAAACTGTTATTGAACAAATGGTCAAGATGATATTCTGCGTTAAAAGGGATATTGAAAAATTCAATTATAAACAACTATAAATAAAAAAAATAAGTAATCTACTCACCAACATGAGAATTAATTAATTTAAGGCAAGTCGTTCCATTTTAAGGGGAACGAGTTTTTCAGTGAAAAATGCTCCATTGTATTATTACCAACATGCTGTTAGAGGTTGTTCATCAATGTTGTACAATTAAAATTGACAGCGTTCATTGCATTAAGCCACAATCTTCATGCCACTCAGGACACTTTGCCGTGGCCTCTGTGGGCAGCGAGCTGATGTGCTGGAGCAGCTGGTCGCAGTACTCAGGACTCCGCTGTTGGTCTCTCACTGACTCCGCCTCTCTTCTCAGAAGTGCCGGGTGGACCGAGCTGCCCTTCTTCAGAACCTCTGGACACACAAACAGATAAAAAAAACAAAGCTTCAAGAGAGGAGTCGGCACTCAGCATAAGAGATGAAAGAGGACGCACTCAAATAGAAGCAGAAATACTCAAAGTTCTGCATAAGTATCCTCCATAAAAACTGCAGGTAACCAAAGGTTTTGACATTAAAAGCACACAAAAAAAGTATTGATCTTCTCATCTTAATCTCTTACAATAAACTCATTGCCCAAACTATTCCCTTGAGCTTAATTCTTCAGGTGAGACTTAAGTCCAAGTATGGAAGCTTGTGACCTTCAGATCAAACAGGTTGATGGTCTGATCATGCTGATGCCTTTTTCTTCTTCCATGTTACTTTTGACAATCAATCAGATCAATGTTTCTACATAAAAAATGTACGTAGAAGGAGGGGGGGGGGGGAGAGTTTCTCTAAAATGAAAATGCTGAGCAAAAATGACTTTAATCACATTCAGGCGCATCAAACCTAAGTTTACTATAGATCTTGAATTAAGTTTTTAGTTTCTAACATGGTACTGGCAGATAGATAATCTCTTGATTTGATGTTTTCTGTAACAAAGTCAAACAGCATTTATGACGCCAGAAGATGGCAGTGATGAACTACAATACGTGAACTATGCAACTCACACATTTTATGTGCAGGTGTCCCTTCCTTCCACTGAGAGGCAATAATCCTCTGTTCAAATCTTTTCCTCCTACTGTTCCCACACCTTCTGCTGATTTTCATAAGTATATTGAATTACTGTCAATGGGTAAATGCTTCGGAAACCACAATGCAAAAGTGCTGTTCCAGTGGCGACATGCCATCACTCTGGATGAGTTAGCTCATGTAAACTCATCATCCGATACCCGCCTTTGTTCTTCAAGGAGATGGAGGGGATTTTTAGCTTTTGTGTATTCTGTACTCGGATGGGATGTAGGTGGGGTGTTGGGACTTTGAATTCAAGGAGAACAATGATGACTTGTGAGAAGTGAGCTACACCGGTGCCAACGACCTGCGTGATTGAGCAGGTAGCAGCCGTGCTGCCAGGGCGGTGGGATTATTAGGGTGGAGGACTAGAGGAGTGAGAGAAGGAGGGATGAGAGGGTTACGGGGGGTGCTGTCCATCACGCTGTCAGGACATGCTGCACAAATCAAGCCACTTCACAGATATGCGTTTGAAATCCAAGAAGCACAAGAATGGGATCAACTATTAAAAAAGGAACAAAGAAAAGATAGAGAGGAAGAAAGAGCGCGAAAAAAAAAGAAGAAAAAAAGAAAAGAAATCTTCAAACAGAGCCATGCATGAGAGTGAGGAATGCCTTCACATTTGCGGCGCAGGCGGTTACGGGTGCTGTCAGATACAGACGATCACTCAGCAAGATATGAGGTCATCTCATTTCACAAAGAGACTCCGAGCTGTCTAGGAATCTACTGTACTTCATGGAGATCACAGAATGAAGAACTGGGCTACACACAATGGCACATATTTGTATCTTATATGTATGATATGCTGAAACACAATCTAAGGCTGATGAACAGTTATTATGCACTTCTTACATTAGCGATGCATTACCAACATTTTCAGACATGAGAACTGTTTCGTGACTTAGGTTCGTCTGGGATCAGTCAATCATGTTTACAGAATAAGACTGACAATATTCTACATTTTTATCAGTCAACAAATCGACAATGTGTCTCTCAACACTTTCTGACATGCCTTGCCTGTCTTTGAATCAAATTTGTTCCCACTGAAAAAGTTAATCTTTTAAAAATGATGGGGGTCACAGATATATTGTTTGTATTGTTATTAAAAAAAGAATGAAAGAAAAGGGGCTATAATCTCTTAAAACAGCCAGGCACTGTAGTTTTTAGCGAATGTTACTCAAACAGGATTAAATGCATGTGTTGGGGACTTTTTTCACATGTGAGTTTAGTGCTTTAGTGAGTATTTACAGCAGCAGGCCAGTGTATGTGGGATCAAATTAAGAGAAAGATACAGAGCTCATGTTCATCATTATAAAGTGTCACCCAGTGCAATCGTGTTTTTGGATGACAATTGAGCTCTTTCGCACAGAGGAATAAGAGCTATCATTGACATCAGGCAAACAGACAATACTTGTTAGCAGGATCAATTCAATAGGGTAGTGGATTTAGCTTTTGCCTAGTATCAGTTTTTCTGAGTAACCTATTGCCAGATCATGAGTTGAAGATAAATCATATCCAGCATGAGTTGAGACAACAGAGAAAATCCCCCCAAAAAATATCCCTTTCATGTTTAAACTCAAACATACAGAATTACAGTATCGTTTTTCAAAGCAAATCCTGAACATACAGAGGCACAACACGCAAAATCCCTTAACTACAAGAAATACAGATGTACAGTATGTGGGCAAAAGCCGGTTCACAAAGTTGAGTTACGTGTGTTATTCTGCCTTCTGCAGTCAAGGTTACAGACACTTTGATAACCAATGGCATCAACAAAAATGCTTATTGTCCTTGGAAGGCTTTCAAAGGCTGTCTTGCGGCGCTAGAAATCATGGTATGAAAACTATTGCTGCATCTGGTGAGTGTGTAAATCCCCTCTCCTCTCTTTTTTTCCTATTTTCTTTTATGTGTAGCAGTATGAAGATGAGAGATCCTGTAGAGAGGCCTCTCTGTGCTGGCTAAGGCTTCAGCCCTCACCTGCATCCTGTCAGAAGTAATGACAGATAACATCCATGAGAGTGGGAGAGAGTGAAAGTCCAGAGGAGCTGAGCCTTGGTTACACACTTCAGGAAAAGCCACTCAGACTTTCCACTGATACATCAATAAGCACAGCCGTGAAGCTAAGGGTTTGTCTAAAAACACTAAGTATGAGGTGAGGAAGTTCGACAGACAGATAAAAGACAGAGGGATTGAGCGGGATAGGTATGGGGACAGATTTTGAAAGGTGGCGAGGGGAAGGGGGGTCCCCATGTGGTTGTCATTAGCTGTTGGAGGGAGATCCTCGGTGGAGAGGCAGAGATTTGAACACAAACAGCCCAGTCTACCCCAGGTGCACTGGCAGGGGACTTAATCAGATATTAGGGCTCACAAATTGACCTGTGAAGTGTCTCTCTCAGGTGGGTGCTTATCCATATCTGGATCTTGTGTTTCACTCGAGGGCCACCTCCCATTCAGCCCCGAGGGGCTTTCTTTGGCAGGAGGAATTGCTTGAGCTGCTCTTGGTGATAAATTATGTGGAAAAGAAGGATAACAGAGCTTTTGAAAAAAAGTATAGGTGGAATCTTCTGGCAGTGAGCCAGGTAATAATCTAGTGTTTGACAGAGGATACCCCTAATTCCTCGCAATCCTTCTGTGAGTGTCTGGAACTCAGCAGGCTGGTCTGCAGATCATCACGGCAAAACTATGCTTTCATCGTCACCATCACTATCTTTACTATCTGGATACGTTTATCAGATAATTCCGGTAATAAGGTCGTATCACATAGTCATTTCAAGCCATATGCAGTATACTGTATGCACATGAGGATGTTTCATAGTTTTAAGCATCCCATAATGTTATCTTCACAATCCCTCCTCATTCTTTCAGCACTAGTATCAAGGACTGTCAACAATGCATTAAAGGCCAACAAGAAAAAAAGGTTGCTATTTTGGTCAAGAGTTGATGATTCTGATTAATAGTCAGGAATCATAAAGAGTTCATGGAAAAGCTACAATGCATTCCACACAGAGTAAATATTTCCTAAGTTCCAGACTACTTATTCATTTTTACACACAGCATAACAGGGCCATGTGCATATCCTCCTGTTAAGCCCTTACCATCAACTACCTATTAACACTCCATCCTCATCTCTGAGGTTGCAGGTTCAAAACACCCCTTTCCGATCTTACCAAGCACTTCGTCCTGGACTGAGACATCCGGGTCATCCAGGTGCAGGAGGAGCTGCTGGAAGAGGAGCTGCAGGTGAGTAGCACAGAGCTCAGGGTTGTAGTCTTTGGTTAGGCTGGACAGCCACAGCCCGAGGGCCTGCAGGGCAACGCTGCGCACCTCATCACTGCTGTCGTCCAGACGCTTCAGCAGCGCTGTGGAGGACAGACACCCGCACACAGAAAGTAGATCAGAAACAAACAATTCTAAACAATTCCACTGTTGTGTGGGTTAGCTACTTTTAGTTTTTATCTTCATTTTAATCAATGCCAATTTAAGGACACATTTTCAAAATGCCACATTTCTGGCATCTGACATCGACAGTTATTTTACAGACATTGTAAATTAAGTAAAATGTTTCCCCATGCATTCATTGTGACATGTGATTTTACAGAATTAATTGTGAATTGTACATTTCAACAGGCAGTGTGACAAAATGTAGTGCATTAATTTCTGTGTGTGCGTTCTACACCTACCGGGATAGATCTTGTTGAGGGCCTCTGGGTGCAGATTGGTTCCTATGAGCCGGAGTATGACTGCCAGGGAGCGACAAGCCAACAGTCTGCCCATCTGAGAGTCTTCTTCCAGGGCTGACAGCACCTGGGGAGTCAGTTTCTCTTCCAGACACAGCAGCTGCATACAGAAAAGGCAGAGACCAGCATTCAAATCTATTAAATGTTGAATAACAAAGTTCAAAATCTGTCCATATGTGTGATACAATTTAAACTCACTAAAAGGAGATTAAAGGAAATTAAAGCAGTTTACAAAACAGTGTTTTTGTGTAGTAAAGTTTTTTTCATGTCGATTTCCATATGGGTGAAAAATGCAAAATATAAATTATTTAAACTTACTAGAGTGAGTGCTTTCAGGCTGCATAGTCAGGACCATTTATTTTTTATTTCCAAAACCCTTTCTAAAAAGTGTGCTTCCATTTCATTTACACCCCGTAACAATGAGAACTAGAAAAAACAAGGCTGATTCGTGAAAGTGGCCAAACGTCCCCAGTTAAACTCAAAGAACAGTTTCCACACTTTTCTTCAATTATTTGCATTGATTTGTGTGTTTTCCGGTACCAAAGTGAAATATCACCTGAAGCATGACAGATTCACATCAGGCCTGCATTAGTTTATACAGACGGGCATGGAGCCCAACTTCAGAAGAACAGTGTAGACCGATGTTTTCACCACACCAACAGATGAGAAAGAGAGGAAATGGACAAACAAGGTGAGGCTGAGCACACAGACCCACAA
This sequence comes from Ophiodon elongatus, assembly GCA_016806645.1. NCBI lineage: Eukaryota > Metazoa > Chordata > Actinopteri > Perciformes > Hexagrammidae > Ophiodon > Ophiodon elongatus. Next base: position 2,357,631 of record JACSYO010002129.1, read on the forward strand.
GCCAAGAGGTAATGGCTAAAACCTCTGTTATCCCGTCTGTTTGCTATCGAAACCATGCGGGCAAAACAGTAAAAAAGGGAGCGAGGGAAGAGGGAGGGAATAAGACAGAAAGAGCAGGAAAATTTGGCAGAGAAGAGATCCGGCATTACATCAGTGACAATGTGAGGGTGCCAAGTGTAACTAGAGCTGCTAATTGTTTTCCCAGGGAGTAGTGAGGAAACAATGTCCTTCTAAATGAAAATGCTGTTTGATGTGCCTGGGGAAACACATAACCTTCTGTTGTTATACCCATCAGGACATATTATTTATTTCAGCTACACAGTGACCTAATTTTAAACCCAAACTTGGAAGGTAACACTTCCCTGTTTAGCCACCACTTTTCCAGATTTCTTTATTCTTGTGAGGACGTTTGGGTGCCATTAGATTTTAAAAGTTGGATCACACACACCTACACCCACATTGTCCCCCAGCTGTTTGCTTTGTAGTTAAAGACGTGTGAATAGAATAAGTGTGTGAGCCGGTTTAAACTGGTCACTCGGCACACGCAAGGGCAAACACAGCCATATGTGCGCGTGTGTGTGTGTGTGTGAGAGCACAAATACTGTAGCTGGGCACATGCTCGGACAGGCAGGTGCAAGGGCATGTCCCGGGGATAGCTCCTACGTACAACAAGGGCCCAGAACAGGGGAAGCACTGTTCCCTAGGGACAAAGGTATGTGAACCCGCTTGCCCCCACGTACACCTGCTACCTGCCGTGGCCAACTCTTTCAGCCAAGCGGAGAAAGATGGCGGATATATTTTCCGAAATGACCAAGTGGGATCGTCTATTTTGTTGTGAAATGGACAAAACAGAGAATTTGAAGTAAATGTCAACTCCTAGTGGATTAAAAGAATGCACTACCACATTTCTTTCTTTACAGCTGAGGCAATAAAAAGTGTTTCTGCAGATTGGATCAGGAGTACGCACTACTGGAGACCTTTTATACCCGGTGCTCGCTTCCAATGCTTATCGGTCCTTTTGCACAGGTGGAAATAGATGTGACCCCTGTGTGTGTCATGTGTGCACGGCCCCTGCAGCATGCATGTGTGTGTATGTACCTGTCCTGGTGTGATGGCCCCTCCATGCAGCAGGGCCAGCAGACAGCTGAGAGCTGAGGTGCGGACGGCAGCAGCAGTACGACCCGCACGCCACACCAGGTTAGGAAGCAAGACGTCACTCAGGAACTTCTCTGACTCATCACGGAAATGCCTGGAAGGAGGCAGAGTAAAAATATTTAGACAGAACAGGAGACATTTCTATTGCTTCATGTAGGAGGCCAATGGCATTTATAGAATTTTAACAACTAGCAAGCAATACTGACAATTTTGAGGAAAAGTGAATGATGATGGGTGTTGGTAATTCATCCATTCATTATCTTTAACCACTCTAACCGGACCACAAGGGGGAGGGGTGGATAGGCACACACTAACACGATCTGCACTGCCCCTTTGCTCCAAACCAACTCCACCAGCTCTGGTAGATACCTCTAGCATCGGACTAGAGGTATTGTCATTGTCGTGACATTGATTTGCTAAAATGTGCTGTAATGTTTTAGTGCCAGTAGGGGGAGACTGTGTGCCAATAATACAGCCAGGACTGTCTACTGCTGCGCTCGTTCAGTCTCTTCATTTTGACAGGTGTTGAAAGCTCATCATGAATGACGTCAGGAGATGGAAAGACATTTCTCCACATAGAAGGGATGATGTCCAAAGGAAGGAAGGAAAAAAAAAAAAAAAGAGAGTGACTTTACCTTTGTCTTGTATGTCTGTGCACACACACACACACACACACACACACACACACACACATACGCACACGCACACACCCGTTCCAGGAAATGTTTTTGTCTGTACACTTCATGGGTCTCTACACATTTGAGCTATCTGCACTTCAGTGTCGGTCACAAAGCAACTGCAGAGCACACAACAACCTCTCTCACAGCAGAACTTTGACAGCTTAGCAACTAAATTAGTTTGTCATCAAGTAGGACTGGGCAGTGATTCAAATATATCAATTATCAGATTTTACCGGAAGTCATTTTATGATCTCATCATGCAGTTTTTCTACAAATGGCTGTTATCCAAATAACTGATTTAAACTAAATTCCTTATTTAAGTGTTTGTATAAATAATTTGGTTTCATATATTGCAGTGGAACCCAGTTCTTTTGAACATCCTCTGATTTCTTTACGGATGATTATGCATACATTTGCCATTTCCTGGAAAACATCCATAATAGCATTGTGATAATGTTTTAAAACTACACTGTCCATTACTTTTTCAAGTCTTGAGAAAAACTGATTAAATTATCTGCCAATATGTTGAGGTGAAGTCGTGTTTCAGGAATGCAGGGTCATTTTTGATACATGCACAATTGGATTTGCCTCATTTTGCTTTGTTTTGTTATTTTATTGTGATTATAGACAGGGAAACCACATGTGACATAAGAGGAATCTCTCATCCCAATCACACATTTTTTCTTGTTTTATGTCTTGAAAGCTGAAATTAAGACTTTTGCAGTTCACACATGCATGAAAGCACACACTCTTATCTCCTTTGTAAGTGGCAGATTATTTTTGCATGCCACATTCAGGGGAAAGAGGATGAACTTTCATTTCTCACACATCACCTTCTACTTAAATTTCACATACAGCTTTGTAATCACAGCACACAAATCCAGATGAAACAAAAGACATGTGTGTGTGTGTGTGTGTGTGTGTGTGTGTGTGTGTGTGTGTGTATATGGATGAGAAGAAAGAAACTTATGTGTACATATGATTGCTTTCCCTTTCGGCTTGCTTTATAGTGGAGCTGTCATTATGTCATTTTGGATGTAGAACAAAGAGAAGAGTTTTCTGTATGACTATCATTGCCCTTTTGATGACATATAGTGTGTGTGTGTGTGTGTGTGTGTGTGTGTGTGTGTGTGTGTGTGTGTGTGTGTGTGTGTGTAGGCTACAATCTGCTGAGCAAGCTCAGGCTATAAATCCTGAATGGAGGGATAAGATGAGTATGAATGGAAATATTATGGCAGACTGCACCGCACTGCCCCATATACAGTAAGTCAAGCATTTGTCTGAAAGCTTTTGAAGGTGTAACTTGATTTCTGTCTTCTGATGGTCCTGTGATTACCGGAGATACAGCTGAGGAATGAGAGAGGCAGTTAGCAGCACAGGTGGCCACACTGGGAGACACAGAGGCTCCTTTTGTCTAAAATTCACTTTATGGATAAAATAATATGATGAAGGCTGAAAGCAAAGCTCCAATTTCAACGTTTTTGGCAAAGGTGGCAGAATGTTTTGGCTTAAGAACACTTCCTGTTGTTTATACACATTTTTCACTGACAAAGATATTATTTGATCTTATATTCTTTATACTGCTGCCAGGATCATGCCAAAAGCTATCCCTCATATTAACCAATAGAAACACCTACCAACCCGTATGGACCTTTTGGCTGTAGGGTTAGGGTAATTTACACGCTGCACAGATGTCTCCATGGCAACCCCATGGACGAGGTTTGTCTTTCTGATCGACAGCAGCAGCTGCTATGCTCGCTGGGACCCGGTGAGGGCCTCAGGTTTAATGCATTCCCTCAGATTAGAGTTCTGAGCCAGGCCTGAAAGCTCAACAGCTGAGGGCTCGGAGGGAACCCTGGAGGGTGAGACTGGAAGCAGAGAGGAAAACCCACAAACGGAAGCTTCTCTCTGGGTGCCAGACATCCCTCCTATTGTTCTTCATTCAGTCAGCCACTCAACAGTGTTACTAAATCACAGAGGAGCGATTCAGACGCCGATTGCCTTTTGTGTTCTTTAGGCATGCTGGGGAGTGATTAACTAATTTGAGATAGTTGTAATGAGGTTTATCATTTTTTTTTATGTATGATGAACATATATAACCCCATCATCATCTGCCTGAATTTATCGCAAGTCCTAAAGAAGCTGATGGGGTTACATTGTTATGTTTTTTTGTGTGTGTTTCTAATTATGATATCTAGTGGGTGTGGTACTAATTTGCAGGTTAATGTGAGGTTTATTCTAAAAATATGAGCTGAGCTAATAACGATGACTTGGATAACTCAGACTAGACAAACAGAAACAACTAAAGCCCAATGTAACATCATGCACTGATGAAATGGCAGAAAAATAACCTGCAATTTAGCTGTTATGGGTGTTTTTGTTTCACTCTCTGTCTGTGTGTGTGTGTGTGTGTGTGTGTGTGTGTGTGTGTGTGTGTGTGTGTGTGTGTGTGTGTGTGTGTGTGTGTGTGTGTGTGTGTGTGTGTGTGTGTGTCTCACCCATTGGAATCCAGTGTGTTGGTTGCATCCAGTAGCAACTTAGCAAGCATTGTGAAGATGCTCATCCTCATCTCTGGGTCTCTGTCCGGTTGAAGGCAGCTGGACAGCAGGGGCATCAACTGGCTCACAAACTCCCCAATCACTGGACCTAGAACATATGGTTTTGATTTGTCGTTAATGCAAGAGTTTTTTTTTTGGCATTGTGTGACTTTAATTGGAAAGTTTACAGTACATACAGTAGATATAGATAGCAAATATGGGGAGAATAACGTGCAACAAAGGTCACCATCCTGAATTGAACCAGGATTGTTGTAGTTATATGGCATCTTAACCACTTAACCTATACCATTGCAATATGATAATGATAAAATTGAACCTAGTTTGTTCAAAGCTATATTCAGTGTCACCTCAGCAGTGCTTGAACCTGAATTATATTTTTTAAGTCTTCCTCTGCCACTTTACCGAATCAAATAACTTAAATTAATTCAGTTACCACTCATTTTCAGTCTAACCACTAAATACTAAACCTGTCGTTAAAAGCTCTGGAGTTCCCTTTTCGGAGCGAAGACACTTTCATTCACACATTTTGTCAATTATTCTTTGTCCAGACTCCAGGTCAACTGTCAAAACAGGAAAAGGCCCACAAAGACTTGAGACTTTTTATGTTTAGTAGAGACAAGAGGGCTTGTTATTGAGACATCAATGGACTGGCGAGACAGTGACACAGTGCTTTACGAAACTGAGGCATAAAAGGGTCTTTGTGTGACATACACAAATGCTCTATTACAGGAAAAATAAGAAACTCACAGTGCAAATATTCCCAGTTATACTCATGACCACCCACTAACCGTCTGACTGCATGTTTACAGAGCTATATATAGTGACCTGCCTGTAATAAGTGATAACAGTGTCCATGCCCTGTTTGGACTCTGACTTGTTCAGAAATGAGACAGAGGAAATCCTGAGACTGCCCAAGGGTGGCAACCAATGTTAGAAAGAGATATGGGAAAACAGAGCGAGAGACTCATTTGATCCGATGTGAATGTGTCATTTAACGAGAGGTGTTAAGAGGAGAGGTTGCCACACACCATCTACGGGTATGACAAGGCAGCAATTGGACATTTCACTACACTAGAGACATACGCAGACAAACACACCTCAGTACTGCTAAGCGAGACTGTCAACATGTATCCTGTCCTTGAGCAAGGCACTAAAAACCCAAGCAAAGAGAAAGAGAGAGAGAGGGAGTTTACACACAATGGACCAGACATTTTCACACCATCTGAAGGACAAAAGATTGTGAGGAGGATATGAGAGGGCAATAATTATTCCTGTCACCACATACACAGATGGGGTGTGTGAGGAGCTGATGAGCAAGCAAAAAGACCAATTCTCAGTTGTCAAATTAACTACCGTCAATTGTTCAGCGGTGGGCCGATTTCCCCGAATCATGTGCACATCAAACAAAGCAGCCACACGCTGTCTGTCGGGCTGGCCATAATAAAGTCCTCGGGTCATGTTAATAGACCAAAGATCAGTAGAAATGAACCAAGGGAAGCTTAGAGCAGCATTCAACTTGCTCAAATAAAACACACAGACACACATACACACATACACACAGAGCTTCAAAGTAGCCTTGATCCAGGGGTAAGGTCAAGAGCAGGCGGCTGTGGTTGCTGTTTGATGTAGTGACCTGCATGGGGATCACTGAGTGGACTTAGAATGGACTGGTCAGTTAGCCGTGGGACTGTGTGTGAGACCCTGTGTGTGTGGGAGGGATTAGAGGGGTACCCAGCTGCCCAGTCAATTAGAAAGAGGAAGGAGGGAGAAAGAGATGGAGATGAAAGTGTGGTACGTGGAGGTGCTGATGATGGAGGATTATATGGTAAAGAGGGCAGTAATGTGAAGTCTCAGCACCAAAGACAGGGTCAGATCTTTTTAACCCTCTCCCCACCCCACCCACACACACACACACACACACACACACACACACACACAGAGACAGACAGACTAACCCCTCTCGACAAGTCTGAGACACTGACTGACCAACAGAGGGAGCGACAGGGATTTACAAAAGTCAGAAAGCTAACTGGTGCTAATGACAACCATTTTTTGTGTAATGACAAGCCTGTTGTATTTTTTTTATCTGTGCGGGTTTGTTTGATTCATGAGCCTCTTTGCTTGGGTAACAGAACAAAAGATTGTCCACTGTGTCTTTGAGTGATGGTCATTGATGGGCAACATCTTGTAAAACAAGAATGGAACAGCACGCATCCATTGGAGCGTCAAGCAATAAATCATACTAAAATCTGTATGATTTATTGCTTAACTGGATGGATGGACCTTAAACACTGCGTCATTTGACCCTCCTCATATCCATCAAGTGGTGCTGACAATTGCTCCAACCACCATCGACACACACAATGTCTAACCTTTAATGCCTACACACCTCTCAGGAGCAGTGTGGGACTATATGAAAATATGGTTGAGGCTTTTTGCTTCTTCTATGGGTGCAGGTACTAGAAAATGATACATCTGGACACATCACAAACAATTTCAAGAAACTGTCTGGATCCTTTGTACAAGAGAGAATCTGTGCTGCTGCTTTGACAGCTGCTGGTTTTGATGTGCTGCCTCGATGATGGATCATGTATCAACAGGAAAACAGCTTGACGCTTAAAATATGATGTAACACGTGTCTGAACAAGTTAAGGACAGAATGGCTTCACAAACTACACGGTGCAGTAATGTTTAATAAAACATGATCTAGATTATAGAGTCTCACCAATGTGTTGAGGTGAAATGGACCCAAAGAGCATGTTCAGACTGATGACTGACATCGTGATTTTCCCATCATTAACAGGTAATTTGACAGACCAAATTCTCAAAACGTTACTGTATATCTTTGACCATCATCGTGTCTCTATATGTGCAAACTTCAGCACCTGCTGTATAATATGGCAATGTCTTGTTCACATTCAGGCTTCACTTCTCACCTGATTGTATGACTATGATATGCAGTTGAAGTCTCTGTGGGGAATAACTGGACCAGGTGTTGACAGAGCCAGATAGCCAATCCAACAGCTGGCCCATATGTTGTCTATAAAGTTCCATCGCTGAGTCCAGGCCCTGCACCTTACTCAAGAGCTGCACACTCTCCAAGGCCTGCAGGAGAGAGGGATAGGTGGAGCAAGATTATGTCAACACATTTTTTTAACCTGCATTCTTTACATAAAATCCTATGACAACGAGACAGAGTAGATTGGGTAGGAGAAAGTCTAAATGAAGAGTTGATGAGAAAAAAACCCCCGATAACAGAGCAGTGGGTATTGTGTCTAAGTTCAACAATTACAGCTGTTTTTTTGTAATTTCAGGAATTCTTCGGGTCACGCTCACACAGGAGGCACAAAACTATTATGTGAAACCATGGGAAGAACAACACTGCAGACATGACAAGGTCTTACAAATAAAACCACACAAAAACCCAGACAGATACACAGGATGTCACAAAGGCACAGGAACCGACAGAAACAGAAACAGACACACAGACACACACACACACACACACACACACACACACACACACACACACACACACACACACACACACACACACACACACACACACACACACACACACACACACACACACACACACACACACACCAATAAAACCAAGCTGGGAGGAAAAGGCGGGAATGAAAGATAGGAGAGTAAATAATTAGCTAACTCTTCAGAGCAGGGGAACTGACCTTTAGGGCACTTCATAGTTCCCTTCATGGTCCCTCAGGGATTGACAGGGACAGAGACAATGTCTGAGTCACAGATCACAGATCGGTCTCTTCAGAAGAGAGCTAGACAACCATAAGCTGTCCACTGATGGGAAAGACGTGCCCCTTTTCTGGGAAAAACAAGTTCCGCTTTTCCTCTGGGTCCGGGAATGCCCAAGGCCATTCTCACCCTCCCTCTCTTTTTCTTTATCCATTCCTTCTCATCTCTTCTCTAACACTGCTCCCCGTCTGAACATACACACTGATGCAGACGGACATAAACACACACTCACACTGGTGGCCCATGTGGTGTCTGGAAAGCATCGCTGCCAATGCCTTCCCGCTCTCCTCTCCCTGTCATTAGCCTCCTTCGGCGACTAGCAGTTAGGCGATGCGCTGGCCTCAGTTACCGTTGGCTTCACTTGTCACTGTTCCTGTTTGTCCCTTTGCATTTACAGGCTGACCACAACATGGACGCTTGTTACTCGCGTATTGCTTGGCCGCTGTGGCCTGAGGAGGCGTTATGGAGCCACAAATGTGACTGGGCTGATGACACACACCTGCTAAGAAACACAACTCACCTCTCCCTCCACACCTCGCTCCATCTGTTTTTTTCATCTATTTCTGTCTGTCTTTTTCTCCACCTTTCACCCGCCTCCTTTCACCCAGGACTGGATTTAAAGTTCCACTCCAAAGGTGCAATTTCAGCTCCCCTGACTAAGTGGGTAATCATACAGTTGGCCGTGCCCACTTTGAACTCATAAAAATGCTGACATTCCTCAAATAGCTCTCTTGCTTCATAAAACTTCCTTACCTTGCTAATAAAAAAGGATGGAAAACTAAAATTTAAGGGGTAAAAAAAAGTGCCATTTCAAAGTAGAATTCAAGAATTACTTGAGTGAGGTGATATGCTGGTTCACCCATGTAGAACAAAGTGATGGCAGAGCTGAAGAGAAGAAGTATCTGGGATTACATCTTCCAACTGCTGGGCTGTGTTTTCTTACCTTCTCGCTGAGACGCGGCTCAGTGGAGAAACTCTGGACAGTGACCAACACCTGCAGCAGCTGCAGGCTGACTGAGCCGTGGTCTGATTCACACTGATGCAGCAGCACATCCACGCAGGCCAACAACTGATCCAAATACACGACCTGGGAAGGAGGAAGATAAACGATAAGATGGTCTCGCCTGGCTTTTAACAGATGTGAACGATGTGAGAAGTATTTGCCTTGAACGTTCAGCCCGTCTATCGATGAACCCCAATGCACTTCAATCCTCACAATCCATTTTTTCACAGAGTGAGAACTTTCCATCTACAGACATGAGTGTGTGAGTGTGTGTGTGTGTGTGTGTGTGTGTGTGTGTGTGTGTGTGTGTGAGATTGCTGTCACTTGTCAGCCAGTGTTGTGCTGAGCTCATGTTTAGACAAAGACCTGCGGCTCAGGCTAATTTCTATGCCATCACTGGGATCACGGCCTCTTTTCCTGTTTTCTCGCAGCCTGTCATTAGGGCTGGATGAGAGGGGAGGGTGGAGGTTTGAGGGGGATATGGAAGGTAAGGTAAGTGTGTGCGAGGGAGAGCGAGTGTGTGTTTTTTGGTATATGGAGAATTGCGAGCCGGTTAAGCGCCCTCCAGGTGTTTACTTTGGTCTGGTGATGAGGAGTTGGGTGGTGAGGGGGGACTGAAGTGTGTGTGAGGAAGAAATACCCAACGCAACGTCCACATTATGCTCCATCGCTCAAAACACACACCCCGACAAATACCAGAGCTCTATCACCAGGGGGCACACTATCTTTTTCCCAAGTTTGAGTAGCTATTGTACGGCACAGCTTGGCATTAATGTGGAAGGAAAACAAATGTTGAGCCAAGTAAAGATGCTCAGTGCGTTAAAAAAAAGGCAGGACTTTTGAGGAGGAATGAGAGCCAAGGGACTTCTAGTCTGCAAAGCAAATGTGCAAATGTTTTCATTTTGCAATAGAGTGTTGAGCACACATTGGAAAAAGCTTGTTATGCGTATCTTAAATCCAGGGTGTCAGCTATGTGTGCAAACACATTTCACTGAGACAGTCTGAGGCTAAACTAAACTTCCCTGCAGCCCTGAACAACCTTGACTTGCAGCAGCAACTTGAGGGCACTGTGCACTCCTGTTTGAATGTGTTCACGCAGTCATTGATGGGGGAAATCCCTGCCTACAGCCAAGCAATTCACTGGCACATAAACACATGAGGAGTTCCAGGGAGGCAGTAGTGGAAATAACGTGCAAACAGTGGCAGACACACACATTAGCGTACACATACACGGACACCCATATTATACATGTGCCGAAAACAACCATTAGGGCTGACTGGCCGAGAGAGAGAGAGAGAGAGAGAGAGAGAGAGAGAGAGAGAGAGAGAGAGAGAGGGAGAGCGGAAAAAGTGGTGCGGTGTAATGATAAGGTGGACACCTGGAGCCAGGCGAGTACACCTGGTTTCATTGGCCTGGGCACGCTCCAGGGGCCTCGTTACACAGTGTGTGCGCATTGGTCCACCACTGGATACATTAATTACACACATACACACACAAAATTGAAAGGGAGCCATACCATAAGAAGATTTCATGATTGTATTAGGGATTGCACACACACACACACACACACACACACACACACACACACACACACACACACACACACACACACACACACACACACACACACACACACACACACACACACACACAGCTACTGATGTTGCTACGGCAACAGGAAAACAAACACTGGCAATGCCAACCCCTTGTAGTCAGGTAAAGTTTGCTATGCTGCCTTTCTTGTCCTCTCCTCATCTGTCGTTCAGTGGAGAAGGGAGCAGTATGCAGCTGTCATTCATGACAAAGGGCAGGCATGCAGGAGACACACTGATGTATGGCAGTATGCATGTGTGTTCAGCAGAATACTGATCGTTGTGACACCAGTGCAGACGTTTCTCTGTGCACAGACAAGATGAAAAGACACAGAGCCCTCTTTCCTCCCTGCGCTCTGACTGACCTGTTTCTATAGGCTACTGTAGGTCAGGCGCTTTTTTACAAAGTTACACCAAAACAGCCTATTTACTGTTAACAAGCCAAGTTGTAAATATGCCTTCTAATCTAATAATGCCTTTCTTCCTCTCTCTTGATACTATATTTACCAATTTACTCCAGCCCTGCAGATAATGTGATGCCCCCGTCACCATGGCAAACCACAACACAGCAACACTCAGCTGTGTAAGTTGTGTGTGTGATGGTGGGGATTTGTTAATCCTCTGTGGAATACCCCTTTAAAAAAAAAGAAAAAAAAACCCTGTATGCATTGCATATATGCAAACACCATCATATATCTAACTACAGAGGGTTCCTCAGAACATGGTGGCCTCTCTAACCACCGACTCGCTTTTCATTTTCCCTCAAACCCTTGACATCCTCTTCAATTTATGACCAATACATTTATTTTTTACCGAGCATCTGTCATTTATTTTTGTAAGCAGTCTTTTTCTCCTTCTGAAATAAAGAAAAGAAAACAGGGACTTGAAAGAGCCGGTGAGGTTAAGTCGCACAGAAGTATCATATATCAGTTTCAAATCTTCATTTTGTTCCCCAAACTCCCCGCGGAGCCCTGCTGTTCCCCCTGCCTCTGTTCACTTTGAAGATTATTTACATTTCATTTCTTAACAGGCCTCATTTTTGTCTAAGTAAAACATCATTTTTTTATTCCTCTCTGCCTTTGGTTCAATGGCACGTAACTCCAAATGCACACATCTTGTAAGTTCTAAAGATTCCTCATTAAAAATAAAAAATAATACAAGGGTACGAAGTCTGCTGCTTTCCATGTCTTCATTGTTTGTGTGTATACAGGTAATTAAACCATTATCAAATTCAAGTATATCATGAAGGATCTAAGGGCTAACAAACACTTTGGATTGAGCAACAGCTAGTTAATATTCTGGGTCAGCCTTTCAGCACAGGGAGAAAGAGTGAGAGGGATGCAGGTGCTCCCGTCTCCAGTGGTGTTATTTACAGCTACACAGTGATCTGGCACTGCTCCCTGCTATGAACCCTGCCTGTTGTCAAAGAATGTTGCAGGTGCTTTGTCTGGGTTAGCTCTTGAATCCCCACGCTTCATGCTTTGCCGTCAGAAACAGAGACAGACAGAAGGACAGAGGGAGATAGATGGCGAATCAGAGAGAGGGGCAGCAGAGGTCTGCCTCCATCTGTGTAAAAACGTGTGACCGTCCCGTCCTGTTAGTTTTCTCTCTGGTTGACCCCGCCGGATGGCAACGAGGGAGGACAGAAGGGGGTCAACTTCCCTGCCATTTATCACCGGCCTTGACCAGGCAGGCTTTGAAATTTCAGGGATTCTTTTAATGCTATGGATGAACCAGAGTCGGTGCGGAGACCTTGCACATGGCTATAAAAGAAAACAAAGCCTATGCACTGCCTTGTCTGCTCAGAGGGGTCACAGCAGCTTTGCAGGGGTCACGTGAAATTAGTAGATTTTTGTTATCATTATCCCAGGGAGGAAATTCTTGCAGGCCTCACTGGGAGGGGGTGGGGTCGTGGGTAAAGGTGAGTCAGTAGTGCGGCAGGATCAGAAAATAGCTTCTGCCAGACAACTGTTATTTTGAGTCTGAAAGGGAAACATAGTTAGCGCAAGAGAAAAGGAAGCGAGGAAGAGTCTGCTCTGGACCTGATGGGATTTTTCCACTGACAGACTGTTGCGATGTTTTAAAAAACATTTTTAAATCACTACTGCTATGTAAAAAAAAAAAAAAAGAAGAAGAAAAAAAAAAGATGTGCAACATTGTGGGAGCACATTTCACAAATGCGTGTGAGCAGAGTCGTTTTCATCAGACATGTAATATTAGATTAGAATAACACCATGTGGCCGGACTGTCACTTTAACAGGGTCAGCATTTTTGTAAATTACTCAACAGTGGACTCACTGAACTCACCATGTACTAACCGTGTATAGTAGTGCTAAAAACCTTTCAAGAGATGTGGCAGTTATCACAAAACCTATTTCTATAAGGGATAAATGGGGCCAGAAATATACAGTATGACGGCTGCACTGTCACTGTCAAAAGTAAGTGTGAAGGTACACTGGGAGAGAATAAAAATGACCTATGACACTGCCAAGATCAGCTAACAAGGCTGGAAAAGAAAAACAGCTGATGCTCAAGACATGCTACTCAGTGACCAACAGCAAAGAGGAGTCATTCTCAGGTGTATAAGTAAAAAACAGGTAATCCACAACCAACCCCTCTGCTGACCTGTTGATATTCCTGGCAGACGTCGGGCTTGGACAGTGTGTTGGCAATCTTTTCGAGATGTGGTTTCAGGAGGGTTTGAGAGCAGCCTCCCAGCACCGCAGCCAGCACCATGAGGGGGGTCCAGGGGTGAGAGGAAGAGTAGGGGGCTGTCACATGATCCAGAAGCAGCTTGAGGAAGACGACAGGAGGGACAAAGGTCCCCAACAGTTTAGCAGCTGCCAGGCACTAGATGTTGGTACAGAGAGAGAGAGAGAGGGGGGGGGGAAGCGAAGAGAGACACATAGGCATGAGGGAGTGTAAAGGAGGATGAGAACCACAGGAAGTCCTTTTTTAATCTGCCACACATCAAAGATCTACAGAATCCTCCGATGTAAACGGGTGCATCCCAAGTCCTTGAGCCCTGCTCGGCCCAGTCTAGAGCTCAACAGATGTGTCCTGAAATCATTCTGTCTGGTAATAACTGATCACAAAACAACAATTCTGTGGGTCTGTGCAGGTCAAGCATTATGAAATGCCACACCTGATCCAAAAAAGGAAATACGGTGTGAAGTATAGCATTCTCCTGATCAGAGGACAGGCTCTCTGGGACTCACGTTGCTGACCACGTCCCTCTCTGTGTCCATGCAGGCAGAGTAGAGGGTGGCCAGGAGAGGCTGCAGATGCTGGGTGCAGTGGTCCTCGGCGTGAAGCAGCAGCACAGAGAGCAGTTGAGAGGTCCTAACCCGTGTGGGCACCAGCCAGTCGGTTATGTCGTGGGTAATGGCCGGCACCAGCCTACCCAGGTTTCTCACCACAAGCTCTCTGCAGCCCAGCCCTGGACGCTCTACTGGAGGAGAAAATGAAGAACATTCACGTTTCCATTCCCACTCTTCTAATGTTGAAATCAGTATTTGAAGAGGGAATTTTCTCTCAGCCTGCCTACATCTCCTTCAGTTAGTGAAGAACTTTGCATTCCAGAATGTCTTTGAACAAGCTCCCTGAGATGGGCAAGTTGTTGATTCTCATTAAAGGTTTCTGAATGACATGTATATATATATATATATATATATATATATATATATATATATATATATATATAAAACATATTTTCTGGCTCCATGACATTGTCAGTGTGTGATCTATTTATCTAAGTTTTATGATTGTTCAGATAGTTTAACACAAATTAGGATTACAAATCCAACAAGATCTAAGAAATAGCATTTATGGAACAATAAATATCACTGATTCACAGGTTTTCAAATGTCTGCTGACTGGCTTCCACCTTATCACATTTTAAACCTATAATTTTTTACGATTAAGATTTCCCCACAAGGGACTTGTCAGAGCAAGTGAAAGACATTCTCAAATAGCCCTCTACATTTGTCTCTCTCTCTCCCTCTCCCTCTCTCTCCCTCTCTCTCCCTCTCCTTCTCCCTCTCTCCCTCTCTCTCCCTCTCTCTCCCTCTCTCTCCCTCTCTCTCCCTCTCTCTCTCTCCCTCTCTCTCCCTCTCTCTCCTATAGGCACACTAATGAGAGAGGAAGAGAGGACTAAAGGAAGACAGATATAAATCAGATAAACACACCAGGACAAGACAAAACAAGCCCTTTTCTGGTTGTCTTTCACTGTCTGACAGTGACCTCTTCACACTGGGAGGCCCGGCAGATTTATGATGGCAAGACAAAGAGGAAGAGAGAGCCTTTTCCTTTCCTGTCCCCAGGCACAGCCCGTACTCATCCACATTGTCACATGTGTAACTGTGGCACACATACAGGAGCTTTAACCAAGATGCAAAGCCAAGGAACTGTACCCCTGACGCACTTACACACACACACACACGTACACGAACACACTGAGCCTGGCCCTGTAGGCGAGTCATGGTGACCATGCTCATGTTCACACTCATTCCCGGCCCCGAGGCAGATACGTATCTTTCCAAGCCAGTGCCTGTCCTGAAAACTAAGATGTCCTAGGCAACATTATTTTCACTGTATGTTATACATTTGGAAAGCGGTAATAAAGAGATGATTTAATGCAGTAAAATGTGTAGAGATTACTTTTACATTCTAAATTTACTCTTGCATTTGATTTTAGTATCCATGCTGAGAGCCCAGTGAAGCCAATGCACCAGCAAGAAACTTTGCTCTACTGTAACACTGGATTTCAGACACCATTCCTTAGAGTTCACCTAAATCAATCCTTTAATAAGATAAGCCATTAAGATAATATTACAGGATGTACGAAAGTCTGAGTTGATAGCCTGAGCTTAAACTGGATCCCAAGGATTTCCCTGCAAAGTTTATTTCACTTGGAAAACATCAGGTCTGTCTAGACAGCCAAGTCCTTCTATCCCCGAGTGTCAACATACGGTTTCTTCTCTGCTTTGTTGAAAAATAATGGATGCTAATAATATCTTTGGGTGGGCAGTAGTAATAGTATCTCTCAATGCTACCACTCAATCCTGTACTCACTAAGATAAAACTACGATAAAACCAAACAATGACTCCAAAAGTGATTCTCTTTAAACCTCTGCATCTTACGATCAGCTAGTTACACGCAAATTAAAAAGGGACAATGAAGATGATTGATGCCAGCAACTCCCACAATATGTAAATAAGACCTTTCATTGCAACCAGCAGATAGTGTGAGAACCGGAGAACCATGCCGACAGTGACTGACCTCCCTGTGGGTAGAAGGGAGGTGGGGTGAGGAGAAAGTCCATCTTATCCTTGAGTTCGTCCTCATTCTCTTTCTCCCACCGGGCTCCTACCTGCTTCCATAAATCAGCTGATAGAAGTCTGCAGGAGGGGATGTGGAAACAAAAATGTTGTCACTGTCTGTTGTCAATATTATGCACTGTATTTTACATATATGTTAGATATTTTTGTGATGTTTCCTTTTAAACATTAAAATCATCCGCGAGGTATTTGTAAAATATATGTATACAAACCAGAAGAATAGATAGCATATAACAGATTGTGTCACATTGTATTAGAAAGCAAAGAATAAAAGTATCACAATGTACACTTTTACCTTATTTCTGGGATCTCATCATTGATGCCGCTCAGCAGGAGTGGGATGAGCTTGTGGAAATAAGAGTATCTGTCTCTCATGTGAAGTAGCCAATCACCAACAACAACTGTCACAGCTTTTCTCACCTGGTACAAAAGAGCAAAAGATAGAGAAATCAGAATTGAGCAAAATAACTTCTTTAGCGGTACATATAATGGCACACAATGGCACTTCTAACATTGATTAGTTGTTTTAAACTTTAAACCTGCGGTGAGTCGTCAAACAGTCTCTGTGCCAGGTGGGAGAGCACGTCGTCCACATTTTTCCCAGTGCCGTGCTGAATGACAGCCCCGGTGGCTTCAATGACAGACACTCGTACCCGGGAGTGTTGATGAGAAATCGTCTGCATCAGAGGCTTAAGAAGACTCTCAGCCTGCATGTGAAAGTGCTCTAAAGAGAACGAGATTAAATGAATACCACACCATTCAATTCAGTTACTATCGAGCTGGCTGATACATTGATTTTATATCAATATCGAGATGCACGTGTCCATCTAAGCGGTTGCAAGACATAACTCCTTCGTAAACTCATGCATTACTGAAAAAAAATCTTATCTTTTCAGGCATCTAAAAATGATTCATGGAACCCAACATGATTGACTTGTCATACAGTACCAGTCAAAAGTTTGGCTGGTACTGTATTTTTAGATGCCTGGAAAAATAAAACAAATTTCAGTAATGCATGAGTTTACGAAGGAGTTATGTCTTGCACCTTCTCATTCACATTGAATGAGAAGGTGTGTCCAAACCTTTGACAGGTACTGTACATCATAGACATTTAGGGAACCCAACATGGTTGACTTGTCATACATGATAGACATTTAAAGCTGGTGACAGTGGGTCAAAGGGTTGATTGTTGGCAAAAGGTTGGTAACCGCTGCACTAAATGATTAATACAAATAAAAAAAATTGACAGATTATGTGCAGCCCGAGTTGAGACAAAGTGATGGAAGTCAAGTAACTGGAACTAAATCACTAAAAACTTTTGGAACATTGATGAGAAGCAATTGTAGTGTTTCAGTAGCAGTCTTGAGCACTAAGACAATAATACAATAACACACTAACACAATAACTTGGATATTTGGTTGACGTCAGTGTACCTCGAAACCATGGCAACGGACTATCAACAGGCAAAAAAAAAAAAAGAAAACATTTCACCAACCTGGGATACACTTTGCAAAGTTTATGGTGCATTTGCAGCTTTCTCTTCGGACATCCGGGAAAGGGTCCACGATGGTCATCTGCAGTACGTTGATCACGTCGGTGAGATACGGAGCTAAATGCTTCCCGCACACCTCCACCGTCAGTGTCAACATCTCCACGGCCGACAGCCGGAGCTCCTCCGCCGGCTCCGGGAGCGCCTTCTCCCCGAGCCTCTGGGCCAGACAGGGCATGAGGTACGGCAGCGACTCCTCCGGTTTCGGGACACAACGAATGAACTCTGTAATCATCGCTATCGCGGTCTCTCTGCATCTTTCCGTTGGGTCTGACAGACATTTGAGGAGAGGCTTGAGGAGGGCGGAGAAAACCTCCTGTAAGACGCTGCTTGAATGCCCTTTATCCACAGTCTCCCTCTTGATCAGCTCGAGAGCCTTCTTTCTCGTCGCCTTGTTGTCTTCGTTTAGACAGTTTAAATGTCTGGCGAGTCCCCTCAAAACTTCAGAAGCAGCATGTTCGTCTCCAGCCGCCATCGCCGCCATCTTGACTGTCGTTATGACAACCCGGAGCATCACGACACAACAAACGGCTGCTTTACGGCAGCTTCCGATTCAAAATCTCAAACTTTATTGGCGTTCACAACCTTTTTCTCTCTCCTCTATTTTCCCATTTGTATCGACACAAGTAAATCAGGTGGTGTCACGACTTTAAACATAAAACATGAATTGTTTCGTATACAATCCCTTTATAATGACAATAATTCTGATTTAAAACAATCAGATAAACTTGCTACTGTGTGCAACATATACACACCATTTAATAATTATTTCCGTGATATCTGATGAAGCACACTTATAAGCCTCCTTGACATTAAGCTTGGACAAATTGGGCAGAATGGCATGTGCCAGTCCTTTAGGGAGCCCCAAGGCCAGAACTACAGAGTGTCCTTTCATTTGTAATAATTTGATTGGCATTATCCCTCAAAATATTTTTTAATAAGCAATATATTCAACTGAACTGAAGACCCATGGTGCCCACAGCTCATTTTGCTGCAGGGCATAGTTGGTACAAGTTTTGTTACAAACTCCAAAGTCAAAGTCTGCCCTCATACAGAATGTACATCGTGCTAGTTCAGTGATGTTTCATACAGTCAACTTATTCTAGGACCTTTGAGACTTGAATTTATACAGTTATCAGGAGGCATTTGTCGGCATTTACATTCAAATAGTGACCAAATCTGAGGGGTTTACTTTGATTGAGTGCTAGACCCCGATGTGCTCACAGATGTGAATCAGAAACCTCCTAATAACTTAAAAAATACACGTGATTGATTTTATTGGCTCATTTCAGTGTTTCTTAACTCAACATGTTGTCTGTGGTCATGTGCAATATACCATTGAACTAGCATAATGTACATTTTGTAACAGGGTGGATTTAAAAAAGCTTTACTTTAATGGCCAAGTAGTCTATGTGTACACCTTCAAGTAATTTGACTCCAGTTTTAAGTTGTTCTCGTTGTTCTTGCAGATAGTAAACAATGACCACAAAGCTGAATTATATAACACAACGCACGCATATTTCCATCTTGGTAAGAAAAGGGTCTGGCTTTGAACCTGCATCAAAGACAGGCATCTCATCCTCCAGTCCAGTCTTCATATTTACAGATGAAACGTTTCCAATCTTGCAGAAGTGGAGGTTTCCTTCAAAAGACGTTTCACCTGCAAATGGGCCTCGAGAGAGAGCGCGCGCGCCGCTGCGGTCGAGAGCATGACAGATTGACGTCATCAGGATTGACGCAGAGCGAGCCGAGGCATCACAGAGGCAGAGCGGCCGCAGCAGCAGCACCAGCATCCCGGCTAACCAACGGTAGCCGTCCTCGCCAATCTCCCACCACCAGCGAGGTGTTTTCTCCCTGAGCATCCTCCAGAAACAACGGTAGGGACACCGGCGAGCGCACCGATGAGATGGGGTTTTTATGAGCACTTCACAGCGGTTAAGATCAGGCCCTTCGTGGCGTTCACGTCGCAGTAAATCCCCTTCGTTGTGGTTTGGTTGTCATTGCAATGTTAGCTAAGCTGGCTGGGCTAGCTGTCTACTGAAGGCAACTGAACAGGTGCACAGTTTCATCACTCAGCGTGGAGAAATTGTTACATGATGGCACTGTTTTGCTGTTTGCTGTGGAGACAACTTGGGAGATGCCATGACCTAAATGCATAACTGATTTAGATTTATTATGCATTAAAAAAAAAAAAAAAACACATGTTAGATGTGATTTCCATATGAGGAAGTGATACAGGGTAGTTAACAGTTAGCTACACCTGCTCAGCTTCCTGGCTTGCTATGAGAGACATGCTACTGTGTTATTTGACATAACTGTAGATTGACATAATCATAGCTGTTGTTGGCAGTTGTCAAACACTATCATACAATTTGCTTTGAACTCACTCTCACAAATAAGCAGTTTTCAAAACGTCCACATTCAGTCATCTTCATCCACAAAGAATAACACTGAGGGAAGACATGCTAATGTTTTAGTTATCAATCCAGGGATACACTAATAATGATATGTTAACCAAATATGATAAAATCATAAAATAGCCAGACAGGAGTAAATAGATAGCTATTATAGTATAAACAGAATGACAAATTCTCAATTTACAGGTGACCAATTTATATTGTCTAACGGTGTATATCGTCTTATCGCCCAACCCCATAACTGCAGCACCAACTTTATTATTGCTGTTTACAAAATTATCTATTTTTATTTAACTAAGACAATTACCCTCATCGTGCACTCTCATGTCTTGCTTAGGGTATTGCCAATTGCCAATAGTTTGTGTCTGGAGGTCCTTGACAAGAAGCAACAAGATGGGAAATGTCCACTCAACTCCTTCCCACGACTATTGCGCCTCCATCCTCTATTCTACTTTCCTCGTATCGTTCTGTATGCGCTACATTTTGCCCCTCCTTTGCCCTTGTTCTACCCCTTTTTTTTTTATATGGAGCTTTCCCTCCCCTCCTCTCATGGTCCACCCTGTTTTCTCCCACTGCCACAGAGATAAAAGATAAGATGGCCACCTCCTCCTCCACTCTGGAAGAAGACGAGAGCTTGAAGGGCTGTGAAATCTTTGTGCAGAAGCACAACATCCAGCAGATCCTCAAAGAGTGCATTGTGAACCTCTGCATCGCTAAGCCTGAGCGTCCTATGAAGTTCCTGCGGGAGCATTTTGAAAAGCTGGAGAAGGTTGGTGATAACAAAGTTTAGTAGGATTTAGGTTTCTCAGTCTGGGTTTGTTTCTGTAATGTGGGGCTCTGTGTTACCTGAAATCTTGTGTGGTGAGTTTGAAGTTGTTAATTATCATCTACTTTTAACCTGAATATGATAAATTACATGAATGTTCTTTGCAGTGAGTGCCAGTTGCCGGGTAGTTGTACTTCTTTTCTGAATTCCCAGATATTATTACTGTCTCACAATGTAAAATACGCGCACAGTGTGTTGGTATGTACTAAACAAAGATTGTTTTATTTGTTTGTTACATTGCATTTCTTCAACTGGAATTAGTAACACCATCACATATACGCAGACAGAGAACATCCCAGCTAGTTTCTGTGTTAAAAAGGCAGACTGTACTCAAACTGTTATAATAGAGCTTTCATTTTTGTTATCCTATAATAGGAGAATCCATTAGGGAATGTGAGAGGAGCATCAATAAAAGGCCAGTGTCCTGTTTGCAGGCTCAGGGAACAGGACCACTTGTACTGCCGGTCTGTCTGTCCGTGAGCAGAGGGAAAAAAGAGGTGACATATTCATTTAAAGATAATAGCGAGAGTGGAGAAAAGGCTTTTGCGAGACAAGGGAAAAAAAGATCAAGACTATAAAAAAGGTGATAACACCTACTTCTGTAGCACATTCACTGTGGCCCACATACAGTGTGACTGCTCAGAGTGTGTTTTGTGTCTCTCTGTTTTAGGCAAAAGTGTGTTGGCTCCGACTGGCACCTCTACAGTAGCGAGATGCTTTTTTACACAAGCGTTTCTTCAAAGAGGAGTCTTTATATTTAATAGGTGTGTTTGAGCTAAATATCTTGGAATCGTCTCACAGGCACACCATACTGATTATTTAAAGATATAAGAGGGCTAAGATTTTCATGAAGCATCAAAGGATATACAGGTCGCTCGTTATTGTCCCTAATATGCAAGTTAAGCTGTCTCCAGTTCAGACTAAATAGATGATCTCTCCTAACTTGTCTTTGATCAAGCAGAGACACATGTGGGTAGTTTGCTCATGAGTGGATTATATGATTTCTTTGGTTAAACAATGGGCTCTACTCTTGCACTCCTGTTACAAGTAGGTCATAAAGGTGTATGAGATGTAGCTGTAGGCTGTCGATGTTGGCCTGCTGAGAGTTTTGTCTATGGATAGAAGTTTCCAACAAGAGAAGCCATTGTGAACATCAGATGTAGCAGGGCTGGAGTTCACCATCCCAATGCCTGGAGGAAAGCTCTCCATCCTTGCTGCGGTCATGTGCATGTGTCATGTGAGAGTCTTCTGATTTGATCATGTTTATGCAAGTGATGCTTTGCCTGTAGGGTGGATTCTTTTTATTTATTCATTAGCCCCGGTATTTATTTATCCAGACCAAGCAAACACTTATTTTTCCGCAACGATTTGCACCCACAACATATTAAGTCTAGGTTTTGCAGGACAGAGCGTGCAAAAAGTTTAAGGTCAAGGTCAAGCTGTCCTCTTTGTCATACACACTTGTGTTGGCATCTGTCTGCTATCAGCATCTGGAGCAGTGGTCCTGGCAGAGCAATGTGGCCAAGGAAACCGAGTGTGAGCACAGCACCGATAGTGGAGCTGCTGTTAGTGGCTGTAATGCTGCATAGTCAGAGAGGCAGCATGCATACTAATGCATGTGACAGAGCTCAGCAGAAGCATACTGTTACACGTTGCGAGTGATTCACGCTTTAAAATGACATACTGCACACTTGCACACTGTGTATTTTCCAGCTTAATAACAAATGAGCTTTAAAGCTTTTCTGTTGTGATCAAAACCCTTTATGTTAAAAAAAAATACGTTATTTTCCTGAAACTCTGCTCCGGTGTTCAGAGGCACCAGTGCACTCTGCATAAAGGATAAATACATGTATTATTGGTGGAAAACTGTATTCTGTGGGACATGCTCCACTCTTTGCATCACATTTCCGTGTCACCATTTGCAAAAGGTTAATGTGTTTAAGCTGCGGTGCTCTGTGCAATCTTGCTACTATCGACATTGCTATTGGTTTACGTGTAGCATTTAATCAGCCCCGTCGCCACATCTGCATCCACCTGTGGGCTCTGATTATAGTGTCAGGGTTTTTCTATTCTCATTTTTTTTTCACCTGTTTTCACTCTTTAATCTGCCCTTGTGCTGGCTAAGTGTCTGACAAAGCAAACATCAAACACTGTCATTTGAAAAACAACAGTCTGGCACCTTCCTTGATTGCAAAACTAACAGCTCCACATAATATTTCTGTTTACATCACAGGAAATAGTATTTTGATTATCCAGAGAAAATGGGGTTTGTAGTTTTGTGTCAAAACAAAGGGCCCCGGTATCAAAAGGACTCATATGGACGACCCATCATACACTAGTGCAGTGTTTTTGATAAATTAAGCTACCCATACTCTTTGCCTACCAAAACAGACACATGATTATCTCTGTGAGGCTGTCATCTTCCACTTAGGATGTGTGTGTGTGTGTGTGTGTGTGTGTGTGTGTGTGTGTGTGTGTGTGTGTGTGTGTGTGTGTGTGTGTGGACATTTACATGATGACACTATGACCGTTGTTACACCTGGCATTATCATGTGTATTTGGTGATCCAATCAAACGTGAACACCTCTGAGTACATCAGCTCACACCTGACATAATAATAATGCCACATGGATCACACATCCTCCCTCTGTATGCAAATAAACACATACATAATTCTGTTTGCAAAAAACAAATGTGTTGCTGTGTTTTTAACCGGCGTTAGGCAAGCAATGCACTTCACGCGCCTATGGTCCGCCAGAAGTTATGTGAAGAAGAAATCGGTCTTTTCGTTGTGTTCCAGTCAAACCAAATGGCCCAAAATGTTTGACGCACTCGTAATCTTTTTCTCTGGGCTTTTAAAAATTTATGGAGCATATGGAGACCACCTGGAGATGAGAAAAAGGAGGAATAAACGGAGATGATGTATTTTTCCTGTTACAACCTTGTCGGGCATGCATCAGGACACATTACACTACAAAAGATATGTGGTCCATGTGTCAAGGTCAAGGGTCAGGATAAAAACCTGCATATTTTATGGTGGTAAGGATCTACCGTATTGCTTAAGGAGCAGGGCTTGGTCAGTTATGTTGAATGGTGGTCAGTGAAATCACCTAGTGTATACAAGAGGTTAGAATAAACAAAAAAACTGCAGGTTTCAGCCCTCTTAGGCCCACGGTTGCCCAACACTATTCCAGTCAAGCCGTCTAAATCTGTACTTGTGTTGTGAGGTCAGTCATTCGTGGAATTTAAACAGGCCATGTTTTGTGTTTTTGTGGTGTCCCAGTTATTTCAGAGGCTTATGGTGCTCTTTTCCTCTGGCGCAGGTTGGCTTTTAGGAACATATTTGGTTCACGTCCATTTAATCTGGATTACATTTTCTATCTTGTATTGTTATTAAGTTTGATCAGTGTTCTATTGCTCAAGACATTTATCTCGATCTTAAAACCGTTTGTTTCTCAGGACAAAAAAAGCTGCCAGTAGAGGAAAATCATTTTGAAATACCAAACAACATTTAAAGTTTTGTTAACTCAAGGTGTCAGGTCCGTCTCTGGCAGTCTTTCAGAGCATGACACTCTTGTTTTCAACACAAAGAGTTAACAGAAAGTCCTCTTTTGTCATCACATTTTCTCCCGTGCTCTGTTGTCTGTGTTTCGCCTTCTTTTTTCACTCGTCGCCCGGTACAGGCGGTAACCTAGGCAACAGTAGAGGATAGATAGACTGTAGTCTATCCTGTGTTGAATGAGCCCCTTTATTCACAAAGTTTATTCCATCTCTCCCTTACGTGTTCAGGTTTTTTTTTTCTGTGCCAATTAGATCACCGGAGTACTCCTTCTCCCCATTTGCCAGACCAAAGTTAACCTCATTTCATATCTGCACAGGATCCATTTCATACGGCATTCACAATCTTATCTGGAAAATCTATTTTCTCTGTCTTAGTTCTTCCATCATCCACTCTCATGGTTTTGTTTTTTTGATGTTATGTTTTTTTCCCCCCATGCTTCCTCTTCTTTCTCTCCTCTATTTGGTGTCTCTCTACTACTTCTACGCTAACTCACACACACACACACACACACACACACACACACACACACACACACTCACACACACACACACTCACACACACACTCTCACACACACACACACACACGCACAAAAAAACTTGATAACACACTTAATCATCAGTCTGACGAGTTTGTTTTTAACTTTTGTTCCGCTATGATAACATGTCTTTGGTACTCAGCTGAGATAGTGAATGGGAACATAAGAGACGTCCCGCTCCCTTTCATCCTGCCTATTTACGCATGGTAATGATGCCTTTGATCGCTACAACAGTAGCTTCAGATGGGTGATCTCTATCAGCTCAGCTCAGTGTGTAATTTTCTGAGGAGTGAACCTTCATTTGTGGCACACTACAGTGTAAAAAGACAACAAATCCTGAAACACCGTAGCTAATTATTCTGACAGGACTATCTCTGAACTGGTGTGTTTTGTCTCTGCTATTTACTGAAAGTTTACGGCAAAGATGTTCAGGTTACGGTGGAATATCTTTAATTAGGCACTTAAGTTTGATTCTTTTTAATACAAAAGTTTGTTGTTGTTCTCTCGTGAACAGCAGAGGTATGGAAACAGTGATGAAAGGGGACTGAATTTATCATACACAGGGTTTATTGTTGTGGTCCTTTTGGTCGCGATCACGTGCATAATAAGGTACGGTGACTTTTTCTCATCAGTCTGCATCTTTAAGTATTTGTCCAACAGGCAGCATCGGCTAAAAGTACAAGGACTGAATGTGTGAGTGTGGATATGTCACTCAGTATATCAAGTGGGCAGCTGCCACTGCAGATGTTTTATTGACCCATTGCATCTTCAGTGTTTCCTGGTGTCTCGGGTTGCCGGCTTTGTCCGGCCATTTATGAAAATCAACTTAGCACTTTATGTCCACAGAAGATCCTCTACTTTCCCCTCTCCTCTTTCTCTTTCTCGTTCTCTTTCTATTACTTTCCGTGAGAACATATCTGATGTCTCTCTCCTCCATCAACACTTTGATCACGAACACACCGCCTGCACTGGCAACCAAATATTCACCGCATGACAGCCGTCCCTCCTCAACTCCATCCGTACTGTATGTGTGGTGCTTAGATATGAGTCCAAGCACAACATTTGGGTAACGATTGCCTGTGACTACGTTCTGTGACCTCAAATCAAAACTTAGGACCCATTGCAAATGTTGCTTTGTCATCTTTTGGGGTGTTGTTCTGCATTATTAAAGCAAACAGGTTTAGCATGTAACAGTAAATCCATTTCTATCATACTTTTTACAAAGCCATGGCCATAGAGCAGTTGGTAAACAGTTTCTGCTTCTTTTGTGTGTGCGTGTGTAGATCTGTTTGTGGTTGTGTTTGTATCAATGCCCCTTGTATTCTTTAAGCTCACAGGGCTGTCATATGTTTGGGTCTCATGATTCACGCCAGGCTTCTTACAGTTCCTCTATTATCCATCTTGTCCTTCATCTTTTCATTCCCCTCTCTTTCCACAGCGGCCATCTCCATTCACGTTTTTTTCTCATCCACTTTCCTGTCTTTATAGTTCACATATTGTACCTTTCTTCTTTCTCTTTTCTTCCTCTGTACGCCTTCTCCTCTGTCATGTCACATGTTCTTTGTTGACCATGTCACTCAAACTTGCTGTATCTCCATTTCTCCACTGAAACTAAAGAAAACACATCCTCATTTTAGCATCCATTTCTTGGCCGTAGAATACATATAAACAGGACTTTATTTTGTGCGGCTTTAAATGAATTAGCTACAAACTAAAAGTAAACTATTCTCATTGACATGCAATATATCTTCGTAATTTGCAAGTAATTCTCATTAACAATTAATCCTTGGTTCATTTTTTCATCTTTAGATTGCTTGTTTTGTCTGAGCAAAACCCAAAGATATTTAATTTCCCATCACATAAGACAAAGAACAGAGGGAAATTTGCCTTATACTTAAAGAATTATTCAATTATGAAAATAGCTTCCAATTATTTCCCTATTGGTTGACTAAAAAAATTATACTTTTTATTTATTTATTTTCCGCTCCAATATTTTATTAATTGTACTTTATTTTTTACTTACTATTCATGCTATTTGTATTGCATGTCGTAACTAATTAAGGTTGTTAAAAAAAGAACATAGCTCTTTCTTTCTGTCTCTACACCTCTAGAGGCAAGCGTTGATTATACATACATAAGCTTGCCACAACACCATAAAGCATCCTGAGTCAAACAAATGTGAACCGTGCCGCATCAGCTCTGCTTGCGAAAGATCCCATCACATTGCATTATGGGAGTTCCTCACTCTCCGTCTGTCAGTCTATCAGTCAATCAGCCACTGGCTCGCCGTCCCCTGTAAGACGAGAAGCATTTCTGTGCTGCCAGCCATTCAGCTGTCACCAGGACCGATCATAACAAATCCGCCAGTCCCTTCAAAGGCCTCTGATTGACAATTTGTCAGGAGGGTTTGGTTGTTTGTTGAGTCCACTGAGAGCATTCTAGAGCGGAAGTAGGCGTGGCATTGAATTATCTCCCTGATATTCAACTTTTTATTTTGTTTATTTGATGTTGTTCCAGTCTTTCTCTTGTTCTGCCCTATGCCTATTTAGATCAATCTCCATATATGTGGGCCAGTGATGTGTATGCCAGCAGCATATTAGCAGTACTGTTCTCCAGGTGTCTGTCCCATACATACGTTCAGTAGCACAGTGTAATTAGTGTCTCCAGCCTCTCATCACTACCACTATGGGAGCGGGCTATTTTGTCAAATCATCCTGGGGTGCACGCAGTGACCCAGGCCTAAACCTCCTCCCCGGCCCACCCTGGGGCCCCTACAGGTAAATCGGACCCCCATCCCCTGTTTCCCTGGTGGTCCTTCTTTGTCCTCTCTCATCTGCGCGTTGCATCTCTCCTCCCTCCCCAACTAATCTGTGGTTGGTGTGAGAGAAACAGAATAGGTGTCAGGTGTACAGCACTAAGATGGAAAGGGAAAATCACAGACAGCAAAGAAGATAAGTACAGAAACTACACAGAAAGTTAACCAATGTTACATCTAGACACAGCATTGGTAAAGCAGGCAGCATCATTTGATATTACTAGTAGATTGCATAGAAAATCTAGGGCTGCAACTAACAATCGTTTTTTGTTCTTTTTCTATAAATTGTCAGAAAATAGTGAATCATTTCCATTACAAATTCTTTAAACCCAAGCTGACTTATTCAAATGTTCGCTTTGTCCAATCAACAATCCAAAATCCAGAGGTATTATGTTAATTATTTCAGACAAAGGAAACTCACATTCACATTATTCAAATTTGAGAAGCCAGCAAAATAAATTACTTATATGATTGATTGATTCGCAAAATTGTTGCAGATTCATTTGCTGTCAGTTGAGTCATCGACACAGCAATAGCGCTTCAGCTAATTCCCTTTTTTTTATTCAGATTTTTCGCTGCATGGTGCAGTGTTGATACAAGTGAAAGTTATCTTATAGATTTACTGAAAATACTCAAAGAACTGAACAACAGTAAACCCTCAATACTGAAAGAACTCACACTAACATCCTGCAAGCATGAGAAAGCTGTACTTGTGATGTCAGGAGCAGGGTTTGAGTCTTTGGCTGTCAGCTCTCTGTAGCTGCTGTCATAGTGTAGCAACAGTTTAATCATAATTACTTAGGGTTTATAAAGTTTATTTTAGAATTTAGACTTGGTTGGAGTGGAAGTTTTCAAATTTGAGGGTTACGATTAGAATAATGTCAGAAATGGAAAGTTAATATTTGGATAGCAAGACAAGTCTTTGTGTTGATGCGTTTGTGTGCTGCATCCATATAGAGTGAACATTATTTCATAGCTTGGAGGCCACACACACACACACACACACACACACACACACACACACACACACACCCACACACACACCCACACACACACCCACACACACACACACACACACACACACACACACTGTCCTAATACAGCGGGGAAATTTCTGTCCATTGTGGTGCTGTAATGGTGTGGAACAGAGTGATGAGTAGACTGTTAGCTCCAATGGTGGATCAGCTCCCCATGCCTCATTAACTATGCGCGTGTGTGTGTGTGTGTGTGTGTGTGTGTGTGTGTGTGTGTGTGTGTGTGTGTGTGTGTGTGGCACCTTGTTGTTTTTGGTTCACTTGCATGCTTTCAGCTCTGGCAGTGCAGAGTGAAATTGTCTCCATCACCGGATTAGGGCTACCCAAGGTAACGGCTTATGGATTCTTCCTTTTTTCTAACTAACATCAGAAATGAACATAATGGAAGAATAGATATTTTGATGTATTTGTGCTGCGACCCCACTGCGCTTCTCTGCTAGGTTCATGCGCTGAGCATGATGCGTGGAGGGCTGATTAATATTGGTTAGTCATAGCTATTAGGATGAGAGTTAGTTTTAACTTTTATTCATATCTGCTTGATGCAAATTGGCTCAGGGAATGAACAAAACAGGAGAGGCCCATTTTAATATGACATCCATAAATTAGAATTGGAATAATGGTATAAAAACAGTGAGTTTTGATTTAAGCGAGTGTGGCTGGAATTGCATGTGTGTCATCTTTTGTCTGTGTCTCCATTCTTTGCTCAAAACTCTCACCCCCACTTTGTACAGAGCTTCTGTGTCCTGCTTTCGCCTGTGTCCTCTGTCTCCTCTCCTGTCCTCTCTCTCTCTCTCTCTCTCTCTCTGGCATCCAGCCGCTCATGATGACGCAGGGAGAGCAGAGGAGAGAGGGAGGGAGAGAGAGCCTGACATAGAAATTACACTAAGATGGTATAGCAAAAAGGTAAAACAGTTCCAAGAACCAACTGCAGATGTGTCTTGCTTTGCTACTGTGCATAGCCCTGGAAATGATAAATGGCGCTGCCTCAAATTGCCTAGCCTGTGTTACTGAAGCGCTAAAGCAAGAAAAAAGTTTTCCTCTGCCGCTGCTAAAGCCACATTGCAGCTGTTCTCAGCTCACCTTGGTCTAATGAAGCCTCCTCTGTAACGTATATGCATTTACACTTATTAGACATCAAACGTCATGGTGTCATGCTGCTGTCTTCTGTGTCCCTGTGTTTGAGGCCAGAACAGTATGAGGACTTGTTAGAGCCAGTCACAAGGTCCTCACTTGATGCAGCCTGACCCTCTGACCCCAGGGGAAAGCCTGCGGGTGGGGCTGAAAAACAGCAAGGAGTGAGGAAGACACTGCATGGTACAGAACAGTGTCTGGCACACAGGGGGGGGGGGGGGGGGGTGGGGGGGGGGGGGTGTGTATGGGACGATGATGTATCCCTAAGGGAATGTTTGGAGCCATTGGCACACGCCATTTGGTCAGAACAGAAGTCTGTATTGATGGGAGTGACGATTTCCCTTCTGTGAACTGAAGATGGATAAGTGAGGGAGAGAGAATCTGTCAACAGGCGTCAGAACGGGTGCGTGTGTAAATGTAGGTGTGTGAGCCACCGTTGCTTCCAGCTCAGACTCGCCGCCAACTATTCAGGATGCTCACAGCACCTAGTTGTCATAGTGACGGAGGGGAGAGGGGGGGAGGGGTGGGGGA
This sequence comes from Ophiodon elongatus, assembly GCA_016806645.1. Taxonomy (NCBI): domain Eukaryota; kingdom Metazoa; phylum Chordata; class Actinopteri; order Perciformes; family Hexagrammidae; genus Ophiodon; species Ophiodon elongatus. Next base: position 2,388,132 of record JACSYO010002129.1, read on the forward strand.
CCGAGAGGAGCCCGCTCATTGCGCCAGCTGATTGTGAGCGTGTGCGTGAGAGAGAGAGAGTGTGAGAGAGAGAGAGAGAGAGAGAGAGAGAGAGAGAGAGAGGAAGAGAAAAGGAGTGAGAAGGAGAGGGCTGGAAAGCAGGGACACAGAGTTGCGCAGGAGCGATGGAGAAACAGGCTTTTTGCTTTGATCAGTGTTTTCATCAGTAGTCTTGTTCTTCAGCTGCTGGGTCGTGGGGATTGCAGACATTTTGCCACTCTCTCACTCTCTCTCACACACAAACTTGGATTAATCTCTGATTACTTCCACACACACGCACACACACACACACACACGCACACGCACACGCACACACACAGACACACAGACACACACACACACATACTCTAACCTGAGTGTGCATCCGCACGCACAAGACATACACATAGCGGTCGCTGTGCTAGTATGGCGAGATGCTGCTGCTGCTGGGGTGTGACACGTGTGCCAGGTGTGTATGAGCTGGGGAGCCGGGTGTGTTGATTCCCATGCACACTTTGACACACTCACACTTTGACTTGATGCCTGGTGCGTCTGACAGGCCGAGGGGACATACAGCACGCCAGGCCAGGGGCCCTCCATGCCATGGTAAATACCTCCGCTAAGAAACGTTGGTTGTAGCTAGCCTCCTGGAGCTAACCTGTACAATAGAGGCAGGAGCAAGTAGTATACAAACACTGTGTTCGTTGTCGCTGCATGTGAAGTTTGGTACCAGCGAGTGATTCTGACTTTTTTATGTATGTATCGGCACTGCTTGACAGAAAGGGAAGCGTTGTGTTTGCTTTGCCCCCGCTGTGATAGAAGTGTGTTACCTGATTGCAGACCTTGATTAAGCTGAAGTGTGTGAGCTCTCTTCTCCCCCTGCAGTCCGCCTGTGCATGTGTTTGTGAGGTCGTGTGTGCCTGTTTTGATGCTGCTCTCCGGCTCTACCTCCCCTCTTCTCCTCCTGCTGGCCGTGTTCCCTCAGGCTGTGACTCTGCGTAAGCAAGACGCGCGCGTATGTGTGTGCGTGTGTGTGTGCGTGTGTGTGTGCGTGTGTGTGTATGTGTGCGTGTGTGTGTGTGTGTGTGTGTGTGTGTGATCTGCATCATCACACTGTTTCACACAGACAGTGAGCAAAGTGTCACAGTAACCTTAGGATGTAATTAGCAGGAGGGACACAAAGTCAAACAGAGAACGCAGTGAAATGGTGAGAGAGAGAGAGAGAGAGAGAGAGATTGAGACAAAAAGATAATGAGATGAAAGGATACCAACTCAAAGAATGAGTGAAAGTGCAAGCTGAAGTGTCTACCTGGCTTCTTGTTTTGTATCATTATATAGCATCGCTGTATTACTGCCCTTTGTCCCCATCTCCCTTAATGCTGCTGGGGTGATCGAAACAGAGAGTTAAGAAAGAATGTGCAGAGAAGTGCTGAGGTGTGGATTTGACAGTTTGTCTCATTTTTCCGGTCACCGCCTCACTGCCACCTCCGCTCTCTCCCCCTCTCTTTCGCCGTGGTTCTCTATGTTTCTGTCGTCTTCGCGGAGCTCTCTGTCACCGGTTGTCTTCCCCTCCCTCCCCGTCTCTGTCTTTTACCGCGCTGTCAGTGTGTGAGCAGAGTGAAGCAGCAGCCATTTCTGCTCCCCGCTCGAGGCACTCAGTCATCACTCTGCTCCCAGCTGCTCCAGGTCTTCTTCTTTTCTTCTCCCCTCTCCAGTTTGCAGAGGAAAAAAAAAAAAAAAAAAAAAAGTTGCCTCGCTGTGTTTCATAGAAAATGGTGGTACTTGAATTATACAACACACTCCAAAATTTAGAGGTGGTATGAACTCGATGGGGCCAAAAAGCCGGACGCAAAATGTGGCTACTTTGCATCTTTTGTCTGCATTTGCTCTTTGTGGTGTGTGCAATAAATTTCCTTAATTGATTGCTGTCCTTGCTAATGATCAATAATCAATCATGAATAAAAGGTCATGGAATACAAACTGCTTTAAACTTTTTACATTGGTTATTGTCTGGCTATTGGTTATTGTCTCAGCAAAACCAAAATAAACTTGAATCATAAATTAATTAAAACCAAAGTAAATTGTTTTATTCATAGATTTAAATGATCTTATTATCCGCAATTGATGATTATTTTTCGTTATTGAGGGTGATTATTGAAATTGCCTGTTTTGTTCGACTAGCAGTCTGGACTCAAAGACATTCAGGTTACTATGAAAGCGGACAAAGAAAAGCAAGACATCTTTGCTATTGAGAAGATTGATGTATTGATGTCTTTTTTGTTGATCAGTTAAGAAATTCATTGACAATTCTCTCTCTCCAATAAACCAAAACGAGAATCAACTCGGCATTGTCGTAAACCCAGCTCGCTCTCGTGATGGAGCCCCCAGCTGCCTGCCTTCCTCCACCTTTACATCGTCTCTCTCTCTCTCTCGCTCTCTCTCTCTCTCTCTCTCTGGTTCTGGTTATTTCGGTCTGTGTGGTGTTTCTGTACTGCGGTGTGAGAGTGCCACCTCTTGCTACTCGCCTGCCTGGAGTCCTCTCCTTTTGAGACACCTTTGTTTCTTCCTGACTCCCCAACAGCAACGCGGTGAACCAGCCAACAGATCAGATTGTTGCCGTACCGAAACATGCGGTGGTGAATAACACTGCTGCCAACTCATCCCCCACTGTGCTATTAGACACCCTGATGCACTCAAATAAAGGAATAAACACACAGTGCCAGGAGGTGCGCACAGACACACACCAGTCATTGTTAGTGGAAACACAAAGCAGTGGATGTTGGCTACCTTTGCACAAACTGTTATCCCACTGCCCTTGTCTCGCAGCACTCTCACACATTAACAAGCCTGCGGTGGTTTTCTCGTGTGCTTATGCTAATGTGTTAATCAAGTGAGCAATCAATAATTCATCACCCGCAGCAGTTTAAACAACAGGCAGTCAGAGACGCCGAGTCGCCCTTTGATCTTTGGTATTTGGTCTTTATTCCTTGTTCATTATCTGAGCGGAGGAGAGAGTACCTTGCTGAGCCTTCTTCTTCTTCTTCTTCTTCTTCTTCTTCTTCTTCTTCCTCTTCTTCTTCTTCTCCTCTCCGCGTGTTCATGCCTGCAGGTATTAATATTTGATGCCTTTCACGTCATACCAGAGCAGCCAGATGTCCAGACAGCGTGCACTCAGGACTAGGACATGTCCACTGTGCGGTCTGACCCGGTTAAGAATCCACATGACGCTTGACGTCAGAAAAGGTGTTCCGAGAGGCCTGTCAGCCCGTCCTCGTGGGATCGTTTGTGCAGGAAAAGAACAACAGAAGCTCTCCGATGGGCTCGTCTGTCTTGACTGAAGCTGCAGTAGTAGTCGATGTCATTTCCTCCACATGCACCTTTTTCGCATTCAATGAGTTTGTCAACAGGGGCTCTGGTTTGATAGACCATCTGCTATTTATACTTTAAACCCAGCTTCTCTCGCTGCGCTTGTCCCCCTCTAACACTCTTGTCTCTCCTCTTGTTTTTACAGGAAGAATGCAAGCAGATCATGGCACGGCAGAAATCTAACAGCCAGTCGGACTCACACGATGATGAGGTTTCTCCCCCACCGCCCAACCCTGTTGTCAAGGCCCGGCGCCGCAGGGGAGGGGTCAGCGCCGAGGTGTACACCGAAGAGGACGCTGTCAGCTACGTACGCAAGGTCAGCATTGGAAGATGGGTGCACACGCAAACATCAGTGCACAGAAGCATAGTGGCACGTACAGCCGGAACGTTTATTTGTGTTTATGAGTTTATACAAACTCATAAACGTGTTTGCACACAGATACTTGAAGTCCACGCATACACAGGCACAGATTTACTGTTGAGCTGTTAAAAATCATTGGCAAACAAACAATAAAAAAATAAATCAATATGTGCATAAGTGACAGGGGTCTCATCTAAGTAATCAGTGTAAGAAATAAAAAAAAAATGCAGTCTAATGTGATCAAAAACATCAAGCAGGTTGATTGTTTATTTGTCTATTTGTTTGGAAACACAGCTGTTGGTCTGTTGACGCCCACTCGAGAGCACGAATGTAAACACATTCATCAAAACATCACGACAGTGCGAAGGGAGATCAGCTGTGTATATTAATGCCAGCCATTAATGAACGGGCATGGACGCTTACAGTGAATTTATTTGCAGCGAAATAGATCATTTGTTAAACCAGCTGATGAACTGATGCTGAGATGCAACTCTTAGATTGATTGTTTTTGACTCCCACTCGGGTGTTTTGCAGATAATTGACATTTTCATCATGAAATCTAAAGATGTGCTGAACAGAGCAACAGTTTGATTTAAACTAACGAACTGAGCGAAACCACATCAACGTCACACTGACCCCCACATCTCAATGCATTTACATGCGCACAAGAAACCAAGTTAACCTCTGGAAACTGACTTATCAGGACTTCTAGAGGCTACTTTGTTTCAGTCTTTGAAGTAAATAGTTCTGAATGTGAGGATGCTTTGTTACATGCAATCAAATACCTTGCTTGCCCTATCTTAATTCTTTGTAATGCACATGTGTTCCTGTAGAAAGCTGATAAGAAACCTGGTTACATGTATACATAGCCAAGAAATCAGCTTTCACCAGGAGACCGCTAGCTGGAAATATGTTTCTCTAATCCCCTACCCTGATCACAGAAACTGGGTTCCTCATGAAAATGCTGTTTGAGAAATAAACAAAACATAATGACCTGACGTCAAATCTGAGAGTAAATTAAAACTTATTTTTGTTTTTGTTTTATTTTATGCTTCGGTTTTTCTTTGCATCTCTGGTTTGTAAGACAGTATGAGATACAGTTAGAATAATTTATTTTGTGAAATGACTTCTTGTTTTCTCATTTTGGATCATAAAGCATCCCCGTGTCATGTGTCCATTCCCCAGTTTTAATGGAGCTATTGGAAAGAGTGCCCTTTGGCCAGAAACTATAACTCACCTTTACCGACACACACATGCTGTACATACTTACACACTCTAGTCATTGTATCATCGCTATGCTTGTTCATTTGTAATTAACTTGACACGCCATTAATTGCTGGGTAATGACAAAACTGCACGAACCCCCATCACCACGCTGTAATCGCATGGCCACTGGAGCGTGCAGAGAATGTGTGTGTCAGGTGTGTGCACACACTCACATGCATCTGCGTTTATGGCTCTGAAGTTCCTACCACACACTGCAGTTATGTGTCGAGGCAACACGCCTGCCACCATCTACAGCCTCATTCTCTCTTCACTGTCCCTCACTATCTCACAGACTGACACACACACACACACACACACACACACACACACACACACACACACACACACAACACTCACATGCGACAACTTACACATGCAACGAATCAGATCAGCCACGTCAGCTGCATGTGAAAAAGAAATTAATTCATGTGCTTACTCAACACAACAGGCCATCATAGAAAAGTTCATTAAAATTGAATTAGAAGATGAAAGCCCATTATTGCTTCAGTATGAAAGAGCATTTCATCTGGCCATTGATGTACACCGAGGTAACAGGCGCACACACACACACACACACACACACACACACACACACACACACACACACACACACACACACACGCACACACACACGCACACACATGCACTCTAATGTGCCAACATCTCCCTACATCATCATTTCCATTAATGACTCCACCGTGAAAATCAGCAGCTGTTAAACAGAGCACAATCAATTAGCTAACCCTGCTCATCTGATTAAAAAGAGCTTTGCTGTAAAGCGCCATGAGTCTTAACAAATTGTGAGGTCTGTCGGCCCGGAGATCACATTGACAGAGTGAATTGCAGGGCTGGCGTCAGATTGATGGGAACTACTGTGGAAACCCTCTTGACGAGGTGGAAACAAAATGGGCATCCAGTCGGAGTTTTCCTCCAACTTTAAAGGGTTCTTCTGGCATTAAGTAAGGAACTTTGTTTGTCAAGAACTAAAATCTGAAATGTATGTAATGAAAGAAAAAAAACAAAACAATTCTGAAGCCTAACTTCATTTTTTTTTACTTTTCTTACTTTATTATTTATATTAGTACACGTGTAATATAGCAACAACGTTTGATTGGCTGCTTGTAAGCACAGCGGGTAAATCATTAGAAATCCATCTTTTCCCATGTGGCTTTTCACCAACTTTTTGGCTTGAACAGAATATCTAAACTTCACTCTGACAAGTAGCTGTAAAAGGGAGCGTGATTGAAACGCTTACAAGCCGAGTGCCCTGATATTTAATGGTACCCTGGGTGACAGTAATGGAGCTGGATCTTGTGGACAAGGATAAAGTGGCTGACCTAAAATCTCAGCTCCGAGAATTACTTATATCACCTCTGGGTTTCTGTGTCCTCATCTAACTCCAGGCCAGAACAGCCTCTTTCTCATTCTGTCCAGTGAGCAGCCAGGCCCGGGTGCTGCAGATAGATACATTTTGGTACTTTTTATGTCATATGTGATGTGGTTTTGTGTGTGTATTTGTGTGCATGTTGTGCACAGTGCTGCGTGGTTGTCTTCATGTGGAGACATCTGTTGCTCTAACGTAATTACAACCTACCCCCTCCTCTCCCTCACCACCAGAGACAAAACACATGCACACACGGACACACTCCTCTCCCTCGTTATAAGTTATTCTTTAGCAAGAATGGTTCAGTTTATGCTGGTCACTCTTTCTCTTACTTTAGCTTTTCTCCCCCTACGGTAAAAGGTTTCTTCTATGATGTCACTTTATAAATACAGACTTCTGTGGCTATGTTGTGGCTAAAGACCTTGCCATTCCCTTACACACACACACACACACACACACACACACACACACACACACACACACACACACACACACACACACACCACAGAGTCTGGGACATGAAAATGCATGTTTTATGAATGAGTTCAGGCCCCTTGTGAATTTTTCAGCGCTGTGTGACATTTTGAGTGTAATCCCTGAACAGATGGGCTATCCCAAAAATACGCAGACACACGTGTGGGATATTCCTTTCAGAGTTTGCCAATGTGCTGCTCTTTAATTACTCAATTTAGTCCGCGTTTGAAGTCCGGCCTATTACGTGTTTGTGCTGGTCTGTTTCATGTGTCCACCTGCATAGTGTTGATGCAGTATACTGTAATGGATATTACTGCTTTGTCCACACAGGTGATCCCTAAGGACTACAAGACCATGACCGCCTTGGCCAAAGCCATTTCCAAGAATGTGCTGTTTGCTCACTTGGACGATAATGAAAGAAGGTACAACACATTTGTGACCCTACTGGCTTCTTTGATAGATTTGCACAACATCCTGCGTGATGCCAGTAATCCAAATGTGCGTGTGGAATATGAGTGCGTGTGTGTAAGCTGATAAAATCATAAATAAGCCATTGATCCAGAGTTTACTGCCCTCGTGGTCACTGTGTTGCCTGCTCATCTCAAGTCTGTGCAGACATGAAGGGGGTGAACATGGACAGATGCAGCAGAAGAGGAGGGGTATGCAGCAGAGGGTGGCTGAGGGGGCAACTGGATGCGTCTGTGTGTGTGTTGTATTGTGTTGTGTTGTTGGTTGTCATGGTAACCTGTCTGTATGTCAGTATCATGTTGTGTATTCAGATATGGGTGGTGGCGCTCAGATACATTGCTCAGAAATCAACGATTTTCCATAGTCATCTCAGAAAGAGAGGGACGCCAATTTCTCTCTATCCCTCCCTTTTTCTTACCATCTGCTCCTATTCATTGTTCTTTCACATTCCTCGTCTCTTCAACCTTCGTCTCTCCATTCTTCCATCTGTCCCAGATCTCCAGTGATGGCTGGGTCTGGCTCTGACAGAAGAGGGGGTGTTGTGGGAAAGGCTCTCAGGTGGCGGCCGCCAGCCGGAATAGTGTTTCATTGGCGGGGAGAATCCATTATGCCCCATGGAGAGGAAAACACTGGAGCTTTCCTGTTGGCTAAAGCCTCCACGGACCAAACCCAAAACACACTCTTTCCAGTCTTTCGTCAGCTGACAATTTACCGTGCTTCCTTGGCACAGGCACGCAGACCTCTGATTGCACGTCAGTGCTTCTGAAGCAGCCCCGAGCAGAGTGCAACATGTGATAGGTCCGGACAGTCTGAAAAACCATGTACTTGGGTGGCTGATGTGGCAGATTAGAGTTACACCACAAAAATATGTGGCAGTAGACCACAAACCATCAGGTTTTAATGTACTCAAGGCCCCATGGCATGCCAAGCTATGTAATGGCGTCGTCATCGGCCCATGAAAGCATGCATGATGTAGAATTTATTCGACTGGCTGTCATGTTTGCTGTCTCGCTACACACAGCTAGCATCAACCATTAATGCTGTGCACACAGGAATTCTTGTTGTGTCGTTTGTGGGTGAACATGCAGTTAGCAGCGCTGAGAGCATCTCAGCGAGTGAAAACCTTGTCTGATTTGCTCGTTTGGACAGTGACATGGCAGATAGTTGGCTATTCCTTCATCTATAACTCTCTCTGTCGCCCTCACTCTCTTCTGTTCTTCCTCATTCTTCACTTCCAGCTGATGATGCTGGACGGCTGGCTGGTGGCTCGGTCACGTTGTGGTTATGTTGCGGTTGTCGCGCCTGGAGCCCCTACCGACAGAAGGGTATTGATGTATGGCCAATGTGATCCGCCGGCATTTATGAGAAACTGCACACAGCAACCAGCAGGGATTTGCACATGGCTCAGTTGCTGTAGAGTACACTACATGCTCTCATTGGTAAATTGAGAATTAAACTCTGACTGAGGAGTTGCATCTGTGACTTCAGCGTATCCTAAATGACGTACAATATCAGAAATCGACTATAGCAGAGTATATTCCTGTTACTACAGGCAAGAAAACGGAAAATGAAGCAAATCTCAGCTTCAGAGTAATCATTTTTGCATGTTGATGCCTTCTGTCGTGGCATTTATGAAGTCACGGTATGAAGTACATTGGCTTCTTTTGATGTGCCAGAACTGTCAGGGACTGACGCACATTAGCAGATGGAGTCTGACTGCACAGTCGTCTCTCTCTGTCTCTCCCTCCTTCTCTGTTTCTCACTCCTCCCTCGTTCGACCAAACAGCTGGCTATTTGGGTTATCAGATGTTTTTGCACATGTGGTCTCGTTGGGTAGGTAGTGATCGTGGACCATTGCTGTGTGGGCCTGTGCACATCAGGTGGGTGGGTCAGTGCATGCATCTCTGGATGACAGATGGCGACATGCAAAAACCTCTGACGTCTTCTTTCTCCTGAATGCTGGTTGGCATTGGCAAAAATGTTGGGACTTTGTTCAATAAATGATTTGAAACCTTCACAAAATGGCAATTTTTGTTTGAGGGCTGAGCGTGTGTGACGCGGAAAGAGAAGAGGGCCAGTAGCTGTGTGTCAAGGAAACATCTTGTGTGATTAGTCACTCAGCAGTTATGTAAGCTGAACTCCACACGATTTGTTCCCCCATTAGCACTATATTATGCTATCGTCGTCCCCTTCAGTAATGAGCAAGATGAAAACAATGAAGCCCTCTTTGTTTCTCTCATCTCTCTTTTTCCTCTCATCACTTTTTTTTCTCTCTAGCTCTCCTTTTCCTTGTTGTATTATTATCTTTCACCCTGTCTTAATTTACTTATCTGACCTTCTAGGAATCCAGAAAGACTGTACTGGTTCTGTAAGCAGTACATTTCTGACAAGGCTGCCTTGTACCTTTTCATTTTCAAATTGTTTTTGCTTCTGCAGCAGCCATATATTTTGCTTTGGTATTGCACATTAGCACACATTTTAATTTTACAGCAGAATCCATAATATTATATATTATATTATTATATTATATATATAATATAGCAACATACATAATCAAAATCTAAGTTTTCTATATGAATCATGCTTTATATCTATACGTTTTGAACACTAGGACCACCATGGATTTAGATGTACACAATTCAATTCAGTTCAATTTAATTGAAAATGTTTGTAACTTTGTTTTATTTTCCATATACAACGCCAGTCCTCAACTTGTTCTAAAATGCGATGAAATACTGGACTGCAACTGTGTGTGAGTTTACGTGACCATAATGCACACAGCTACACGTTTAGTTTATTACTTTGGAAACAGATCTGCAGAATTGACCCGTCACATGCATCCCTGTTAACTATCAAAATGGATGTGCATAAATTAGACAATTAACCACTTATTTTATTTAATTTGATTAGATTCCAATAATCCCATTGTTAAAGCCACTCCCTCAAACAGACATTAAGACCCATATACATATATACAGTATATATATATACAGTATACTGTATACATGTATGTACAGTATACATGTCTTTACAAAGGAAATCTTTCAGTAGAGAAGCTGCCCTATCAGTCTTCTGTTGGGTCTGCAGAGATGACTGAGTTTATGTTTACAGTGATGGGCGAGCAGGCTGGAAAAGAAATAATCCAGGAGGGCATTTTAAGACAAGCAGGATATTACTTCAACTAAAAAAGAACCAGCTAGTGGTCTGTGCTTTGATCATATCCTGTTTTGTAATGTTTGCTTCCCCAGCTTCTATTGTCAGCAATGTAAAGATGTCAGGGTTTATGTGTGTGTTTGATTGCGTTCTGGACAGAATGAAAATAGAGAATATAGAGGGGCATTTAGAGCATGAGAGTTTTTCCTACAAATTCAACACTTTGTTTCACAGTGTATGTCCCGTTCCACCTGAGCTCCGTAATAGAAAGGTGAGAGATAGAGAAGGAAAGAGGCTAGAGAGATGTGGTACTGCCTCTCTTTCTGCTATGGAGACCTCTACTATTTGCTCTGCTTCATCCCTCGCAACAGATTTCTCTGATGTAATCAAGCAAATCCTTCCTTTAAACGATATAAATATAAAGTTTTAATGGAGATATAAAGGGAGTGGTTTAGAAGAACAAATGTATAAAACCCTTGTAATGTTAAAAGGGTGTAGCAATCACATTCTAAACACACGTGCAAAGCCAGGCAGACAAATACCACCATCACTACAAAGGATGACAGGGATTACATTATCATGAGAAACACACACACATAAGGACATTCTCGAGTATGCATGTCAGACTGTGTTCCCAGTGAGGCTGCTCCAGCTGGGAGCGTGGAGCCTTTGATTAACACACCATTCCATATGTCAAACTTTATGGCCTCAAAGTTTCTGAGCTCCACCAGCCGTGTGTGTGTGTGTGTGTGTGTGTGTGTGTCTGCTGAGTCCATCTTTTCTCAGCTGCCTGGAAGTGACAAAACAAGTGACTAAACACTGTTTTTGTAATTAAAAGGTAGACACTAAACCCTAACTCAGGAGGTTTTAGAGATAAAGAGATCAAAGCACATAGTTTTCTTTTTCTTAAAGTATTTTAAATGTAGATTATTTAGTTTTTTCCTGAAAGACACACATTGGTAAAGCACTCATGCATTACATCAGTGTTAATATAGTGCAAAGTTAGGAATATGTAGTTTTGCTGAACAAAAAGGTCATGGTTTGTTTACAATACAAACTGTGAGGGAATGCGCATATACTGTACCACCAAGGGAAAGTGTCTCCATCTGTTTATCTCTTTGACATTGGCTAGTCTCTAAACTGACGTCTGAATCTCTGTCATGGTGTGGCTGCCAGCGGGTGGACCCCTCTATTTGCTTCACTTTAGCTTCCATAATGACCTCATTATGATATGCCCACACAAACAGACACACAAGCACACAACATAAGCTGGGAGCAGGTGTTTGATTTCACTTTGTGCTGAGCCTGCTTTCCTAACACTCAAATCAGCCTGCAACCACCTGTCTCAATACTGTAACCACGGCGTTATCATATTGACTGAAACTATTATCTTACTATTTGGATGTGTGATTATTCCGTTTTGGTTTCAGCTGACTAACAGCACTTAGATGAGAGTTTTGATAAGAAAGCGGCAGAGTTGATAACAGAAAGAATCACAGGGCACACTGTTTTGCACCAATTTGGATATGGATGTCAAGTTTACAGGCGTGTGTGTGTGTGTGTGTGTGTATGTGTGTGCACATGCACATAGCCTGTTTGTCCAGGTGCACCCTCAGCCTATCTAATCCACCACTTCCACTGTTAAACGCTAATTGAGAATCAGTCTTTTAATGTGGTCAATCGTACTATCGCCTGTTTAAACACACATTCTTTCGGTTTCTACTGTAATAGTGTTTCTTATCTAACTTCCTACTGAAGTGATATGAAGATTTCTGATAGCAGTAGACCGTGTGCTGTATGTGTTAATGTTGGCCTGTTTTTGACTGTTTTTTTTTTTTTTTTGCACACCTGGATAGATGACCTTGATGATCTCCTACTTTGTTAATGTATAAATGTAACGATGGAGAGAAGGCAGACACAGGGGACAGACACAGGAGGTCACATTTAGAGGAGAGATTAATTACAGAGGAAGAGGCTGAAGGAAATCTGTCAGAGGTGCATTTATTTTTCCCTTGACACAAAACAAATAGATCATCAATTTCTCCTGTCCATTAGTCGAATGCCCTCATACCACAAAACACTCTCTCGGGGACAAAACAGACACGAGAAGCCCTGCTGTCTGTTTAACCACATAAATTGTCTGGCAGAGAAGAGGGAACCCTGGTTATCTCATTCCTTCAGCTGCCTTGGCAGTGTTTCCAATATTAAAAAATAATATTACCATCTGGTAGCAGGAGTTGTTAAACCTCTTCAGTTCAGGACCCCTATTGTAAAATCAAGCAGATAAAGCACTTTATCTACAATATGAAGAGAACCAGAACCTGATATATTAAAATGAAAAATAATACCATTCGATAAGAAGCACAATCAATACAACAATCAACATTATAGCAAAGGATGCAACGAGGGAAAGGGGTGTAAAGAGGTGGTGCTTACCTCATCCTGCATGCTTTAATCCTTTTTATTAAGAAGCAGAGTAATGAGTTGATGAAGTGACCGATTAGTTGACCTCTGACCCCTAAACCCTGACCTCTGCACCTTCCCCACCAGCCCCTGCCGATGGACAAGGAACATCTTTAGTGTACCGGCACTCTTTGTCTGTGTGTTTGTATTTGTGTGTGTGTGTGTGTGTGTGTGTGTGTGTGTGTGTGTGTGTGTGTGTGTGCTTAAAGAGGTGTAAAAACAAATCAGTAAATCAGTGAGAGACAGAAAACTTGAATAAACAAACAAAAGCGAAGTGAAAGACACTAAAAACTGCCCGAGAGAGATCGTCTCATGTTCCAGCGGAAGTTTATTTAAGGCCTGTGTGAACGGACAAAGCAACAAAGAGGATGAGATGTGAGATAGTGTGCCCTGCAGCCATATCCCATGAACACAGCTCTCATCATCATATCTGAGAGCATTTATTTGAATCAGCTCCCGGATCAATAGATGTGGAACTTGAGCTCGGTGCTCCGGGGAATGGCTTCATAGACACGCTGTTTCTAAAATGAACAGTAGAGGCAAAATGTTTGTTTTTTGGTAGACTGTGACAAAATGCACAGTTACGGCCACACGCTACATCTCCATCGTCATGGTCATGTACACAGCGAGGCTTAGAGTGTGCTGTTACCACGAAGCAGCCCCTAGGGGGTGTTTTCGCCACACACTGATAATACAAATATCAACTATCTCTTGACTCATAGCTTCTGCTGGTCAGCCACACTAGTCCTTGTCCTGGACACAAATATACACACCCAGGTTGTGTGTCCACGTGTTAGGACACTTGTCTTACGTGATGGCCCGTAGACGGTCCTTCCTGGTGGTTTATAGTGCAGGTGAAACAGGAAGCCGTGGGCCTGAATGGATGTTTGTCTGTCTTCTCCCACCAAAATCTGTTTTTCACATGATTTTGGAGTGACTGTTAAGGAAGTATCCTGCAGTCTCTTTGCTGTGGCTATGTGTGTGTCTTTTCTTGTCACTGAGAGGACTTTTTTCTCTGTGTGTTCAGGTGGAGGACAAGTTTAACTGTTTAACTGCGTCTGTGATTTGTATTTTATGGCTGGGCCGTGCAATAAAGGCATGAACAAATCAGCAGGTTTCTGTTGTGTGTTGTTTCGTCTATTTGCTTGCGTGTATGTTTGTGTTTCCTGTCTTACTGATTCCCTCTTTGACTCTCTGTGTGTTCTCATCCTCGTTCTTCCTGAGAGCGTGGTGGTCCTCTTTTTCCCCTTTTTCTCTTCCTCTCTTTCTCCCCGTCTCAGTCATGCAGGCTCATTCACATCTACATCCACACTCACATCCAGTCCCTCCCCCACATTCATCTCGCCGTCCCCTGCATGGCTTTGTGCTGCTGCCACAATGCCAGGGGCCAGGCGATGAGGTCACTCTCCACAGGAGAGCTGCAGGCCTGACTGAACCACGACCATCCTCACCTCCCCCAGCACATACATCTGTCCCTCAGCTCAGACAACTACACCTTTACGCCCATGCAAACCACACGACACGCACGCACACAAACATATCATGTGCAGGAAGTTCATATCTGTGCATGTATGCGTGCTTGCAAGCTAGTGCAGATAAACACACTCATTTATGCACATTAACAAGTGCACACGGTTGCACACACAACTGCACAGATTGCTGGAAACTTTTGTCCTCTCTCATACCCTCTGCTGTGCTTCAACCTGTCCCCTGCTGCCTCTTTCGCCCCCTGTCTCCTTTCTCCATCCGTTTCTCCATCCAAACTCTTTAGAAAGCAGTGAGTCATGTAGTAGCGCTGGTGTCTAGAGTCCTTTAAGAAAGTTGTGTTCCCTCCAAAATGTACCCCAGAGTCTGTGCAGGACAGTTTTTCCAGCTTGCTATGATTCATCCCTGCCTTTTCAGCTGCTTATAACATCAATGTGAGTGAGTGAGAGTGAGTGTGTGTGTGTGTGTGTGTGTGTGTGTGTGTGTGTGTGTGTGTGTGTGTGTGTGTGTGTGTGTGTGTGTGTGTGTGTGTGTGTGTGTGTGTGTGTTTGAGTGTCGGTATGTTCTCCCGTTCATGTATGTATGCACAGGTACTATTGTGCAAGCTGTCTGACTGATGCACATGAATGCTTAAAAAATGGTGTGTGAATGTATGTTTCTGTACATGTATGCATGTAGAATGCATGTGCATGTGCATGTATGTCTTGCAATAAAAGAGGAAAAAGGGAGAGGAACTGGCCTCCGATTTTAGATTTGAGCAGTATAGTTTGATCAAATGTCGACAGTGGGAGAAGCAGCGAATCACCTCAATCTCACCTTTATCTCTCCCAACAAAATGGCCCTCAAACGCGCTTCAGCTGCTGTTCACGCTGAGACGTGTGTGTACAGTAGTTGTAGTATATTGATTAGGAGTGACTCAGGGCGTGATCATGTACAGCGGCACGTTTCATTTCAAGTGAATGAATATGTAGGGTAAATGTGCGACTGTGCATGACAGTGACTTCCTAGCCAGGGTTTGCCCCTGCTGTGAGGACATGATGTTCCTGCAACCCTTCAGTGCCTTTATAGCTCAGCCAGGTCCAAAGCACAGCCCACACATTAGCCGGGGACAGAGCAGCCTAGCGCCCTACAGAATAGCCTGGCTTGGCCCATGGCCTCCTATTGTATACATCCCGTCTGCTTTGTCTACACTACTGTGATAGGTTCCAGTGTACAGGCACAGACAACAGTCTTGTTATAGCGTGTCAATTCTCCCATGACCTCCTCGTTGGTTTGTGGGTGTCACTCTGGTTGAGTTTCATTTAGATTAGAGGTGCTCAGCTCATTTCCATGCTTCAGAAGTTTGAATGTGTGATGTCTCAAAGAGCTTGTGTTATAGAATTTAGGTCATCATAGAGCAATGTGGTTTTTCAGGGGATTAGGCTAATGCTGTTCTCTAGTTTTCTACAGTACATACAGTCACTCAACTTTCAAGTGGGCTCTCAGCTTTAGGGCTGCATGATTTTTGATGATTGTATTTAAATTGATGTTTGATTATCTATTAAAAAGTCATACATGATAATGATTCTACTGTTTTTACATTAGCAGGGACATTCCTTGCATCTCAACAAACATTTATGATTTATTTTTTATTTCCATAAACAATATGGAGAAGCAGAAACAAAAACTAATTTCATGTTAATGAGAGAAAGGGAGAGAAATTAGGGAGTAAAAGAGTTAGAAAATGTCCCTTCAGAGAAAATTTCTTTTTTTTAAAACAGATTCAGGAAAAAAGTCACTGCAAGTAATGGACTGAAACATCTGATCTAAATCTTTTATTGATTTCTTTTTTGACATTATGGGTTTTGCAAAAACAGTCCTCCCACTTTTTTAAGAATTCAAAGTCAAAGGAAGGAGGTTTGCTCTTTGTTTGTGGTATTCTGTTGTGTCTTCTGTGCTGTAATAGTGTGATGGCATACCACAGAAGTCTGATTTCTTGCTTCTTAAGATCTTCCATCAGTAAGGAAACAACATGAGCCTCTCTAAACTGTGAGAATAAAATTATCTTTAATTCCTCACCTATTTAGGAACAAGCTTCAGACCTCAGAAACTCAGCCATTGAGTGAAGTCAAGTAGTTTCAGCATCCATAACAAGAGCACAAATACATTTTTTTTATTACAAATGGTAAGAATTGTATCCAGCAACTTTCTAGGTATTTTTGTTCCAGTTAGCAAGTTGCTAACATTAGCACATTCCACGGTGTTAGCAAATTATACACAAGGTGCTAGTTGGTTGTTCAACACTCTCCAGGTCTGCAGGCTGTGTGTCTGATAAAGATGTCTGTTTATAACAGGGAAGGCCTTACGTCAGTCAGATGTCAGCTATTGAATGTCAACTATTTCTCTCTCCTCCATGCACTTCTTACCTCACTGCTCACAGTACTGGTTGATGGGATTTATGCGCGCACACACACACACACACACACACACACACACACACACAGTACAGTGTTCAGTTTTAGCCTTCAGTATTTCTACAGTGGATACCTCGTCCTTCACTTTTCCCCATCTAACCACCCACTCATCCTCCCCTCCCTCTTCCTCAGGCCCTGCTGGGCATTCTCAGAGTTTTCTCTCTGTCTCAATCGCAGCATATATATACCTATGTGTTTGAGCATGCATGCATAATGTCCTGTGTCGTGTAAACACCTCTCAGATTTAAACTCCAACAAAAGACAATTGATGTCCCGATCTGCTTCTCAAATGCTTATCTTGTTCTAATGCTTGTCTTCTGTGAGGTGGGAGTGAGGGAGGGAGCGGAGGGGGGGGGGGAGAGGAAAAGACATGCCCGCGGGACAGCGGCATGTCTTGTGATGTTTAGCGACGTGTCAGGATATGTGTGGAGAGAGAGAGAGAGAGAGAGAGAGAGAGAGAGAGAGAGAGAGAGAGAGAGAGAGAGAGAGAGAGAGAGAGAGAGAGAGAGAGAGAGAGACAACTCTTGGCACCTGTACACAATATACACAGTTATGCATTCAGTTGAATAACTCTTTTTATTTTATCTCTGCACATCGAATGCGGAAGAGAATATGTCTCCCTCTCCATGGCTCTCTCTTTCTCTCCTTCCAGTGACACGTCCCCTGTAGACACATAAGAGCAGTGGAGGCTTAGTTCTGTCAGCGCCTGATTCAGCCTGACCCCTTTTCTCTCTAAGTGGAGGAAGAGCTCGCTTTTTCCTGTCCTGGGGCAACAAACATCAGAGACAGAGGGCATTAGGAAAGTGAGAAAAATGCTAGCACTGAAGTGTGTCCCAGACCGACAGCAGGAGGAAAACGAGTTAAAGTGAACGGAGGGAGAAATAGAGTAAAGTAAAGTTTTGGTGAAGTTAATCAAGAGCATATCCGTCTAATCTCCACTGAGCGAATGCAAGAACGGAAATGGAAAGAAAGGGAGAGGAAAGAATGGGAGAGACTGCATGGTTGGACATGTTTGTGATGTTTTGAGGCTGACATCATGGCTGCATCAGCAGGCGGTGTGTGTTGGATCATCAGGTAGGCCCGTAAAACAGCCTTGTCACACTTAATACACACAGCAGTCGGACAAGAGGGAAGCAGGGAAGCTCTAACCATGGCACCAGAGGGCCAGCCATGTAATGTTGAGATCCAGCTGAATGTGTGAGTCAGACACAGTTTTTAATCCCCTCCCTCAATCAAACTCAAATCGTTAAAATGATTTAATAGACGTGATACAGGACAAAAGGAGGAAATACATGTGATATGGGCTAACTCTACTGTATTACCGGTACTTTGCCTGGAAAAATATTCAGCTATTCTCTGCAGTGGCATACAATAATCCTATGATTTTAAACATCAAAGATTCTGATGAGGCATATATTTACAATCAAGATCCTGTCAAAGTATTTGGTGTTTGTTCTCCGCCCTGTAACACATCCTCCTTTCTCCTCACATCCTCCTATCAACTGCCCCCTCTTTCTTTTCTCACTCTTTTCCTCCTCAGGATGGTCCTTTCTTCCACTGCCATGCAACTCTGCCTCTCACCTCCCTGATGCCAACCTGAATGTGTATATGTGTGTGTGTGTGTGTGTGTGTGTGTGTGTGTGTGTGTGTGTGTGTGTGTGTGTGTTTGTTTGTTCCAAGCAGTAGTCACAGCAGAAGTATGAAGGTTAAAACTTTTGGAAATTGTTGTTAAAAGAAACAACGTCTTTGAGCTTGTATATGGGAGTGAGTATGCGTGTGTAAAAATGAGTGTCTATTGAATGTTCTAAGCTGTCTGGTACAGTGTGAGGAAAGCACTGGTGCTCTAGGTTCTGGGCATGGTGAGGGTGTGACATGGCCGGATTTACCTCTCATGAAGTTGGCATTGGCAGGCGAGCAGAGTCCAAGGTGCCATTGCCAGTTCAGTGGTAGTTCAGTCTGATATTTTATCTGAGGACTACTGCTTCAATTAGGCTCAAAGGTTTGAGGAAAGCTACTGTGTCAGTTAGTCTTTCCCTCCCTCTCTGTTATGCAAGCTATTGCTTATGTTTGTTTGAATCATTGTCACATTTCAAATATTAGCAAATGTTTACCTCGGAGCAGTCACCACGGTAACACGGGCTCCTGGATTTATTTGTTCATTTGGGCATCTCACATCTCGGACAGTGCTGGATGGATATTGGCAAAGTTTAGAGGAGTGATGTCTCATACTTCGTCTGTTTTTTTTTTCTTTTTTTGACATTCTTGTCTTCATCTGATAGTGATAGTTGAGAGAGACAGAATGTGGGGAAAGAGAGTATGGCAATGAGATGCAGCAAGCAGTTGGGCCATCGGGTAAATGAACCAGGAGACTCACTGCTCAGGGCTTCGGCGCTCATGTGGTATATATATACGCCCTCACCACTCAGCTTCAGGTTCTCCCCTGATTTTGATTTTCAATCTGGAAAAATATGCCAGCATGTTTCGGAAATGTCAAGTTTCTAGACTATTGAGTTTCAAAATCAGTTTCTGAATAAATCGGAAGAGGGAACCGGGCCATGTAGATGCAGAACTGTGCTTCTTTTTACGTAAACAACAGCTACTGTAGGTTGTATGTCGGTGTTTATAGAGGCGGGGTGTCACGTCATCAGCTAAACACTCCCCATAGTTTGCTGACTGGTCTGGTATGTATTTGTCGAGGCTCAATCAGTTCTCCGGACACTTAAAAGCAAAAACAAGCTTTCGGGGGTGCGATAGTGCTTCTGCAAGGTTAGAAAACATTGCATCTCATCACTGCTCTAGTAGATGTTACACTTTGATTTTAATTATCTATGTGTAACATGTCAGATGGAAATTGGACCTGTGCGCCTCAACACTGCACTTGAATTTTAAATTAGAGATGAGACTTTCTCTCAGGTGGTCTGATCGTTGCACTACATATAAATGACCCCGTTTCCTTCAGCAGGTGTCAGCATCAGTGTGCAGGTCACACAGATCACCAGCGCTGGCCCTCAGGTGCTCTGGTACACTCTTCTACACTTTGTGGATACAGGAGGCAGTCAGGTTTACACCCCTTATAAACCCAGCAGGCCAGGTGTGTGGGTTTAACGCAGTGTGCTCCCTGGCCTCCATTGGTTTTTAAATGCAACTTCCAATATTTAATTACACAGCTTACTCAAACTAGACCTCTTTAAACCTCAACGTATACCAATGTTAGCCCCCATTAGATCTTAGATTAGAGACAGAAACATCAGTCAAAAACGCTCTTAAATTCTATTAAAGATTTCAAAAGGTTTTAGTGTGCGATGGACAATTACAAAGTAAAAAAAACTCTGCGTTTGTTTTGGAGCTTTCGATGTTTATCAGAGGCCTAAGAACCGAAGCCCAGGGCAGATTGGGAAAAGGCCAGTTGAGTTTTAGAAAAGTGAGGGTTCTCTTTCTCCTCGTCTGGCATTGGCCTCCTCTCTCCTCCCACATTGTTGACCATCTCTAAGTGGTCATTGCCACCAGCCGTAAACTGTTATGTGCACCTGTAAACCTCCAGGACCACCTCTGTGCTGCACGGTTGCCTGTACACTCAAAATCACTCCAAAATAAACTCAACCATACTTAAAAAGAGAAGCAGAGGGAAACAGTGTGCATAAAAATTAAACAGTATGTAGCTTTGGTATTTTTTTTATATCTGCACTGAAGATGACAGAAGACGATGGTCCCGCCACAAGCTGCAGCCAGAAATAGGTGCACTAAAATGCTTTGCTTCTTGGAGAAACAAACCATTATCAACTTGTCTGTTTGTCCCAAGATGTATGAATGTACATTAACAGGAATTCAGATTTCTGAGTTACAGTTCTAAAAAATGAAATTAAAATTCATGTTCTCTGAAATAGCTGTTGTATTATAAAGTATCTTGCCCACCTCTATTGTTCAAAATCATCATTGCAGTTTTAAAAGTGGACGCCGGTTGTGGTTTGGTGGAAAGAGGGGATCTTTGTGGTGAGTCTTTATTAAGTAAGACACGGTTTGGAGGCCGATGTGAAGGAATGGGCAGCAGCTGGCATGGCCCGGGCCCTCCAGTTTTCGCGAAGCCTTTAGGGAGGGACAAGGCACGTGCCAAGAGCTTTCATGTCATAAATATCCTCTCTGAATGTTTCAGTGCTGTATAATTACACCTCCTTCATCTCTCCCTTTACTCTTTCTTACTCACTGTAAAACTACTGCCTATTGTCAGTGATGTGTGTGTGTGTGTGTGTGTGTGTGTGTGTGTGTGTGTGTGTGTGTGTGTGTGTGTGTGTGTGTGTGTGTGTGTGTGTGTGTGTGTGTGTGTGTGTGTGTGTTTATATGTGCATACCAGTTTATGTAATTAGGTGGTTTTATTAAACGAATGTCATTGTGTCCTCACTAACAGAGCTCAGTGGGGTGAGTTGGTTGTTCCGTGTGAGTAACATTGGCTGCTTGTGCTCAACTTTAAACTTTAAACTTTAAACTGTACACCACTTAGTCAGCCTCATAAAGATATTTTCCATCTTACTGTGATATACCCATAATGAGTTACACAACAGGCTAGTAAACAATTCTGTTAACCTCTATCATCAGTGAAAACCTAATTTTCACATTGTGCTGAGTAATCACAACTCTTCACCTGGCGGCCAAACATAAGGCAGTACTGTCGCACAACTTTTTCATATAGCAACCTGCCACCGGCACTACAGTTAGTATGCAGCATAGATTCTTTTTTAACAAGTCACTCAGGAGCCTGAAAACATAAGGGATGGAACCTTTTTATGTTTTACAGGTGTATATTTCTATTTGTGTTGTCAAAAATATTGAAGTATCGATAGATGTCGATTCTGAATATTTGGAACAACAAGTTGACCCACGCACTGCTATTCACCTTTTAATAAAAAAACAAAATTGTATGCCTTTAATGTTGTGTCAATTGTTCCCCGCGGTATTGAAAATTGTACTGAATATCATTATTTTTCAAGGTATTGCAATAAAGTTAGAAATGCCAGCAATCGTGACAACACTAATTTGTATCTGATTCTGCCGTTCAGCAGATCATTGCTACCTCGTATGGTTTTCAGTTGATCCCTGTAGGGATTGTTTTTGCTCAGCATCTCACCCTGCTGCCTTTCTCAGCCTACAAAACTTATATAAACACATATTCCTCGGGCCAGTACTTATATCATGGAATTTTGCAGACTTGTGAAACAAAGACTATTGTTCTGATCTGCCAGAATACGCAATCTGAATTACTATCAACTGTGGTAGTGAAAATTAATCCTTCAAGCACTAATGGCATAAACACTGTGCCAGCCAAACCAGTGGCCCTTCTCTGCCAAGCCAAGACACAACTTGGAGAGCCGGGAAGTTCCCGTACGCGGTGCAGTTGTTGATTGTTTTGCTTATTGCTAAACGTCTTCCACTCAGACGAGTGCATTCTGGACCATTAAGGGCTTGTGGAACTCAACATTCTGCGGCCCATTAAGTAACAGAAAGCCATGGAGGCACGCTGCACTGTTAAAGAGCCCCTTGGTGCTAATGGCATGATGGCAGTGCTTTGTGTGAGGTGGTAAGGTAAGAGATACAACAAATAAACAGCTGTGTTGTAGGAGAGACTAAGAGGAAGGAGGGAGGAGGTGAGGAGAGGGAGAGGGAGAGGGAGAGGCAGTCAATGCCGACGAGGAAGAACAACAAGCAATCTAGCTAAAACAAGCAGGCCTGATTTTATTTCATTAAAGACTGAAATCCCCCAAGCCAACCACATTTTTATGGGCGTTTGAGAGCAATAACAGGCTGTTGCTGCGTTGTTGTGTGCATGTGTATAAGAGAGAGAGCGAAGGCTCACATAAGCTTTTCCATTCATTCTCGCACAAACAGACACCTACAAGTGTGTTTACAGATACTTAATGACGTGGCAGCTACATTTTCTTGTGGCTTGATTAATCTGACTGCGAAAAAAAGGTTTCATGTTGAGCACAACACAATGCAATGCAATGCAGGGCATTACATAAAGGTGTCTCTGCTCTCTAATTATAGCCATTTAGATAATAACAACCATGACGTTTGGCGCGTGTGCTCAGGGAGACAGATTGTACCAATTTTCAAGTAAGATAGTTTGAAATTAATTAATAATTGGGCATTTACATGGATGCCTTTTCGCATTTTTTCTTAGTACGTATTCTTACATGCATCTTCACATGTGTTGCAGGGAAGTATTTCCACATATCCGAACCATGACACAACCCTTGTCTTCCTCCCGAGGGTGGAGGTGAACTTCCTAGCCCCCTCAGAGTCTGCAGGGTCCCTCTGTCCCTCTCTCTCTTTCGGTCTGTCTCTGTCAGAACAGCACATCCATTGTTGGGGGGGAACGAGGGGGGGGTCTACCTTCACACAAGGTCAGACGGGCTACAGGTAGCGGAAAGGACAAGATTAATCACTTCATCTGGGATAGGCGGGGGGGGGGGGGCGATAGACCGAAAGATGAGGGAAATAGGTGGGGCAGCGAGAGAATTAGAGGGAAGGGGTAATTGAGAGGGGAGAGGAAGAGAAAAAGTGACAGGGAGGAAGTTGGGGATGAAGAAAGGGAAAGAGGGACAGGTGGAGACGAGGGGAAGTAATTACCTGCATAAGTGTCTTTGTTGAGCTCACCGATGCATTCAGCGGGAGGCAGGGCATGGAAAGAGAGAGGTGGTCAAGGGTAATTACCTAACCGCAGGTTTGCTCACCTTTGATCCTCTCGCCATGACTATGATTCTCAGACTGGAGCCTCCTACTTAGCTGCGTGATGCATCATCATCAACAGCATCATCACCACCACTGCGAAAGGGCTCACACCAAAATACAACCCATCCTGAGTTAGACGGCACCGAAATATATTTTTTCCCATAGAATATAGGATTGTGGATTTTCCCTCTGTATTTTGACTCAAAATGACTTTCTTCTTTTGCTATGGTAATTATTTTCATAGTCTACACATTATTAGTTTTTCTTGACCAGCTCCCTGAATAAACAGACTCCATGCCGAGAGCAGGTGGTCACAGATGTGAGGGGAGTTGAGGGCAGATGTTGCTCTGACTAATCGCCATCAAAGCGAATGAGTTTGTGTGTCGTATGAGAGAGTGCCAGTATGCATGTTTTTATCGAGAATGCTCAAACACGTTGTTGTAGTACTTGTTTGTGTGTGTGTTCACGTGCACAACTGAGTATTCTGGTTTCATGCATAGTGCCACGTGCATATTTGGAGGCTGTGTTGTATATGAGTGTGTGTCTGTGCATCTTTTAGCCCATGCTCTTACACTTCAAAGAGAACATGTGTTTTTATGGACACGAGTGTGTGTGTGTGTGTGTGTGTGTGTGTGTGTGTGTGTTTGTTTGTGAGTCAGTGGCCAGCTGCATTACACAGGGCCTACCTGTGGGTGCAGCTGGCCCAAATCCACCTTCTTAAGTCTGCTTTTTATTCAGTGTCACATACACAAATAGCAGCAGGGTCCGTTCACTTCCAAACCACTCAGTAACATCCTCAGATCTCGCCCCAAAATCTGTTGACCTGTAGTTTTTTCTTTTTCTTTTCTTTTTTTTGGCGAGGATCATGTAAAGCAACACTTTTCTGTCTGTAGTGTGCAGCAAGGTGTGTTTGTGTAAGCTTTTTCATTTCCACGTGCTGCCGAGTCGAGGGTACTGTCATGAGCACAGACATATTCAACACCCACACATTATTTTGTACAAACCTGCGTGTTTTCAGAGGCAATATACACTCAGACGCAGACACGCTGGTGCACACATTCTGTGGCACACATACATATTCGACAACGGGCTCAAACTTGCCCCACATTCACTCAGCAGGTCTTGTATGTCTTTGATATGCCTGACCCTCTTATTGTTTTTTCTATATTTCTCTATTGGACGGGTGGTATGCAACTGATTAGATAGATAAATATACCCTCAAGGTGCGAGACAAGCAGAGAGGAAGGATACAGAGTTTTCTCTTGTCCCAACACATCTCAGCAGTGGAACTTTAATCTGCTGAGGCTTCATGCATTTAAACGGCCCGATTAGGAACAGTCTAACAAACGCTTTTCCTGCAGGGCTGAAACAGAAATTAAGTGCTTAGGGACAGCCAACATTTTGTTTGTTTTCTCAGCGCCTCTTTAAAAAGATACACACGGAGATACGGGCTTTGATCATGCTCTGAAACAACACGGAGTCATGTTGAAGCCTACGTTTAGTCTTAATACGAGGTAAAGATGCGGAGAAAGTGGCTGAAGTGTTGCACAGTTGTTTGATCTGATGATAATAATGGCTTATGTTTGGTACTTACATTCAACAAAGATCATTCTAAACACCAGTAGTAATAGATAAGTGCTAATAAATGGCATCGTCAAAAAAAAAAAAAAGTTGAATTTATGCTTTTGAGATGATTTGAGAAGAACTGTGGTTGCTTTGTTGTAATAAACCGCAGATGATCTTATTGGCATACGTCTGTTCGTTATAACGGTGTTAACTGAAAATAGTAGTTTGTATGTGGATGATAATGAAAAAAGTCTGTTGTGCAGACATTCAGGTGGGTGCGTGTAGTGCAAGTTTACGCGTGTGTGTGTGTGTGTGTGTGTGTGTGTTGGGGTCATCCAGAGTTCTCAGGCCTGTCTCTGGCTGTGCTACCGGTTGATAGAGTCGATACAGTGGTAATGGCTTCCCTGTCTTTCCAATCATGACGCTCTCCCTCGGTACAAACCTTTGTATCTGGGAGTCAACAATTCAGAAGATCTCTGGGGTAAATTACCCTAAGTGTGTTGGAAATAACCATGTTCTCCCTCCTTCTTTCCTTTCCTTCTCCTTTCTCCTTCCTCCCTCTCTGTCTATTTCTCCTTCAGTGACATATTTGATGCCATGTTCCCAGTCACCCACATTGCGGGGGAAACAGTCATCCAGCAAGGTACGTGCAACTGTTTTGTTAAGGTGAATTTATGGCATCAATCTGGGTAAATCACAATTTCAGTTTCAGTAAGATGAGATAAGATAAGATAATTCTTTATTAGTCCCGCAGCGGGGACATTTACAGGATTACAGCAGCATACAGGAAGTGCAAACAAGAGACATAGTAAAATAAATCAAAACAAGTATTATAAATAAGTAATAAACAGTAAAGAATATGAACTAAGTAAAAAAGGTAAAATAAAATCCACAATAACTAAAAATAAGTCAGAGCTTTGCCTGCATTGGTCGTTGCGTTGCCATAAAAATAGGGCCCTTGCATCTGAAAAAAAAAAATTGCATCTGTTGACACTGCCACTCACGTTCATTTGGCCTACCACTTCTTTTTTTCTTCCCTTTCCCTCTCTTTGCCCCACTCATACCCTCAAAGCCTTCACTTTAGACATCCCTGGAATTTGAGGGAACACAGAGCTTCGGCCGGCCCAGACTGTATTTTTCTAGTACCCCTCACCCCAAACTCCTATCGCATACAGACATAGACATGTTTAATCACATATTTAAAACGCACATTCTCAGAGACAAATGCCCACTTTCAGATAATGCTGTGTTCACACCTGCATAAAATCACATAGCCTATACTTGTGGAGCATACCATACAAACACACACTCTCTTAGACATTAAGTGAAGTAAAACTGTCGGCTTGGACACACACTGAATTTGTCACTCCCACCCACTCTGAGACAGCATCCAGAGGTATATCAGTCCTAATTTGGTGATAATAAAGTCTAGCTAACGTTGTAGGGCCCCCAGTCCCAGACAGCCCATTGTTATATACACTATAGAGCATGGTATACAGTATATAGGACGCTGATGTCATTGCTAATGTCTGGACTACTGTACAGCTTAAAAAAAACACCACTGTTACTGGCCCATCACACATTATTCAGACACAGCTAGGAGTTATCGACCCTCTGGCTCGAGTGGTATTTAAACAAAGGAAGAATCATAACATGCAAAATGAATTATAGGGGTATTTTCATTGCAATCTATTTAATATGCTGTATCAAGTTCATTTCATCTGCTGTTTTATGACATTCATATAATTTAGCAGTTATCAGCGATTAGTTCTCTGGTTCAAAGCAAAACTTTATGCATGATTCCAAATTTGAAATAACAGTTTGGACTCCGTTTTGAAAGATGGACATGTCTGACCTAATGGTGCATCATGCAGCATTGTGGGTACGAAACGCCTCAGTGGCTGAGGATGCAACCCATGTTTTCCTTTTGAGCAAAGTCAAAGAACCTTAACAGTGTTAACGGCAATTAGCTTGTGTTGAAACGAGGCCACACTGACTACACCTTCCCGCCTGAGTGTGTGTGTGTGTGTGTGTGTGTGTGTGCGCGCACATTCTGGTCAAATATTTGCCTGCACTCTCAAGAATAGGGGGATTGAAAGGGCGCAAAACAAAGACTCCACCAAAAGTGTGTCTGCATGCGAGTGTGTGTATGTGCTTCAATGTGATAAAAGACAGGAAGAGGAGAAGAAAGGAAAGACAGAGCGAGAGGGAAGTGAAAGAGAGATAGATGAGATGAAAGAGAGCGAGCGAGAGAGGGAGAGGGAGATAGAAGAGGGCCAGGTTGCAGCAGGTTGTACGCGTGTGCGCGTGTGCGTGTGCGTGTGTGTGTGTGTGTGTGTGTGTGTGTGTGTGTCTGAGGTCTCCTCTGGGACAGACCATCAGACAGACAAGGAGCATTCTGTGTGACAAATAGAGCTGTATGATTAACGAGCACTCTCCACTCACTATTAATTAGCTGTGTGAACTCCAGTGAACTTTACAAACAGGGTGCTCTCGGCCTTTCAACTCTTCAGGTGAACACACATGCACACACACACACACACACACACACACACACACACACAGTCGTACACACCCTCACGAAATGCATACACGCATGCATACTTGTGTCATGTAAACTCATGCATCATCACCCACTTGTACCTCTGAATGGAGTTGCATTTGTGTCTCATTGGAGGAGTGAGCTGCAGGGAGAGCTTCACAGTGCCCTCGTATGTGGCTGTCAGTCCCTTTTCATAATTTCCCCTGAGCCCCATGTAACGGATACCATAATTGAAGGAACGCTTCACCATTTTTCAGCCTTATCTCCAGACGAGATGCTTTTAGTGGACATCAACCAACCAGATCCCATTGCTCTCTTCAAGGGTTAGCTTTGAAAGCACAGCATGCCCCTGTCAATGACACAACAGGGAACCAGTCAGCAAACCAGACAACATTTTACGTTGCCAGTCATGCACATTTGATAGCTACTCAGCGATTAGTTGCAGTGGACCTAGCCAGTGAGAGATGAAGGAAACACAAAACAAGCAGACAATAGGCAACAACAACAACTTCTCTGCTGGTGCCTTTAAAGGAATAGCTTTACATTTTGGGAGCTGTTGCCAAGCAAATAGCAGGAATTACAGGAAGTTTCTGCTCCCGGTCAAGATATACACGTGTTATGTGTTACTTAGTAATATTTATAGATGCTAGAAAGCAAATGTTGTTACCTTTGGACAGACCCAGGCTGGTTGTTTTCTCTAGTTATTATGCTAAGCTACTATAAGCTAACTGGCTGCTTGCTCCAATGTACATACATGAGAGTGGTATTGATCTTCTCATCTAATTCTCAGCAAGGAAGTGAAATTTTGAACTATTCCGTTAACATTTTTTACCCTATAGTGATAAGGATCTAACAACACCAAGTTGTCTCATTTGTTTTGTGGTGTGTTTTGAGCATTACAGCCTCATTTTCAGTTTCTGAAAAACAAACATACATCTCAACAGGACTACGAAAATAAATGTGTGTCTGTGTCAATTTTCTGCGTAGAGCGTAACAGAATATATGAAGCTGATGTCTGCGGTTGCATGAGTCTCGGTATTAAGCTACAGAAGCAGCAGTAATAAGCATCGCTGTTTGCTGGCAAGAGTCCTATTTAACAGAGATATTGCCAGGCCCAGTAAAATATGCATTCTGAAGGAGTTGGCATCATCTTTGACACTTTGTCTGTCCTGAAGCTTTCAGAGTCCTGCAACAAAAAAGAAAACCTAAAGAAAAAAGAGCAAGACAAGAAATCCAACAGTGATTTTATTAAAAACAAGGGATGGAAGTTGACAGACATGAGGCGTGTGTGTGAAAATGTGTGTTTATGGAGAAGTTTCTGGATTACTTTTTGTTCCCCGGCTCACAGAAAGTGGTATTCCAAGTGTTTGAAATATGTTCTTAATGCACCCATTTTAAAAATCCTCCTTTGAGAACTTAAGCAGGAGGTGGAAGTAATAAAAAAGTGTACGCTCCTGGTATTATTCCTGCTTTTATTTCTGCTCTTTCACAAACTCCTGTGTTTCTCCTTGTCTCTCCCCTCCAGGCGATGAAGGAGACAACTTCTATGTGATTGACCAAGGTGAAGTGGACGTAAGTGTTTGACATGGAGACAGAAGCACACGCACAAAAACACTAATTTCTCTTCAGAGTACTGAACTGATGAAAGCAAACCATTATAAATAAAGAGGATTGTACTGTGCAGTGTGCCAATATTGTTTATATATATTTATTCACGTGTTTTCAAGGCCAGGCCATACGAAGGATTTTGACTCAGTGGGAAAACCCAGCCTTCTCCACTCATGTTGACACAATGTTTCCCTCAAACAATGGACAGGTTGTATTGGATTGCCCCCATGTTTTGTTCTCTTCAAAGTTCGGTTCCACTCTGATGGCAATCTGAACATGGCGCTATAGAGTCCAGTGCACCGCAAAGGGAGCCAAGCTGCGAACGTCTTTTGTCTTAGCGAGCCAGACGCAGAGCGATAGAGTTAAGTGCAGAGATAAAACAGGAGCTGAGGGAAAATTAAACAGGAAGTGACCTTATCCGCTTACAGCGGCGATCACAGACACGGTGGGTAAGAGGAGAGAAGCAGGTTGGCAAGCTTGGCCGAGCGTGCTTTACCGGTCCACCTGAGAGACACAGAGACGGAAGTGTATAAATACTGAGATGGTGCCTTGATAGAAAGACTGCATAGCAGCTAACTCTGAACCAACGTTGCTGCTTTGACTTCCATTGTTTTGGGTGCTGTCTTGTCAAATGTGATTAGATAAGTTACTGGTGAAACAGAATTGGTTGTTTTCTACAGAGGGGTAGCTGTGTGCACATCCATTCCAAGTAAAAGATGAGGCACAACATAGGAATTTCAGTGAAGGAAAAAAAACTGAGATTATAAACACACTGGATTATATCTCCTCAACCTTTTAGTTTAAATAGGTGTTTTGTTCACAAATTGTGCGGGTATTGTTTATTTTTTTAACTTCAGCTTTTTGATTGCGTAAGATCTGATATTCAGTGTGTGATAATCTTACTCTCACAATAGAGACACGATTATTTTTGTTTTTTGCCACTAATCTTACAATCTGTGGCGGCTTGTCTCTTTTCAACCAGTCAGTGTGTTGAAACCACTTGGTCTAGTTGGTTGTAGCCGCTTTACCTTTTATCACAAGTTGGTCCGTACAGCTCTCTCTAAACTGTGTAACTTTAAAACCTTATATAATACTTATTTATTCACAACAAACCTATTTTTCATAGGTGTTGATCATTTCCTCAGCTAGAATGATACATATTTGTGATTTGTACACTGTGTGTGTCTTATATAGACTGATAACTGAAAAAATAATAATAGTTGTCTTATAATCTTTTTTGCCCAACAGCTCGCCAATTTCCTTCAACACATATTAAAAAGGGTGCTGTGTCACATAAGACGTGCCACTTCTCAACCTTGTAAATTAGTCTCCATTTATCCACGTTGTCCGCAGACTGGAGGGAAAAACGGAAATGTCGAGGACGTCAAAGTCAATTTTGATCAGTGAAAACAGGTTGGAGGTGGAGCCAAAAATAGAGCCACTGCGAGTGTTTCTTCAAACGAATGACACATAGCCTGTTCGCTGATGCATGTAGCAGGTTAGGACGTCTTCACTGGGAAAACTGAAACAATGCGATGAACGTTGCATCGTGTATGGTTAGCAACAGAGGCTTCTCCAGGATGCTCTATTTTGATGCTTTTTTATGCACTCTGGCACCTTATTTACATTTACAGTTAATTTCTTAATCATTGAAAAAGGAAGTGTGGACCATAAAAAACCTCTGTTTACTTTTCAGATTAATTATGAATTATGACGTTAAAAATATTAGTAGTTGTTGGTAATTAGTATTATATTGAGTAGTAACAGAATACGTCACAACTGCTATTATATTTATTGACTTTATTAGATATAGTTATGTACCACAACAGTTGTGGAATGTAACTATGTACTATGTAACTTTGTAATTACTGAAATTAAGTACAATGATGAAGTACTTGTACTTGAGTATTCCCATTTTATGCTAGTTTTACACTTCTACTCCACTCAAATAAATATTGTACTTTCTACTGAACTGTATTTATCTGACAGCTTTAGTTACTTTACAGGATCAGATTAATACAAAATTTGATCAACCGCTGTAATAAATTATGATGCATTATGATAAATTAATCTACGCAGCAGTATATAAAGTCATTAAAATGAGCTCCACCTTTGCCAGCTGCAACATTATAGTCATGAACACAATAATGGATTGATGATGATAATCAATAATATAATATGTATTATTCTGCTAAATGAGTACCATTTTTTCTTCGTGATGAAGAGAAATGTAGCCTAGTTCATGTTATAAACCATACTACATAGGCTCTCATTTAAGCCTCTACACTTTTCTCCTGCATTCTTCCTGCTGTGAGTCACTCAGCTGATGACACACACACACACAAACACACACACACACACACACACTCACACACACACGCACACGCACACGCACACACAGGTTGAGAGACCTGCATTTACTTAGACGGTCTATGTCACACTAACACTATCAGGCATTCACACATATTACGTTGGTTGTGGATCCTAATAGGCTTACGTTTAAAATTATATTTGGCTCTACACTCCAAACATTCAGGGCTTAAGCCCTGGAAAAATTACATGGCAACGCCTCTCTTGAGGAAGAGATGTAACTCGACATATCCTAGGGTGATATTTGATAGTTATGCTATTTTTCTTATATTTTTACATGTTTGCTTTCTTTAGATTCACAGTTGGTCTGGATCTCAATCCGGCAGCTGCAGGATCAAATTGTGTCTTTTTTAGTTCGGCCTGCTCTGGGCTGGAACTTCAACCTTTTCTGTCTGCCAACAGTGAATCTTAGGCATCTGCACCCAGAGCCAGGACCCTATCATTCTGCACCCAAGTCGGGTACCCCTATCCTTGGCCTCAGCCCCGCGCTCATCTGAGTCTCCTTCACCTCTCCCTACAATCCACCCCTCTATCTCTGCAGACAGCTGCTGCCTCCCAGCCACATCTCAGGCCCTGAACTACTTCAAGCTCAGAGCCGAGGTTATTAAAGTGTGGAGATGTCTCTCATTAGGCAGGGGTGTAAATCTGCTGGCATCCGATAAACTGCCTAAAACCACTGCCACTGATGTAAACACCCATCCATGTCTGCACACAACTGTATTCAGTTACAGACATTGGCCTGTATTTATATGGGTGCACCACAAAGGAAATTAAAGCTTTCATTCCAAATTATGAGATGATCTTGTTGGAAAAAAATGGTATTTGTAATTAAATATTGAATATCTGGTAACCCTTAAGTTCCCCTGTTTAGCATATAAGCAGTATACAAACATTAAAATACCCACTTAGCTGTGAGTCAATATACTTGTTTATTAATGTATTTGTAAACAACTATAACTCCTCCCGTGGGCACCCATAACTGCTGACTTGTCTATAAACAGACGATAGATGACAAACATAGATAGATAGAAGGACGACTTAAAAAACAGAATGAATTGGATTTAAAAATAAATAAATAAAAACAAATTCACAGACTCATAGAAAAAGTATTCTTCTCAATCATTACTTATGACCCACTAGAATGTGTGTGGTTGTGTCTGTATCTGCAGAGACCCTGCCCTCTACCTGGATTTGTTATTGTGCTGTGTTCGGGACATTACTCTGCGTCAACCTCTAAAAAAACGCAAAAGCATACAGCCAAGAGGAAGCTAATTAAATGGTGGACACAGCACCGACCCCCACTTGCAAATAAAGCGAGGCAAAGCTCGTTCCAGAGACTGAAGCTGGGGTTTGCTTTCACTCACTGGCGAGCACCGTAACCCTAACCACGATCAGGGGGTGTGCCCTTCTGGTGTCCGGGGAGGAGGGGCCAAGTTTGAATGTTGTGTTTCCAAACTGCAACCGGCAGTTGGACACTTTAAAGTGTTACAGAGTGCCTTTTAATCACGGATCATTTTATCTGACATTTTGTGAGCAATGGTCTTACAATACTTTTACTTTATTGCAAGCAATTATGCTTATTTTAGTATTATTATTAGGACTATTATGATTACTATAATTATTATGATTATTATTATCATTATTGGTATAATAATTATTATTATTATAGTAGATATGGCATTTGGGAATGCAGTTATATAATTGCTGCACAATAGACAACAAAGAGAGACGGAACCTCTCTCTCACACACTTTTGCAGCCCACGGGCATGCACAGAGAAACACACTCCAAGTAACTCCAAACAGACATACACAGCAACACAGCCTACTCTTCCACCTTCCAGAACTTTTGATTAGTTGCTTTTTAATTACCACCAGCCACACACAGTTTGCTGTCGATATTCACATTGTGAAAATTCAGGGACAGCTGTGCGACAGCATACATGGTTCGAGACATGAATTGTTTCATTATGATCTCCATTCTACTTTATGCATAGTGCTGACTCGATACATTAAAAGTGTTTCCTTTTGCAGTCCTTATGTACAACTTTTTCTGCAAGTTTTTGCTAAAGCTTTACTCTTCCTGATCCAGTTGGGACATAATTGTTTGATTGTTCGTCCTGACCTGCATGAAAGTGTGTGTGGGACCTTATGGGATCAGATTTACAACAATGAAGACCGAACAAATACTTGCAGGTCAGGAGACACTTGAGGACTAGAACGGGAAACTGCGCAGTGAAACAATACTATTACCTGTACTGTATGCTCTGATGTAACACTTTTGCAACACTCACATGATTGTTCTTCTATGGTTGACGTAACCGTAGCCAGCACTCTGCGTCTCTTTGAAGCCATCCCAGTTTATAGTGAAGGATGAGTCCCTTGTGGTCTTCTCTGAGCCTTGGATAATGGCTTGCAACAATTCTGGCAATTCACCGCCACCGGAGGGATAAACCCTCTCTCTCTCTTCCTCTCCTTTCTCTCTGTGTTATTAAGTCAACAAGACAGTGGATAGTGTGTCGACAGGTGAAACCGTAACGGCCCCAGAGACAGCCTGAATGAGTCTCAATGAGCTTGTATTGTCTGTAGAGCTATAGTGGCTGGCCTAAATAGAGCTGTGCATGTGTGTGCGTGTGTATGTAGTTGAACAAGCATTCAAGTGCCTATACGGACCAAGAAAGTCTACCGCGGCTTTCTGTCCTCCATCACTCACAAATCAAAGGCAAGGTCCTAACAAGACAGGACAGATGAAATAAAAGGGCTGGATGGAGCGATAGGAGGGATAGAGGGCTTTTTAGAGGGTCTCATTTGGGGGCTTAGTGGGGATCAAACACTTAGGGACAAGTCTATTCAGTATTTCGAACTGCTAGGAAACTGAGGAGAGGTAGAGGGGGAGGAGAAAGTTGGAGGAAGGTGTCTCGGGATGGGTGGAGAAGTTGAAATGACAAAAATAAGGACATTTCTTCACAGTGTACCCAGCAGTGATTGACACTCTTCAGAACCATTTAAGCTTCGATAACACCCTCTCCATCACTCTGTTTCTTGTCCTTTCTGCAGGTGTATGTGAACGGGGAGTGGGTGACCAGTATTGGAGAAGGAGGTAGTTTTGGAGAGCTGGCCCTGATCTATGGGACTCCCAGAGCTGCAACCGTCAAGGCCAAGACTGATCTTAAACTGTGGGGCATCGACCGAGACAGCTACCGACGTATTCTCATGGTACAAACTTCAACACACACACTATAGCCGAGGCTAATGCCTGGTTGGGTAGCCATTGTTTTAAATGTATTATTCTTGTAGACAAACAGAAGTTCTGTGTACATTTAGTGTTACTCACCAAAACTGTATACTTGAGGTCTAACAAACATGTGGTATATATATTCCTTTCTTCATAAAACTTTTGCAAAGCTGATTTTTTAAAAACCTATTTTTAATCCTGAAATGTTTACATACATGTTAACTAGCTTTCAATCTCCTTCTTACCTGACTTTGCTGGGTCATCACAGCTTATCTTGGTTGTTACCTCCACCTGTAGATCTCTGAAATAGTGTGAAACCATTGGCAGGAATGTGTATTGTGTCACCTACGCATTAACAAGATAAACAACATGAGGACCCACTATAGAAAAACTGCTGACAAACAAAAAATTCTGGTCAGGACCCTTTGTCTGAAGTACCCATGAGGACACATGATGACAGACCACACACACACACACACACACACACACACACACTTTGACACAATACAGAAACACTAAGTGTGACGTACACACGATAATCATGTACGGTAGTAGTCTCTCTACACTCTTATCATTTGTGGTCCCTCACTTGTAATATTTTCTCCCACTCAACCACTTAAGACTCCTTAAATGCTTAAAACAGTTGCTTTCATTTTGATACTCAAAATACACATTCACACATGCATTCCTCCGCTTTTAATGTCTCTCTAGATCTGTTTGTAGATGAAGAACAGGGGAAAAGGGAGGGCTGTGGAGGAGAGAGAGGGTCAACCCTAATGCCTCGACACACACTTCCAGCTCCAGGAGCTTATCTATCAGGAATGTCTAAATGTTTAAACTGGAAACACAAAGTGCTCTGCCCTAGCTGTCATACGGATTCACACACACACATTGTGGTTGCTGTTAGAATGACTACTTTCTGTCTTAATGCCCGACTAAATACTTCCTCAGATGTTCCTCACACTTTACTCCAAATAAATGAGATAGCCTCCAATTAACCTTCTAAACACCCGTGTGCATCTGAGCCTTCATCACATTCTGCTCTGTGTCAAACAGTTTGAACCCGCGGAGATGGCAGACGGTCTGTGTTTGGACCTTTCAGCTCAATGTAAAGTTGGCACAGGCCTGCCTAGCACTCATGTCACCTCTTAAGCACATAGTTTAACTGAGGGCACAGTCTGCCCTGGTAACCTTTCTTTGCAAGGACTCTCTCTCTCTCTCTCTCTCTCTCTCTCTCTCTCTCTCTCTCTCTCTCTCGCTCTTTCTTTCTGTCATTCCTTCGTTCCTTCCAGCAGCAGCAGCAGGGGGGGAGACGGGGTGAAGCAGAATTCAATTATGTGAACCTGTAGTTAATTATTGCTGTCAATGATTTGTAAAGCTGTTTTTATATAGTGCGGTATTCTGGCAACGTCTTAGGCCAACACAATGAGCATTCTCTGTGTGTCTAAGTATGTGTGTGTGTGTGTTTGTTTCCCAGTAAAATTATGCAGAGTGCTTATGCCTGCAGCTAGTTAGTCAGGAGCTCAGGAAGGTGTGCTGCAGCTACCATCAGTCTCCCTGTTTGCACATCTGTTTCTCTGCTGGATCTCCTCGTGTAATTAAGAACTTGTCTGAACAGTTTTACATTTGTGCATTTAGATAAGAAGATAAGTCAGTCAGTTAGATCAAGTAGATTAGTTGCCATATTGTGATTAATTGTATCATCTCAAGCAACTATATCCCTCAAATATGATCAACTTTTGCTGGTCACATACAACTTTGTTTAGACGTTCTTCATGATCAGCTACATTTGAAGTTTTGTCAACCTACGAGAAGTTCACAAACCATTATGCCAATTTATCTTGGTCCTAAGTCCATTGTAATGTAAAATTCCAAGAAGTTTGATAATGATTGCTTCTTTTCTGTTTTATCAAGCAAAAATTGCAAAGATTCTCCAATTTCAACTTCTAACAT
This sequence comes from Ophiodon elongatus, assembly GCA_016806645.1. Classification (NCBI taxonomy): domain Eukaryota; kingdom Metazoa; phylum Chordata; class Actinopteri; order Perciformes; family Hexagrammidae; genus Ophiodon; species Ophiodon elongatus. Next base: position 2,425,018 of record JACSYO010002129.1, read on the forward strand.
TATACACTGTTAGTTGGACAAACAAAGACATTTAAAGAACCTCATCTCAAAACCTCTGAGGGACATTTTTACAATAATTTGATCCTTCATAGACTAATCCCTTGATCAGTTTATTGAGATCAATTGATAAGGAAAATTAGAGTTATTCCAGCCCTATTTTAGAGCATGTACATGTTTGCATGTGCCCTTGCATGTCACCTGTCGATGAGTTTACCCTGGGCCGTAGTTTCAACCACTGAGGATGCTGATAACAATATGAACATGTCAGTAATCTTGAGTGGCCTTTCAAAACCACCTCACCCTCCCACCTCCTCCTCTCTTCCTGATCCAGGAGTGTATTTAGTAAACAATGTAATACCATTCCCTTTGATTAACACACTCTCTATTGTGTTGCTGCCAGTCATACAATACCCGCCTTGTTGTGTCATCTTAGTCTTTAAACATGCATAGCTACAGACAAAGTAATTAACAGGCTGACAGACCACTGTCAACAAACAGAACACAAGACAAAAGGAGACAAGGAGAAATGATACCAAGAAATGAGGAGAGCTGTGGGAGGTGGGAGATGTGTTTCTCATTGGCCAGAGATGAAGGTGATGGGGCGTGAGGTACGGTTGGTTTGGACTGGCTTCGCTCCACACCTCAACTCTTTGATGATTCTACCTCAAAGACAGCAAGCAGACACAGAGCCTGGTTCATCTTTAAGGAGCAAACTTTGTAAAGAGTTTTGTACTTGAAACATGTGCTCAGGCCCTCCCAAGTAGACACAAAGGATAACGACGGATAAAAAGAATGCAAAGAGAAAAAAAGATGTGCACCGACAAAATAAATTATAATCAGAAATCTCAGAAATTTTGAAAAGTATCATTTTCATTCCATCCACACCGGTCAACCCCTGTGTTGGCCCACCCAGCCCTTCCTACACTAGTCGCATAAATCAGACCTGCTGTGTAATGTAATGTTATGTTCGCATGGTAAGCCTTTAAGCTCAGCAAGCCTGTCTGAGGAGCTCTATGGGGAAGCTATGAAATCAGGAGACCAACTCAACATTTTTGCATGTGTTTGTGGGTGCGTGGGAGATTGTGTCAGAGTTTAGAGTATACATGTGTGAGTGTTTGTATTTGCTTGCTTAATGAGCATGAAGTTTCGCATTAAGTGGCAGAACCTAAAACAGACTGCACGCTCCGCACACACACACTGACACTGCATGCACACATACATACACACACACACACACACACGCACACACACACACACACACACACACACACACAAATCATTTATCCAGGAGGGAGGCGATGCAGGCTAGAATTCCTTTAATCAAGTTGTTTACGATTTTGAGCTTGACGTTGGCTCACTTGGGAACATTTTCTCCCCTTTTAAGACAAAATGTGAAATTATATGAAATTAGAGGCAGCAGCGGGACTCAGGCACTTATGCACTAAAGACACCCCAAGCCTCAATATATCATTTCCATATGCAGAGGCAGACACAGGGCGGACAAGATCGTCTGTCCTCAGTCTCTCTGTTTCTCTTTGTGTTCCCGTCTCTCTCCGAGTGGTTCTGTGCAATGAAAGAGGGAAAAAAGGAGAAATTCAGTTAGGGAAGGGGTTCTCTGGGTCTAGACTTGTCAGGAAGCACCTGACGTTCATGGCAGAGGCAGAGGGGGGAAAGTCCCCGAGCCTTTTGGGTGGGGCGGGCCACACACATCCAATGAACATTACCTTCGCAAGTGATACACACTTCCATCAGTGTGACCCCGGGAACTGCGTCCACACTATTAGTGAAAGAGTACCACATACTGCGTTTTAAATTTTCTATTTATTTTTTTGATATTTCTGATATTTGTTGAGTTTTTTTGTTTTAGCCTTAAAGATCACTGTAAGAAAATATTGATACACTTGAGTATCGCAGTAATATGTTTTGTGATTTAAAAAAATTGCAGTATCGCAATGTATCACGATTTATATTGAATCGTAACCCCTGTATAATGATTTTTGACAATTCACAGCCGTAATATAAAGTGCTTCTATTGCGCGTGATCGGTGAGTGAGCACCCATGTGAGCAAGATAAATGCTTAAATGAAAATCTGTGAATTCAAGTGAAAAAGATAGAAAGAGAGACATCTTACACAGATCATGTATAAATATAATGGCTAGAAAAGTGTAATAAATGGAAATAATAATCTTTCCTGAAAAAACATCTTTTCAATATCAGTTTGAAAACATTGTTTCAGTTGAAAAAAAAAGGATCATTCATTTAATGCTGCTCAACTTTAATTATCTGACAACAAACATGAACATGAACAAGACTCTTTCTTAATAGAAGCTCTTTAAAGTAGTAAGTATTTGTTTAGATTAGAACCTAAATCAGTTCCTTGTCTTGAAACCAAGACATACTGATCACAATGTTTTGCAGAATAATCACAATTTTAATTTTTATGACAATTGTGGAGCACTACCATACGATGTCAGAGTGAGTGTCGAATGGTGAATGTCTCTCCTCTTTTTGTCTTACAGGGCAGCACACTGAGGAAGAGAAAGATGTATGAAGAATTCCTCAGCAAGGTGTCCATCCTTGGTAAGTCTGTGAATATGTACAAAAATCGTATCACGTAATGAATATTTCAGTTTGTCTTTGTTCTGTTAATTTCTGCTTTTACAACAGTAGCGTAGTGTAGCGTGCACGTGTATGCCATGTTTCGCGTTAATTTTAAACACCAGGTCAGAGAGTCCAGAGTGCAGGCAGTTAAATCTGCCGAGTTCAACATATACTGTAGATTATCCCACATAAACACAGGCGCACGTTGTCACACAGGGCCCACAGCTGAGTAAGGTCTGTGTACAGTCCTAATCTTCTCGCACTGCTCATACTAAAGCCAGTCACACTCTGCCATGTCACTGCGTGGAAAATTAAAGAGCAGTGAGTTAAGACAAGCCTCTCTTTTCCCACTGGAATTTCGGATAACACCAGCCTACACAGGCCGTCAGAGGAATGGCCAATGAGATTCATTCAGACTTTCAAAAAGAGTTGCAATTGGAACTGACATCTCATCCCTTTCCACTTGATCGTGTGTGTGTGGTGTATAGAGTAAGGCCATGCCCCCTGTACAGAGTTATTAACTGGCTGAGTAAACACATACACTCAATTCAGGTCTTAGGAGAACGTCTCTGTGAGATCCACTCTCTTTTCATTCACCTCCTTTCTTCCGCGTCTCCCTTTTTGACAGCCTTGTCGAGGCCTGTATTCAAACGCCCGCCTCCCTCTTCCAAGTGCTTTTCCTCTCTTCATTCCTCTTTCTGTCGCTCCGCTTCTCCGCTCCACCTCTTTGAATTGGAGGAGGGGTAGGAGGCGTCAGTGTTTTAGTTTGCCTTTGATTTTTGAGATAGCCACGAAATTGGGTACAAGCCCTTGATGTCGAGGAGTGAAGGAGGGGGCAAAAACAACATGTTCTTTGTCTCTCATCCCAATGGCCTATTCCCCGAGTGCATACTCTGTATGTGGGTAGCGAGGTGATCCAAGTGGGTGCAGGCTCTGCGAAGCGTGAAATGTAGGTTCTTTAGTCAGCACATTTGTGTATCACGTTACATGTGCCGAGCTGTTAAGGATCACTACTATAGGACCTGCTGCCTTTAGCTTGCAGCCAGACAGAGGACATCCATCTGGGGGCCGGCAGACACCACGGCCCCAACCGGTGGGGGGGGGGACACTGGACACCTCCATCCGATCAGACTTCACCTAAGTTAATCCTAAGAACATTTACTAACACAAATAGATACACACTGGGGTCAGTTACTGAGCACATCAGGAGACAATAGTCTCAGACAAAGAGATTTAGCTGTAGTTTTACACCTCTAAGTCATGTCTTAGTCAAATCAAAACACTGAATCATCTTTTTAGCTAGACAAAACTAAAGATGAGGAGTGTTTTCACTGCAGATAAGTCACATTCCACATGATAGAGGTGTAGACTTTTAACATTCGGCAACAATAATCTCATTTGGTGAATCTTCTATGTGGAGGTTTAGTTATTAGTGATTTCTCTTTATATGAATATCAATAGTTCAATGTTGCTGAAGGCTCCTCTGGTTGAAACATTTTTCCCAGTGAAGATGGGTGAATGTCTGTGTCTTTGGTTTCTGTGTGAATACCAACAGCTTCTAGAAATATCCTGGGTCTAACCACGCCACTGTACATGTGGTCGGACAGCAGGAAAGACATCCGTTGCCGCCGGCTCTCAGGATCACCCAAAATTTAAAAAGATAGATCCATTCAAGGACATTTTAGAATTGACTAGAGCCAAGAGAGGAAATCATTTATATTCCAATGTTTCACTTATTGTCACTTATTTAATCTAATTTGTTTAATAATATATTGAATTCCATTCAAATTTATTTAATCGTAACTTTATTATTTTAAACCCGTGCAATTGTATTTCTAGTCCCATCCCTGAAGTGTAACTGAATAACATTTTACAATAACAGAGGGGAAATATTCAGTTTGAATACAGCAACGTTAGATCATCCCAACACTTAAGATGTATTCCAGCCACTGAACAAACATTACTCTCACATTGATCTGCACTACACTTTATTTATTTATCTAATTACAGTTTATGCTATAACTCCTGTGCACCAAGCAGACACTCTTTTATATTTCTCTTACGAGCAAGCGTCTCGCCGAAGGATACGCGACTGTCTTTGGGATGAAGATTTTAGATCTTTCTGTTATTTTATGGTCAGACACAGGACAGCTCTCTGTCACCACATCCCAGAATCAGTAGAGCTGAGGTCCTACAGATTAAGGAGTTAGTGTGGAGGTGTTTTTGCTCCATGAGGCTCCATGAAAGGAGGGAAGAGGCAGGGGGTTCTGCAACATAATGGTCCCTGATGAATGACTGGATTAGCCCGAGGTAGGAGTTATCGTTCCCAACAGCTTACTGGACTTGAGCAAGAGACATCCTCTCAGACCGTGGAACACACACAAACACATCGAGCATTTGTGCATCTACTGTTGGATTCGTCGGGGTAAATAGCACATTGTTCTGTTATTCACAGAGTCTTTGGATAAGTGGGAACGTCTGACTGTGGCTGATGCTCTGGAGCCAGTTCAGTTTGAGGACGGAGAGAAGATAGTGGTGCAAGGAGAACCTGGGGATGACTTCTTCATTATTACAGAGGTAAGATCTGTGTGTGTGTGTGTGTGTGTGTGTGTGTGCGCGTGTGTGTGTGTGTGTGTGTGTGTGTGTGTGTGTGTGTGTGTGTGTGTGTGTGTGGTGCGTGCGTGCGTGCGTGCGTGCGTGCGTCCGTGCGTCCGTGCGTGTGTGTGAGAATCTTTGTTCTGTGATACTGTTTTGACAAGTCTATTAGAAAACATAGTAGTCGTACTAGTAAGATAGGATGTGTGGGAACTTTCTTTTACTGTCACATTTCCTGTAAGCTGTGCGTGTTGACAAACGGGGCCCCAAGACCGTGTGTGTGTCATCAGGTGGGCACCCGGGTTGATGTACATGTAATTATGCAGAGACGTTGGTGGGCTCTTTGCTGAGGCTGGAACTGATCCCAGTTTATAGCCACCCGCAGACAGACTACCTGATGGTGTTCCCCTGCCGCGGCCCTGTGTGAAGAACGACCCCCCCCCCTCACACTGCAGGCTTTGTGGAGCTTGGGCCCCTGGCACAGCTTCATGAAGGGTCCCCTGCCTGTCATCCTAACACACTTTTGATTAACTCCATACTTACACAGCTTTCATCAGGGACAAGTCAAGAGGACCCTGTCTAGAAGGGTGGGGGCCCAATCTGCTTGCCCTTGCCTCCTGCTCCCATATCTCATTCTCCTTACGTGAAGGTTAGTCTCTCAGTCAGTGGCTCTGTCCATCTAATGTCCAACAATATTCAGAGTGAGCAGTGCATTGGTTACAGTGCATGAGAGTGGTTAGGTGCGGTAAAGCAGGAGGAGGATTTTATCAAAGGTGCTGAGTGATGTATCGCGTCTTATCCCTCTTTTGGCCCTCTGTGGTTCTCTCTCTCCATCTGTGCCCCTCCAGCACAATGCTCCTCCTCTCCAAACTTCTTTCATCTATCCTTTCATTCATTCTGCCTAGTAAGTTTTTGAACGGTGATATATTTCTGTTTTCTGGCACTTATCCAACACATTACATTTGAAATGCCAGTTATTATGAAGGTGAAGCTCTGACTTTCAGCTCTTGAGTTATGATGGTGGTCATGTTGGGTGAATTGTGTCGCACTTATGGCCCTTTTTATACATTAACACCAGTAAATCCAACTTGTGTTTTACCTGCTGAAAACCAGACTCAAGGTTAAAAAAAAGGCAAAGGGTAAAATCCTCTGAAACCAGCAAAGGTTGTGCGACACCAAGACATTGATTGCAAAAATGACCAAACGTCCTACATTATTCATCTGATGTGAGGATTCTTTTCACAAATTAAAGCGAGACAATGTCACTTCTGCAGAATAGTATCAAATGCGAAAACAAAGTATAACATTAGTACAAGAAGAGTCATAAATGCAGTGAAAGGGAGTTAAACAGAAACATCTGTCTACATTTTGCTAACATTAGCCACCATAAGCTACTGGTCATTCCAGACCCTAGACTGTATATAAGAATTGGACATACTCGCCGTGACATCACCCATTGGTTAGTGCACTGTTGTTTTCAAGCCTCGAGTCCGGCATTTTGGCCGTCGGCATCTGTTTTTTTTGCAACTAGTGAACGAAAGTGACCATATTTGGACTTTGGAGGAGTATTTTAGAGATACCGTATGGTAGCGGCAGCGACCTGTCAATCACAAGGTAGCCCACCCTAAAGCATACCCTGCTTTATGGTCTATTTTATTCTTAATGGAACCATAATTTACAAAATTAACATCATGCTGTATTGAAGAAGACTTGAAACTAGTGATCGAGACTATAAACTCATGTTTACAATGTTTACTGAGGTAATAAATCAAGTGAGAAGTAGAGTAATTTTCTCATAGACATCAATATAATCAAACTTATTTTTGCAACCAGGGGAGTCACCCCCTGCAGGCCAGTAGAGATAATGCAAGTTTAAGGGACTTCCGCATTGGCTTCACTTTTCAGGTTTCCCACTGGAGCAGACCAAGTAAGGCTGTAGCAGCAAAAGCACTGAGTGTATTGAATTGAGAAACAGTTAGTGTTATTTTTTATATATAAGAAGAAGAATTTTTTATTTCTTTTTTCAAAAGTAACAGTCTCCAAAACTGGAAGTTGGCACTCATAGACCATTGATTCATATCAAATCTAATATGCTCAAGTACAAAACAGTAAAAAATGTGTCCCAGTTCAAACATTTAAAGACTGCACTGCATATATCTTGTGTTCACCTCACATTATCCAACCAGTGTTGGTCAAGTTCAAAGCCTCCAATTGAAGGCTCCTGAAGCTGCAGAAATCCTTTAAAAGCCACTTTGACTATGCAGAAAATGAACCCAATTGGGGTTCAGGACACAAATATAGCTGTTACCGTAGCAATGCATAACTCATCAAACTGAGACTTTGAAGGACAGACTATGCAGAGGAATCTGGAGGATTATAGGATGGAGAGAAGGAACAGGAAGAGGGGAAGGAGGAGAGACAGGCATGGAGTCTTAGTAGGCCGCCAGCTCAGTCCACTTTGTGAGTGTATCACCGCACACTCTGAGCCTCATCCAACAGTAGTCTTGTCTCTTTCTTTAATCCCTTTTCCTTCTCTCCTGTCTATCTTCCATTTTCCTCTAAGCTCTCACTCTCAGACCCACCCTTCTTTGCTTTCTCTCCGTCTCTCGCCATCTCTCGTGCAGCACGGCCCTGACTTTCCCAGAGCAGGGTGGACTGTGGTGGAATGTGTGTTGCTGACTTTCACACGGGGTCAGGAGACCCAACCTCCCGGGAGAGAGAGAGAGAGAGAGAGAGAGAGAGAGAGAGAGAGAGAGAGAGAGAGAGAGAGAGAGGATGAGTCAGGCAGGGAGGGACATAGAGGGAGAGACGGGTTGATTTGTAAAGGACCACATTCAAGGCGGGAGAGAAGGATTTTACCAGTCTTGTGGCAACTTTCCTCACTCGCTATCCTCTCTTCGTTTTCTCCATGTGCACACCTTTATTTGTATCGATTAAAAAAGGTTGAGACGTCAGTGCTTAGCTCAGTCAGAACGCCCTCATTTTTCTCGTTCTGTCTCTTCTCACTCTTTTGTTGTTTCTGCAGTTTTGTAGCATCAGCCCAAAACAAAGCCCACAAACACTAATTATATGCTGCTGATGGGGATGATTAACAAAGAGGAGGTACAGAGACATCACTTTTTTTGCCCGCCGCGAGGAATGGGGCCCTAATGAAAAGTAAAATGTTTACATTTTTGTGCTCACTATACAAACAAGCCTTTACAGAACTCCAGGACCGTGAAGACTCATCCTCATCTTCCCTATATTTCCTCCCTCTTCTTTTTCAGGGCGTCTGCTCCTACTCACCCAACATGCGCTCTTCCTCATGCTCATAAACTCAAGCCTAGCACCCTGTCTTCCATGCTCTCACAAGTGCCAACTAAAATGGTGTTTACGGAAAGAGGGAGACTTTGCAAGTCACGAGTAGACCCCCTTTCAGACTTCTCTTTATGTTAATGTGGTGGCAGTTTGACATGCTAGTCTTCGTAGCAGGTCTCAGTGCCAGCGCAAGTTCCCCCAACACAGACACAAAAGCCCGTTCACTGACAATGTCGTTTATTAACTCGACACACTTCCAACATAAAATACAACAAGTGGTACACCTCTGCTTGCCCAGCTTCCCTTGTTACTTAGTTACTTAAACTTTCCAACCAAAGTTCAGCTAAGCATTCCTTACAGGCTGGTGTGGCCGTCTGTCCATAATGTGTGGCAGTCGTCAGAGGTCCACCACATTACTGAGTTTAAAGGAGATTGGAATTAGTCAACAAGCACCAGCTGTGCCATTCATCTCACCTGGCACTGCTCTCACGAGCCACCTCTCTCTCCTGCAGCTGAAGGCCAACCATGCTCAACCTCCTCAGCCTTATTTTGAATCGTCAAGTCACAAGTCATTGGCGTTAGTGTCAAAGTGGAGTTACGAGCGTCTTTTGATTGTGAAGTCAAGTCAAACAGACCCACGACTCAAGTCAAAGTTATACGACTCAAGATGACTCCCGCCTGTCAGCGGCGTCTGGATAACAATAGAGTACAATCAGGCCGTTCATCCCCGTGACGTCCTCTCTGCTCTCATCTCCTCCCGTCATCAATCTAACCAGGAACTCAATGTGCTATCTCCTATTTGACCCTCGACAAAAGTAATCACACTGAGGGGATCCAAAGGGTCCCTGTGGGTCACACATACGAGAAATCCTCTGCGGGTAATCTACACCATATCGACGTTACCGTACCTATGTGTATGCGCTGAAGTCCAATTTCGCTAATGTAGCTTAATTAACACTGCTTTTATGGACTGAGGATCGATGCAGTTAATGAATGAAGACGTTTGCAAACATGTGCAAGCATACATTCACAAGAGCAAATGTGAAACCATTTTCAGTCCTTTTTCTCTTTGAAAAGAAGCCGTGCAAGAGTGCAATCTTTGTGTGTGTGTGTGTGTTGAGGTTTGAGTGAGAAGGTGCAGACACTGCTGGTGCTGGGTGGCTCGTGAACAGGCTACTCAGGATATCACCTTCCTTCCTCCATCTCTTCTTGTTCCTCTCTCTCTCTCTCTCTCACTCTCTCTCTCTCTCTCTCTCTCTCTCCCTCTCTCTCTGTCTGTTGTTGATCCAATGGTTGTTACTTCCTCCATGCAGGTCGCTACTTTTTGACATGTCACCACGAGCCGGCTCGCTACGCTCTGCGTGTGGTATGTATGTTTATGTAGGCATACGAGTGGGTGTGAATGTGCGTTTCGGTTCAGGCTTGCGAGTGTTATCTGACCAGCAATGCCACGTAGTAGTGATCATTTATTACTCCTGATTTTAAAGTTGGCTCACATTCATACCATTTCCTTCCTCCTGACTCTATTTCTCTGTGACTTCATTCATTCATACTTTCTGTTTGTCTTCCTTTTCTCCGCCGCTGTCTTGTGTTGTTTCCAGTCTTTCGCACCCAATTTGGGCGCCGTGACGGGGAGGATCTTCGATGTTTATAAAAGAAATATCTGTGGAGCAGAGCGCTGCCCCTGGGGTAGTACAAGTGCATGATGGTTATCTGGACCACACCAGGAGAGGCCTGTTTACGAAAGAACTACTGTACTTGATGGTGCTGCACTATCTCACTTTCTTTGTTTGGACATGAATGGAAAGGAGAGGAATCAACCGGTTGTAAACACAGGAGCGTCGATGCCCCCCCCCCCCTACCCCACCCCCCTCATACTTTCCCCATTCACATCTCACTCTCTGTTTAATACCGCTCAAAGTTCAATGAAAGTGGTTGCTGCAGTGTTTACGCGTGAGATGGGCGACGGTGCAGACAAAGTGGTATAATATTACGTAATTTTTATTTTATTAAAACTCACTTCAGCTATCCAGATCAAGATCTGTGCGACACAAGGCGGTGTCGCTCGTGGAACACTACCACCTTTGTCCACAGTGGCCGCCAGAATCAAAACTAAATGAAAGCTCCTTGTAGTTGTTTTTAACAAGCCTTGCAGAAGAAGTAAGAAAACAATGACACTTGACTTGAACAATGACTTGATAATGACTTATCCACATCAATATAAAACGTGTATAATCTTTTGTAGAGAGTGACTGTAAGGGAACATGTCTGTCAGTTACTCAACATCACCTTCAGCCATGCACGGCTACATTGTCACTACCCTCATTCTCACCCGATAGCTAGCTTCACGTGTGGTGCTCATGGCATTATGAGACAGCTGGGTCATCTCTCACACACACTATGCCACACTTACTTGAACAGAATCCCCCACTTCTCCATAGTTCAATTCAAGCACAAACTCACTAAATCACACACAAATTCCTTTCCCTGAAATACAGTCTCACCTTTGTGTTGCTGCAGTAAAGAGCTGGCAGTTTTGGAGTTCTCATTAAAGCTCATTATATTCATATTTAGCATTATTAGCCTGGTCAGCAGAAGGAGCAGAGAGAGAGCGGAGAGGGATTAGAGACAGGGAGAGAGCGCTGGAACGGTCAAGTCTGTTTTACGACACGGCCCAAGACAAGCTGGGAACTTCCCCTGCTGATTTCTTACCTGCTACCAATTTGCAGCTGAACTTGAGTACATGCAAATGTCTAGACATCTACATTAAAATTACATATTCTGCCTCTGTCCACACATATGCACGCCAAAAACGTATGCTCCATCACACACAAAGAGCCAACGCGTTGAGAAATGGGTTGTCAAGTGTTAATGTGGGCATAAAGGGCATCAAGTGCAACTCCCAACACCAGGCTCCTATGCAAAGATGAATATTCAAACATGTCCTCATTCACACACACACACACACACACACACACACACACAACGTTTGTCAGCAGCTGCAAGATATGACAGCAACTATTATCATCTGTTGGGCAGGGTGAACGGAAATCAAATTTCCTGTGTTATACTTTTTAGATGACTCACTCACACAACAGCAACCAGCGGGCGGTGGTAATATGCGTGTCGAGGTTGGTGGTCAGTCTGTCCAGCAGACATCAGCTGCTGATTTTCTCACTGTATGTTCGTATGTACATTTGCGTGCGAGTTTGAGTTTCACTCTGAATCCATCTGTGTCCGCGTTGCTTGTTATAGTTGCCTGGTTTTGTGTTTGCAAATGCAGAATAGACTATGTGGGTTAGCGACGTGCTATTGGGGTTTGTACATGAGATTGCATTAGTGTTTTAGGTTAATTTAGGGACACTATAATGGAGCTCCTTCACTCTTGGACAATACAGTTGTTTTCATTTTGTGGGTGAATGCTGATGAAGGGGATTATGTGATGGAGACACTGAGGAGTCAGTACAGCCTCTTATGAGCTTAGATGTTTGTATTTATTACACTCTGGAGGAAGTAAAGCAGAACCAATCACCCGGTTGGAATATCTGAGTATGTGGCGTCTTGTGTTTCTGCTCATACGCGTCCCACAGAACAGGTGTGTGCTTCCCAAAGGAAAGTGGGCTAAATCCTGTGCACCTGTGTTCTTATGAAGCAAAGGAATTTCTCCTCGGCTTAATCCTCCTGACGATTTTCAGCCCCTCGCTAAATAACTCCTCCTTTTTTCTTTCTCTCATCCCCCCTCCCCCCCCCCCCCCCTCACACACACACACTCCCCCTTTCCCTCATCTCTCCCCACTTCACCAACATCCACATCCCCTCCTTCTTTTATTTCTCTCCCTCTTTTCTTATTCTTATTCTTTCTCTTGTCTCTTTCCTTTCTTTTCCTCCAACTCTCCATTTCTCCTCTGTCTCCAGGGAATAGCCTCTGTTCTGCAGCGCAGGTCTGACAACGAGGAGTACGTGGAGGTCGGGCGCCTGGGACCCTCTGACTACTTTGGTGAGTGGCTCTGGGCCGATGAAGCCCTTTCCATTCCCAGTTTGGCAGCACACACAAAAAGCTATGCATCAAAACAATACCTGGTTTATATTATACCTGGTAGTTAGCAGTAGAAACACAAACATAGCATCTCTACAAGGTCAAATGTTGGTTTTCATTTTCGTCCAGTGAATTTTAAGCAATTCTTTGTCACTAAAGAGGTTGAATCAACTGGATTGTAGAGGACACTGTAAGTGATATGACAATGGCAAATGTGGAATTCTGCTGTAATAATATGTTGGTCTGCAATTAATAGTCATCATCATTATCAGTTCATCTGTGGATTTTTTCTTGATGAAGGGTTAATCAATTGGTCTATATCACAATGGAAATTGTGAAAAATGCCCATCACAAGATCCCAAAGCCCCAAATGTCATCCTCAAATGTGTTGTTTTGTCTCACCAACAGTACTTAAACCTGAATATATTATGTTTACAATCTTATAAAGCAAAGAAAAGCGGCAAATATTAATATTTAAGAAGCTAGGAACAGACATTATTTGGCATTTTGCCTGGAAATTGGAAATGATTGGAAATTGATTATGAAAATGGTTGCCGATTGATTTTCTAGTTTTTGACTAATTGATTAGCATTTCATTTCAGCACTAAACAATAAATTGTGTTATTCCAAATATTTAACATTTCCAATGATTTTTCAATGTCAGAGATCAGAATATCTGAATCTGAATGCATTAGAATTACACATAGAAGACACTGAGGCTGAAATCGAATTTGTTTCAATTGCTTCCTAAAACAACATCAATTGTCATCCGTGCACAAATCATACACATTAAGACATCTTTTTTTTTTACAGCTCAAAACAATTGATTGCCATGTCTCCTTCCTCCTCCAGGGGAAATCGCCCTGCTGTTGAACCGCCCCAGAGCAGCCACTGTAGTCGCCCGTGGTCCGCTCAAGTGTGTGAAGCTGGACCGGCCCCGCTTTGAGCGTGTGCTGGGGCCGTGCTCAGAGATCCTCAAGAGGAACATCCAGAGATACAACAGCTTCATCTCCCTTACTGTGTGACATGTCGGCCCCTCTGGGCGCCACCAGCAGGGGTGGGCAGCATCAGCATCAGAGTTTGGGTCCGTGGGTGGGAATAGGTGAGGATTCGGGGTGAAGGACATGGGTTTTACATCCACAACTACAGGGCGCTCATTTACTGCCTTTTTTTCCATTTTGCGCTATTCTTTTTTTCTTCCGATCTTGTGCACTTGACCTGTACTGTCACGTAGCTTTATCTCGATACCAACATGCAGGAGTGTAAAATTCAGAGAGAGGACAGAGATAATTCAACTCATTAAATACTGTAAATGAGTCATATATACAGGGTGGCAACTGTATGTGTATGTGATGCATGCTTCTAGATTGACGAAGAACGGCATTTGCACTTTCATGAATTTATGAAAGGTAGGTACGGATGAATTCAGGAAATAAGAAGGATGTAAAGTCATGTTTATGTACAGCAGGAGGAAGTGAGCACACATTTCTTTTTTGCGCTGGCTGTTGTTTGCCTTTTTTTCACTTCTGGGTGTGTGTGGTGCCATTTCTAGGTCAAATCAGACCGGCACTAAACAGACCCCTGTTCCCTTAAAATGTAGCTGTACAGGTTGGGAGAAAAGTAAATACTTGGCCGTTTCATTTTCAATGCTTCTTAAGTGTGCTTTTACTACTATTATCAGTTGGGGGTTTGTTAAAGGCAGTGGGAGGTTGAGTTAAGATTTTAATTGTCGAATTAAAATCTGTCTAATGTCTAATTATGTCAGCCAAATTCATTTTTTTCTCAAGAAATCGTCTCCGTCCCATTAATTCCTGAAGTGGTTCAGTCTGATCTGTGACTTGTGGGATACCAAAGGAGCAGTAGCGTTATCAGTCCAGTCCGCATACACACAAACAGAGTCTGAAACACACTGACATGAAACACTCATACTGTATATGCTTACACTGTCTCAGGACAATTTGAATCTTCAACACAAACACACACGTCTTTCCTGACGCTTTGGATTTTGTTCTATGTTCTATTGTTAGATGAAAGCTTTTGCACCACTTTAGAGTTTGTAACATTGGGTCAATACAGATGTTTGATTTAGCTGTTTTTAAGACATGACTTGTATGTTATGAATATATAAAAGACAGAAGTAAAAAAATATACTTGTGTTGCTTTCCTTTGATCTACTGTATTTTGTCAAACTTGCACAACTGACCCAGCGACTGATGTTGTATAAAATGGGACCTGAAATCTTTCTATATTCTCTCTCTCGCTCTCTCTCTCTCTCGCTCTCTCTCTTTCTCTCTCTCTCTCTCTCTCTCTGTATGTCTTTTTTTCAACTATCAAACCATCTTGAGCAAATAAAGATAAGCTTCTGAAATCCTCTTGATTTAAGTCATTATTTTCTCTTGATCAGCCCCTCCGTGTCCCTGTGTGAATGTGACTCTTTCACATTTTTATCCCAACTTTTGGCATCCTCTCCCCCTCTCCTGACTGGACTTAGTTCTCTCTCTTTCCCTTTCTCTCATCTCATGCCCACACCCGATCTCCCCTAAACATTATATTGCTATTAATCTCCCTTGTCTTTTTCCAAAGCGCAAACTGTCCTCTTCAATCTCACTTTTCACATTTTCATCCTACAGGTACCTCTTCTCCATCCTGGCCTCCCTCCTCTCCGTCTCTCTCCATCCTTCTTACATTAAGCCAAGTGTCAGTCATCCATCAGTCTGAGCTGAAAGAGTTCCTCCCAGCCAGTTAACACCACAGTGGACTAAAGCCTCTACAGCTTTGACACATTCCTCTTCATCTTAATGCCCACTAAATCAACTAAGGAATGTGCCCCCAACTTGCCAACATTGTGTTTAGTCCCCTCCTCCTCTCACATACACACACATGCACTTCATCTCTTTGACAATACACACATAAACACGCGAGCTCAGTCAAGCAAGTATTTCTCCTCCATCTTTAAGGATTTGGAGTGGGATTTCCAGCATGAAAACATGTGTCCACTCATGGCAGTTAACCATGACTAACTTATCAAAACATGATTTATCCACATGCATGCTGTGCATGACTTCTCTCATGGAGATGCTTACGCTGTCTGTTGTCACTTATTTTCAGACTACGATAACATTTTAACACTTCTGACTAACGGAATTAACATTTTCTCCTCTGTCAATCTGACGGCCTTTGAAGAGGATGCAGCTGATGTTTCAATCATCATAACTTGAGAAATAAGTAGGTCATTCTAGATAGCAAAAGGGAGGAATGATCCATAAAAATTATATACATTTTACTTGGCTGCAAGTTCCAGGAAAAGCGTGGACCTTGTGATTATTTCGTCAAACTACTATTTCCAAGGTCAAGAGTGAACTTTCAGACTTCACTTTGAGTCCAACAAAGGTGTCCCAAAAGGGCTTTCGATGCAACAGGTACTGATCTCCCATGTCAATAGAGCCATCTCCATGGCAACCAAGCTTCATCAGTGGATTGAGTTTGTGTGGTTGGATTGACTCCATTCACAAAAAAAGGCTAATAAGCAGACCTTGAGCTGGGTTTTTGTCAACCAACCACAACAACCGTCTCTCCCAAAGAAAGCATATTTGACTCAACTGGTATCATCAGAATAAAAACTCAACCTGAGCTGACCTCTGTATGTGTGTGTGTGTGTGTGTGTGTGTGTGTGTGTGTGTGTGTGTGTGTGTGTGTGTGTGTGTGTGTGTGTGTCCAGAGCACCTGATTAGACATGGCCATTACTGTGCCATCCCGGGTGGGCCAGTTGAGGACAAAACCTGGCACTGTTGCATGAGCAGTAAGATGAAGCCTTGATACCATGGTACTGTGCCAGTGTTAAAAAAAGAGAGCACAAGTAAACACACACACACACACACACACACACACACACACACACACACACACACACACACACACTCTTTTACCAACTTTTAATTTAGGTCACTCAGTTCAGTGTTTGGGTCCTTTATGCTTTCATAGTCCAATAATAATAAGTCATAAGTCATATGACTCCTGCCGGTCCCACTGTACCTGAATCACAGGCCAAAAACATTTCGCCAGCTAAGCTAACATCAGTTAAGGTAATCACACTTTCAAAAAGAAAGCAAAATGAGCACTGGGTTAGGAGAGGCTTAGCCATCAACACTCAGAGGTCAACAACAGCCAAGTAAAAACAACTTTTTCAGTGTAATAACTGACAAAATGTCTGAAAGGTTAAAGCTTCAGTTGTATTCAGTTTTACATGAAGCACTGCAAAAATGTTGCTTGGAGATCCAATGTTGTGGCTGATATATGACGTACATACATTTTTGTTAAATGTCCAAAGTTGTTTTTCTTTTTTTACATAATTGCGTAAAAAACATAGGTACAATTTTCAGTATAAGGCCATATTACAAGAACTGCTATCTATTTTCTCTAAAGACACCAAAAACTGTCAGTAGCTGCAACCTCAGAGCATGTGGTCAAATTAGGTACGTTATTGGTGAAAGGGCTTTTAAATCTTTTTGGAACCTCATCTTGATGTGAGCTGAATTATATAAATAATATAGGCTGAATTAAAAACAGTATTGTTGGTCTTATATAGTATAAAGTGGTAAAGACATCTTGAATGCATCAAGGTTTTCACTCTGTACCTCTCTTCACTCTAATTCAGTGCAACACAGAAGCAGTCCATGTGAGGAGGGAAGCAACAGTAGCAGGGAGGATGAATAACCTCAACTGCACCACCATCTCCTCCAACCTCTCCATCCTTTTTTTTCGCTGCTGCAGCTTGCCTTTATAATAACTTTAAGCTCCTCCCACAGCAGAGTATGTTTGGTGCAAGACTCCTGTGCATTTTGTTGTCCAAACAAACAAGAAGGCCAGACTCTGTGAGTTGGTGGGGAGGAGTGGAAGGAGGAAACAAAAAGGATGGAGAGGTGAAAGACAAAGGAGGTGATGATCATGCAGGAGGAGGAAGAGGAATGTAAAGAAATTCTGTGCCAACTTCATTGACCTCTAACATGCATGCTCTCCTTTGGTTTTTAAGTGCACTCATGAGTGGTGTGAAGTCCACTGAACCAGTGAAATATTTTAAAGAATTTATTTCCAGCATGGGAACGTTTTGCCTCCTCATTTACAGGATGGCTTCCTTCGTGGATCCCTCCAAATTCCAAGTTTTATATAAAGATTGCCAAACATTTACAAGATAAGATGGCTGGGAGTGATTTGGTATGTTTGTGCGTGTGTGTGTGTGTGTGTGTGTGTGTGTGTGTGTGTGTGTGTGTGTGTGTGTGTGTGTGTATGTGCATGCTTGCATGTGTATTTGTTGCATCCCATAACTAGACACAGTCATCCATGATCTCATGAGAGGATGTTTTATTTGGTGCTGCATATTTAGATCTGGCACAGTGAGCGTAGCCCCTGGGCGTGCGACCCTCGCCCCCTCTCTTTCTCTTTCCCCCTGATTCTCTCTCTTTTGTCCTCTCCTCCTGCTCTCTGTGTTCCCATAGCTGCCATCTCTGTTGCCTTCTATCCCTTGTCTGAGGAGATCCTGGCTAATTAAAATGCCTGCCAACACAAGGCTACAGCCTCCATTGATTCTCCCTGCCTTCTCCCTCCTCCATGATCCCTACACCGTGGTGAAAAAAAAAATCAACCCCCAACTGCCTGCTAATGACCAAAGCCTTTGATACGCAGCTCTTTTCTTGTCTTTTCTTGATATATTGGGTGTGGCAACCTGACTGTTCCAGAGTTCAGCCTGGCTGGGTCAAAGCTCTCGGTCCGGGGGCATCTCATCTGTGCCTGGTCCCCAATTCTGCTGCTCTGATTCTCAGCTCTAATCGTGACCTTCTTGGGTCAAAGGTCACCATCCAGGCCTGGCCACAGGTGATTGAGCAATAGTGAGGCTGATGGGATTGAAAGGTTAGGGATGAGAGGGGGTGTCGAGCCGAGGTCAGGGAGAGAAAGAGAGTCAAAAATTGGGTCAGGAGATCATCACAAGGTCTGGCTCAGTTAAACTGCAGCCCTCTACAGACAGAGTAACTTGGTCAATTATGATTTCACTACACACTCCAATTACATTCTTGGACTTGCGATGGACAGTTTTTTTAAAAAAGTATCAAAATCCCTGACACATAACCAGAGGTACGGTTTGGTTTATTCCACACATTCTTCTTCCTTCATTTTTTCAGTCAAGTGACATCACTTGAGAAAAAGATTGTGCTGCTCTCTTTAGAGCCACAAAAGGCAATACACAACTTTGTTCACATATGCATAAGTACTCCCCAACACCTGCAAACAGACTGTAATGTGTGAAATTGATGCAGTAGGGCGACTGTGGATCAGTGGTATTAGAGGATCGGCAGTTCCAAATTGTTTCCGTAGGCTGTGCCTGCGGTGTATGAATGGGTATGAATGATTAAATAGTCCTGATGGGCAGGTGGCACCTTGCATGCTAGCTACCATGAATGGGTGCGTATGAATGGGTGTGAATTGGTCAAAGAACATGTAGTATTAAAGTGCTTTGAGTGGTTGGAAGACTAGAAAAGTGCTATACAAGTACAAGCCCATTTACCATTACCAGTTCCATTTTAAAGGTGCTATATGATTGAAAGCATATCTGCACATTAGCCGGCGGCTTGCAGCTAATGTGCTAACAGTGCAAACAACGGCAACAGTGCTGACAGAGCTAACTGTGTTTATCTGAGAAGGAAGCGGAGGGTGGGTGCTACTCTTCTGCAAAACAACGCCGTCATCGGGACGGTGTTATCAGCTTTAACCACCGTATGAGAGCAGTGCAGAGCGGCGGTTGTGAGCTAGCCAGTGTGACAAGCTCACATGCATGAACATGCACTAAAAGCATGCACGGTCCGTCTGGCTATGTCAACAAAGAACGGAGAAGCTGGAATTACAACACACACAGAGAGACAGTGACTTACGTTTCGGTAGTTCAGGTAGACATTACACCACTAGATCTTTACATAGCAAATAGTTGTTTGATGTTAATGCTCTGAATATATAATGTAGCACCTTTAATAAGGCAATCATCTTTCTAGTAAAACTAACAGTCATGAGCCAATACTAAGTAGTGTAACTGATTGTTGCTTCCTTTAAGGGACACGTCTTTGCTATTAGTCTGCTGTAGGACACAGCCGACTGCATCGGGGAAAAGTAAGAAGAAAGAGAGAAAGCAAGAACGAGGGGATGAGATATCATCTATTTGTTTTTCTGCTTTTCTTTCCCAAGCTTGTTATCGTTCCTCATTTCCTGCTGGACGACAAGTAAATAATTCACATGTATACATGTACCAACACTGGACCCAGGCCTCCCTGAGTCGCCTAGATTTTGGCCTCGGTTTCAAAGCTATTCCCAGCTAACGCAGCCTCCGTGACTCGCCTCCAAACTATGTGTAGAAAAAGCAAACAATCGACTGAAATGTTCTCCCAATATTCTGCATGCTCAAGGGTAAAAGAATGGGTCAACAGCATTTTTCTGAGTGAGATATTCCATCTTGCACATGACTCTGCAATTGCCTGCCCACATTGATTCCTACCCAGCACAATCCATCTCTTCACTTCGACTCTGACTTCACTCCATGGGGAGGCAGCTCAGCAATTCTCTCAATTGTTCCTTTTTTTCAGTGCCTCCTACTCTCTAAGGAGTCGTTAGGGTTTTGAGTGCAGATCATAAAAGTAGTTTTAACTCTGTTCTAATTACATTAGGAAGATGAAGGAATGCAATGAGTGAAAATTCATTCATTCGTTGTTCTGTGGAGGAAATGGTCTCAACTTATTTTTAGTAGATATTTAGCTTTGAGACCTTTTAAATGCCTTATTCGCTCCCGATTTTTAAAGCATCTCTTGTTTCAAAATAAATTGTCAGCTTCTGAGATGTGACGCTCCCCTTTGTGTATTGACATACTTTAATATGTGGATACGATTTGTCATTTTCCCCAGGAATTACCAAGTTGTCGGAGTCTATTAGATGTGAGTGCTTCACTAAGTCTAACCTCACGTCCCAGAGGATTCACCTCATCCCCCAAAACACAGCAACCCTCTGCAGGTGTGCAAAGTCACAAGGCAAAGGCTGTCAAGTGTCCTCTGATTTTCAGGCCACCCTCAACATCTACAACCCTGCAGCCCCTCCTGAAGGACCCCCAAATCCCTTCAATATCCCAGCTGCACCCTGAGCAATGCCCCTGGGCTGAGGCAGCGACTGGGGAGCAGAGCCACAGGGGTGACCCGGCTCTCCCTAAACCTTGTAGGAATGTGTGGATTTGAGTGAGTGCTGTAACCAGAGAGCACTCTCTCCTATCTTTAAGCCAATAATGGAGCCACTTCCTGTTGATAATCAGTTTGTTGTGATCTCTCTCTGCCCTGGGATTTTGACACTTCATCTTGAGTCCTGGAAGGAGGAGGAGGAGGAGGAGGAAGAGGAGGAGGAGGAGGAGGAGGAGGAGGAGGTCTGTGTACCATAATGACTGTATGGGCTGGCATCAAAGGCTTGGGGACCAAAAAAAAGTTATTTCTCCAATTTGAGTCTAGATCCTACAACATATATCTGTGTTTGCACATACGCACACACACACACGCACACACATGCATGCATGCAAACGTTGCTCAATGTGTCATTCTTTGATACAGGACGTAGACTGCTTGACATCAAACAAGTAAGGGGCTCTTCGGGCTTCCTTGAGGGCCAGCCGATTGGGATGTGAACCATGGGGGGGGAACATTTTCCCCTTTTTTCTAATGACTTTCTACTCTTGACTATCATATAGAGGCAAGACTACCAGGAGTTAAAATAATGTGGGTCTGTCTGTCTTCTCACTTTTCCCCTCGCTTTTTCTCTCTTTCTAATGCGCTCTCTCACTCGCTAACAAACGTCCCTCAGTGCAGGATCTGGTACTGCTTTTTATGACCTCCAATAATAACAACAACAACAATAAAGGAGCCAAAAACCGGCTGTAATTATTTTTAAAAGCGTCTTTAGTGTTTCTTCCAGAGGAGCAACCCGGGAGCTCGTTGGGGTAGGGGGCTCACATTAAACACTGTTAATCGTTACCACGATGCGTGCGAAATAGCATCACGGTACGGCTCATAAACAAGGTAGGGCTTCTCTCCTGGAGGTTAAGTGCTTTGCTCAGTTAGGTGTGGTCACTATAGGAATGGCGCTGTGTTGAGGGAAATCTTAAACTCAATTCAGGCCCCTGCTCCATGTCATGGCACACCACAAGCCATATTGGGCCCTGGGGCTGATAGGCATGGCAAAACGGTGCGTAACCAGGTGCACCAAAGTGGATTCTCCAACTGGTCGTAATCACCCTTTAATCCAGGGTTTTTTCTTTTAGTGGTATCTTTTCCTTTAAACCCTCGCGACCCTTCCTAGTCTCCTCACTCCTTCTCTCCCCCTCCTTCCATCCAAGTCTTTCCTCTTCATCTCTGTCACGGATATCTAACGTCACTCAAGTCAAGCAGAAATCTCTCCTTAATCCCCCTGATACAGAACCCTGCCCCCTCTCACATGCACATCACCACCATCATCATCACGACCACCACCAGTTCCCCCATCTCATAGTGCCTACACCGTGAGCGGGGCGGCCTATATAGCTATTGAAAGACAAGAGGAGAAGGAAGGGTAAATAACGAAGTGAAAGCCCCATCTGACATGCCAATTGGTGTAATTATGGGCTTATAGGCCCCTAATACATTTCTGAGGACAGCTTTGTGTGCCCCCTCTGAGAGCTGAGCTTGTCTGTCATGTCATAAAGGCAACTTGTCATGCCTGTGAGTGATCGATTTTGCTTACGATGTGTTTTATAATTACTTTTCATAAAAGGCTTTCGCATGGAACCCACATCTACTTTGTCACTCTTGATATTAGTTTCTTGCTATTTGTTTGGATGACTTTCCTCTGCTCGTCAAAGCCATTTCTTTCCGCTTTCCATTGATGCATAATACTCTAAACTCTCCTATGTTTATTATGAGTATGTCCCTGTATATGTTTCATTCTTTAATGTACTCATTACTGGGCCAGATTTATGTAAGGCAATACCAGTCAACTATTTTCCCATTGGCACCAGCAGAAAGTGTACATTTGTGTCACTATAATGTCTGGGCTCTACACATAGACCTTGAATTTTCCTCCATCCCCTTGGGATCGCAGTGAAACAGGGCAGCTCTGTCTCCCCCTGTCCTTTCCACGTCCTCCTGCTCCGTCTTTGATGTCCCCCTGCCAAGAGTCTGATTTGTGGGTTAGCCGTGTCCTCCCCTCCCAGCCCCGAGCCCACAGAACATGGGGACGCAGTAGGAGTTCCCAGTGTTTTGGGGAAGTTGGAGTGGAGAAAGGAAGGGGGGAGGTTGGGTCAGACCACCACAGAGCTGGGGAGACCCCTGTCTTCCTCCTCGCCGGTTCCCACCGCTCCTAACACGGCACACACATGTTGAAAAGGTCAGGTCTTGATAGACAACAGAGCACCGGCAATTACACTGTTATTTCTCAGTGGCTGGAAGTCCCCCGTTTTCTGTGTGAGTGTGTGTGTGTAGAAAGAGAGAGTGTTTTTTTGTTCATAGAGAATAAAGAGGCAGTGTTTTAAGGGGAAAAGGAGCCTTGTACAGGGGGAACTGCATGTAAGGACTTGTGCCCGAATTGCTTCATGTCTGTCTGTCCATTTGTGGAAATTGGAGAATGTGCATGAGAGAGTGCAGGTGTGTAAGTGTTAGTGCATATATTTGTCTGTTCAGTGTAGATTCCCACATATATAATGCATGTGTGGGTTTGTTCATACCTGAGCTGCGAGACTGATTTGTTTTTTTAAATGGGATTTCCATTCAACACCTGGAGCTGAGGCTTACTGTTTTCTGCCTCCACTGCCCTAAATGACGGGGTCTGACCTTGGAGCCTGCAGGAACTGGATGCTGGATGCTGTGCAAAAACACACACATACAAACACACACTCGGACTTCTTCCAGCGTCTTCCCAGTATTTTCTCTCTTCGGTGTAATTTCTCCTTCACACCGAACACCTATTTCTAGCTCTCTAAGGATGGCTTTCATGGAGGAGTGCAGAGGGAAAAAAGTCGAGGCATAGTTATGACAAGAGCAGACCGCAGTTTGACAGATCTGGAGATCACACGGAGAGGATGCCGCGGTCCCTTAACAACTGAAGAGTGCTGCTGTAATGTATAATGTCTTGCAGCTGGAAGTTT
This sequence comes from Ophiodon elongatus, assembly GCA_016806645.1. Classification (NCBI taxonomy): domain Eukaryota; kingdom Metazoa; phylum Chordata; class Actinopteri; order Perciformes; family Hexagrammidae; genus Ophiodon; species Ophiodon elongatus. The sequence goes on from JACSYO010002129.1 coordinate 2,448,736, forward strand.
GCCTTGCATACCTTGTACCACCAGCTTTTTGCATTTACGAGTGCATGTGGTGTAATTTTTGATCCCAGAGGTGGACTCAACTCATGAAAGAGCAGTTTGGGCATTGTGCCCCCTGAATGCCTGCACACCTATAGTGCCTGAAAGGAAAAGGGGTCCTGAGGGGTGCTGGGAGGCCCCACAGAGCACTTCATTCAGGTTGCCATGCATGTTAGAGAGATGAAGGCCTGTAAATGGCTGCTAGTAATCGTCCCTATAAAAGAGCAGCTGCGTGCAGTTGTAAGCTGTAAGTATGGCTGCTGTATTTGGCCTCCCTTTGCTGCTTAATATTCAGGTGAACAAGCAGTAAACGTGTGTGTGTTTGAGTCCGCGTGAATGTGTCTATGTGTGGCTGCTTCTTTATGCGTGTAGAGGTTGCCCTGGAAATGCACTCTGCTCTGGATAATTTCCAAGTCCAATCTATATCGCTACCAGCCTCTGGAATGTACCTTTGCTCCTGGGATATTTCACCTGAATTACTTACCGGTGTGTGTGTGTGTGTGTGTGTGTGTGTACATGAGTAACCAACCATAAATGTTTCCGCTGTTTCTAATGGGCCTATTACAAGACACGAGCTTGAGTCAAATGACACACAGCTTCGCACTAAAAACATGAACACACACGCCACTAATGGAATCAACTTTGTCATCATAGACACTGATGAGCTAGTTAGGACTTTGGTTAGCGGGGCCTAATTCTACCCCGAGGAGGAGGGAGGAGATCACTCTGTAGTCTGCAAAGGACCTGCTCCTTGTGTCCGTGACTCATGCATGTTCATGATATGGCTGGGTGGAGCTGGGGGAGACACCAGGTTAAGATCTGTTTGTTTCTCTGTTGCAAGGCAATTCACTCTTTGATCCACTATGTGTTTGACATTATGAGGTGTCATAGAACGGGGATGCCCAGTGAAAAATAGTTTTAGTTGGAAAAGAAATATAACAGTTGCAGATACAGTATAATGACGTGATTATGTAGCTATCAATATATTGAGTTTCTATTGTCAGCTCTGCAATCTTTTTATGGCTCCCCAGCACACTGAAGTGTGAGATTCCTTGCTTTCATTGCATGGTCAGAGTTCAGCTGTACTGGGATCAAGTTGAGATTGGGTTATGGATGAAAGTGTGTGTGTTATAACACTTACTGTAATGAGAAACCGGGTCTTTTAGTTTGATTCAATAGATGTCAGGACTGTATCAAACTATGGGTACTAAAAAAATATCACAGAAAAGAAGCATTTCTCAGGCATGTTTAGGTAAAGCAAGATAAAGGGTATATTTAAGGAATTAATTTACTGGATATGACTTCCCAGAGTGTTCATTTGGTTAAGGATAATGATTAAATGCCTGTATCTATTTTGTTAAAGGTTGGACCATTACATTATTTACATATAATAATTATTTTAAACATTATTTATCCTAAAGATCAGGTATGCTGTATTTTATAAGTCAATTTTATATATCCATAATCATGTTTTACCTCCTTTCCTTCTAAGATCTTAATTAAAAAGTCATCTTTGAGCTCCTTATTTTTTTGTTTATTCCAACTGATCTGAAACTATACTCAACAACAATTTAGCCCAAGATAAAAACTGTCCCAGTTTAAAAGATATTTGGGCACCCAAGGTCAAGACTCCTCAAATGATCACTACCTTCTTACCGTGGAAGTGGATGATAAGAACAGACAAAGAGGCACACTCCAATCCCCCAAAGGCAATGCAACTCATTTCCACCACATTCCTAGAAAATTCCCCTTTTTTTCCTATGTTTCTCTCACTGGGAACTATGCGTGGCCTTAGGGGGGTAACGGGAGTCATCACCTAACTCGGAGAACATTCTCTCCGCAACATCTTTATGGTTAGATTTACTGTGCATCAGCATCTATAAAACCATTTAACAGGGTTAATGTTGTTAGATACGCAGACCTCAGTTGCCAGTAAACATGTTGCCTAATAGTTTAAGCAGGAAAGAGGGAGTATGATTTTCTGGTCTTGTTGTTTTTCATTTCTTCTCCTCTCCCTAAAATGACAGTCTAATGATTATTTTATCACGTTTGCTCCTTTCAATGTTTGCTTTTAATCCACTTTTACCATCTTCTCATTCTTACATGTGAATTATTTCTTTGTCTCACGCTCAATTTTTATGAAACTTTCCTCCCTATCAATCATCAAAACACAAAAGATGCATCCTCACCTGCAAGTTTTTCCTTTTACTCATTTCTTGACCTTACATAAAACAGTCACTCTCTCCCACGATGTGGCCTGCTCTCTCACCTCCTCCTCTGACTCCCACTTTCCCACCATGATGCAAAGTGTAGACACATGATTCATGCATTTCAGCGAGGGTGCAAATCCAGGCATGGGAGGCTGACCTGTGATGTAACCATGACAAGACTGGAGGTCGCGATGAACCTGCCTGTCATCGTATCACATACTTTAATGCATAATGAGGAACGAACGATAATTGCAGTGCAGTAAATTTACAAAAAGAGGCTTCAATAGGAACAACGTGTCACATAAATAGCTTTAGCTGAGGGACTTACTATAAAAATCTTGCATTCATTTTACAGCATTGGTACCATCCTAAAATGAACTTCACTGGCCTATTAAAATAGTTACATTAATTACTCCAACAGCTGCTGGAGCACTTTCTCCATGCAGTGTTTCCAGCCACAGCGCCCTCAGGCTGGCCTCGTGCTATGGGATCCAGTTGAATGGACAAGGTGGAGGGCAGACCACCTGGTTGGCTGACCTATGGCTCCCTGCTGATTGTCACCTCTGGCTGATAATGTGCGTGCGCGCTGTCTCTGTCTCTGCTCCTGTTTGGTATGTCTCGTTTATCAGGCCCTCAGGCTCTCCTCCCAGACCTCCCAGCACAGCACAGCCTCCAGCTTCCTCACGACAAGTTAAGACCAGTCTGTTGTTAACCTGCAGCTAACTAGTTGCTTCCTGTGTCCCAAAAATTGCGCCCAAGGCGTTAAATACTCATCATCTATGTCATCGTCACATACATTCACAGACATGTTTATATATTTATTTGTGTTAAAGTACTAAATGTCCAGAAATGACACATCAAAAGGTTATTTTGCTCCAAGGCACAAAAAGAGAGCTTGTGTTACTATGAGTCACCACCATCATCACTTTTATGATAATAATCATCATCTTTTGCATTTTTGTTCACTTTGTCCTTCTGATTAAATCCTTAAAATCATCCTGAGTGATATAATATGAATTTTAGTATTGACTTCCTCTCTCAATTTGTTATTCAATCAAAGCTAATTATCACCAATGAGGAGCGAGGACAGGCGTCTCATCCTCATCAGCATCCTTCTCCTTTTTGTCTCAGTTCGTCCATAATTATTGGTCGGTTTTGCATCCTTTCAAATCAGCGATAATCAATATCAATTACAACCTGAATTTTTGAATGGGCTCTGTGCAGAAGGGAACACACACACACACACACACACACACACACACACACACACACACACACACACACACACACACACACACACACACACACACACACACACACACATGCGGGCTGAAGGGGGATGGGGACGTGGAGTCTTAAGTCATCCAACCAGCCAACCAGCTCCCCTCGCTGAATAGATGCACGATCACCGAAACGAGAGGGGAGGCGCAACGGGCACGGAGCTGCTGGCTCTCTATATCCAGCGGCTCAGAGGCGCTCTGACTCCATTCACTTCAGAGTCTCACACTGTCAAGGACCTGTGCAGACTGCTGTAAGACGGGGTCTGGATCGCACAACACGGACAACTTTTTCCCTTGTGATTTTCCAAGAGGATTTGCTCGATTGGATTATATTCTTCCAGGACTATTAAATACTATCATAGAACAACGTGCGTCTTGATTTTGGTTAATTCTAACAACTGCGCGTCTTGTTTGATATTTCAGTGAACTGGGCTGAAGTTTGAAGCGTGTTCGTTTAAGGGTGAAGGACAAGTGCAATGCTCCTCAGACTTGTCTCTTAGGATTGTCCCACTTGCGCCTGAGGAGCTGTATGTCGAGCAGCCGCACAGATCTCGTTCAAGAGGACGCAGTCCAATGTGAATAACCAGAGTCAACGTCCAGCCTCTTCAGATTTCCACAGTTGGCCAGCAAGTGCACGGAGTTTGACTGAGCCCGCTGAGCAGCTCGGACACCCCGGTTTCTCTCCCCGAGGGGATGGTTGTGGATCCTGTGGGGCCAGGAGCGATTCTGCGGCTCCTACAGAATAGCACCTTTTTCTCGTTCGGGGTTCAATCTGAATCAAAGGGAGATGAGAGCCGCACTTTGTTACTTCCTGCTGTGGACGACGTACCTGCTGCTGGCCACCTCTGAGGTAAAGTTAGTAGGACTACGCACATCCAGAGAAGTGCGGGGCGGTTGATTTCCTGTGAGGGTGCAAAGTTCTCACGGAGCGCGTATTTCTCCAACAGCTACACACCACAACTTCATGCCCGGAGAAAGAAAACTATAGAGCAGTAACACTAACTTTTTGTTCAAAGGATGAAATTAGCCAAGAAGATAAGATTATGAGCCGACATAATTTAAAGCGTTTCTTCATTTGAATCAACCTATAACCGATCCAAGCTGTATTTTCTAAGATAATAATAAGGGTATTATAGGGCTATTATAAGAACGGCGTTAGCGGTGTTAACATGGATCCATTTTTCGAGAATGAACAAATAGCACATCAGCTCCAGCTACCATGACGGTATAGTGGCTACTCGCTTTTGAGAACCAGCATCGCGTCTGCATTTGGAAGCACATCACAGTTATTTTTGGCGTTTGTGCCAAATCTGTTTGTAGCCTGAGCCAACTGGGCAAACGTTTTGGTTGGACTAAGCGTTCATGGGAACCGCTCCGGGCGATATAAATAGCCACTGTTCCTGTAAGGCTGCGCGTTAACTTTGAGGTGCCTGCGTGACCGCAACAAGTGCAAAGTGTGGCGAGCTGCCGTTCACACGGGCAGATGTCGCCCCGATCCGCGGTACAGTTCAAAATCCCGTCAGAAAACAGCCGGTTTAATGTCGTTTCGCCTTGCCGCAGTGAACAGGATTAGTCAAACAATAATTCAAGTCGGAAGGTGCTCATTGGGATAATTTTATTAATTCGGCATCCAATTAATAGTCGAAGAAGTAGCTATAACATGTTTTTAATTTATGATAGGTTTCTCAAAATCTGTCTTGCATGACAGGTACAGGCAACGGAAATCGTATATATATATATATATATATATATATATATATATATATATATATATATATATATACACACTGTATATGATAGATCACTTTCCATTCCTGCAACGTTGCTCCCTTACAGAGCATATGCTTCCCTTAATTGCATAATTTCAAAAAGGGGTTCGGCGCCACCTTCTCTCCATGTGTGAGGGGAATCTATGGCAATGTGGTAGATCTGCTAGTTGTAGTTGGCACATGGTTGCAAACTTGTTCTATCAGTGATCTTCCTGATGGTTGTTTGAACCCAGCACGTTTACTTATACAGACAAACAATTACATGAACGTTTTGCCACTGACCCGACACATCTCTAACCTTCATCTCTTGTTTATTTTTTTGCCCCCCTCGCCGCCCCCTAAAGGAAGTGGAGTTTCCCCAGGAGCTGATAGACAGACTGTCCCACAGTGAAATCCACAGCATCAGCGACCTCCAGCGGCTACTGGACATTGACTCCGTAGGTAAATTCTGCCTCTTGATACTTTCATCAGCGGACATGTTTAATCCCGACGCCGTGTTGTTCACATGTGACACCGCTATTGTTGATGTGACAACACAGAGTAAAGAATGGTACTAAAAACAGCTGCATATTTACATAAGCAGTATGCCTTTATTAGCTGTAGAATGATGTTCTATTGTTGAATCCCTTTTAAACATAGCCTTCTTGGTAGTAGGCTACACCTGAATGTGGGGACTTTCTATATATATTTCTATAGTGCGGCAATGTGTGCTCGCCTAAGGATCAAGCCAAATAACTATTACGTAAATGCATACAAAGGTCATATCTAAAATAATAATTCCTGCCTTGTTGTCATTTAAACTGCAATATGTTCAGTAGCATTGCTTGATGGATACATTAATTTTGTAAAAATGAATCACAAGAACCACTGATAATAGTGTCAGCATTCACGGATCCACTTGTGTCTAACAATTGACATAGGTAGCTGATGTTTGAGTGACATTTCAGTAAATATTATGTAGAGGCTCTGCCAATCCTGCAGGTTTAGTGGATTTAGTGATTAGTGAAAGAACAGGGGTACCTGTTGTTTTGGCACATTCTGCTAATTACAAGTTGTGACCCCTGATATCAAGCCCTGGCATGCATGATAAAGCAAGCTACCGTGATAGGTGCGTTTACTGTACACATGTGACAAAGATGGACTTTCACTGGCAGGCTTTTTTTTTTTGTTGTGCATAATCTTTCAGCTGCTGCAATAAACTGGCTTTATAGCAACCAGACCGCCACATATGTTGCCCTGTAAACAGAGACAGCGGCTCGCCGGTCAGGCAGGTTTCCTCAGCTTCAGGTTCTTGGAGGTGATACTTCTTCTGTGGTGGGGGACTGGTCTGTCTCAAGCTGTCCTAGATTAAGTTACAGGGGTGCGCTGGAAGAAGCTGTTTGCCTTCACATGAGCCTCTATTTACACAGACGTTTGGCTGTATATCAAATTCAGGGCTCTCCCCTAAATATTTGTTGACGGAAATAGGTATTTACTAAATTTGCTTTAACAGTCCCGAATCATGTCAGCTACCTCAATGCTCATTAGTAGCCTCAAAAATAATATTCAGCAAAGCAACACTATAGTACCGGTCTTTCACTCAAGTATTCTTCTGTATAACCACATGATTGCTTTTCTGATGGATGCATCAATTAGGACGACAAATAGCCCCACATCATTAGTGTGTTTAATTTATTAATTAACAATCAAACCAACCTGTACTCTACAGCAGTAATCGCCTAACTTTATGTTGAGCCCAGAATATTTCCCTGGTTTTGCTTCTAGCATGAGAAGAGGTGTTTATAATTGAATTAACATGTCTTTCTTCAAACGCAGGAATGTTTTGCAGGGTAACAGTAGTAGGCTGATTATTATTACGAGGACATAAATCTGTCTGACGGCCAGCTTGGCGGCCCAGGCGAGCCCATTAAAAGACCTTTGACGCCAGCCAGAGGGGTATTTTCAGAGCTTTTGTTGCAGATGGCCAGGACAGTAAAGCTACCAGTATAGGCTGAACTGTACATAGCATAGCATGTCAACCAGGGAAGGAGAAAGGAAAGGCTTATATGAGGTGTTGGTTTAAACCTTTGATCATTGGTACCTGGAAAATGTAACACTGACTGATGCTGCGTTTTAAAGCTCGCACCCAGGAAATACTTGATTGTTTTGTTGAAGTCACTATCACATTATTTTGTCATTATCTGAAATATCTGTCACTGGAAGGATGACTTCATAGTTTAGCCTGTAAGGATGTATATGTGTCAGGATCCCTGGGAAGGCCTGCGGGGCTTTTCTCGCGGCTGTGTGTTTAATTTAGCGCTGCTTTGCTCAGTGCGAGTCTATGTGCACACGTCCTCTTGGATGGTGTCTCCTGCTTTGACTGACAGATGAGATGACCTCGCTGAAGTCTGCAGATGGCTGTCTGGCCCCTGAGGTGCTCCTCTCCTCGCTTTTCTTCCTCTTTAACCCCGTCTCCCTCCTTAGGCGGCCCCCTGGCCTGCCCGCTCTTATCTCTCTCAGTGAAGGACTTTGACAGAAAAGGGAACCTGACTCTTGGCGTGGGGCAGAGGTGGAGGAGGGAGCAAGAGGATTCTGGAGGTTGTGTTCCTGCTACACTTCACTCAGAAAGGCTGCAAGTTGTTGTGCAGTCTGCTTTCTGACAAGCTGATATAGTATTCACAGTGTGTACAGTTGGCAGCACTTCCTATAAATTACAGTGCCTCGAAAACAAATTTATTGTGCTTCCTACCAGCTTTCACACCTCGCCCATGTGACCTAAAATAATACTTCTTTACTAACTTAGTCATGTAACTGTTGACGATAAAGAAACAAGGAAGAGAGACAACGAGAGAGAGAGAATTATGGATGCACTTGTTACAAGAAGTCAAAAACATGTAGAGTAGAGGAAGTAAGAAAGAAAGAGCGGAGGAGGAGTAAAGGGAGGGAGCCGAGGCCCTCAGCTAATGGTGGGAGTAATTTGCGAGTCATGAAAGCCTGATTCATGGTGAGAGACTGTCTCCTGTCCTCTTTTCTCTTGTCTCAGTTTCATGACGCTCCGGGCATGTTATTGCTTCTTACTCACCTGGAACCAACAGAGAAGCAAACCCCTCACTCTTTCTATTCCTGTCTCCCTTAACTTCTCTCTTCACTCTATTTTTTCTCCTGCATCTTCCTGCCTGATCACCCTGATTGTCTTCTTTCCACGTGTTCCTCCTTTAACCGCAAAGAAAACACCCTCAGAAAGTCCTTTTATTGTGCTGAGAAAAGGACTCTGCAGTCTATAAAGGACTTCTTTATGCTCTCCCTCCCTTTCTCCTGTCAGCTCTGACACAAACTGTCTCCAGTGGTCACAGTGTGACGCCCTCCCTCACTCCAGTCCTTCTCTGAAAGGGGGGAGATGAAGAGAGGGATAGGTGTGGTAGAGAGAGAGAGAGAGAGAGGAGGCACATTGGGGGTTCTGTCAGTGACCTGCAGTGTTAAAAGGTTGTCAGGTAGGAAAATCATCCGGCTGTCAAAATGAGTCCACCTGCAGTGCAGACAGTCTAGGTGTGTTTGCACATATATGGAGACTATGTGTGACATATATACAGCATGTTCATGTGTGTCTGTACACCGGGCCTCAGCTGCAGTCGACACTTCTTTTCTGTGGACTTTTGGTTCTGGGTCACTGGCTGTCTGACTGACGACATGACAGGCTAAGAAAGAATCCCTCCACTCTCACCGAGGACCAGACTTGAAAAAAGGAGGCATTCAAAAGCAAATAAACAATCAATCCCAGGGGCGGATTGTGTATAGGTAGAGGAAATCCCCTCAGATGACTCTGGTCAGAGCACAAAGGAGCTGGACGAGGGCAATGTGTTTGCCTGTGGCTAAGCTTTGTTGTGCTGGTGTACATTGGGTTTTAGCATGTTTCGGAGGATAATGAGAGGAGTTTGTGTAGTTGTTAGTGTGTCTTTATGTTAAGTGTACATGTGTAGGGTTGTGTCAGCCTGATGGGTATGCTGTACCTACAGACAGGTAGACCCACCCACTTAGCAAACACTCTCAGACTCTGCTCTTTGGGAAAGGGCTGTATCCTGCGAACAAGCTTTATCGCTTTATAGCTGCTCTGGCACTTTTCTGTAATCCAACTTGTATTGTGGGTGGGGACCAAAACAAGCAAGCTTTATCAGATGACCATGACTGTGAATAAGCTGAGCTGGCTATATTAGTCTAGAGTTAGGGAGTCTCAAGGAGCCACCACTGCAGCATAACAAAACATTTACTTTTCCAAGCTGCTGAATGACTAAAAAAGCAAACATTTTCAGGTAAATGAGAAACACCAAACCACCATTTAGGTGCAGGGATAATGGCGGCTGAGTACCACCTGTTAAATGACCACTTTAGTCCGCAGTTCGTCTGTGAAAGCTGGTTGTTTTCGAAGGAGCATGCTGACTCACCTGTGTCTAGAAACTTTATTCCTGCTGGGAAAGTTCAGCCAAATGAGTGAGTAAGGCTGACGCACAAAGCTTGCAATTACACAGAGGTTTGTGTAATGTGTGCTTCCTGCCTGTACCATGAGCACTCTGGACTGTTTACTTCAATTTGTGACATCATCAGCAGTCACCCTGCCAGCCATCAAATTGAAGGGAACCCTAAGCCCTTCAGGGAATCAAAGCATGTGTTACATACAGCACAAGAGGCCAGTGGGAAGTTACCATCTCATTATGGTCGTGTGACTAACTAAACACACTGTTAGTTGTGGAAGGGGTATATAAAACATCAATAGCGGATCGCATTCCGCCTTCTGGTGAGGCCTAGCAAGCCACCCACAACAGTCAACACCGTGATTAACCGACTCATCGCTGGTTTATTGATTGAAATTATTTTTGTGTTTACTTCCTCTCTGTGTGACATTCATTAATGAGGCTGCCTTCTGTTTTGACGAGGTGCGGGAAACAATGTCATCGAGGAGCCCAAGCACCACAAGCACCACAACCACCATAAGAACTACTCCCGTCAGCACGGTTACTACAATGACCTGAAGAGCTCCCAGCTCCACAGCCGACGCAAGAGGAGCATTGGTAAGACTGAATGAATATTATATGCTTCACTGTGCAGCTCAGAGGTTGCATCATGATTACATTTGGCACTATATACTGTACTTCACAACTTGGCACAACTTTCTACAGTGTCATAATGCCCTAAAAATAACCTCTTTTTTAAATACCCCCCCCCCCTGACATTTGAGTTCCCAGGAGATGAAACCGATCACTTTACACACATTTCAAACAAAGCTAATAGTTAGTGGCTTTTATATGGCCTTTCTGTGGATAAAAGGAACCCTAATGAAGACGTCTACCCAGTATTTATGGCAATCAAGGAATCATGAGAAACGAGACTGGTGTGTGAGGTTGACGAGGACGTCTGACATGACGCTTTTTAATTGGCCATGGGCTTGCAGATCTAAGACACACGCGTCAGGAGAGAAATATATCCTTGAGCGTGGAAATTCCAGGCATTCAGGGCTCAAGTTGCAGCTCGCCTGGGCTCTCAGTCAGATTTCTTCATAAAACGCCACGCGGTATGATATCTGATCGAGGAATAGAGAATACCATGTAGTGTGCAATGTATGCGTTAAGACTGGCTGCGTGTTTGCCACAGCACTCGCAGCAGTACAGCTTTTAAAGCGACACAGGATAAAGCGGCTGGTTGTATTTCATGTATGTGACCATATCATAAGTGTATGATACATATACCATTTTGGCAGCTGTCCACAAAAGCCCTCACGTTCTGTACATACACATATCATCTTTACGACCTAATCTTACTGTACACCCTCTGTCACATCTTTATGTTTAAGTGCCTGTCAGAGCATTAAATCTAAAATGAATGCTTACTGCCTTCCTCTTTTCACTATGACCCACAGGGTCAAAGGCCATTATTAGATTTCCCACCGGCGGAGAAATAAAGGTTTTCTGGCCTAGTAACGCTGCATTAACCCCAGTGAGGGCTCTGAACAAAGGAGCAGTCACTTTCTGTCTCACCGACTTCATCCCAAAGCTCCTTAGCTGATATGAGATCAGCTTTTTGGATAGCTTGTCTTCTTAACAGCCTTAAAGAAAGTTGGGTGTGATCCGAGGTAAGACGAACAGGTCCCACATCAGTTGAGTCATCAAATAATAAGCAGCAAAGGAATGCATAAAGCAGCTGGGAGTGAAAAGGACAGATTCCAACAATATATCAGCATGCACATGTTTTCGGAAAATGTGTCACCAAACACTCATGCAGATCAGGCGCATTAACCGGGCTCCTCCTTTTCCCTATCTGTCTCCCAGCAGAGGAGGCGGTCCCGGCGGTGTGTAAGACGCGGACGGTGATCTACGAGATCCCCAGGAGCCAGGTGGATCCCACGTCTGCCAACTTCCTGATATGGCCGCCCTGTGTGGAGGTGAAGCGCTGCACAGGCTGCTGCAACACGAGCAACATGCGCTGTCACCCTTCCCGCAAGCACCATCGCACCGTTAAGGTAAGACACACACACACACACACACACACTCCCCTACAGGCAAGATTGTGAGCAAGCTTCTTGACTTGCTGAAAAGTCAGATCCTTACAATCAATCCAAATCATTTCTGCAGGGTTAAACACGCAATGTCATATTCACCTCATTCATTCCACAAACACACCCACTTCCACTCACAAATCTCCACCACTTTCCCTCTCACCAGGTAAGTAAATCATATGAGAGGTAAGGTTGGGTTGACCTGCCTACCTTCACACTCCTTTCCACCCTCTTTACTCCGCAGCTACTCTTCATTTCAATCCACCAGTCTCCTCTGAGCCTCCTTGGCCAGTAGCCAAATAGTGGCGCCCTTACCTCCGCTGCCCCCTCTCTCTCTCCTTCCATTACAGCCGATCACCACCCTCTCTCCTCATCACTCTATCCCATACTTGGCGAGAGTCCAGGGCGGCTGTGCCAGGAAGTGAAGGAGAGAAAGGACAAGGAGGGAGGGTTGTTGGCACCTTCAGCTAGGACATCTGTTGAAGGGTTGACCAGAGAGGGATGCTCCTGCCAGACATAAGACAGCCAGACAGACAAAGAGAGAGAGAGCGAGGGAGAAACAGTTTCCTGTACCTTGAGAATGTCTGAGTGTCGTGGGTTACTGCACAGCCATTCGTCCGCTCTCTGTTTGTTTGGCCCTTTGTCTTTTCTGGAAACAGGGAGCCTAGAGGAGGCGAGGCGACAAAGAGAAAGAGAGAGGGATCGAAGGGGGTTGCACTGTTCTCAGAGGCTCTTTGGCATCGCTAGCTTGAAAACATGTCCTTCTGTTCAGGATCAGAGGAGACACCGTGGCTGGAGCTGAGTCGTTTTTCTGCTGTATTTACACTACAGACTGTTAGGCAGTGCACGGCTCTGTTTGAAGGTATGGCAGTTATGTGCTCTGTTCTGTAAGAGTAAGAGACAACCGGGGGATAAACAGGATACCCTGGAACACTCTGACTGTGTTTGTGTTTCTCTTTGAGTCTATCTCTGGACTCTGTTGTCTCTTTAATCATTGTGATCTTGCCCGGCCATGGGCACTGGGACATCAAGCAGGGTTTTAAAGATGCCGCCTCAATATACGTACCTGCAGAGTAATAAAATAAATACCAGCCCTGCCTGCCTTTCTTCCCCTTGGGACACTGGCTCAGGTCAGGAAGATTTCAGTATAGATGGGAGGAAATTCTCCTCTTTTAGTCTTTCAGTCGTAGAGCAGACAGTAACGCTGCTCTGAAAAGAGGACCATTGTAGGGCACAGGGAACTGCATCCAGCGCACAGGGCTTATGATCAGAGATGCTGACTCACAATGTGGTAAGAGCTCTGATATACACCACAACCTGTCTGGCTGTATGCAAGCTTGTCAGTCTCTCGGTCTGCCAGTCTCTCACAGGAGGTTCTTCAATAGGAGCTCTGTCCGTGACAACACTGATGAGGGCGGATGGAGAAAGACTGACGGCGACGGACAAGACACTATAAGGCTATAGTTTCAGCTATTCCTGGAATGCCATGATCCATGCAACTTGGCCGTGTCCCCCCCGTGACACTGAGGAAAAAATGAGCACACAGACAGAAGACGGACCGTCAGGCGTGGTGGGCAGGGATTCATGGGGGCCGTTTTTCCAATGCGTTTCCAGTCGCGGGCGAGGGGGGCCGAGAGGCGTCGTATCCCTGGAAAGGTCATTTGTCAGGGCTCGCTCCGGTCAGGAGACATTCAGCACTTTGTGTGTGAGAAACATTGTCTCATGCCAAGTTTTTTTTTCTGTCTGTCCTCTCAGCAGTTAGTCTGAATAGGGGTTCAGTTTGTGCTTCTCCCTCCGTTTATTAGAAAGCTAAAAATGTTGCCCGTCTACCCTGGGCCTGACTTGTTTTCCTTCTGCTGGCCAAGGATGGGAAAAGAACACATCTGCTGTGTTTCTTTCCAGCTCATGCCACTATGCATTTGTCCAAATGCACCTTTATTTATTTATTCCCCCTCTTCTGTTTCTATCCCTCTTTCCTTTTTCATGCAATGGACCCAAAGAAAGAGAACGGGTCTGTGCAGGCCCTTTACTGTACAAGCCTGTCCTGTTCAGTGGCAGGGTAATAAAAAAGGCAACTTTAAATAGGACTAGCCTGAGGGAGGAAAAGGGGCAGATATTAAAGTCACTCTCTTTCTTTTACATGGTCTCCCTTTTCTCCTCCTTTAATTCTTTTGCATTTCTCTCTAACTTCTTTTGCACTTTGGTCCATCATTTTCTTAGGTCTCTAAAACGTGTGTGTGTGTAGGTTGCATCACAGTTTTTGTCAGCATGCCTTAGCATAGCAAAGACAAAGTAAATGAGAATAGCGTAAAGATCAGAGAAATTTAGAGCAGGTTAAGTATTAAAAAAAGAGATCAAGTGAGAGAGGCAGAGATGCAAATAGAGACAGAAAGTCGTGGAAACAGACAGGAGAGAGGCAAACAGAATTCTTAATGAGTTTTTATGTATTCAGACTCTATCATCCCAGCATTCCTTTAACTCCTCCTTCACCCCCATCCCACCTCCTTTTGCACTTTCAATGACACCACATTCACTCCCTCTATCCCAGCATCTTGGCTCTCCCCTTTTCTTTTCCATCGAAGTGATTCCTTTTGGTGTTTTATCACTGAAGGCTGGCAGAACATTTTGACCATTTTTGTGTCTTAGTGTTCTCAGAGTTGTTACAATCTAGATATGGCTTGAAATAACATGAAATTAAATAGCAGAATTAGTTCTATAATTGGTCCCCTTTGGTTGTTAATTTATACCCTCTCCTTTTTATACATCCTTCTCCCGTATTCCTTTTATTCTTCCTCCTCACTTCCTCTCTGTCTGCTGCAGCTGTGTCCAGTATTTCTGATAGTTTCCTCAGTGCTTTTGGCTCCGATGCTTGCTAGACAAACTTGCTCATAAAACAACTGGAGATTTTGGATAGGCAGGACTGAAGAGACTAGTATACAAGATGTGTGTATGTGTGTGTGTGCGTGTGTGTGTGTGTGTGTGTGTGTGTGTGTGTGTGTGTGTGTGTGTGTGGGAGGTGGCGAATAGAGAAAGAGTTAGGAAGAGATCTCAACGTGCATGGGCATTCTTTTGCACATTAGTCTTTGTGCGTATGAATGTGTGTGATTCTCTGTGTGTGAATCTAAATGCCTCTCTGTTTGTTCTTCCTATGGGGCTGATTAAACAGCCCATGAAACAGGCAAAGAATGGAGCTGTCACTCATCCGCGCACTCATTAACTCTTAAGGCTTCTGCAGTAGATTTGGGCTCTAAGTTCATTGTATTCTCCTTCCTCATCCACAAAACCGCATGAGCAGACAAGTGGTACAAGTACGGTACTCCAGGAAATCAAAAAGTTTTTTGTGGTTTCTGCTGCATGAACACACAGTTGACAGTAAACGAGGTGTTCTTCATGATTCAATGACAGCACAGAGAGTGCTTGGAATTATGGAAACAAATAATAGGGGGAAAGCATAAATGAGCTGCTAATTATACTCTTGAGTCCCCCAGAGTAAGAACAAAATGCCGAAATTATAAATTACAGTATTTGCGCTGTAAATGGTATTTGAATGTTCTTATTTTCAAAATGAACACAATTACAATATATAGGAGCTAAGCATGAGAACTAACCCTTTTCATTGCCTCCATGAGTTGCTTTCATCTAATCAGTAGGGCATAATTTACCAACACTGAAGCTCGGTTTCTCTCGTTTGGTTTGGTTTAGGAGCTGGAAACTTTTGATGATCCTTGAAGCATATGTACAAGTATTTTGCAGAGGTCAGAGTGGGTTGTCGGCGCACATCTGTGTAAACCCAAGAAGGGAGATTGTTTGTGTGTGTGTGTGTGTGTGTGTGTGTGTGTGTGTGTGTGTGTGTGTGTGTGTGTGTAGGTGTGTGAGTGTGTGTGTGTGTGTGAGAGAGAGAGAGAGAGCGCTCTGTGCTATGCTACGTAAACCCGCCCACCGCAGCGCAGGGACAAGGCCATTTGTGTGAAGCGGCAACAAGAGGAAGACGGGCCACAGAGTAATGAAGTGTTGATGGCTGCTGGATCAAAGTGGAGGCTGACAGAGGCCAGGCGGATACAGCCACAGTGCTGAGTGTGGGGGTCCACACATCTCCCTGCACTGGCCCTGGCCCCAACCTCATCACACACACACACACACACACACACACCGGCAGTTACCTCAGCGACAGTGGGTCAGATCCGGGTGTTGGGGGAAGCAGTAGCTGTAGCCCTGCGGTTGTGTGGGACCCTGACTTACGGGGTGTTTCATAAATAAAAGGCAGTGTGACGGTGATACAGTGAGCATGATTTATGGTCGTCTGAGGGGTCCTGTGGATTACGTGAAGGAGGCGGGGGGTTAGATGGGACTGAGGGGCCCCCCTGTTTGAAGTCCCTTGCAGCTGTGAATTATTTTCCCTTTGATTCACTCAGCTCTTCTACTAGATGAAGAAGGGTGAGGGAGTTTGTGTGTGTGTATAAATGTGTGTGTGTGTTGTGCACGGCAGGGGTTGCGGGGCGGGTCAGAGACCATGGGAGCGTCCCGACTAAGCCAGAAGCCAGTGAGTTTGGCTACTGCTGCACCGGCTGGAATGCATCAGCTTGAGCAGGAAAAGTAGCAGCCGTATTTTAATCATATTTTACTTCATTTCTGTATTTTCCTTCACTCCTCCTCTCCTGTCCTCCCTTTTTGCTCTTCCCCTCTGACTTCATCCTCCCCCTTCAACTCTCTTCTCCGCTTAGTCTCGGAGTCTGATTGTCTGTTATGTGAAATAGTTGTTCACTCCCTCCTCACTCTTTCTGTCTCGCTCCTGCAACAGAGCCATCTCCCACTCTCTAATTTTACCCCTCTGCCAGTCTTTGCCATTTACCGTATCGTTTTTTGTTCTCTTTCATTAAAATCACATTTACTCTTTCAAGTGCTCAGCGTAATGTCTTTCTCATCTGCAATTGTTCTTTAAAGACATAGGCAGTGGGGCAAAACATAAATGGAAAGATTACGCATCTTTGGATTCTTTGATATTTGATATAGCACGATGGTTCTTTTGGTCTCTGAGGAGAAGGGAGGCACATGATGAGGTCAGGGGCAGATAGATATTCACATCAGGTGATACATTAATATGTGTGTATGGGAGAGAGAAGTGGGGAGAAAGTGGTGTGCCATGAAGAGCCTTTTTGCATTGGAGACCTGTGAGTGACTCTCCTGACTTCCTCTCCTTTCCACACACCTATGATAACCCTTTCCACTCGAGTGTGTGTGTGTGTGTGTGTGTGTGTGTGTGTGTGTGTGTGTGTGTGTGTGTGTGTGTGTGTGTGTGTGTGTGCGTGTGTGTGTGTGTGTGTTGTGGGGGGTTGAAGCAGAGGGTAGCAGCAGATTGTTTCGGCTGTTCTTGTCTGATGTTCAGGCTGCATTTTCTGTGGTTTGCTCTCTCTACTTCTGCATATAATCTGGCCTTTCCTCTGGGTGTCATTTTTTTCTTTGTCTGATTTCAAAAGACAGACAGATGGAGATACAGAAAGTTTCTTTACGTTCCCCCTTCCTACAACTTTCCCTACCTTTCCTCCACTTGCTCACAGTTGTAGCATCTCAACAAGAGCTCTTTGTTTGCGGGGCACAAGCTCTGCAAGTCTCCCTCCTGATAAATGAATTGCCACCCCACTCTGCCTCTTTCCACCCCTCCATTCTCCAAACACACACATACATTCTTAATTTTTTGTGCTTGATTCTGTCACTGTTCCAGTTTACGATGGCCCGCGGTGCACGTTCACAACCCTGTTGTGTTTTCCTTGGAAGGCCGGAGTAAAACTTTCCCCTCCATCATGCTCTCATCAGCGCTCCGTGCTCAGGGAATTCCCAATTAGTCCGACCGGGACAATCGGCTCCACACAGAGGGCCGCTGAGACACTGAGGACAAACTGAAGGGGGTGCACTTCCCAGAGCCCCCTGCCTCACCCCAACCCTCTGGATCGGATATCATTCCACAGCCACTTCTCAGGGCCCCGGATTTTTAGGGAGTTTAGATCGGTTTGATTTATACAAAGAGAGTGCGGGGCCCCTCGTCGTAGCATGGGGGTCTCTTTCTGATGTATGGTTTATGTGGGAAGTCATTGACTCTGGCTGGGTAGGAAGCCGGTGTCCTTTGTGTGGCAAAGAAGTGGCTTAAAATGGGAGACTAAAATATGGATGTAAAGTGGAAAAATTGAAGACTGCCATTTCTGAAGCGTCAACACAAGAAACAGGAAACAAGACAGAAAGAGAGCGTGTTGACAAAGTGGGCAGAGCAGTATTACAGCACAGTTATAGACATTCACAGACAAATATGAAAGTGTGAGTGTGCTTTTGTGTGTGTCCTGCAGGGAGTGTTTTTAAGCATGCTGTGTGAGGGGCAAGGACACAAGCCTACTGCTGGGCCTTTCTTCAAGGGTCTTCATCGCTTTATCTGTCTGTCAATAGCTGTTTGTTTGGCCAGAAGAGTTTGAGTGTGTGTGTGTGTTAGTCATAACGATCAGCCTCAGTGAGAAGTGTCAGATATTGCTGACTCTTTTGGCCTCCGGCTTGTTGCTTTCAAACCCCCCTCAGCTCAGAGATTCAGCAGAACTGTCCGCAGAGACAGCTGCATGTTTCATCTCTCAGTCAAATTCTTTGATTAAATATTAGCAGTGGTTTTCTGGGAAATGCATGTGTTTCTGTGTTACTGTCTGCACTTTTCTTCTATCTATCCTGTCAGCTTTAGTGTAATAAAGTTCCCCAGTGAGTAACCCAGAAACTAAATGTTAATAGGTAACACATGAATGTCATCTAATGCTAATCATGGTCAGTCCCTCCTCCCCTTCCTTAAATAACACCCTCTGTTTGCACACACACACACCACCGTTCCCTAATGAGAGTGATGGTCCACCTTCCTGCTCTCAGTTCTTCCCTGCTCTGGCCCTTTCACCCGCCCTCTCTCTCTCTCTCTCTGTCAGGGCCCGATAACAGCAACCCAGACACCATTGTCCTCTGTTTGCTCACTGCATACCTTCTCTGCTTGCTTACTCTCTTTTCACTCCCTCTCTTCTTTCTCTTTCTCTTCTCTCCATGGAAAGAAACAGTTGCAAAGGAGCAGCTGGTGAAACCACCGGCCCCTGATTTCTGTTTTAGCCTTCCCAGATGACCCTCCAGTCATTGTTACAGCACTGACATGAGGCAGCTCAAGTTGTGTGAATGTCAACATTTTACTTTGTTTTATCAGACAGGGATTGGTATGTTCGTTTTTCTGCTTGACTAATTCACCACTGAGAGCCGGCCTTGGCGGTATGCCATCACAGGATAGAGGAAGAAAGCCTCTCATCAGTTTTGGCCCTCCGTCTGTGCATGTGTGAGCCTCATGCTGACTGCAAAACAGTGTTGTTCATAACACCAGAGAGCACTGGGAGATTGTCGGCCAATATCCTCTCTCGTGCAGCGACCAGGAAGATGGGTGAAGCAGGGGATATTGTTTCCATGTGGCCCCCGGGCCCTCAATGGTGGATGGGAAGGTTACCTGCCCTTGGCACTCACATCAGAGAGGGAAGAGCATGTAGCCACCTCCCAGAGTTACACAATAAGATCATCATAACCTCCAAGCAACCTTCTTCATTCAGCTTTCATCTAAGCTTTAATCAACATAGCCTATTCATAACCCTCCGAGGATTGGTCCTTTTCATTACTAGCTGTTGGGTGGGAAGTGGAGGTCAGACCTGTTGTGTTAAACTGAGAGGGTGTTAGCTGGACTCAGGGATCGGAATTCCTGCATTACTTTTGTGTTTGTTACATTGGAAGGCTGATTTCTGGGGTTGTACAGCCTAGATTAGACCACGTAAGCTGTATTTCTTGCATGCACATGTTAAGCAGCACTTTCCCTAACCTATGAAGAAGTATTAATGTGGTTTAAAACCAGACTACATGTCAGAACAAGGCGAGGGAGTTTAGGTGTGTGTCTGTCTGGATGTAGATGCTCCATGCCTGGAGCGGGGGGGGGGGCGGAGGGGGGGATCCCAGCCTCTCTTCTCCTGCCAGGGTAAAGCTTCCCTGGGCTTTAGGGCGTACACTGCTCCCCCCTACCCTCCATCTCTCCTCTCCCATTGTTTGAGCTTGCTTGGACAAGGTCATACACTCCATTCAGTATTTACACACCTGATCAACAGCCCATAGAGCACACAGCGAGCGGAACCCGATGCATCAGCCTCTGAGGAATGCTGCCGTCACACTTCAAACATGGGGAGGCGTAGCGACGGCCGGCGTTTTTTTATGAATCGGTTTATGAAAGAGTCATCAGTCACAGCGCTACGCCTCTTGATGTTTGCGGATGGGCAAAGAGTGTGTGCGTTTATTGATGACACAAGCACGGCGAAGAGTAATGATGGCGCTGGAGCTGGCTCTGCAGCTAACCTCTACTCTCTTCCTCACTTCAGGTAGCAAAGGTGGAGTACGTGAAGAGGAGACCCAAGCTGAAAGAGGTCTTTGTGCGGTTAGAAGACCACCTGGAGTGTGTGTGCGCGTCACAACATCATGTGGTGGAGCACTCAGATGCAGAAACAGGTAAATGTGACCCACAAACTCTCAAATTCTTACATAATCCCAAATAGTGTCCCAGCATTGCTTTTTTGCAGAAAAATTACACTGAGGTTGAGTTTGATGTGCTGAGTCCTGCCCTCATCCCTGCATCATCATGCATCATTTTGTTTCTCGTTCCTCATGTCTGTCTGATGGTCTTTCTCTCTCTCTCTCCCTCTCTCTCTCTCTTTCTCTCTCTGTCTGGCTCTTTGGCTTTGCACTGGATGACCTTTTTCTATGACTGCTTCCAAACAGACAGACACACCTGTGAGGTGGCCTGCTATGCTTGTGTGTTTGTGCCTTGCTAGACGAGGATGTGTGTGTGTGTGTGCGTGTGTGTGTGTGTGTGTGTGTGTTTGTGTGAAAGTGTATGCGAGTCTGTGTGTTAAGGGAGGGTGTCCAAAGGCTGCTTGGCATGACAGCAGGTAAATCCGCCAGTGCCTTGATCTGAAGCCTTTCTCTCCCTCAGAGCAGATAAGCGCTGATGCGTGCTGATAAGGCATCTGAAATATTTATAGTGTGTTATATCTTTGCACTCTCTGCTTCTGTCCCAGGGCTGTTGTGCCTCTTTCTGTATCATAAACCCTGCTTCTTGCTTTTAACCCTGCGTCCTATCCACCCTCCCCAACTTTGTGTTTTCAGGCCACCGTAGGGCTAAAGGTAAAAAAAGGAAACCTAAAAAGCTAAGGCCCAGCAAGGATTTATTGGCGACATAATAAAGTTGCACTCATTACCCAAAATCCACTGAAGAGCTGTGAAGGGAACAGGTAGGACTTTAGCAACATGGCGTTCTCTCACCTTTTGGCACTGCAATTGCCCTATCAGGGCACAGAGTGGCCTCCCAATCACCATCACCAATCACATCACAGCCAATCAGTGTGAGAAGAGGGAGGGCTAAGGCGTACCATGCTCTGTGCCGAATGCTGCATGCTAATTTTGAGGCCTGCTGAGCATGCACACCACATACAGTACATATGCTTTGTGTCACAGTTTCGTGCTTGTCGTGTGGTTGTGTGCACTGTTTTTGTTGTGTTATACAGTAACACCCATTGTATGTCACTGTTTCTTTCACGCCTTAAAATACACCCTTGCTTATTTCTTGTCATTACCAATTATTTTATTCACTCTCATCTGTCTGTAACCAAAAGAGAGAGGATAAAAAATGAAAAACAGAAGTTTTCTTGCCTAGCTCTCGGTCTTTTTCACATGAAATGACACATATTTTGACTGGACATTATGATGTGTGGTCTGATCGCTGTCTTTGAAATCTGGACAAACTTGATTCAGAACATTGTGGGTCTTGTGTGTGTTGTGTCAGCTTGTTTGAAATGCACGAGTTATGCAATTGGGCACAAAATGCAATAAATCATATTATTATCATGATGAAACCCACGTGTTGTGTTTGTGTAATGGTGATATTAATCTCAGCTTTCTCTCTCTCTCTCTCTCCCACAGTGGACGTGAGGTGAAACCAATCAGAACAAGGGACTTCAGCGTGGGAGGGACCTAAATAGAGGATGTCACCAACAGGAGACCTGCTCTGTCCTCTTCCCCACTGCCATGCGACCTTCGTTTCAAAAGGACAAACTTTTCTGTTAAGACGAGAGACTAATAACAAACAACAGACAAAAATGAATAAGATGCCAAAGGTGCTTTTTAAAAAAAAACAGTAACCAGTGATGATGACTTTGTCTGTGGAACGCCACCTACCCAGACGACTGAACCCTGCCGCTGATTAAGAAGAAAAGAGAACGATGTGGTAGCCCGGGCAAGGCAGACAGAGGCCGAAGGAAGGTGATGAAAGGGATTTGCGTTGAACATTTTGAGACTTTGTTTGAACAAGACGCACAACAGAAACAGCTATGAAACAGTTGGATCAAACTTTTGTGGGAATCCGGTGCTCAGACTCCAAAACAGCGGTGGATGACCTCCAGCTGGGCAACATAAAAGTGCCCTGCCCTGTTTAAATGACTCTTGCTTACACAGGAAGAGAGAAAGAGAGATAAAGGAAAAACAATGGAAAGAGAGAAAGAAAAAGACAAATGGAAGTTTTTTTTCTTTCTAAAAACTCCATGGAGTATCAAACATTTTGAGTTTTTGGATGTTTGCTCTGAGTAAAGAGGAGATCTTCTCTGAGACCCCTGGTGGTCTGTGACTTTGCCCACTTGCTATGTACAGTTAAATTTGAAAAGGAAGATGCGCCGCTACTTACAAACTATTTATATGTGTGGACGTTTGCTTTCTATCTCTTCCAGAACAAAAGAAAGAACAAAAAGATGTTTTAATAATTTTGGAGACATGCAAGAGTTCTGTGTGGTCCGGTTTTTTGTAACCATCAGTATCACAATCTCAACGTCTTTTTTTTTTTTTTTTTTGTTATTGTTGTCATCCATGTTTCTTATTATATTACAGTATATCTGAATGATGTCAAGTCTTGTTTATGGTTTGGATATATGTGTGCAAGGAGGAGATATGAGAGTCAGTACAGGAAGATGCTTTATTTTTGTTATGAAATATATTAAGCTTACTTATATCCAAGCAGGAATTATGTTTATTTCTTTTGTTGTGGTTGAATGCCTGTATTTAATCCATTGGAAAAGATGCAAAAATGTGGGCAGGAGGTGAAATAGACAGGGGAGAAAAGTCTGCCACTGCCCAGTCCATTATATTCACAAAAACATGCATACAGCACATTAAAGTATGTTCATGCCAATCACACAAAACATGTTAGAGCAACTGTAGTGTGCATGTATGCCAGAATGATCCCTAATTTCTCTCCTACATGAGGCTATTTTTCACTCTTAACATTGATAATGAAGATGCCCGCCCGCTCTGCTTCACAAGCACACATGTTGTTCCTGCAATGAACAAAGTCCACCTTAAAGAGTGAATGAGTGAGCAAAGCAAATCGACAAGCGCATGAATGGGCTCCTTGTTTGGTTAGGCTTTACTCCTCTGTTGACAGGAGAGCAAGTCTCTGATCACTCCACCCTGTGAAGGTACTGGCACCTTAAGCAGCCACATACCATCAGGACAGATGATGATGAGTGCTCAGAGGTGGCCTGACAACAGTACAGTGCTGGCCTGAACCCATGCTTCAATGGAACGAACAATGACTTCCTTAAGATTGTCCTGTAAAAGCGATGATGAATGTGTAACCGGGCCAACACATTACGAAAACAATGGTCGTCTTCCACCCCGTGTTCAAATGAGGAAGTCAAAAGCGAAAGAGTGAGTCACTGTGAAGTGAGTCAAGTGAACGTCAAACGAGAAAAGTCTAATTGAAACATGGCAGATCACACACAGCCCATCTGTGAATTAACTAACAATCAGTTGACTGGTGCTATATTTATAAGGCTGATGTTTCATCACTGCTTGCATTCACATCCATGTAAGATAGTGTTCTTAGCAAACCAGGGACCACGCTTAGAGCTATTTGATTAAAGAAAATGTCATTACATTAAGCCTTTATTACTTTTCTTTTGGCCTTCCATTGGATAAAGACAGCAATAATCATAATTTATATATTTATGTTTTCAACAATAAATATATTTCTGCTTATGAAATTGTTCACTGAATGTTGAGTCCCATAATTTGTTTGCTTTGTGTCTCAAGGATGGTATTTTAGGATAAATTTAGGTATAGAACGATGTCATGCAGCACTAAAGACAGAGACAGTCTAATGGGCACAAAGTGAGGTGATGGAACGTAAGAATTAAGTAAATCAGCAATATTAAACTATGGCAGAAGGAAAGAGGAAAAGAAACCTAGAAGTTAGAGGGACCACCCTGCACTTGAAAAAGCCCTTACCTGTTCCCTTATTAGTGACAGATTTTCGAGTAAATTTGATCCAACTAACTGTAATGTGCAGAAATGTGAAAGATGATGTTATTTTACATGAATGGAGTCCACATGTGTTGGTGCTACCGCAGGAGGCAGGACAGAAGCTGGATGTGAGGGTGGTGTATACAGGAAATGTGAGCTTTTCCAGGCTTGAAGGCTGAGCAGGAGCTGGGCTTTACTCCAGGATCCACCAGCAGCAGACGGTAGGTGCTGGGGGCTTTATTACTTTTCCCTGAGCAGCTCACCCTAATCCCAGGGCTAAGGGACATGAAAGTCTCCCTCCTCTGAAGAAAGGCAAAACATAAAAGAGAGAAAGGATCAGAGAGACAGCAGCTCTGCAAGCCAGTGGAACAGGGGATAAAGTGAATAAAGTAAAGATAAAAGGAAGAGCAGAGACTTGATTGATTTTATTGTTTTTATCTGACATTCACAGCTTCATTCATAAGGACGAAGTGAGGGCAGGATTGAGGAGTCAGTATAGTGTGTGCTGTGTATTCAGGAAATAGAGAGCAATATGTCATGGTAGGGAAAGAGGGAGGAGGAGGATGGAGCAAAGGAGAGAGGGGTGAAAATACCATAAGGAGTGAGAGTGCAAGGGGATGTATAGAGAGGAGTGAAAATGAAGAAAAGAGGGAATGAAGTGGACTCAGGATGTGGGTAATCGGCACCACGGCGAGAGGGGGCAGACAGGGCAGCACTAAGTGGACATGCTTTCATAAACAATGCCAGAGGGGGACAAGGGGGCAGACAAGGTGTGAAGAGGGCTGCTGAATGGGCTCTGTGTGTGTGCAGTTGAACAATAAAAAGAGAGGTCTCCCAGTGTGAAACATGGACCACTGGAATTTTGTGATTTGACTACCCACAATGCACAGGGTCAGAGTTCAGGGTCCAGGGGTCGTATGGGGGATGTTGCTGGTGGTGCAAAGTGGCGGATGCATTGTAAAGCTTTAATCACCTCCCTCCATTTCCATGTTTACTGTAAATAAATTGTACTTCTGGTGTGTTTACATTATTGGATATCAAACTAGATCTAATTGACAGAAGCTGATAGTTTACAGCCTCGACCCCCCTCAGAAGCAGCATCGACTACTTCCTTCCCAGATTACCGCTCTCGTAACCTTTGCTTCATTACTTACACCCCTCTTCCCTCTATCATCCTCCCTTTCCTCTTTCCCTCCATGTCGCCCTGTTATGTTTCTCCTCTCGGCCCCAACCTGTGGCCTCTGGGTTTTGAGGAAAGGCAGAGGACTCCTTTGAAGATGCCGACAGCCAAGTTTGTCCGGGGCCACAGGCATGAATGCACGTCTTTGTCCGCCGCTCTCTCACGTCTTCATATCCTGCCCCCGCTACACTCCTCATCCTCCCTGTGCCCCCCACAAACTTACACGGACACGCTCATGCCCTCGCCGGGGCCCCCATTGCACAAATGACCCCGCTAATTATGTATTTAAGGTATTTGGCTCCTGTGAAAACAGCTTTGGGTTAGCGGTGGAAGGTGGTGGGGGCGGTTGGGGAGAGGAGGGTGTGCAGGGACTTGGGGTGGTCCATGGTCTCATGGCTATCATTACTGCCCAGCGTTTTATGTAAACACTGGATTAGGGCAGCGAGGGTTGATTGAGGAGAGGATTGGAGGAGGTGGTGGAGGGGTTTGCCACAGGGGTAGGTGAGCGGGTCCCTTCTGAGTTTTGGTTTCTGGTTTCACCCCTGGGTGGCAGCCCCTGAGAAATGTTTTACTCATGTGCACACACATCTCACCTCACTCAGGTAATGGTTTATTAGCAACAAAGGAGAGATGAAACACATAAATACTTACCGATCTCCTCTCTTTATGATGTTCTTTTCTCCTTTGAAAATTCCTGTTTCCAAACTTTCTGGGGTCGTTTTTAAACCTTTACTTCCTCCTTGCCTGCAGGCCCAATTTAAAGGTAATGAATCACAGAACATGATGCAGCTCAATGTTTGTCCCTGGTAATTTTCACCTCATTCATTTCTGATTTCAACCCCTCCTTTCTCCCACCACATTTTGCCCTTCTTCTCTCTCTTTGTTAAAATGCTATGTCACAGTCCCATCACCTGTCACGTGTCCGGGCCACAACGAAGGATGGGGCTCCCTCCAAAAAACAGCTCTGAAACCTGATCGCTTCGTTTTGGATCTCCCAGGGGAAGGAGCTGTCTGATAGTTCTGATAAACCTGAGATGGACAGCAGCCTGCTCGGCAGCTTAGCAGGTTCCCATGCTGACACAGGACCCTTCTCTCCGCTTCAGCACCAGCGCTCTGTGTCTCTGTCACGTATGATATTCTTTTACTTAATCTCACTGAAGGTATTCTGTTTTGAGCTCCACAAAAGACAAGGAACACAGCCAAACAGTGCTGATTCATTCAACCCAGTGCATACAGGTTTTAATGGTAAACATTTTGGTATTAATTTATTCCTCGTCAAATCTGTCTTCATTTCTTTTAATTGACTGTGCCAGTGTCTGAGGAGGTTGAAAAAAAGCTACCTGGAAATCCTCACCAACTGATCAATTTGTACCTAATTTGTACTGTGTGGGTGAAGTGAGCCTGGCAGGGCCTCTATCAGGTCTTGTTAAATGGAGGGAGTGAAGGAGGGTGTGGCAGAGGAACTACTGAGAGTGTGGAGGTCTCTGGAGGGAGATAAGTCAAGATCTAATGGGAGCTGAAGTTTGTATGTGTTGTAATTACAAAGGGAGATGCATGGAGTTATTGCCCTACTAGTGTGTGTGTGTGTGAGAGAGAGGTAGAGTGTGTGAGAGTGCATGTTTTCCGATGGGAGCGCAGCTAAGGAAGCCAGTTTCCTTTTGCACATCAAATAAATCAAAAGTCTACAATTAGAAAGAAGGAGTGAGCTGTGTTTGGTTTGTGGGAAGAGAGGAAGAAAGCTTGGAATGTGTCACTGCTGGTGAGGAATGAGGAGTGTGTGCATGTGTGTGCGCGTGTGCGTGTGTGCGTTTATACGTGTGAGGTCGGGAGTAGCCGGCCCAGCCAACATTCTTGGGCAGCAGTATTATCAACTGTGGTTGAACCATTATCAGTGTTTACTTTGATCCAACCACCATCAGAGGAGTAATGGACTCAGCTGAACTCTGCCTCTTTTTCCTCTCAGCGAGTCTCGTCTTTAACATGATGATGTTCAAGATATTCTTTACCTCCTTATTTTAAACACAAGAAGGACTGGAGAGCTAAAAGTTGGTTTCATTAACATGCTGACTAAGTTATGTGTTTGTGTGTGTGTGTGTGTGTGTGTTTGTGTGTGTGTGTGTGTGTGTGTGTGTGTGTGTGTGCACGTGTGTGTGCATCCAACACAGACCATTACACTGATTCTGTGGATGAAAGCTGTTGAACCTTCTCTGAAGTGAGTCAAACACAATGGACTTAGCGCTCTTCTGCATCCCATAATTCAACAGTGAGATAAGACCACCTAGTTTTACAAACTTACTAATACTATGAAACACACACATGGTTGCACACACACACATGCACACTGCTCTCTTATCTTAAAAGCAACATTATTGTCAATAGAAAGGGAACACACGAGCGCGCACACACACACACACACACACACACACACACACACACACACGTGTATGTGTTCATGCAGTTTACATTCGGAGTGTGGGAATGACTGAAGAAGCAGCCAAACACCTACCTGTTTGATGGGGGTATGATGAGAGCATCACAGAACAGGCATTACACTGTTCACACCGGGTGGCAGGTGGCAGACACACCTGGTAATGAACCTGCACACACACACACACACACACACACACACACACACACACACACACACACACAAGACACAATCGTCTTTGATGAGAGGCAGGAGTCTGAGCTGAAGCCAGTTTGACGAAGTGGCTTCTGAGGGAAAGTCACGACAGAGGTGGAGGAGGGAGTAAACGATGGAGGGACGGCGGAGGAGAGGAAAGACTGTGAAGGGATCTCTGACAGCTTCGTTTGTTCTCTGTGTCGCTTCTCGCAAAAGTTTCTCTTTAAACTCTCTTTATGTTGTATTCTGACTTCATGTTGCTCTTTTGTTGCTCTGCATCTCTGTTACAAACTCTTGTTCTCAACCTCCTTTTCCTTTTTTTACTCCTAAGTAGTGCTACTTTTGTTATACTTTGACATCTTCACAGTTTTTTTTCCCATTTCTTTTTGCTAGGTAAGATGATGTCATTGCAGAGTGGGCGGACACACATGCATGCGCAGTTCGCCACTAACCTCACTGCTTTATATTCAGTGGTTTTTAACTGACCTGAATATCTCCGACATGACTTTCACCAAAGCTAATAACAGCAACAGGATAACTGCTACCAGTGCTGCTGGAAGTTGCCTGGCAATGTTATTGTCGCAGGATGAGAAACAGGCCCAGCAGTGGTCGGGAAACTCAGTGACCTGCATGCCAGTTTGACTGCACCATTTATGAGTTTAATTCAGGTTCAGTCATAACCCCTTCTCTTTCCCCCCATACACACCCCTCTGTCTTTCCCTCTCCCTCTTTAACTTGCTTTCCATGAGCTAAGCAGCATGCGAACACCTGCTATTTTAAATGACATACTCATTGTCGTGCAGAGCTGGAGGTGTAAATCATTGTGGGCCACTGCGAGAGGCAGCCGTGCGTGTACACTCGAACCTAAATGACTGCACCTCCGACCCGCTAACGGAGAAAGGACGGCAAAACAGAACATGAGCTCAACGTCCAGGAATTCACCTTTCACTCCCCCTTCTTTATTTAAGCTCGACACAACAGCAGACACACCGCTATGGAAGCCTTTGTAGATTGTTCAGTAGCTGCTCCACGTTGTCTTTGCTATGGCGCTGTAGTGTGTGTCCTGCTGTAAGAACTCTGTTGGTCCAACTGCTGTTGGACCAACCAACCGACATTGTCATCCCTGTTGCTTAAGAAGTCCAGGCACCTTATTAAACCTTGGAATAACTGAATTAACTCAAAATAATGTGAAAGTGGAAATGGTGGAAACATATAGTTCCAGATATACAATGTAATATTAAAAATGACAAAACATGCAGAGAGTTTGTTTACTTTAATTTTATTTTGAATGTAAAATGTTCAGAAGGCCAGAAAAGGGTTTATAGTGAGAAATGAGTAAAGCATTGGTTGTGAACATTTATGCAGTTCTAAAACTACAAAAGAATGATGTATGACTTTTTTTTATGGGGGAAAACTGACCAAAATAAAGTAACAATCCCAAATTACATGAAACATTTTTTTTACTTACTGCCAACGGCTCCACATTTGGCCAGTTTCTGATTTTTTACAACATTGTGTTTAGCAGATGCTGAGTTCTACTGCACGTAGTGAAACACACTGGGGAAAACATAAATCCCCCAAATAATAGTGCAAAATAAGCTATTCAATTACAGACGTTGGAAGTAACTATAAATAATTATTTATTCTTCTACTTTAAGAAGTTGCAAAAGCAAATGGGTGTTATATGCACAAACACACATACATAGAAACACAACAGTTGATACTCTCCTCAATGTGGACTTAATGGCAGACAATAGGATGTACATGAGCGAGTCTGTTTGAGGTGATATGTGTATGTGACTGTGTGTGTATTCACAGAGCATGTATGTTATGTTGTGAACAAGTGCAGAGCAGCGGGGGGGCTGCGAGGCCGTGGAGAGAAGTGGTCTCTATAAAGAGCTCAGTAATCCCCAGCTGTGCTGCAGGGAGGCCATTCTCTCATTGTAGCCACGGACACTCACACAGTGAAAAAATGCTTTGTCATCATTCATTCATTCTTTGTCATCCTTCCCTGTTGTTACACTGCTAATAACTTCTCTACTTTTTCTAAACTGGACCTTGAATCGAAAGTTGAATGCATTGCTATCAGATGGAGCTTCATTCATTTAAACTGAGATAGGGTGCTCAGTGTTGGACACATTTTAGTAACATTTTACAGCAATGAGTTGTTTAAGGGATTGCAATGTGATATTCAGTAATTGACAGTTAATAGATTCCAATAACTGAAATCTGGGAATTCTGTAGCTTTATTGTCAAGAAGACAAATAAATAGGATTTGGAGTGCTCAGACGTAAAGTATAGAATGGATTAAATATGAATACATATTAAAGAAATCTAATAAAAAAAAGTTGCTCTTTAGTCAGGATATTCAGGTGACATACATTTATCAATAAAGTAAAAGAAAAGCTTGATTACATGAGCTTTTTCATACTGTAATAAAGCTCCTTTCGTAAAGTTTGCTGATGACACAACACTGGAAAAATTATGGATAATGGGATGAGATGGAGTAAATGCGTAAAAAAAAAAAAAAAAGAATGAATGTGGTCTCTGGGAGTATATAGCATGCACATTGTAGAAGACCTAACCCGGACACTTCACACCACCTCTCTTGACTCCACATGCTCATATTTAGCCCATTTGTAGCAGCAAATATAACCTTTTCGGTGTAAGCATTCTTATAAATGCTTTCCACTTTATATATGTGATGTATTGTATTTAAAAATACAAGAAATATATTGTTTTTGCGCCATTTTACAAGACTGAATCAGAGCTGCAGTGAAAGTTTATGTTGGAATAACAGAACAACAGGGATTAGGTGTAATTGTGGTGAAAGAAATGCCTAAGGGTGTGTGCTATGAGAAGTGCGAGACCGTTGATAATGTCATTCTGTTTTTTCCTTCTACGTCCTGATATAATCACTCCAGTATTCTTTTATTACCAAGCCTCTAATGAGATCACTCCCCACCACAAGTAAAAGCAGTGGCTTTGTCTCTGTGCACAACAGCTTCAACCCGTTCAAAGTCCCATTAAAAACAGATTGTGCTGTTGCTCAGCCTGACTCCTGAATTCCATTAGAAACACCCCACTGAAGTAAAACAGTCATTAGGCGAGTGAATCAGCTTTAGTAATTAACTCGCTCTCCCACTGCCAGTCATTGTGTTTATCGTTCTCTTGAAGAAAATAGCCCTCTGGGGCCCAAAGCGGTGGGACGCGAGTTCCTCACTGATGTAATGTTTTGGTTTACCTGCAGTCCCGCGGGCAGGAAGTGAGAAAGAGCATTTAGATGAAGTGTGATAGGAAAACAGGAAGTTGAAGTAAAATAAACAGAATTTTGGGTAGATAGCTAAATTCCCTCAAGCCCATACAGTTCCAACAAGGGACTTCATTGTAGCGGAGGCCTTTTGATTAAACAAAGAATAACACCACAGGTTCCCAAACTAGGATTACTTTAGTGATTACTGTGCTTGTGTGGTACACAGTAATAGTGTTTATTTAAAAGATTTAACCTCCCATTAGCTCAACATGTAAATGTGGAATGTGAAACAGAACCAAAATAACTATATACTGCACATGTTTACGTACCTGAAAAGAGCTTAACCCCTTTCCTCTGTCCTTTAAATGAACATCACATTCAGATGGATCAAAAAACGCTTTCTGTCCACTTTGCTGGCCAACTCCAGTTAGTTTGATATACCCTATCGTTCTCAAAGTTCAACATTTTTAATGGAGCTGAAACTAAATAATGCTCCCTTTTCACGCTGAAGTTTTCCTTTCCCCACCACCCGTATCAAAGAGCTGGCCTGATTCTGTCGGCGCTGTCAGTGCTTCAAAGGCTGTGTTTCAGAGAGGGGCTCTATGACGTCCAGTGGCAGTGTTTCAAATCACCTCTGGTGCAGTAGATATAAAGATAGCATTCATCTATTGACTGCTTTATGTTCCCACTGTGGCACAGATAACTACCTTACTGTCCCAGGACAACAGGGCCTGTGTGGACCTTTGTTGCTCATATGCCAGTGGCGCAAGTGTGCATTACAGCTCTAAGTTCATCCGAGACATTGAATGCTGAAGAGCTGGTGTGTATATGAGAGTCGGGGAACGACAATGATAGCATGTTTGCACCAGCGAAACCAATACCGCAACAGGAAAATGCTAATGTGTTTGATAATTTGATGATGTTACAGGCTTGAGACATTTGTCTTGGAGCCAATTAGGACAATGGTACTTTTTTTTTAAGACAAAGCTTTTCTCTAAGCCTCCTATGTAATGATATGTAAGAGGAGAGGAGGATGAGAAAGAGGTTAAGTGAGAGAGCGTGAGAGAGAGAAAGTGGAGGAGAGGAAACCAAGGAGAGGGTGAAGAAGCTGATAGAGAAAAGAGGGCAGAGGGAGGAGAATAAGGAGATTCAGAGTAGAGATACAGGCATGCACTGTATATCAGGTATGCAATTTAATTCAACTGCCGTATTCAATCAATCAGATCATTCAGGAATCAGCTTTTGCGAGTTAAAGAAAACAGCAGAGAGGAAAGTGATCGTTGTGCATGTATGTGTTATGAGATGTGTGTTTGATATTTTGCAGCAGCCTTGGTTCTGTTGAAATCTGTCCTCCTGTTGTTGGGTGAGTTTCTGCAGAGTTGATGGAGAAGCGAGATAGACAAACAAACAGCGGGCATGTCCACACTGCTCTCTCTCTCTCTTTTTTTTCTCTCCCTCCATGTCGATCTACGCTCTGCGATAACACACAAAGATCAGAAATGAAATCCCTGAATTACTGGCAGCAGCAGCAACATTCTCTTCCTCTGTCTCTTTTCATCTCTTGTTCCCAGACTGAGAACAAATGGTCTCATCAGGCTCTGGTGAGGCACAAGCGTCTGTTTGTGGGTGCCAGGCTTAAGTGCGGGTGGCATGCTCTTTCTGAGCAGCTTTGTTATACTGCGGTTGGTGCTACAAGGTGGCATTGCGTGGTCTAATGTGTAGAAGAGTCACATAAGTCTTCTGGTTAACCTCAGAGCTTTTACACAATGGGGTTGCTGCACTGATTACTTCATGCTATGGGAATTTGTGTGTCTGAAGATTCACTTAAAAATATACTCAAAAACATCTGTGACCCCCCAAAACGATGTTATAATGTTTTCTTAATGTATGGCAATGAGGTTTTGTTAGACATCAATTTTCTGGTCTGTTGTCTCAAGAAGATTCATGTGCATCTAAGGAGGGATAAAAGTGGTGCCGTGGTGAAAAGAGCCAGGAGGATTAAGGAGGTAACAGATGGAGCTCTTGAAGGAGAGAAGGTCAACAATTTTGGGGGCAGAGACAGACAGAGAGTCAAGTAATGTCGTTGAGCACCTGTTTGTGTTGCAGGTCGCAGCACCATTGAATGCTACTTTGTTAAATACCGGCCTCTCTGACCTGTTCAGTCGCTAATAGCATGGGAGGACAACAAAGATCTTTATTCAGTCGGTCCTTTCTATTCTTACACCAGTATTCCAGTTTTACTAATGTTCTTCAAAGTTGACAGCTCAATATTCAGTGGGTGTTGATTCAAATTTTTAAGCTCCCCCCCTGTGAAAATAGCTCTTGACAATGAGTCCAAAAACAATAACAGAGGAAGCAGACGCCAGATAGCCCAAGGAAGATTTTTTCCTTTTTCTATTCTGGAGTGTGACTTCGCGTGATGAGAGATCAAAAGCAAACTTCTGCAGGCTCAATGGAGTTACAGAGGTGGCATTGTGCGAGTGCATGGCCCTTCTAGCAAGACTGGCTGTTTGGTGCCGGGGGCCCGCGTGCAGCAAGCGCTGCCTTTGTGTTGCCATATGAAACAAATCTCACTGTGACAGGCCAGTGCCGGGGAATTCACTGCTGCTGTGGAAGCTCAAGTGCCATGAACGGCACCATCACCATCAGCCAGCCAGTGACCTCCCTGGTGTCACAGAATCTGAAATTTCCACAATTGCGGGCCTTAACTTCCTTGTTCTTCATTTTAATATCATTGCCAGGAGTTGCAGCATGTCTCCACGGTGTCAGCATTGTGATTCATATCCTGTTGTACTGGAATGCACTGTTGACTCTGCGTTGTGGTCTGCTTTTCACCGAGGTGGCAATATGACCGCATGTCTTCTGTGTCTCTCTCAGCTCTCAAGGAGCTTAATGAGTTACAGCTTAAGTGTTTTCTCGCTATTGATTTAAAAATCCAAATCAGCAACTTGACTTGCATCTGAAAACTTCCCAGGGGATGAGGTCACAGCCTTTTGTTTTCATGTCAGGGCTGTGATGGGGAGCCGGGCCGGTCCACCCCACATCTACCAACAATCCCAGTGTCACCTCATTGACCTCTCACCTCCGACCCCTGCAAAATAGTGGGGTCACTGTGCGACAGACAGCGGCTCCTGTTGTTACAAACAAGGCAGCAAGGCGACTGTGGCATACAGCTCCCTAACATTAACATAGATGCACAGCTGTGCAGACACACAGGGTTTCTTCACTGACACACATACACAAAATCACTCCACAATACCTGACATACCTGCTTAATCGCTTTATACTCTGCTGTTGCATCGCAGGGTTTCTCTTTGAGAAGTGAGAAGGAGCTGTTGAAAGCTTGTCTCGCATGTAATTTTATAAGGTCATTTGCTCAGATTCCATTCTTGAGCAGAGCGATTTTATGTCTCAGATATCCAGGTGTAATGGCCGCTCACAATAGCTGCCAGTTGCCCCGGTGTAAAACAAAACTTTCTGTTTACAATCTAAAAGAGAAGAGACAGACAAACAGGAACATTCAGGATGATGTAATGAAAGAAAAAAGGGAAGTAGGCGCTGGTTTGTGCATACTTGCGTATAGTCATCCTCAGTGAATCTCACAGAGGACTAATAGGTCACAGTGAAGGAAGAGTATCATGATAACGAGAAGTGTGAAATAACTTCTCCATCTTCTCTTTCTCTCACCTCTTCTCTGCCCTTCTGCCTCTTTGCTTCCAGCCAATCAGATATCCTCTCTTCTTGTTTCCTCCCTCATATCCTCTGAGGGCCTCACAATCTCCCTTTTTTCCTTTTCTTGTCGTATTTCAATTTTAATTCCCTCTCTTTTGAGCTGCATTATTTCTTATATCAACCTGTTGCCTCATAGATCTGTCAATAATTTCTTCCTCTCTCTGTCTTGTTTTCTTTTGCTCGTAAACAGAGCAGAGAGAAGCAACGACCAGAGTCTCCTTGAAGGAATTTCCCTCACTCAATTTCTCTCTTTCAGTCCCCCTTTTTTTCCTCCTGCTTTTGGCTGCTCTCCAGACAATTTTAACACCCATCATGACATGCTGGGCATCGTCCAACAGATGCCCTTGAGGAGGACATTCCTGTCTGGCACAACTCCTCTTTTCACGCTATTTATACTCAAATATCTGAGTACTGCACTGATAACAGTACATCATGCAACCAGACCATTGTTCTCAAAATAAAAAGGGAACACATTCTTCTCACATGGTAGCATTACAGAAAGGCAGTGCATGATAATAAAAAAACTCTACATATTGTTTCATACTTGTACACGACACATTTGTGGCACAATGTTAATACTTGTTATTGTCATATCAAGGTTGATAAAGGCACAGATTATTTCTGAATTGTCTTCATCATCCTTTTGGTAACTTGCCATTTTATGACCATTACCAAGTTATGGCTTGATTTGTTTAAGTTTTTTTTTTTTTACCTTCATCTTACTGAAGAGGAATGAACCTTGGGGTAAGGACAGAATGTACCATTATCACAAAATGGAGAGGAAAGTCAAGAGTGTTCTAAGAAATGCTCATTTAAAAAAACACTGGAGCTATTTCTTTCATATAAAGAGCCTCGTCAGACTAATGCTTTTTAAATCCACTCACTGTGCAGCTCTCCTGCTTCAAGAAGCTCCAGTAAAAAGATCGGCAGGAGGGAGAGAAAACAGTGTTGAAACTGACAATTTGCTTGCCTGGTTTAAGCTAATTCAGGCACATTTCACATGAAGTGTGAACTCTTGCCTCATCAAAAACAACGGTGTTAGTAGTCCACTAAATATCATTCACACCATAAATGAAGGACCTAGGGGATGTTTTTCTTCTCCGTCTAAAATTAGCCTGCACATATACACCAAATGTATATTAGTTTGTCAGCTGGCCTTTGGAAAAACATAGACTCAGTGCACTTGTGTATTTGTTTTTGGTTTGTGCATGCTTGCCTTTCAATCCATACTTTATGACCATGATCAGGTTTAAAAGCGACTACTTCACATGTATAAAATTAACACCTGTGGGGTGCAGAATGCCTCCACTATTGCTGCATATCAACAGGATCAAGGCAAACAGAGAGTGACACCTTTGAGAGCTACACTTAGAAACACTTAATACTGTCATCAAAGCCGGTGCTGGGGTTGGATGGTCTCACTGTGAAGCTGTGCAAGTGAGATGAGAAGTGGAAATGGACAGAGGGGATGGTGTAAGAGGTTAGTTGAGGACTGTGTGGACCAGAAAGCTGTTGAGAAACAGCCCCCCTTAAAGGGCTCCTGTGTGCAAACATGTGTTATGATGGTCAGCCACCTGTGCACACCTGACCGTAGCGTGTTTGTGCGTTTACGCAAAAATAAACTAGTAACATCTTCTACGACCCTTCCTATCTACATTGCAACACAGTGATTCTAAAGGCACAGCCTATAGGTGCTGTATAGCCTATGCTGTATTTTTCAGGGGGCATTTTCACCTTCAGTTGACAGTAACGAGTGATTAGAAACATAGGAAGAGATAAACATTTAATTCAAATACTGCGCCATTTCCCGCACCATTGTTGTTTATGTAGCCATGCAGATAGTTTGTTTTGTCGTGAAAGTAACCAGAATTTTTGTTTGTGGTGCTTATAACAAGACAAGAGACTTCCACCATGATGGCAGCTGTGTGAGGCTGTAGGCACAGCATTACTCTGAGCTAAATGCTAATGTCAGCATGCTAACATACACACCATGACAATGCTACCATATAGACGTTAGGCAGGTTTAATGTTTAACATGTTGAACATCTTAGATTAGCATGTCAGCAACACTTGTAGATTAGCACTAAACAAGTTTGTTTTTTAGTTTTGCATGCATTTGATTCAAGTATTGGGAAAATTGAAATTTTGAGCTGATGATGCTGCAAAATGAAAAATGTTCTGATAGACTGTCTGACAGTGCTATCCATAGAGCCATGCTGCTAGCATGAGGAAAAAAAATAACAGCTACTTCCTCTCCAGGAACACAGCCCTGTTACTTAGAACACACTATCAACAGTTTTCATTGGGATTGTTTTTATTAGCGAGTACATCCAATAGATATCCTGAGAGAGCCGATATCTCAAAACCTGGGCAGACAAAACAAAACTACCTGCATGGCTTCATACCACTAGGGGTAAGCGAGAAAATGTGTTTCAATGTAATTTGGGTGACTTGACCCTTTAACCTTGTAAACTCCATGAAACATTTTTCTGTGAACTCCAAACCAACATGCTTCCTCCTCTGTGATTAAGAGCTGAGAGGTGGACTGAGGAAAGACAAGTTGTGTGCATTTTTAACAGGGGTTAGGAGGAAGGTTCATAGGTCGACGAACTCCACCAGCGTGACCATCTGAAGTCTGTTCTCTGAGGCTGTTGTTTGGATTTTAGACGGAGCACCTGTTTAGGGTGGAGATACGCAGACATTTATTGACATTATTCAAACAAAAGTTTATCTTCCTATTCTCATCTTCAGCATTCATCCTTCTTTGAAAGCGTTCATAATTGAGCTTCAGTCCAGGCCAGATTTTCTCTCAGTTTATACAGCAAGCGGTGAGCGTCGACGGCTTTTGGGTTTATCCAAGGCAGCCGTTTAAAAGTACAGGACCACAGGCGTAAAGCTGTCAACATGTGGACACGGTAGTGGAACACAGCCTCGCCTGTCCCCACAGCAACTTTATAGGAATGCTTAACGCCCCCCACCACCTCAACATATCTGTCCTCTGTATCGTATTTTCCCCTGGCCAGGCTGCTTAATATGCAGGGTGTGATTTCCCCCCGCATTCCTCCAGATAAATCTTCACTTAGGATCTTTCTAGAACAAAGCCGTTAAGACTTGTTGGGAAATCTCCACTTTCATCTAGACGCTTGCCCACCTATGTGTGGCGTTTTAAGTTGTTCGTACTAATATCAGTTTACCCATGAAGGATATTTGCGCTGTTGATATGAGCCACTTAAGTTGTCTGCGTGTGTCGGTTTATGTGTAGAGACAAAGTGAGAGGTTTTTCCGCCTCTTTGTAGTGTACAAGATGGGACGGGCCAGCCTGTCGCCATGTCAGTGATGAGCCTTTGATGTGTGATTAAAGGAGTGATGAACACCTTTATGTAATCAGCTCCAACGTTTGACAGCCTGCATCCTACAATGCACCACTTGTGAATGAAGATTTTAAAACATTATTATTATCCTGCCTGTGCTTTCTGATCATCTGTTGGTGCCCTCCTTGTATGCTGGCAATGAAGATACACAGTTACAAAGCTCAATTGTTAAGTGTGTCTCTGTCAGACAAATTATTGTGTCGGCTTTCCAGGATTAGTCAGGTATGGGATCAGCAAGCGACATACACATAGGGGTGCCTGGGTTGGTGGCATCAAACACACAATTGTTCCCCTTCGTGGGCTTTCCAAACGGTTCCTCAGAGAGGGATAGGAAATACAAAAGTGCTGCCTTACACCCTTTGCAGCGTAATCAAAGCAACAATCATAACCCTGGCAGTCTAATAGCACAGCGATAGCATGTGATAGCATCAGAGGCGGCTTTTTTGAAACGCCAGCCTAGGCCTAAGCCTCTCTATCAATATGGACATCAGCCAGAACCCGGCTATGCAGCCACGCCAATTTTGTTTTACTTTGTTCTCCTGCTACTTTCTCCATCCCGTATTTATTTTCCTGCTTGATACTCTCACTTTAAAGCGGAGTGACACACAAGCTGGGCTTTCCAGCACAGGTTTCCTGTGTTTGGAAGAGGGGGGCAGGGATATAAAAACAGAGAAAGGGGTGAGAAGGTCACACGAAAAGAGGGAAAAAGGTTGGAAAGTGTGGAGGTTAATTGAGAGCTAAATCTGAGGATAGACCTTTCTATTCTGCCGTTTAAAGTTCAGCCTATGATCCCAGGAAGAGTCCACACTACTGTGGCAATAGGATTGGTACCTGAGTAAAAAAAACAAACTGTTAAATTTAATTTCATGAAGCTAAACCATTCTTGACATTACCCTTACGTAGAGCAGCTGAGTTAAGAAAGTAGCAATGTAATGGCTGGGTGCGTTGTAACGAAACCCCGAAATAACAAGACAGCTCAAGCATGAAGTCACACTCCATCACCTATCCCAAAGACTATACAAACAAGATACTACCTAGTTTATCTCCTAAACATGGCGACAACAGAGACGTTGTCAGGCAACGACCACAGCAACCGTATCTGAGAAATGGCACTGGACTCCACGACGTTATCAGCTCTAGATGAATGATATCACACTTGATAGAGAGATTGTAGCCACCTGGCTTGTGGATAGTGTTAAGGTGTTACGGCCCATTTAAGGAGGAGCACAAGAGACATCTTTGTGTGCTACAAAGTGGGGGAGACTGGGAACATGATGCTGTCCAATACCAACAGCTTTAAGGCCTAGAGACAGTTAGTCAAACTCAAATAACTCCTCAAAATATTATGTAAAAATAAACATCACAAATTATGCAGAAAATGATACAAAATATTTTTTACAAGCTGTATTTTGTTTCAAACTTGATTACCCTCACAAGAAAGAGCATTAATGGAAGAAGCATGACACTAGCTGTGTTTCCATTCACATATTTGTCTGTCCATTTGTAGAATTGCATAAGGAAAGCTGTCTGGAAACATTTTGATAAAACTTCCTCAATTGCGAGTTCACCTTTTAAGCTTGCTTCTGGTGGTTTTTGGTTAGGTTTAAGGAAACATCATGCTTTGGGTTAAAATGTCTACTTCTCATCTCATTTCGATGCAGACTTTGTCACTCAACAATAATGTCACCTGACTTCCTCCCTAGAAGGCTTTGCCACTTGAACATAAACATGTGTCTTTTGGGGGGTTGTTTTCTCACCAAATAGTTTTGTAACCTGAACCATGATCTTTTTCTCAACTCAATTTATGTCATTTTTGCACCTAAACCTAACAACTCTGTAACCAAAGAGGTCGCAGATCAGAAAATGCTGACATTACCATTAACTGAGAGGCACTGGGAACCTCTTTTACAATACAGATGGGAGTGATGTTGTTCTTCATGAGCAAACAATTTTCTGCCAAAGTTATAACCGTTTTCACAACTGACACTTTGCTAGGCCCCGCCCCTGTCAAGCTGTCAAAGCCACCCTGGAGACCACACTGTAACTAACTGCACTCCCTGCATGAGACGCATATTGTCGGACCCTGGCTGATGTTACACTATGATTGGCCAGTCAGCGTTTGAGCGGCGAGACTCAGAGACTGGTCAGTTGGGTTATTACCTGATCCATCTCAAGGTCAAACTTAAAGCAGAACACATTGTTGATGATGTGGATGGTTGGATATGTTTTTCTCAATCCCATCCCACAAACGTCCAGCCCTCTCCTTACATCCCCCCTCAGTTTACTCATCCAAATTATGCAGACAGCGTTTTCTCAGAGGGACAATTTTATGTCTGTCTGTCTCTTATTTGGACCAAAGACTGAAGATATCCCTCTCATGATGCACCACGGACTTGTTTTTCTTACTCTCGTACCACATGAGGATGCAATGGAGTAACAAAAAAGTGAACCAATTATAAAAATATTGTGGTACTAATCTTAATAAATATCCAGGGATATCAGGTACAAAGGCACCATTGTCATCATGGGAAAATGATGGCTCTGCGCCGTTTATTTATGTCTAGAAAAGAGGTCTAATAATCGTCTGGCTTTTTGTTGGTATGAAACTATTCCATTAGTCTTCAAATGTCAAAACACAGAGGAGGTATAACATTACCGTCTGCAACATCCGCAAGCAGAACAACCATACACACACCCTCATCTCCTCTCCTCTCTTCTCTTCTCTTCTCATGCCCCTGTTTCCTCCCACACTCCCTCCTTTTATCACTTTACCAGTCACATTACATGATATTCTCCGTCTCCCTCATGCTCTTTGTTGCTTTGCCTTAAACTACTTCCATACAACCGTACACCACTTTTATGTGTTGTAATTATTGAAAATGGTCCCAGTCAAGAACTACTGTTCTGTAACAAAACCCAGTATTGGTTCAACTTGCACTCTCTATAATATATCCACCACCTGCAGTCACTGTTTTTCACATGCCCAAATAAGTGTTTTCTTCCTCCTTTTCTGAATGACAACTTCAGGCAATATTTCGGAGTCTTTCCTGTCCTTGATGTTTGAAAGTCATCGCTCCAGTTTGAAAGGAAAGGAAGTGGAGAAAACTGAGGCCTGCTGAGGCAAAGAGGTTTTTGTTTTTAGCAAAACTATAAGACACAGGAGGAAGGCAGACACACTGAGGAATGTCATTACTGTGCAAAAACCTGCTTACGTATCCTAATCCGCTCCAAGATGTTAGTCAACACCTATCAATTGCAAGCACACTGATACTGTACAGATGGGTTTGCACACAGACAAACACAGGGTTGAAGAGGACATTTCTATAAATTACTCATTCGAAACTTCTGGGGAGGAAATATCAATTGTGTCTGAATCACTGATTGAATTCAGATGGCAAAACTCTACAGACGTGTTGTTGGTTAAGTCGTCTGTAAACCGACAATAACTAATAATTGAAAGGCTTAGCTAATAGAAGAAACTTTTTTTGTCCCTTATGTGTGTGTTTGGAGGATCATCTCACAAAATTCATGAATCGTCACATAAGATGTAGAAAAGTCTTATGAGAGTCTTGTAACATTTGGAAACAGAAGTCCTCCAAGAAACACAAGGCTCACACAACCAAACTTTGGGGTCTGGTTTGATGGATAGTATTGGAAGAGCTTCCTCAATGCATTCCTGTTCTGGATGCAGCGAGCCATGAGACTGCTGTGGATGCGCAATAGTGTAAGACAAGACTTTGACAGTTTCCATTGCACCTACTAGCCCTGCAACCAAAATAAACAGACTCTTAGTCGAAGATTTTGGACAGACGAATTATAGGAGATCATTCCAAAAATAAATGCTATTCACAGCCGAGTGTATGTTGTGTATTAGGCTGTTTTTTGCTGACATTTAGAAACATTGAGACCGAGCAGGAGCTGGTATCTTTTCACTAAAATGACAGCAGGGACATAGGTATGGTGGGAGTGCGTGTGATTGAGTGGCAGTGAGCCGTGACCAACACAGAAAGACAAGCTGAAAAACGGAGAAAGACAAGAAGAAGAGGGAATGTGATAGGTGCGACGAAATCCACAGCAGATACACGGAGTGTGTAACAAAGTAAGAAAAGGGGATGAAGGGATGAGAGTGAGAAAAGAGGGCAGATGAAAAAAAGTAACAAAATAGTGACAAAATCAACAAAGTATGAAAGGCAGATAGAGAGTGTGTGCGTCTGCCAGTTTTTTTTTCAGGGTTGTTATATGTTTTAGTTCACAATCAGCGTGTCGCAGTGTCTCAGCCAGTCTGTTCTGAGTAAGAATTGTTTACAGCTGTCGAGATAACATCAGCAAAACACATCTGTGGACTCACGCTACAGCCCTGAGCCACCTCTCTACTCATGGTTACTGTCTCTCTCACTCTCTGTCTCCGTCATCACACAGGTACA
Organism: Ophiodon elongatus; assembly: GCA_016806645.1. NCBI lineage: Eukaryota > Metazoa > Chordata > Actinopteri > Perciformes > Hexagrammidae > Ophiodon > Ophiodon elongatus. The sequence goes on from JACSYO010002129.1 coordinate 2,491,515, forward strand.
AAAGTGCTGCTTTAGACATTACATAAGCCTGTTAGAGATGACTGCGGGTAGTGCATCACACTTCAAAAATGAGATTCATGTTGTTTTTTGATGACAGCACACATGGTTGGCTAAAAGGTCTTCTGCCCTATTGTGAGTAGACACAACAATGTTTTGAAAGATTATTATTATTAAGTACATCTACGTAAGTACTATACTTAAGTAAAAAAAATAGTTAGGTACTGGAGTACTACTTGAGTATTTCCATTTTATGCACCACTACAATCAAGAGGGTACATTTTTTTATATTAAAATACATATAACTCCACTACACATATTTTTTAAATACATTTATTTTACTGTTACTATAGTTACTTATGAATAGATATTTTACATAAAAAATATATGATAAGCTTACAAAATATGATCGACTGTTACAGATTAAACCACCCAACAGTATAAGAAGTTAGAATTAGCTCCACCTCAACCAACCACAGCGGTAAAATGATACTTATAAATGATGCATCACTAACGACTCGTACTTCAGGGTGCAATGTGTGAGAGTCAATGGAGAAAGGTCCCCCCTCTGTGATGTTAACATGGGGATAGTCCAGGGGTCAATTCTAGGTCCATTGCTATATCTATATCAACAACCTACCTGCCAGATGTATGCCGCTGATACGGTTATTCATACATCTGCTAGAACATCTAGCAAAGCTGCTGACTGGCTCACTGAATCCTTACATAATGTATCCAATGGCTTGAGTCCTCACTTAACACTGAATATAAAGAAAAAACAGTTTTTTTAATCTCAATGACACGAAAATGAAAGATTCATGGTAAAAAAAAAGAATGAGGTCATCAGTGAGTTTAACAACATCAACTACTTAAGAATCATCTGGAAAAGGGATTAGCTACACTTAAAGCAGTGACATGTCAGCATTTGAGAAGGATCATGGCTAAATGTTTAAATGCATTATTATGAGTTGTACTGACATATACTCATATAATGTTTTTTAGATTAGAGCCCCTCATTTACTGTACAATTACATTTATTCTTGTCTTCTTCAACCATCAGTTTTCCTCTGTATCGGGACATATTAATGTGCTCATTAATCTTGAATAAACCCTGGGCTTTCCTAACCCAATATGTTCTGCTGTCATGGGTCCTTCGCCTCACTTTTTTGTAATTTTCTTTTCATCCTGTCTCCACTCGCTTTCCATCCAGGTATGACATCTTCGCTCCGCGCATGTAGGCTCTCAATCTGTCCACACGCTGTCTGTGGGCTGAGGATGACTTGGGGAACTACCCCTCCACACTTTGATTACCTGAACAATTTTCATGTGTGCTGGCTGTTGCTTCAGAGCTGCAGATGAAAGAGACCCAGAGAGACACACTAGGTGTGTGGGATCAGCATGCAGCTTAAGTGTGTGTTTTTCATTTGACTTGGATACAATCCAGGTCTGTCTTCTGTCATCATTTTCTGCTTTGTTTCTCCTGTGTTTGATATGTTAGTCAGCCTGTATTTCTATTCCATATCTCCTCTGCTGTCTCTCATATCTTACATTTATTGGGTCTTTCTCTGTGGCTGTCTCTCTTCATCCTTCTTTTCTAACTCCTTTTTTCTGGTAATAATCAGTTTTCTCAGAGTTTTTCTTATCTTTTTAATAAACTACACTTCCACAACTATCATAAGCTTTTTATGCTCCAATTTATCTTAATTTACTCCACAACATTTCAACCTGTTTTGATTTTCAGACTGCCACTTTAGCCCTGCAGGATTTCTTTCAGCAAATGGTTACTTGTTTCTGCCCCCCCCCCGCCCCACACACACACACACACACATTTGCCTCCTTTACCCCATGTCTTTTGGAGCTGTAACGATTATCTATTGGTGGGGTTGAGCCATAGGCCTGGGCAGGCTAGAGGCAGTAAAGCCTGTTATTCTTTCCTCCCCTCTGTCTGGCATGTGTGGAGAATGGAGATTTGGAGCCTGCACCGCTGTAATTTCAGCCTGTCCATCTGAGTCGGTTGACGGGAGTGGGAAGGCGAGCCTGGTTCTATGATAAGGGGAGGGATGGAGGTGAGAAAGGGCATTCACCGCTTTTTGTTCTGCTTACAGAGAAGCTCAGTAATCCTTCACTTCGCCTGACCCTGCCGACACCTACAGAATGTGGTTTGCCCAGAAGAAGGCGTGAAAAATGGAAGAGTGCAGAGCAAATCATGTATATTTATGTCTGCAGCGTGTGTGAGTCCTTGTTTCTGTACATGCATGCAGCACCGCCATGCATCTTCACTGAAGTGTAATACTGTAGCTTCAAAGAATTGTGAAACGGTCTGTGCTGCTGAAGCCAGACTTTTCAAAAGATAGTGTCAGGTGTGTGTAGCCAAAATCAACAGTCAGAACTGACAGAAAAAGTAGAAGAGTTTCTTGATGAAAAAAAAACGAATCAATTTATTACATGTTTCAGTCAAATGAACAGTGACAGCACAACCTAAAGACCATGTAGTTCTGGAGACATAAATAGGCTATCTGACGAACAGCAATAACCAATCAAGAGAAGCAAGCTATCTGGATGTAGCTGATGTGTCTTGAACTCGACTCATGTAGGCAACAACGGTAATCATTAGACGGACAACAGAAAAAATGATTCTCCTTAAGACCCTTTGGATGTAGGCTTCTCAGGTAGAAAATCCATCTAGATTCCAATCTAAGCCTTTTTTGATAAATGTCACCACCTTTTTGTGCTTCTGTAATCTGTTGGATGATGCAGTATGATGCTAGATGACCAGCTTCTTTGAAATACTTTGTAGCAGATGACTTCATATCATATCATATTTTCTTGCTGTCCTTACTGAGAGGAGAGTGTGTGGTGGCATACGCACACGAATAACTCCAATTCATCTTTGTCATTTGGTCGGTTACGGAGTCCAAATCAAGTTCAAAGTCAGTGTTTCAGCAACTTTAGTGCAGCATGCAGATTCAAGCTTCCATGTGGTGTAAGTGAATTCCCAACATGAATGCACAGTATGTTTATGTATGTGCATGTGTGCATTTATGTTAAACCATTAGTGCATGTGTGTGTTTTGAGTGAGGCACCTGAATGGGAGAGAAAACCTGTAAGATCAAACAGAACTCTGGGGTTTAGACCGGCAGCCGAGAGAGGCCCAGACTCAGGACCCAGGCATAGGTATGTGTACTCCGGGGGAAGGGGCTATGTGTGTGACTGGTGGTGGTGGTGGGGGCTGTTAGCCTTTGGATGGTTGCCAGGTTCACTCGCCAAACCCCCACCTGGGCCTGGATTCCTCCAGTCAGCAGCATTTGCATGCAAAGAGGGAATCTGCAGAGAGAGGATGAATGTTGGAGAACAGATTAGCTGTATAGTAGAGAGGACCACTTATATGGATTGCCAGTATTGATTGAATGACCAACAAAGATAGTTGTAATCTTAAGTTGAGGGTTAAGGAATGACAAACCTGTGGAAGATATGCTTCATAAATTGGGACTCATTTGGTCTGTATAGAGAAAATCTGACAATAAACATATTAAAGTGTTGATGCGGTAAACTCATTAAACCAGGGTTGATGAAAACTGATTTTCATTTCTCAGGGTTGTGAAAAGACCTGCGAGTCAAAGAGGGCAGCTGCATCTGCAGGACCTGGAATGTGTGATTGGCACGGTGCCTGAATTCAGGAAAACATCAAATAGCTGCTTCAAGGTGATCAGCCTCTCCATCTTCTCGTCACACTAGCTGAGCTGTCGAGTAGCCTCATCATTAGAAAAATGAAACAAAAGATGAGAACCGCCTCGGAGTCATTTTAAGCCCTGCCCCGACAAGTACAGTTCTGCTCCCCGCAACACCTAACTGATCCCTCCTCCGTTTACTCTTCCAGTTTTTAAAAAGTAGTAAAAAGTTACACATGCACACACCGAGGGGTATTGTTAGGCAATAGCAAGCTGGGTTTTCCCCTCTTCTCGAGTGCCGTGGTGGAACATTATAAAAAAGTCCAGACAACACACCCTTGGCAAAAAAAGTTTAAAAAGAGCAGCTGAAAGGTGCATTGTGTAAGGTATTCTTCTGGGAGTTCAGTCTAATAATCTCTCGGTTGGGAGGGTTTATTTTCTAAATAAGACTTCAAGGAGCCGTATATTAATCACGGCACATGTGACCCTGTCACTCTTCCCCCCTGGTGGAAAAAAACATTTCTGTGGTCAGAAAGAGTTTTAGCCGACCACATCCGACTCTCATGTCTCTCATGTCCCAGGACCCCCCCCCCTTCTTGTTGCATATGTACCCATGTGCACGTACATGAACACATAAACACATGCTGACACGTTTAGTGCGTTCTTGGAGAGCAGCAGCGTACAGTACACACAGGTAGAGCTGTTCTGAGAGGGTTGAGGACTTAGTGTTACCTAATGGCTGGATATGTGCTGCTGTGAAAGGAGCTTTGTGAGGATCCTCTTCAGCCCTCCTCGTGCTTTGGTACTTACCTCGTTATACATGCCGTCATCTCTTAGTCAGGGGGGATTTCTCAGTGGTGCATCCAATGTGAACGTGGACGTAACAGCCGCATTTCTCAGAATTCCAACAAATGAATGAAGCAATAACTGATTTTGTGATTTTCTGACTTTTGTGTGGTTCCACTCCGTTGCCACCAAAGCATGTATCAAGCTGATCTTAGGCCTCTTGACTTTGTTTATTGTTAAGCCATGACGTTTCCTCAGTGCTGCAGCCAGACATCTCAGCTTGGCCAGGACCTGGCTTGCCACAGGCTCCACTGCTGGACAAGAGGCCTGCAATTATAGCTCACTTCAAAGATGCCAGTCAGTCAAAGACGGCATTCATGCATTTATTTTGGCAAACCCCCATCCACTCCCCCTTTCTTGCCTCCTCACCTTTCCACCTCCCGCCCCCTTGCCCTTCTTCCTCCTTTCCCACCAACCCTCAAGCTTGTTTAGATGAGCGATTAAGGAGAGAAACAAGTGCAAATGGAGTTTGGTTTGGCACAGATCGCTATTGACACACAGTTTACTGAAATATCTCCCTGCATAGTTTTCCCCTCACCTAAATTTGGACGTGGTCGATGTCGGCAAAGATGAGGGGAGGAGTGGGTCTCATGTGCCCAAACAGGGAGGCTTTAGTCCTGGGCACAGAGACCGTCCTCTGCCTCCTTCTAACCCCACCTCCTCCAGCTGATCCAGAAATAAAACCCAAAGAGAGGGGGCAAGAGGACATGTTTCACCTCAGGCCATCTGCTCCGTGGAAGCTATTAGATGTTCAATTAACATGGTAAACTGATAGTTTGCCATGTCAACACAGCACTGTATTACCCAGCATCAAATTCTGCCCCTCTATATCCGAAGCCCCCGTTCAAACCGCAAAATAGGCGGACTTTAACTGTCAATGACAAATTTAGAGAAGTGTTTATTCACTGGCCATTTCATTTTCTGTGAAGGTTTATTTGATTATGAGAATGGTGTTTATGTAAGGGACTAATAACACGACTTCCTAAAAGTTGCATGGGGGCTTTTCATTGCAAGAGATTTGATTGGAGAGCAACAGCTGGTATATTCTCTCCATATATTCCACTTTATTAGAGGGGCATCATCTAGCACACAAGTGATCATATTTCCCCAAATTCCAGTTGTCTACCATCTGCTGGGTGAGACTTAGTCTTGTAAACTGTGATGACGATCCAATCTGAGACCCAGGTTGTCTGTGATTGGCCCTGTAACTCCATCACTGTTACAGTTACAAGGCTCAGGAGCTTTGGATGGGAGGCGCATGTGTTGTTTGCATGAGCTAAAGCATGTGTTAATTTGTTCATCTTTGTGTTTTGGGGTTTGTGTATGAGCAATGAAGGGCATTGAGTGGTATGTGCAGGAGTGTCAGTAAATGTTTGTTGTTAAAGCAAACCAGACACCTCAGCCCCACTGGGCCAGAGCTCCACCATCACAGTCCCTGGAATCTGAAACCTGATGCTGGAAGTTGGGCAGCCAGAGTGATTAGGGGGACCCACCACGCTGGTGGTGTTACAGTTTGGCTCAGGTGTCACATTCGTCACACCACAGACCGGCCCCAGCTTACACCAGCCTGGGCCGACAACCCGGTCGCAGCACTGTCTCTGGGGTGGAGTCAGGACCTCTCTCTAGGAGCCTGTATGGCTCCCATGGGTCCAACTTATCCATCCGTCTGCTCAGGCTCCTCTAACTCGTTAAAAAGCACAGGCCTGCGGTGCTAAATCATCAGTGTGTCACACACATCATACACACCTGGTGGGACTTGTATCCCAGTAGAACAATAACTGTCACATAAGGGATATTGTGTGAACACTGAGAAGTGGAGCGAACATTTCAGGCTGGAGAACAGAGAGAGATCAAATCAGATATACCACACTGTATGCCAAATACACACACACACACATACTCCATCTTGGTCTGACAGCAGAGGTAGTTACGGGTCAAAACCACAGTGAGTGGCTCCACATAAAGGCAGCTTTGTTAGGACGCACTGTGCTCCGAATACCATCCAGCTCGGCCACAAAACCTTACAGCAGAGAGAGGACACGGCTAGGAGGGAGAGGACTGAGGTAGGATCACAGCTGCTGTTAACTCTATAGGTGGGACCTTGCTACTCCTTACCTGGGAGGAAAGTTTGTAACAGATATACATAACCACCAAACAAAGACACCCATAACATCCACAGAGAAAACAACCACCTCAACATATCATAATCTGTCCATGGCTCTAGGTTATTTAGAGGTACAAATAGCAGCTACTGCATTTTTTACATTACTTCATATTCAAAAGTTTCTGAAGTCAGTAGGAGCGGAAAAAAACAAAAACAAGTCCTGCTGTGACAAAACATCATTGAACGTTATATAAACAGTGTGGAGTCAAGGACAGCAAACTGTAAATTGTAGCCCTTTTTCATTGTGAGCCCTGCATGGATGCCAGCCAAAGTGTGGGGTGAAGACAAGACTTTGAGTAACAGTATTTGTGTGTGTGTGAGTTACAATCTGCACCTTTCTGCAAGTTGTCAGGTATGACACTGGCGAAGGGACAGAAACGAAAGAGAACTTCAAGATCACACTTTGATGAGAATGAGGCAGCTTGCCAAGTGCCGAAGGCCGAGAGGGAGTGTTCGACTGTGTGTGTTTGAGTGAGTGTCAACACAGAATGTGTAATTGTGAGTGCACAGCTCTTTGAATACATATAAAACTTTCATTCCCTAAATGCAGAGTTTGTCTGTAATGCTGGTTAAAGTTTAATTTAGTACAATCATATTAATAATAACAACAATAATAATAATAATTATTATTAATAATAATAAATTATTATTATCATTACTGTTATTATTATTATTATTAATAATAATAAATTATTATCATTGTTATTATTAATAATAATAAATTATTATTATTTTCTGTTTAACTGTTCTTTGTCAAGAAGTAAACAAATAACTTTGGCTCTACAGCAGGTGACCTTTAACCCCTCCACACCCTCCCGTCACGGCCGTGCCTTCAGGCGGCATTGTTAATAGCTCTCTCTGCTGGTATGCAGAGAGCGTGAGCAGAACAGAGAGGATCTTGCCAACATAGCTCATGAAAAAAAAAACCTGGGCCCTTGTGTGCATTAGGCCCTGCAAACACCTAGGTGGTCCTGAAAAAGATGGGAAGAGAGAGCGAGAGGGAGACAGAGAGACACAGGAATACAAGGGAGGACAGAAGTTATGTGGGAGGGAGACTGTCAGGTTGTCTGTGTCAACAATAAGAAAATAATTGGCCTATGTAGCCCGTGGGCCTTCTGGGATTGGGTGGGGCATGGCCCTGGCATTACACACAATTAGGCCAACAAGGGGGTCAAATGGGGAGGCAGGGGAGGTCCCAGCCCTGTCATTCATGAGAGGGATGTCTTTGTGCCCCAGGCTAAACCAAGGCAAGGCGCGGGTCACAGGGAAAGACCCTGAACTAGTCCTCAGTCTGGAGATGAAAGCTTCATGTGAGTGTTCTGCTGATCTGAGACCAGGCTGATGATTCAAATTACAGAGGAGGAGTTGAACATGGGTAGGTTAATGGTGGACTGAGGATGTTAACATGTGGGTATAAATAGGTGTTTGGCAGGCCAGTGGATAGAAAAAATAAAATTCTGGAAATTCAAGAAGCTTACGTTTTTTTTCTTCATCTGCTTGTTCTTCAAAATCTCACTTTTTTCTTCAATCCTCAATTAATCACGAGCATGTTCTCCCTCTTTACCTGTAAAATCAACTAAATGCTTCTCAACGGGTTTTTGTGTCTGTGGTCAGGCTCTGGACAGTATCATAAGCCAGACTGCTGGATGGAAGCCCACTAGCCCCTCTCTGACTTGACCCCCTCCTTGACCTCTCCCTAATGTGATAAACATTCCCAATCAATGGAGGAAACAGGTTTGGAAGTGGACGGGGCCGTGAACATGACCTCATGGTTGGCTTCAAACATCCAGCGATTCTCTGTTTACACCTAATCCTCACCTTGTACTTCTGATAGAGCAAGCGCAGGCAGAGATGGAGGGAGGTCAGCTAGTTCAAACCTGACAACGCTACAAAAAGTATCCGTCTTATTGAAGCTTTCTCTCAGAACTGCCAAAAACTTCTGCCAACTAGATGAAATAAATGTGCTTAAATCAACTTGGTTTTCTTGGTAAATCAGATTTCCGTTTTTTTATTCGTTGCCAGGGAACGTCCAAATCTGCATATAAAAACATGTAAAGCCATAATTATCTGTACAAACGTCTAAGCACACAGAGACCCAAACATATGTATTCTGTAACATTACCCTTTACATCTTTTATTTCATCCTTTGAGACTGCAACTAACGATTATGTTCATTATCGATTGATTTTATTAATGTACTGATTCATTTTTTATCAAAGAACAGAACATTTGAAAGAAAAACAAATAATTAGATAATTTCTTTAGCCTAAGGTGATGCTATCAAATTACAACATTTATATATATTCAGTTTATCATTGACTTAGCAAAAAATATTGATAATTGAGGAGCTTGAACATGGGAATGTTTGGCATTTTTGCTTAAAGAATTACATAAATGATCAGTCAATTATAGTTTCCAATTAACGTACTATCAACTGATCAACTGATCAACTACACGTTTAAGCTCACTTATTGCTTACAATGTCCATTTTCATATACTGTCCTTCATGTCTCAAGTCCCATATTGCTCCATATTTTATAATCCTTATTCCATATTCACTTTTTTAATGACGTATTGCATTGTATCCACTATACTTTTGACCTTAATATGCTTTTCTATAATGTTTCCATTTGCTCCAATGTAGTTGTAGTTTTATTCATTTTTTTATTATTATCACTTTGCACAGTTTAGATTTCACTGTACAGGCTAGACTCCTGTGGTTAATTTTTTTATGAATACATCTTTGAATATTAAACCTGCATTCATATGCCTGATTGTGCTCTGTTTCAAGATTATAACTGCATTGAAAGTGATAATGTGTTTTTGTTGACACATTGTATCAATATTACTCAACCCATACAAAAATAAACAATAATCATATTATCATGAATGTACAATTATGTGCTTAGAATATAAATATAAGTTACAATGTTTATGTGTTTTGTCCTATTTTATTACAGTCACTTTCATGCAGTGTGAATGTAACAGTGTAACTATTCTATATGTTTTATATAACTTCAGTCATATACAAAAGTGCTAAACTTAAACTTATATGATAACTGCACTTTTCAGCAGACAAATGTGGAATGATTTATTAATAGAATATAGTACTACTGCAAACCTGCGGAGAGCACCATTAACAATTTTTACATTTTTACATTTCATTTAGCAGACGCTTTTATCCAAAGTGACTTACAATAAGTGCATTCAACCATGAGAGTACAAACACAGAACAACAAGAATCAAGAAAGTACAATTTCCTCAAGCAATGCTGCCTGAAGGCACGACGGTGACATGATGTACATTTTGATGATAGCTTCGTTGACAGTATTTAATCGGAAAAGAGGAAATCAAAAAACTGATGTAAATTCTCTCTTTCATGGACTGACATGAAATATGAGTTGCGTAATACTGGTTTTCTTTGTGACTGCTGTTACCATAGCCAGACCTGAAGACTCTTCATTGGCTTCCTTTCAGATCTTCACCGTGTGTCAGGGTAGACAAACACACAAATACACATACACACAGAGCGCTATGTTTGGAAGCCCCTGCAGGTGAAATGTCCCAACTTTGTTCATATTTTCAAACAGTATACATCCCGCATCTCACATTCTCTCCGCAGAGAGCAGCGAGCAGAGAGCCGGAGAGCGCTCTCATGTTCCTCATGAAGGACTTCAAATAACGAGAGGAGAAGAGAGGAAATGGTCTCCGCTCACACAGCCGGGGTCCATGTTGCATGTTCTGCTTTTCTTGCAGATTCTTTTCTACAAGAGGAAGTGCTACAGCAATCTGACGTCACAACAAACAATAAAGTATGACCTTTCTACTTCTTTTTTTTTAGCCAGTTGGCTTTGCGTAACAATATCTGCAAACGGCCATTTGGGAATTTAGTAGCCTGTTTTGGTCCCCCATGTAACTCTATCTGTGACAGTTAATGCTGCATTACTTTACCTCTACAATACCTCCACCCACTAGACTCGCTCCATCCTACCTTCTCCCAGCAACAGCATGCTCTCCTCGAGCTGATGGACACACATACATACAGTAATGCCACATGCACCCCCGCAGGAATTCACGGGTGGATGAAACAAAATATATGTGAGAGCTCTCCTTTTACTGAGGCCTTTCGCTGCTTCCTCTTAAAGTTTAGGACATGATCAAACAAGACAGAACAGGAAAGTGGCATAGCATTTAAGTGTATGTGAGTTGGGGGCAGTCAAACTGTGTCCCTGGGGAGGAGAAGGGGATGGGGGATTGTATCTGTATCTCTGATCCCCCCGCCCACACTCCTCCACCCCCCCTGGCCCCTGGGGAGCAGGCAGGGCTGCCGCTGAGACCGAGTAGGGCTCAAGTTTTGTCAACGAGCATCAATCTCTCTTGTCTGTCAGCCCTATAACTCCCAACCCCTGACCCTGCCCCACCCTCTCGTGGCCTGGGTTACAAAGCTTCCTGGATGGGGATTGGTTGTCAGGGCAGCTGAGAGACAGTGGAGACAGTAATCTGGCCTGTGATGCCGCTGTGTCTCAGGAGGATGCAGCTCCTGTTGCTCTGGCCAGAACTTAACAAATCCAAATGTATTTTGAATCTTTTCTTCTTGCCTCTCTGACGTTGTCCGTTATCTCTGTTCTTTCACCTGATAATAACGTATCCTCTTCTACTATCTGCTATCTCTTGGTCCCATCAGTCCATTTCCCCTCCCTCTCTCTTCAAGGTACAAAGTGTCTTCATCCATCTCTCTTCTAGCGACTGAACAGTCTGTCAGTGAGTTACCTCTGGAGTGAAGGATGGTGGTGTCATTGAACAAAGAGGCTCACTTGTTCCCTACACAAGCACACATGAGTCTGGTCAGAGTCTGGGATCCTGGAGTCGGGTCTATGATGTGTGTGTGTGGGATAAAGATATGGTGGGAAAAACTGTAGAGAGAACATGACAAACCACTTGTGGCATGGTTGTCTCGTTGCATCTCGCTGAACTATTAATCCTTGCAGCGCCCTGCTTGGCTGCTGTCCTCTGTCAAAGCCTCTCTGTCAGCGAACGGCCGAGGTCAACAATTCACGGAGTATCCCTGCTGCATTCATCTTTTTCTTTCCGTCACTACATTTTGACGTGTTGGCCAGGAGACAGTGTCATTTTTTTCTGGGGGTGGGGTATGAGGGCAAACAGAAGGCAGGTAAGGGTTATTGGGGTGAAGGGTGGGGGGCGTTGAGGTACTCCAGCTGTAGGGTTCCTCAAGCTACTCCTCTTTATCTTTGTCACCCCATGCCTTCCCGCTCACCATCCCCCTCCATCACTCACTGTCCCTTGTCCATCAGCGTCCTGCAGGTCCCTGATTAAAGAGAATATCTCTTTAATGCCTCCAACTAACAACCCCCCTCATACTCTCTTCCCCTCTTACTCCATCTTCTTCTGTCCTCTCTTTCATATCTCCTCCCCTCCCGTGTGAGGCGGGCTGGCTCCCTTCCATCAGCTTGTCTTTGGAATCTGCGAGCTGAGCCTTGGTATGCGCCCGGCGTGCTCAAACTAAATGCTTTTCCATTCTTTTTTTTATTTCTTTTCTCTCTTCATCCCCCCTCGGATTTGATAACTTGAACATTGCTCACCCACAGAACAGGTGGCAAGCTAAGGTAGTCATGTGGGTTGAGCCTGGATTTAAAGTTTAGTTCACTAACTGAAAAAAAGGGAAAAGAAAGCAGCTTTATTTTCTTTTTGCTTTTATCTGTGGCTCTTCTGTTCTCCAGTAAAATTTCAACCAAAATCCCCACTCAGCTCTTGCCTGTGTTTGCCATTAGGATCGGGACAATACACCTGGTTAACTGGACCCTTTGTCCCTGCGGCCCAGTGATCGGTGAGATGCAGCTGACATCAGCGCCACTATGGCACTTAACGAAAGACTCAAATCAAAGGCAGAGTGAACCTGTATGATGGTGCTTTTCGCTCACGAACAGCTCTCTGAAGCAGGAGGCCCTACCCTCATGCAGGGACCCTCAATCATCATCAAATCATCAGTGGTGGCTTTGATGCTTCATTCAGCTGATGGTCCATTGTCGCAGCTCCCTATTCATCAGCACCTGGGCAGGCTGGCACAGTGAAACCCTTCTGCTGTGTTATCAAAACAAATGCGTGACCCCGTTCAGAGGATTGGATTTGAGATTGAGGGACTGTGTTTAAGAGAGCAGTCAAGTGAACAGAGATGTCCTCTCTTTCAACAAGATGGGGGCAAGTGCAGAGTGCCAGAGAGTCAAATCCTTAAACCATCATCAGGTTCCAGCGGGGGGCCATTATGGTTTAAATGTGAAATTGTACACATCACAAGTTCAAACTGGATAACATTTTCATTCCACTAAATCTAATCGAAACCATATAGTAACCTCTGTCATTATGTTTTAATCCATTTTCCTAAAGCAAGTGGGATCCAGATTTGGAGAGACCTACATACTAGTCAGTTCTAACATAAACAAAAGAATTGAGAAATGCTGACCTGGTTCAACTGTAGTGCTTGTGGAGCACTTCACAGCTGAGCCGTGGGCAGCAGTGGGCAAGACACCCTGGCACCATCACCTTGAGAGCAGCCAAGCCTGTTCTTGTCAGCTGTTTGAATGTGGCTTCAGACGCCAGCCAGCGTGTCCCCTGGGTGCCTCCTCACCTCTGTAGCCATGGGTGGGGGACAGAGTCCTCCTTCATCACCTCAATGTGAGGATGGGACCAGTGCCCAGAGTGGCCATGCCGAGGCAAGTCCATCCCTAGCTGAGCCACAGCCCTGGGCAGAGCAGCTAGGGGCCCACTGGATACAGTTAAACTGACAAAATATGACTCTCCGTTAGCGAAACCAACATGGGTAAACACGTGGAGATCTATGAAAACACACATGCAAGTGCCCGTGCATGTCCATGCATACACATCATACACTAGCGTCCCTAAATTAGTCTTGGCCTGGAAAATTGCTGTTTGGAAATGATAACAACAATAATGGAGGCTTTGCTGTTTGCCCTCATGTTGGTCTTTCTGAAAATAGGGTCTGAGTGTGAGAGGCGGAGAGGAGCGGAGACAAGGCTAGTGGTTCAACTTGGTGTCTTTGATGCACCGTTGTTCCGCTGGCCGCCCTCTCCTCTCTGTGTAGCCTCGTGGTTTGGCCTTGGCTCCACGACCCTCTTCACAGCCCTCTGGTCCAGCTCTACCACCGCAGGCGCACTTCTTTAGCACATGTCAATATTAGCTCAGGATTATTTCTAGAACTCCAGAAGGGTAAAATCCTTTTAGAGATTACAGAGCTGACACAAAATAATGACGAAGAATCTAAGGAACTGTGGACGAACCATTAATGAATATTTATTATTTGCATAACAAGTACAGATGATTTAACTCAGGCATACTGTGGGAAGCTAAATTCAGGTGAAGCCACATGGTGTCCTGGGTAACCTCAGCCCAGAATAGCCTGCGATGAAGACAGGAATCACAGTAGTGTGTTAGGCTCCTTTGCTTACAGATGAGGATGGGAGGGATGAAAACAGTGTGAATAGAGGAAAGTCCTTCCACGCCGGGATGATCCTCAATAAAAGGCTTCATGTCTGGGTCAGCAACTGGCATTTGGCATCTCTTTTCTGGAGAGAATGAATTGCGAAACCTGGCAGCCGACTGGGTGGTCGGGTCACTCACACATGCGTCAAAGGCAAAAGATTTTACTCATTCTTTTCATGCTATTTAATAGCAGAAGACAGATGTAAAGGAGAAAATATGCTGTGTTTAAAAGACTGTACTGTATTTCCATGATCTTTGAACGATTCCCAGGTGGGATGTCCTCCTGCAAAGAGTTTCTGATTGTTTGAAGCAATCATCAATTAGTCACGCAGTTCTTAAAAATGCTTGTCGTCTTCGGGGATCTGAAATATATCTTCTTTTTTTACTTGGATAGATGAGGCTACTCACTCCTTCCTTAGCCCAACTGGGTTGGATTATATTAGACTGGGACCTACCAAAGTTATTAAAGCTGAAATAAGTCCCTTTAGCCAAATAACTACTTCAGCTCAAAGATATGTAATGCCTTTAGAGTATTATAGGTCCTTTAAGAAATGCCTGCACAGAAGGGGATTTCCCCTTCATTTTACACGGTTTGATCTATTCTAACTACTTATACATTCATTTTAGCTAACTTTTAACTATTTATTACTTTCAGCTAACTGTTTAGACTTCCCTGCTTACCAAGCAAATTAGTTTCCACACACTCTAAATAACAAAATCACAGTCTTCATCCGTTACAGATCTCTCAGGTATGTGAACATACGCTCATTTTAATTAACTGAGCTTCTCAATCTTTCCACATACACTGAATCACTATTGTGGAGGACATACAGTGATCTCCTATCACACACACAATCACACATACACAGCTGCTTCTGGCGAGGAGACAAAGACCACAAACAAATCCTGCTTGTCCAGTGTTGACTTTGGCAAGATGGGATTCATTGATATCACATTTTCACTGTGTCATATATTTACCCATTTCCTGTATAACTCATATAATATCACAGTTCACACTTTGTCTTAATGTCTGTCGTGGAAGTGTAGGTAACACATATTATTGGTACCTGTCTGATCCCTTGACATCTTGGCTGGGGATATCAAAGAGTTGAAATAGCTTGTGAGTCACTCTGTTTATCAAGCTGATAAATGAATGATGCAATACAAGTGAACTTTTCCAGGTAAGGCTTTGCAGGTAAAAAAAATGATATCACTCCAGGGCTCTGCGAGTTCAAAAGTTCAAGTCTCATATGACACTTGAACTGGGTGACCTATAGAGCCACAGGCTTGTCTGGTGATTCAACAGCAAGTGTCTTGTTATCGCCATACGTCTGTTCAGATCAACAATGAAGTTATGTAACCTTTACAAGAGAATGGCATGCACCTTTGTCTATACCACAGGGTGTGTAAGATGATGATAGGCTGCTCAGAGCACATATATCTTTGCTTGGATTATTAATCTAAGTGAGTCTGACAACAGAAGATGGGAATGAGTCACCCAGAGAACCTGGCTGACTCATTTTTACACATTTCAGTTTTTGCGTTTGTGTGTCTGTATTCAGTGTCATTAAAGAACTCTAGCAGCCCCACTCTCCCTTAAATCCCCTCTTCTGCTGTTCATGAAAAAAATGGAAAGTCCATAAGCAGAAGTTGGAAACTACAACCACAACCAACCAATGCACAGGACACTTATTCATAGACTGACACACACACTCTCACACACACACACACACTTGGGGTGGGGAACAAGAGCAGCAGCAGTGGCAGTAGCAGTAAATTGGTACAGACATCCGTCAGAAGCCCCATGAGTCACACTGGAAAACGTACAGCTCTCCAAAGCCAGAGTAGATATCCATCAAAAGTGATTGCGGCTGGTGCGAGCTCCTGCAAAAACACAGTTAGATATATACACACAATTATGTCCATATACACACAAACACATGCTTTCTCGCACACATAGCAACACATACTAAGTACATACCCAAGCATGCACCCGAACACACAGAGCAGAGATTTTTGTGGTGTTGACGGTAAGGCAGAGGAGGGATAACGAGCAGTATGTTGTCCGGAGGAGAGACAGCGAGGCTGGGGGAGACGTGCGTAACCACTGCAGAGGCTTTTTTTTTGCAGCCAACTTAGCTTGTGAGGTCACCTGACAATATAAACACTGCCTGAAGAGTCAACCTCAAATCAATCTCCTATTCTTTGATACTTTTTGTGAGCGCAAACAGCTAATTGAGAAGCTGAGCACCGCCACCTGTAGAAAGTGGAGCGACAAATCAATACGATTGATCAGACAGATTACTGCTGATGTAATCTACCAAACAAAAGAGCTTGAGATCTTTCTTACCAAAAAAGCAGAGAACAATCTGATAAATGCGGGATATTTAAGACAGGCAATCAGGCCTGCCGCCTGTCCCAGATTAAGTGTGTGCTTGATATGAGGAGAGGTGATTCCTGAGTGAATCCTTCACTTCCTTTCTATTCAGCTTTCTTTCTTCCACTGAATATCAGATCTCACATATGGCTGCTAAGTATCACACACATGTGCAACACACATTACACTCACACTCGAATTATGTGGAACATGAGAGAACATAAGGAGAGGCCCATGTTCATTGAAGGGATCTAAATAGCTTGGTATGGTAGTGAAGCTGCTGTCCATTTTTTTGTGAGCTTTTTTCAATAAATCATGCTTCTGCTGTTCCTGCCACCCAGCCCGCTGTCTATAAGCTCTGCCCCTCTGGCCATCTTTAACAGCTTTGATATATAGTATGTCTTGAGGTTATGGATATGTAAAAATATTTAAAAAAAATAATAATGCTTTAGGTGAAGATATTCATCAAGTTTTAAGACAGGGTTTTAGTGACGATAATGCATGAACTCATTTGAATGTGTATTCAAAAGCATATCACAAAAGTATAATCTTGGAATCAGAAAACTTATAATAATAAAAACATGTGTGTGTTTCTGTCCCCTGGGCTCCTGCTTGCCTCACAGAGGGCCCAACTGTGGTGTAGAGCTCTGTGTAGTGCTGCGTGGTCAGGCAGCGCGGCGCTTCTGCACAGATTCCTGAGACGTCAGACATTCTGGTGTTGGTGGGGCCAGCGGCTGCAGCCTGCGCCTCACACATGACCTCCTCAAGGTCAGCAGGTCAGATCCTTTGATAATCCTGTCCGCATAGCAGCATGGCGTGCATAAGTCTGTCCTCTCCTTAAACCAGAGCGGTTGAAGTTGTGTGCGTGTTTGAGTGCCTGTGCGCTGTCATGTTCAGTTTTTTGCTGTTATGGTAGGTTACTTATGGTCGCACCTGATGGTCAAAAATGGGTTTTTCAGATTTGGATCGAAAGGAAAACACAATGGAATCTTTATTTGGCAGATGGTTTCCTATCTCATTTCCACGCTGGGGCAGTTTACGCGCGTGCTAGAGCCTTTATGTGTGAGCATGTACATGTCTGTACACGCATTTACACCCACATCTTAGTGTGAATGTGTATGTGCACACAGGCATGAGTGTGCAATTGGTCCCAGAGGGGGTCAAAAGGCCTACACCTGCAGGAGATCTGCAGAGAGCATCACTGTCATCTGGAGAACTGAGAACAGAGAAGGAAAAGAGATGAAACAGAGACAGGGTCACACTCCACCCCCAGACATTGTTATTTCAAGCTTTTCTCATCATATTGAGGGAGAAGGGAACAATACATAGCACACACATACACTCACTCGGAGCGCTCGCTGAGAGCAGCACAGTCAGCTCTTTCAGCAGACAGAAGAAAGAGAAAAATCAAAGAGCAAAGAGGCAAGGAGAAGGAGGGCCAGGGTGAAAGATATAGACAGCATTGGAGATAAAGTACCTTATCCACAGAGGCTTTACTCCTCACTCCTCCTCTACTACTTTTACACTGGTGTGATACAAAACATGCATCAACACGACCTGAGCTAGAGGCAGCTTTTTTGTTTTCTCTCTCTTTAGATTTTCAACTGCCTTTGCCCCTCTTACATTTGCCAGCTATGTTTCACAGAGTATAAGAGAGGTGAGATGGGACATTGAATGAGAAATCTGACAATTGTGAAAAAAGGAAATCTTGTCCACCGTTGACGAAAAATCAACAGACAGATTAAAGTGTTGACTGTGTCCTCAGTTGTACTAACTGTGCTTGTTTGCTTACAGTGAAAATATATCTCTCAAATGTATTAGACTTAAGATATGACATTTTTCCCCTCATGTCTCAATCCCCCCCTCTTGCACTCCACACTACCCCCTTCTCCAGTTGTTAGGAAGGAATGCCTCTCCTGTAGATCTAATGGCAGTTGGGATGATTGATCAGGTGGCAAAGAGACTAGAGTCATTATAGGTCTACAGTCTGTGCGAGCATGCATACATTTGTGCATGCATGTGCAGTATGCATGTCGCATACATGTGTGTGTGTGTACCAACGGCATTTGTGTATCTGCCTGCCTGTAAATTCCTTGTATACCCATGTGTGTGTTAGTGTGGCTTTACAGCAATGGAGACACTAGGACACTTGGCACCACACTGACGTGACCCAACACTCGACCCTGCAGGACGCCAGTGACAGTCTGACATGAAAGACGAGGCACATAAGAGAACCTCAACAGGCAGTGATAAAACGAAACCTCACTTCAACTTATTGCTGCTCTGGCTTCCTACAAAAAATATATCTGTTTTTAACCTGAAAAACAGCCAAGCTGAAATAGAGAAACGGCAAAGATGCTCTTGCAGACAAATTCATTTTTACAGTCAATGAGGCTTACACTGTAGACGTGTTTTGTTCTTCACAAAACTGATCTCTTTGAACCTTGACAAATTTCATAACGAGGAGGGAAGAACAACTAAAGACAACTTCAGGCACTTGCGTAACAAACTACAAGAAGAAACATATCTGTGTGCATTACCCCCTTGGGAACTGTCCAATATTGAGGCATTTTGATGCCTCTGCTCTTACTGTCTGCAATACGCTTCTGTGTACATAGTACCTCTCCACTTGCGAGCCCTTCCCTCTCTGGTTTTCTCCATTCTTCTTCTCAGTTTTTTCTTCTCAAAGAAACATTTGTTGAGTTGAATTAGAGCTTGAATAAACTTCAATAGGCTTTGGTTAGGGTTAGGGTTGGGCTCATCTAGTGTTGGCATTTAACCCCCTCTACAGGAGAGCAAGATAGCCAGACTTTCATTCAGATGTTATTTATCCAACAGGCACATGATCATGTTTGAGTTACAAGAGCTGCAGCACTCTCATGATGGGAACTACTCGTAGTAATTTTTAAACTAATAATACATGAAAATTCCCCTGGTTTGCTGACATGGTGTGAGATGTGCAGCTCCCTGAGGCTATGTGGTGGTGGCACTGGGGGGGTAGGGTGTACTGAATAAATACTTTGATGCATGTCCTGGTGTGTCTACCCGCCCTCTCTCTTTCGTCTTCAATTGCTTCATTCAGCCCTGTTATTTCTGTACCCTTGGGCAGCGCAGTTGGGTCAGCTAGCCAATCTAATGGGCCATCAGCTGAAGGGCTAGTAGTTACAGAGCAAAGCTTTATGACTCAGGTGCATCCTACTTACAAACACACCTGACGAGAGCCTGTGGCTTTGGCTGGCCTGGATGGGAGGCCTGTTAAGAT
The DNA here is from genome assembly GCA_016806645.1 of Ophiodon elongatus. Taxonomy (NCBI): domain Eukaryota; kingdom Metazoa; phylum Chordata; class Actinopteri; order Perciformes; family Hexagrammidae; genus Ophiodon; species Ophiodon elongatus. The sequence continues at coordinate 2,511,344 of JACSYO010002129.1, forward strand.
TTTTGCCTTCGACTCCGGCTGGTGACCTTTACAGCATGTCATCTCTCTATAGCTCTCCCATGTTTCCTGTCAGCTTTCTTGAAGGGAAAGACTGGCCTTCAAACCTGGCCATTAATAGAAAGAAAAGGACCTCTGGTAAATAAGGGGATTGAGCAAAATGAGTGTGACATTTCTTTTCATATTCAAGAATTATATAAAAATATAAGATTTATAGGGCAAAAATCCTCTTTTGGTGCATTGATGACCTTTGGTTTCTGACTACAATGCACATAGAAACTTTTGAAGTAATCATAAATGATAGGTGAAGAGTGACTAATCTTGGTGCCAAAAGGTTTGACATTGTGCAGGTCAGTATTCCTGTGTGGCTCACCTGTCGCCTCATGCCTCTCATGTTAACCAATATTCATTAAGTTTTGAAGATAGCAAGGCCCGGGTTGAGCAGGCAGTCCAGCAGGTACAGGGAGGCAGTAACAAGCAGGAAGGCCTACACTGGTACAGCAAATATTGATACTGACCTGTGGGCGTTCTGGTGTGTTTTCAGGACATTGAGTGGTGAGATTTGGGACAGGGAGGGTGAGGGATTTCTACATGGGTTAAGGAGTCTGAAATGCTCTCTAACACCTCAACCCCCGACCCTCCACCCTTTAATTGTGCCATACCTTCCTCTGCCTCTGTCATGTTTAGTTTTCCAGTCAGCTCCCCGTGCACCTCCCGACTTCCCCAGACTTCTTCCAGCAAAGGGAAGAGTGGAAACTGAATCAATCCACTGCTCGTCCTCAAAGTTTCCTTCTGTTTGTGGAGGAACCGGGAGGTGGATCCCAGTGAAGCCAGTCAGGCTTCCACTAACACTGCTGCTGTATAGTCAGATAGTCAGAGAAAGGCTCCCACAGTCAGATATAGCTTTTATATGTTTACACAGGGTAGATAAAAATCATTTGGCAGTCACTGAAGGCTGTATGTACAGTACAGAGCGAGTATAGTTTTCTGTTCATCATCTTCTCAGTAGGGTTTTGACTCGGGATTATTTTCATTATCAATTATTCTGCTTATTATTTCCTTGATTAATTGACTAATGGTTTTGTCTATAAAATGCAATTTCTGAGAGCCGAAAGTGACATCTTTAAATGTTTTATTCCAATCTAAGCTATTCAGTTTAACTAAGAAAACCAGCAAACGTGCATATTTGGGAAGCTAGAACTGACTCAAACAATGAATGAATCAACAAAATAGTTGCCAAATCATTTTCTGTTAAACATCTAATCGATTGCCTAACCATTTGGCTAATCATTTCAGCCCTACTTTTGAGGTAATCATCCAACTGACCCTCTAGAAAGTGGTTAGATTTTTTATACCAAACAATAAGGAAGTGTTCTCGGTATTAATATGCCTACATGAAAGTGTTTTAAAGGCTATTATATGGCGGATAAAAAGCAACTCACTTCCTCACACACACACACACACACACACACACACACACACACACACACACACACACACACACCATCATCAAATGATCAAAGCAGAGACATCGCTTTGTGACTGGTCATCTTGCGCCATCTGTAGGTCACAGAGGATTAGTCGCTGAATATTCTCAGACGTTCTGTGTGTCTCTCTAAGGATATCATTTCTATTTCTTTCCTACTACTCTATCTCTTTTGAGATAACAGATACATTAGAAAAATTAAGGGATGTTAGTGTTGTTTACACACAATACCAGATGTTACACTATTAGTCCTCTAACACCTCTGCAGCATGTGTGAAGTAGCATTGAAGATATTGCCTGTGAATGGGTGTGAATGTATACGTAGGTTTATACTGTTTGTGTCTTTCTCTCCATTTGCCTGTCAATATTGTGTGTGAAAGAGAGAGGCAGCATTCACACTGGGTCTTCCCGGCCATTGCACCACTCCCATTCGCAATAGTTAGCAGCTTCACAGCGAGATTTAATTTTTCCTAAAACATTTACTGGGCCGATTGGAAAGTTTTAAATAAACCCAAATGAATACAAACACAGCCTTGCCTATAGAACAAGGATTTCTCTGAGAGTGCAGAAGCTGACACTTTGTCTTTTGTGTGCGCCATTGAGCAGTAAAGTTCCATATGCCTCGTTTTATGTTTTCCCACTCTGAATAATTTTGGATTTGTTTTCTGTGTTAACGACAGGAGGGAGGGATTGACAAGAGACAAGTAGGAGAAAAGGTCAGGGTATGAATAGGCTCCTTAAATACTTTGCTTAGCTACACTGCTTGTTCTCTTCCCCTAAAAGTATGTTTTGGCTTTGACGGAGTTACCTCTTTTAATAGCCCTTAATAATGTGTCACATTCAGAGTGTTCGTGAGTGCTCTCTCTCCATCTTGTGATTCCTTCCCTCCATCCATGTGTCAAAGAAGAAGCTGAATGAAACCATCACTCATCAGGACTCACTGAGAAGCAATTGTCAAATCCAGGGAAACTTATATTTGTTAGGAAGAGTGGATGAGCTGCATGGTGGGGACCATTATTGTGCCCTGATTAATCATTTCAGTAATGTCTATCCATGCTAGCAGTATGGCTCTAAGAAAGACTTCCAGTATTACAGGGATTGCGGATAATTATGGTGCCCAGGGGATGAATTTAAATTAGCTACATCATCAGGTATATATTTTAATTTGTTGTGTACTTTGGTTTACGACTATATTATTTATAACTTCAACCTTTATAATGTTTTTTAAACGTTGTATTACAACCAGTTAATTTAAATACATTTAAACGGTTCATAGTGAATTTAAAATAAGAAACTGTAAAACCATAGGCAGTATGATACATATTTACTCTTCTTTTAATAAAGTCAATTGAAAATCAAATAATTTGTTCTCTATCTATGCACTTCAAAAGCGAAACATAACATTGTCTATCCTGACATTTATTTTATTGTATAGATTATTTCACAATTCACAGTTCTAAACGTACCCAGTTTATTTACTGATGCATTGCAAGGAATATAAAAACACGTAAATTATTAATCCTCGTTGTATTGTACGTTAATGACACCAGCTAACTGGAAGTGAACATGTACCCAGTTCAAAGAAAAGGTGGAGAAATGAGATGTGCGGGGAAAAAACAAGAGATATGAAACGTAATATCAAGACTTGGACACACTGGACTAAACAGTACTACACTACTAAAAGTAGGAAAACATGATGCATGCAAACGTAACTACTGTGGGCGAGTAGAAACAGTAGTTCTAACATGTTATGGTACACTGTCAAAAATATGAGGAAGTAATAAGGCATATAATTGAAAACCTCAGAAGGTAAAAGTACATTTGATGTAACAGTTATTCTGCAAAATAACTCAAGAAGTAAGTCTTATCAAATACAATTTACGTACCTAAGACTAACTAATATTATTGAGAAAATATGGGCTCGGTTTTTTTCAATTTATTATTAGTATTTTTTTAATAATGTAAGTAAAAGACTGACTGATCCACACTCCATACCAGTTGGTGGTGGTATTACACCAATTCGTTGTTTGTCAACTGTCAATAAAACCCAAAGAAGAAGAAGAATCATATTTTCTGTGTAGTTGTAATACTTCATTGGCTATTAGTCTCAGGTTTAATTTAAAGACATATCTTATGTGGTTGATAATAATGAATCTTATTTATACAACACATATCAAAACGAGCAGCAAAGTGTTTCACAGGCAGATATGAAAAGAACAAAGGATGCAGATAGACGCACATTTCTACATAAATACATATTTATAAACACATATGAATAAATCCGAACGAGGTCTGTAAACTACAAGTAGCCTACAGATCGGATCCAACAGGATGTAACTGTTTCTTTGAATTCCTGTTTATTCTTTAAAGGCGGCTGAAAACTGTCCGACTTCACCGCAGTTTTTTCTTCAACACCCCAAGTTGCTGCTGCCGCTGCTATCGTCCACTTTCCAGGCGAGGCGCAGTTCATCTCGAACGAACCTAATAATAATAATAATAATAATAATAATAATAATAATAATAATAATAATAATAATAATAATAATAATAACAATAATAATAATAATAATAATAATAATAATAGTAATAAGGAGCCCAACCCCGCGTTGTGTGAATAGCTAAAACTAATTTGCTTTTGGTTTATCAAAGTGACTGAGGAGATGGGCTTCTGTATTTACAAGACAGAGAGGAGTAACGTTGGGACCAGGACAGGTGTTTGGAGCCTGTGAGGAGTAGTTAGATGTCTCCTTGCTGACAGCCAGAGCACAGTGTTGGACTCGTAGGTTGGACTTGTGCGGCGTCCAGCCTCAGCCTTGTCCTCGCCTACTCTCCACTTACCCTAAATATGTGAGTTCCAACAAAATACGTTATCAGCATTGCGCATGCGTTTTACTTTGGTGGCTTGAACGAGGAAAAAGGGAGGGACCATTGCATGTGTACTTTAATTTAGTAAATAAGGTATTGAAAGTTATATTTTTCAGAAGAGAAGACATGCTAAGAAAATTCAGTGGGTACAATGTTTGTGTCAACATAAAGTTGAACTAAAATTGAGTATTTGTATTTGAAGTACAGTGTGGTGCATTTCATTATAATTTATTTTGAGTTTTTGAAAACTGTTGAAAAGAATAACAATTGAATATATAGGCCTTCATTCTGAGTGGGATTTATAGCATATTTACTAAGAAACTGCTCACATTTTCAACAGACTCAGCTATATTTGTGTGCTTATTTCTATTTAGCCAATGTTTGCATGCTATCAACTAAACTAAGATGGCAGACATGGTAAACATTACAACTGAGGCCTTTCTCATTTCCACGTTTGTACATCTTCGATTCCTTTCCTGGCCTCCTCTCCTTGCATCTCAGTACTGCCCACAGGAGATGCGAGCAGAGGAGGAGAGGAAGAGGATGTGAGGAGAAAGGATAAGAGGCAACAAGCATTCAACCAAATGACACATCATTGCCTCAGAGCTGTCATTTCAAAGCGATGTCAATCAAATATGACCTGTGGTACAGCTACATCAGGTGCCCATTGTTTTGTTATTCTGCTGTGTTTTATGATCTCTCTCAGATGAGCATAACAGTGTTCATGACAACTTTTATCGTGGCATAATGTGATAAGAATATATCAATGTTATATATATATTACATTATTTAACACACACACACACACAAAATAGTGTGACATAAACATTAAACATGTTTAATACACACTAAACATTAAATACAGACAATTTGTGGTGAATGCTCTTATTAATATAGTAATTTTCCGTAAGTAGGTGTTTGCACTTGGAAACATCATGTCACAAGTTAGCAGTTCAATTGGATGTACATGATAAAAAGTAGCTTAATATCAAAGGATAATGTCATGAAGGAATGGGGTTAGAACTACCGTACATAAACGGTGATGGGCAAAATATTTTAGCACGCATTTCATCATAACCACAACCTATGAATACAAAAGGAACAGTTCCATTTGTTGAGTCCTGCCATTGTTTCACATTCTTCCAACAGTTATTCACGCCTCTTTTATATGTTATGTTCATCTGGTATCCTCACTCCTCGAGATGCACTTTAGTAATCGGAACATCCTTCAAAAAGATCGAGAAGATGAGGAGGCACAAAATCGAGAAATGAGAAAGGCCACTGCTGTCACGGTGTCGGGTTTCCTGTTAAGTGTAGGTTTTATTTTGAAGGTTCCCTGTCTCGTGTTTCCTTGTGTCACTTCCTGTTGTGATTGTCTGATTGAATCCTCCTGTGTCTGATCACCTGCACCTCACTCCTCATGTGTGTCCCCTCCTGTGTGATTGCAAGCCCCGCCCTGATTGTTTCCACCTGTGCCTCGTGTGCCTGCCTTCCCCTGTGTATTTAAACTCTGTCTGTCTTGTGCTTCCTTGTGCGGTCGTCTGATTTTCTGATCCTGTGTCCCGTGTCCCGTGTCCCTGAATCATTAAAATACAGTTTTTTATTGCACTCAACTACCCTGTCTCCCGAGTCTGCATTTGGGTCCTGCCTTCGTCGCTACGCCAAGCCTGACACTGCTTAACATCATCATGCTAGCATTGTGAGCATGTAGCACGCTGACGTTACCATTCTGCTCAAAGCTGTGCCGAAGTACAGTTTCACAGAGCCGCTAGCATAGCTGTATACTCTTAATTTTGTTTTGGTAAATAATGAATTCCAGCTGAATGTTATTATCTTTGTTGACTTCCACACAAACCCATCTGCTTTCCTTGTCTGTGTAGCCCGCTATAGTATCTCTCTGCAAGGTCATCAGAAGTGAGAATTAAGAAGTAAAACTGCATGTTTAATGGCTGTGCAGGGTAAACTTTACTCTAAAATATGTGTTGGATAAAATCAACACAGCACAGTCAATTGTGTCTTATTCCCAGAGCTGGGAAGAGGGAAATGTACCCCACTGCACCTGTTTCTCCCTCCCTGCTCTGTCACACTTTTGAGCCCAGCTACAAATTAAAATTCCTCCTCGACAGATTTAGGGAAATCAAAAACCCTCAGCCAAAAAGTGTTTCTACCCTCTCCTGAACAAGGGGTGGTAAGACAATAGTTGGCAAGGGGGAGAGCAGGCTGGCACACATAGGCCCAGCTATAGTGCTGCCGTAGATCACGCATGACAGGGTGAGTGTTGTGTCACCACAAGACAGGAAGTGAATGATGTGATGCTATGCTCTCTACCTTCATAGCATCAAAGCCAAATTCTCTTCTGTCAGTCACAACCATGTAATGCAACCTGAGATAATAGCTGATGTCCTGCCAAACACAGGATGTAGTGGCTGAACCCTGTTATTGAAAGGCTCCAGCGCTAATCCACACCATTTATTTCCTCAACAGTGGAAGAATTTTGTTTTAACAACGCAATACGGGCTCACAATACAAACGTGACAACTGATAAAAAAAATCTGAAAGCAGCGGCTGTGAGAGAACATAAAAAAACCTTTCATGGGATTGGTCATAATTATGCGGTGTGGCCATACGAAGCCACATGCGTAGCCATGCTGGTGGGGTGAGAGAGGAAATCACAGACGACAGCAGGATATGGAAGTTGTCTCACCACGCCTGGCGGCAGATGAGCCTGCTGCCTGAGCTCTCACGCTGGTGAGCCACACTGAGACGCATGGCGTAGCAGCACCATCAAGGGCTTCTTAGTTTGTCAGGAGAATGTCTTCACCTTTTGTGTAGAGTTGCATTGCTAAATATTAAATCAACAGCATCGTGTTAATTTTCTGAGCCAGGAGGCGCAGGAGTAGTGTTGATGTAGGTCTTTTTGATTCTGGTCTCACTGCAAAGTAACTGAATATTCTTTCAACGTAAATATCAGAAAGGATATTATATAACATACAACATATGGAAAAGAGAAGAAACTGTCTGTATTCATGATGATAGAAAGGCACACAGTGGTGGTGGGATGTTGGTTAGAGAGGGGAAAAAGGACTGATGTGGGATGGAAGAAAGCCGGAGGGAAAAGGGACGTTGTTAACTTTCCCAGAATCCCACAGAGTAGTGGCACAGCCTCGGCTCCATCAACATTTGTAAATGTGCGTGTGCGGATGTGTGCACTGCATGCCCTTGGTTGTGTGTTCAGTACAAGCTTTTACACTTAGTGAAACACAGGCTGTCAACAGAGCAACACTCTCCTCATATCATGCCCAGTCAAATATATATAAATGTAAAGGGGGCCTTGGACAGATCTATAAGACTGCATGTTTCCTTTTATGTATAAAGTGCAGTCCATATATCACACCCAATCTTACTTTATTATATACTATACTTAGATACTGATTAAAGTGGAAAAGGTATTGTGTTGACATTGTCTGTTGTCTAGTAAGATGAAAAGGACTCTTGTTTTGACAGGATACAATGTAATTTAAACCCTGTCCCTGTTCATTTGGGTTTTTGTGTGTATTTTGTGTTGTGTTGTGTGTCACCTTACTTAATCTTGTTTTGGCCCTCTAGTTTTAAAACCACAAACTTTAGCTCTGCATTCAATAGGTGTGATAATGTAGTTGGTAAACTTCATGCCAGGTTTTCATGAGAGGAAAAGTACACACACACACACACACACACACACACACACACACACACACACACACACACACACACACACACACACACACACACACACATCATCATCATCATCATCGGTGACTTTTATCTCTCCCATGAAGAATGGTGCTGATTTTTAGATGCCCTGCTTGGGACATGGGCCTCCTGGAGCTTTTGGTCTGGTTGTTAAGCAGCACTTAGTCGAACACCGTAAAAATACAGCAAAATGATTAGGTCTGGATCTGATGACAAGGGAGAGGAGTGAGGAAGCGGGATGTGGTGTTTTTGTTCAGTTGGAGAGGAGGTTCCCCCTGTGCTGTCATCTGTGAATGGAGAAACTGCCTTTTATGGGGAGAGAGAGAAAGAGAGGAAGAGATTACCAAGTAACAACCTATGTTACTCTGTAACAGGCGGAAATGTTCTGAGCGTCCCCCATACTCAAGTTCTAGGTGGGAGCCTCTTAAATCAGACTGATAACCTCACTTTGTGAAAGTATCACTCCATGCATGCCTCACTCACACACTGGCATCCTCTAGAGTGTTTCTTTAGGAGGGATCCCAAGGTTTCTGAGACGGTGCCGGTCCACTTGGCTTGTTTGGATTCATACACACAAAGTTAATCCAGCTTTACATTGGACAGAGCCCTGTCTTCCCTCCCAATAATCATACCGCTTACAGTACCTCTTAAAGACCATGCCCTGAAAAGCACCCATTCTGGTCAGTGGATGTGGCTGTACATGCACAAAGTGCAGTACAAAGACACACACACTGTACCCAGGAAAGAGCACACACAGGTGTCCTGCAGGTTAACCATTTTCCTATTTTTGGTTCACAAGTGTATGTTTATTTGCCCCTCTGACCTGTGTTGCTCCCCCTCCTCCTACTCTCTAGTGAGATCTTAGTGTTATTTTCTATTACATCTCACATCCACAGTTGAGGTGACCACTAATCTGTTTTCTTGATTTTCTTATGTTTGAGAATGTATCCATCCGGAGGAAAATCCCCCTACTGCTTAGGATGACTACAAATATAGAACAGGGTCAGGAAATTGAGGTAAAGTGAGGTAAACAAGTGGTAAATAGAAGAGTTGTTGTGCTGGGGCGTGCAGTGCACACCTGGGTGGCTGGGGCTGAGTCAGGTCCTGCTCAAGACCTGGTCTGACTGCCGGCCTGTCTGTCTTGAAGGAGCCGTTGTTTGGCCAGTTCTGGGATGGTGTGTTGTTCCATAGAGTCTGGGTGCAGCTGTCACCACTGAGCAGGGTCATGGAAAGGTCTGGTCAGCTGGGCTTGGCGCTGGAGGCAGGTGAACAGGGACGCTCATTTGCAGGGTCACCCAGAGTTGCCAGTATATTTGGTACAGTTATCTACATCTACTGAACTCCAATATAGTAGCTTGGAAATAAATATGAGCCTTATTATTGGCATAGTGTCAGAGAGGTGTTGATTTGATTGTATGGTTATATTTGGGGCTTTATCCTGTGGCATTTTTTACCTGGGCTGAATGTCTGTGTATATAACGTGCAGCAGTTAACTTGATACTGATCCTGTCTTTGGCCTCTGGCCATAACAAAACAAAAAGATATTATAAAATGTAACTTTAATCTTTAAACCTGCAATAAGGATCTTTTTTGGGCCACCACGCAGAAACAAGCTGTTAACGCAACACTGGTATATCATCGCTTCTTAAGTTGAAATGCTAAACTTGTTGCTAATCTGCAGATTCGGATCAACTTAGTATTCATTTGGAGTTTTGTTTCTTGTGACCTGGTGAATGCCTAGTATTCCATCTCTTTTTGCTCCGTCTTGATCTCCAATATCTCCTGAGGAACATATCAGGCTCATTAACTGCTAAATGCTCCACTGCATTTCCTACCTAGACACATACTTTGCCTGCCTATTGCTTGGTAGTGTACTGTAATCGGTATCAGTCTTCTCCCTGGAAAGTCAAAACAATGAGCTGAAGTTTAAAGCTCTGCAGAGTTACGTTCAGGTAAATGACCATTAGCTGTAGGAACAGATAGGAGAAGGAGAGTTAACAGTGAAAGGACTGCAGGATGTCCATGTTGGCTAAATAACACAACTAATCTACTAACACCTCATCATTCCATATTACCCCACATTAACTTATTACCAAGCTGTCATATTAAGTGCAACATAATTCCCTTTATCTAAATGCAGATACAGCATTTTACAAACTGTTGAGTCATATTTACAGGCATAAATACTAATGATGCATGCCAGACAACCTCAACAGGAAATTACTGGTAGTACTGAGCTTTCTGATCCTGGCATCAAGACTTCTACTACCCTCTGGTGTTCCCAGCAAGAAACACTTAGTGTGGGTATACAATGTGTGTCAGCATACTGCCCACATGCATGCACAAGAAATGGGTTGTAGAGATCAAAATTCAGCCACTAACCCGAGTAGAAGAGATCTTTCCGATGACTTCTTCTTGCTATTATCTTCTGAGAAAAGTATGGCGTTTTATATGGCGCAAACTGCAAACTACTCCTATTTAAAAAAACGCATTTCTTTGATTTAACCTTCTTTTACAGAATAAATACTATTTAACTTAATTCTTCTCTATTTGAAAGTTGGGCTATCTCAATTGCAGAACTGTACCGTTCAGTTTGATATGAATCACTGAATAAAATTGGATCAATTTAATTAGAATTAATTAAACAGTTACACCACAGTTGACAACCTTGTTTTCATGACACGTAGGGTATACTACAACAGACATGTCTATGTAGATACAGTATGTGTACCTAAATGCATAGTAAATTAATGGAAGAATCTACCTCAACATTTCAGCACAAATCAGTGTCCTGGTTGAGAGACAAGAAGAGAAGGGGGAGGGCAACATACAGGATGGTGGTCTGAGAGCTTCAGCTGATTGAAAAGATGTCTTGCAGAACAATCAACATCCACTTTATATGACAGGAAACTAAAATAATTATAAACAGAGGTGGTTATCATGAACTTAACTATACATTTCATATACAAACTCAGATGCTTTCAAATTTAGAGATTTGATAAACCTTGAGTTTGCACAATTATAGAAATGTATAAAGCCACACTTTATTTAGTGAGTCAGGAACCCAAGATGAATTTTGTATGATTACAATTTTTTTTTTAACAAATGCTAAACAAAACTTATTAACTGTTAAATCAATTTGTGAATTGTTTACAAAGAAAGATCATATTTCTAACACTCTAGTAGATTCCAAATATACATCCAAAATAAAAGGATTAACTAAGACATGGCATTAGTGTGCATTCAAATATCTGTTTAAGATCTAGAACAAAAAACATAAAAAGAAAGGCCTACTTAAGGCTTAATCTACAGTTTAATATTATTTATTCATTAGCAAGAGTATTTAAGTCCGACAGATTGAAACTGATCAAAATAGAAAACCGATTTAATCACAGTTGTGGATTATAGCTCAAGGAATCAGTCTAGGGCTGCACGGTGATGTAGTGGCTAGCACTGTCACCTCACAGCAATAGGGGTTCGATGCCCGATCCCAGGTTGGGCGGTCCTTCTGTGTGGAGTTTGCACGTTCTCCCTGGAGACTCTAAATTGCCCGTAGGTGTGAATGGTTGTCTGTCTCTTTATAAAAATTGTTATTTTCTGATTTAAAAATGCTGCTGTACCGAAAGAATTTCCCCTTGCAGGATTAATAAAGTATTTATCTATCTATCTATCTATCTATCTATCTATATATATATCTATCTGTCTGTCTATCTATCTGTCTGTCTATCTGTCTATCTATCTATCTATATGTGCCCTGCGATAAACTGGCAACCTTCGTACCCTGCCTTCGCCCAATGTCAGCTGGCTAAAATATTGTGATACACGCAATAAGAATACATCTAAGCAACACATAGTAACACAGTAATTTAACAGATTGCACACAGGTAATTATAGTCAGATCTATCATGCCCAAGAAGAATTAAGTATAGCATTGACTTATCTGATCATATGAACCAAGTCTAACCTGTTTATGCCTTTGTCATGTTGTTCTTGTTTTTCTGTTGTAGCAACGACACGCACTAAACCATGTGATCTCCGTCAGTGCAGGGAGGGGACAGTTAGTATAAAACCAGAGGAGTGGAATAAATCGAGTTCAAAAGGAGGAAAAAAACAACTAAATGTAAGTACATCTTAATTAGACATACTTGGTATGTTTTGATCAGGAAGGCACATAAGGGTTCGAAAGAAATACTGAATCACGTTAGTTTAGGTAAATAGGAAATAAAGGGAAATGAGCTGGCCTAATCATGTGTCTGTACCATATTTTATAGCAATGCATCCAATAGTGGTTAAGATATTTCACTAAAAGTCAAGGTCATACAGCTCACAATTAAATTAGAATATTCAAGTACGTGATGATGTTTGTTCAATAATAATTGTAAAATTAACCAATCAATTTAATTACAGTGAATTACCATGGATACACATGATTTTGTCCGTGACAAATTAACTGAATGGGGCTTCAGTGAGTTCATAAAGATATTTGAAGGTACTGTATAATCATTCTATTCCAAGTCTGCAATTAATGACACTGAAATAGCAAAATGATGACATATCCTCTTCGTACGCGTAGGTTACTGTTCTGAATATGTAGCAGCTTTAGACTCTTATCTTCAGTGAAACAAAATTTAGAACTTATCAAAGGGAAAAACAATGAAAGACTCAGGAAAGTCAGTTGTTTTTTCTTCATGAAAACTGCACTCACTTTGTTGTCATCAAGATGAATATTGTTTTTATTGTGTTTTACCATTTTAGATGAAGGTATTGACAAGGAGACTTTTCTGTGTCTTGGAGATCCGGGCAGCGTCAACGTCTTGATTCCTAAAATTGGACAAAGAGCAAAATTCAGAAAAAGACTCAGAGATTACATACAGGTAATGTGCACTACTGTTAGGATTCCTTATTTGAAATCATGCTTATTTTCCAAGGTTACAGAAGCTTGGACTTCAAGATGAAATAATCAACACAGGCATTTATTCTCTTCCCAGACGATTTAACCACTGAAATATTTCTACTTTGCACAAAGTGTAAAAAACAATGAGCATCCACTCACCTCTGCAAACTTGAGCAATCACAGCAAATTAAATCAATACATTGCTGGCCATACAGAAACCGCAATTTCAGCCTCTGACCACTTTGATGGAAATAAAAAGTTTTAATTAAACAATTAAGTGTTTCACATCACCACAGTTAAAGCAGATTAGTTACAGTGCATTGAAAAAGGCTTCACCAAGTTGAACACAACAAAAACAACCAGCAGTATGAGAATAGACAATTTAGGAGTGTTTGATAAATATTGTTTTACATAGCCATCAAATATAGTTATGATAACATTAGGGGTTCAACAAACCTTTTCCATTTGCAATAAAAAAAGTGAATTGTTCAGTTGTTGTGTATTTTACATTGATGTCATATATTATATACATAATTAATTAATTCATTAATAATTAATTGTTTCCCACATTTGCAGTCGAGTTCCACGAAGACCTGTAATTTTGTCCGGGACAAATTAACTGAATGGGATCTCAGTGAGATGATTCAGAGATTTGAAGGTAAAGTACTGTGTTGCAGTTCTGCTTTGGTGGGCACATTCTGTATACTGACGTTACTTAAACCTGTTTGTTTAGTGATAAGCAACTGGATCACAATAATACCGTATCATTGATAGTTTCTACATGTGATTATTTGTAGAAAACCACAGCAAGTTTCTTTTTGACATTTGTTTTCATTTCAGACCAAGGCATTGACAAGCAAACTTTCTTGAGTCTTGAGAAGTCAAGCATCTTCAATGACTTGATTCCTAAAATTGGACCAAGAGTGAAATTCAAAAAGAAACTCAGAGAATACTTACAGGTAATGTGCAACTGTATGTTTCAGACACTTTACACCGAAACTCTACTGGTAATCTGCATTCACATTTGTGTGCACATTCCTGCTTTCACAAGTCACAGGAGTACGAGCTTCTGTTTTGAGTTTGTATGAAATGAAAGAATGATCTTACATCCCTGACTCCAACTCTATCTTTCTTACTTTTTAAAATGTAATAACAATTGCAGCTGTCTCTTGTTAAAAGAACAAGCTCTGATACTTTTGTCAGCCACCCACCATACTCGTGGCACTTCAGTACCACTTTAATGTAAATTATAAGACAGGAAAAAAAGATAAAATGAGCTAAATATAACTATTCTACAAAACATTGCAGAAGAAATTACTGAGATACTTAAACATAAGAACAAGTTAGTCAATACAAAATGATTGACCAAACAAAGTGGTAAAGAACAATTTGATGACAAACTCCTAATTGAAGTCAATTATTACGGCAGTAGTCTACACTTTTTTCAGCATGCGCTTGTGAAGTAAATATTACATTTAAACATATGTCCCCACTGCAGGCACTGAAAAGAAAGCACGCTGATACTCCTGAACTGATGGACACTGACACAAATTCAGACCAAGAGGACAGCCCTGAACTGGTTAGTTCTGTGATTGCACATGCAAACTGAACGGAGTGACAAATAATTCCACATTTTGGAAAATATCACCCATTCACTTTTCTTACATAGAGCTGGATGAGAAGATTGATGGAACTCTCTAACGTGAGAATGGTATTAATCTTCTCTTGTAATTATAAACAAGTCAGGGAATAAGCCTATTTCACAAAGGTTTTCCTCTGATTTACCCGAAGAACTTGTTCAAACAAAGCTTTAAGCAGAAACATTCAGCATGTGCAAAGTCAATGTGAAAGACTACGGCTTATCCAGTCACATGTTATGGCATTGTCTTTGCACATCGTCATTTTGAGATGGTTTTGATACTCACCTTAATATACTGCAGGTTCTAATTCGATGTTCTCATGTGCAGGACCCGACTATTTTTCCATGGAACTTTGAGTCGACTTCAACATCTGACACAGATCGTGACAATGACATGGTAAGAAGTAATACTGTGAAGCCCCATTCGGACTGGATTTATTTATCATGGGGTGGTTTTAACATTACTTGCACTGGTCAGAGATTTGAATCCCATCTGAAGCAAATATTTGGGTATCCCCCAAACCCAATAATTATTACAGTATTACTCTTATTTGTACAAAGGAGTGTTAGGGCCACTGCTGAAAAACTGCTAGATTTTAAAAAAGGAGACAGAATATTACAAGAAAAAAGTTGTAATATTTGAGAATAATGTCAAAATATTTTGAGGAAAAATATCCTAATCTAATAGTTTGCTTCGAGTCCTATGTTATGGTATAATTCACACGGTAACATATCTAAACATCATTCCTGTGTCATTTGATTGAGTAATGACTCAGAAAATTGGTAACATGTTTGAGTAACATTTTCTCACCCAGTACCTCTTCCGTGCCACCATGTGGAAACTTTTGACTTTCTCTTTTGTCTTTGTCCTGCCTCTCAGCGTCTACAGACCATATCCTGTTTTTGCCGTCCGCAACTATGAGTTAAATAATTGAGGAGCACAGTGTCTATTTCCCACCTCCCAATGTAATGTTAATCCCTTCCGAATGGGGCTTATGTTTCTGTTAACACACGCTTTTCTTCAAATCATTGAGTTATGCATTTGAAAATATTTGTTATGTCTTTGCAGAGTGAGGAGCCATCGCCCATATGTAACTCGAATACAGGCCTATTTGCTGTGATACTCTTCATTTTGCGTCACCGTCTAACTGCGGCTGTGGGTGACTTGATGACTCTACTGAATTTTCTCAGTCCTAACCTGGTTGATTCATTTAAGTATCTCTCTGATAAGATTACTGCCTTGTCTACTGTGTTTTACTGTCCTGTTGAAAAATGTCAGAACTACATGGGAAAAGATCCTGGTGCTTCTTGTTGTTACTGTGGCACAATGTTCAACAAAGAAAGCAGTACTAAAAATGGAAACTTCTTTTTGTCTGCATCACTGAAAGACCTTCTGAAGGGCATCCTTAAGATCCATGGCACTGAGTTGATACCTAAAACAGTCAACCAAGGAAATTACATTAAAGATGTGATGGATGGCAAAATGTACCAGAATCTGCTTAAACAAGGAAAATTGGCTGCAGATGACCTCACACTGTTATGGAATTGTGATGGTGTACCAATTTATGACTCGGACATATGCGCGATTTGGCCGCTTCAGTTTACTATTAATGAACTTCCTTACCCACAAAGAAAGGAAAATGTAATAGTTGCAGGACTTTGGTTTGGCACAGAAAAACCTAACATGAAAACATTTCTAAAGCCTTTCATCGATGAATGTCGTGATTTAGCCCAAAATCCCCTTCAGTGGAGCGACAGCAATGGATCGGTTCACTCCTCAAAAGTCTTCTCCTTGGTTTGCTCCTCCGACGCCGTGGCAAGGCCACTCCTCCGGAATTGCAAACAATTCAATGGTGAATATGGTTGTGACTGGTGTTTACATCCTGGCATGATGGTCAAAAAAGGCCGTGGATCCATGAGGTCCTACCCATATGACGAAATGAAACAAAAAGCAAGGTCAAACGAAATGTTTCAGCATAATGCAACACAGGCTGAAAGGACTGGCACCGAAACAAATGGAGTAAAAGGATTGTCCTTGCTTTCCATACTTCCCTTGTTTGACATTGTGTTCGGATTTGTACCCGAGTACCTGCACTCTGTTCTGCTCGGTGTGTCCAAACAACTTATGTTTCTGTGGTTGGACCCAGTCAACTCAATGAAACCCTGGTATGTAGGTCAATACATTTCACAAATGGACTCGCGTCTTCTCTGTCTGAGGTCGCCATTAGAAAAACAAAACTCATCTCTGAGGTCACTGAAGTGTATCGACACTTGGAAAGCGTCGGAGTGGCGAGCGTTCCTTTTGTTTTATGCGATTAGTGTCCTGCCTGGTATCCTGCAGCCTACATATCTGGAACATTATTTTTACCTGTCATTTAGTATTCACATTCTGCTACAAGAGTCAATATCCCAACATGAGGTTCAAATGGCCCATGAGTCCTTGGTACACTTTGTGGAAGACATGAAAGTACTTTATGGTGAAGAAAATGTGTCTTTCAACTGCCATCAGTTAATCCACTTAACTGAAAGTGTACTGAACTGGGGGCCTCTCTGGACAACGTCAGCATTTAGTTTTGAGAGAAACAATGGCAATTTAAGGGCTCTGCTTAATGGCATTAATGATAACCCTCAAGAAATTTACCAGTGGTTTCTCGTTTGGCAGCACATACCGGGACACCTTAGTTCTTTAGTATTTAACCGACAATCAGATTTTGGTGAGTTATTAGCCAAGCTCACAGCAGTAAACGATGGCAGTGTCTCTGAGAAACCCCTTGGAAAATCACGCCTTGTGGATCTCACAGGATCCATAAAACTGCCAATAGAAGAGCTCTTAAATCGACCAGTTGTTGTCAAATCAGTAGAAGTTTGTGACAGCTTCACTAGTGGACACACTGTTTATCTCTCTACAAACTGTAAAGAGTCAGACAAGACACGCCTTGCTGTTAAACTCAAGAATGGCTGCTTTGGAGAAATACAGTTGATTTTACTTTTCAAAGAGAACTGTGTTTGCACATCTAACTGTTTGTGCCAGGCTGTTCCAATCTTTGTGGTCCACTTGTACGACATCAAACCCGTTACATTGTTCAGTGATAAACATCCTAACAATACGTCTAAGACGATCTTTGTAAGAGTTGAAAGGACGGTTCAACCCAAAGCTTTCTTCTTAGAGGATATCAGGTGTAAATGTAGGTATGTGGATGGTTGGCTTGTGCCTGTACCAAACACATATGAGAGTTATTAGAGTCAGTGCAGGGCTAAAGCTCTTGCAGCAGCAGTGCCGGAAATGCTGAAAAAGTGCCTCTTTTTTCAACCGAGTCTTCAAACACAACATAGTGTTGTGCTATCCACCTAAAATGTCCGAGACGCATCCCACTCCAAACATACCTCTCTATCTATTTATCTGTAGAGAAAACTAATTCATTAATTAATTGAGTAAATAATTGTAAATGTAACAAATAATTTTGTGATGTTTTTGGTTCTGAACTGTATATGGATCTTGAGGTGAGAAATGCTCCAAGTAAAAAAAGTATAAAAAGAAGGAGAGAGCAGAGGGGGCTTTTATTTTTGGGTTCATCTTTTTTATTTTTTTGGTGTGTTGGAAAGGCTTTTTGCTTTGTTTGTTTTTCTTTTAAGATCCTTTAGAGAGGGTGTTTTTACTTATTTTTGTATCATTCAATTTGTGTAACTTGTAATCACCATATTATTGTAAAAACACAATAAAACTCGATTGTATTTCATACATTCCAACCGGAGTCCAGTCTTGTTCATTTCTGAGGTGGTCTGCTTGGTCTCTCCTGGCATATGCTGACAGTAGTAATTAATTAGCCATAAAATAGAATAACAAACCTACTTGCTGTGGTGAAAATGCTGTTGTTCATTTTGATGGGATTAACTATTGTGGTGAGATCAAATTGTTTGATGCCCTGCTGGTTTATTGGTGCTGTATGTGATATCAGGGCTTACACATAGCTGTTTTTAATGTACAATAAGGGTCAGTTTGGCATCCAAATTTGGGGTGATAGGGCCAGGGCTGTGAAGCTGCCCTTCATAACCAAGTGAAGTTCCCAACCACATGGAATTCATCCTCCAGTGATGGCCCATTAAACAGCACCGTCCTGGAGTACTTCCAGTCCTCCACCACCTATTGTATACACATTTCAGTTGCTAAGTGGGAGAGGCCGACATGAAATGACAGAAATAAGCTCAGCTAATGTTTTATATCTCCCTAAGCAGACGTTCAATACCTAGGTCAGAGGTTTCAGACCAGCGGTCCTCTAGAGCCTTACTCACTCTTGGAGGGGTTATAATAAGCGATATACCTTTTTAATAATACACGTGATATTTATTCAACCATTTGATGCTTAAAGTTCATCCTTGAAACAATGACAGCTTTACATTTTTCTGGACACTTTTTAGTCTCATCTAAAAAATGGGAATTTATTGACTTTATTTTACTATGTATGGGTCTTTTTGTTATGTGGCCATCTGTTTATGTTAAGATGTATTTTCTTTCAATGATCTATAAAAAACTATTTAATGTGTCACTTTGACGATTACCAATCTAGTAGGAAAAAAAGGTAAAGAAACAGACATTGTAGTTATTTCATGCAGGACACAGAAGTCAAAAGCCTCCAGCTGACAGCCAGCTGATTTAATCATCGTTTATAAATTTGAATTGCAAATTGGATGCAAAATGTGTTTGGAGTTTTGGAGACTTGAGTTTCAGTTTTGCTCTCAGTGTTAGTCTCAGTAATTGTGCTTAATGTGTCATTTTAGTGTGTTAGTGTAGTATATTTAGCATTGAAAAAACTGTAGTCACAGAAGTGGATTATGCTTTTGCAAATTTTGTAATAAGCGCTGACTTTTACTTGTAACCATTTCTAATAACCTGGGTGGCTGTGGCTCAGAGTTATAGAGGTTTGTCTTTCAATCAAAAGATATGGGGTTGGATCGGCTCCTCCAGTCCATGTCGATGTGTCCTTGGGCGAGACACTGAACCCTAAACAAATAAATGTGATGTGAATAATTATGGGCAGGTCGCACCTATACAAATATATTTCCATTTACCATTTAACCTCATATGAACCATGTCTAACCTGTTTTATGCCTTAGTCATATGTAATGAAACTCACCAAACCATGTGATGTCTGTCAGTGCAGGGAGGAGACAGTTAGTGTAAAAGAGTCCAGAGCACCAGAGCAGTTCAAAATTGAAAAAAACCTAAATGTTTCACATTTCTATTGGTTATCATCTTGTTCCAGCTCTTCATTGAAGCTACAATATGATATTATATAGTGAAATATTTAGTATTCTTGATATCCAGCCAGCCTCCTAATTTCTTATAGCTGCATCATTCTATCAAATGAAAATATTCTAATAATTGTTGATATATTTCACTAAAAGTGACCCGTTAACCTGCTGGTGGTGCAAGAGGAAACGTTAGGGTTAGGGTTAGGGTTAGGGTTAGCCCTGATAGAACTAGATGATAGTAATAAACCAGCCTATCTGGTTTCTCATTATTTACTGAACAATTGTTATTTTTTAATCTACACTGATTTTAAATACATTTAGTAGTATCAAGTATTTGACATGGTATACTGTGGTGGAATTTTTGTTTTTATCCGTCGAAGTGGAAGTCTCTTTAAACTGAAATAAGGAATACTGAGAAAACCAATCTTGTCTTTGTTGGTTTTATTATTTGCTGCAGCAAAGGTTCGATGGTCGTCCAGCGTGCAGGCAGTCTGCATGAACAAGAACAACTTAACACAGTTGAGTTGGATATTTAAACACAAGAAGGAGAGCAAAGGAGGGGGCTCTCACTTCCTGAAAACATCACAATTGCTAATATCATAGCTTGAAAGTAGACATGGAGGAAGAAGAAGTGTGAGTCGCAAAGGCGAGATCAGACAGGTGAGATGCCGAAGCGCGCTCTGGTGCACTTCCTCAATAATTACAGATTCAGACATGGAGTACAGAAGGGAGGGGCGAGTCGCAAGAGCGAGAGTGCTCTCTGGTACAAGTTCTTGTGTCTGTGGCAGGAACGAAGTTTTGGAAAGGATTTTTACTTTGTTGGTTTTTCTTTTAAGATCCTATAGAGAGGGTGTTTTTACTTATTTGTGTAACTTGTAATCACCATATTATTGTGAAAAAAAAGAATAAAACTTGATTGTATTTCATACATTCCAACCAAAGTCCAGTCTTGTTCATTTCTGAGGTGGTCTGCTTGGTCTCTCCTGGCATATGCTGATAGTAGTAATTAATTAGCCATAAAATATAAATCATAAAACATAAAATAATCCATGAATAACAAACCTACTTGCTGTGGTGAAAATGCTGTTGTTCATTTTGATGGAATTAACTATTGTGGTGAGCTCAAATTGTTTGATGTCATGCTGGTTTATTGGTGCTGTATGTGATATCAGGGCTTACACATAGCTGTTTTTAATGTACAATAAGGGTCAGTTTGGCATCCAAATTTGGGGTGATAGGGCCAGGGCTGTGAAGCTGCCCTTCATAACCAAGTGAAGTTCCCAACCACATGGAATTCATCCTCCAGTGATGGCCCATTAAACAGCACCGTCCTGGAGTACTTCCAGTCCTCCACCACCTATTGTATACACATTTCAGTTGCTATGTGGGAGAGGCCGACATGAAATGACAGAAATAAGCTCAGCTAATGTTTTATGTCTCCCTAAGCAGACGTTCAATACCTAGGTCAGAGGTTTCAGACCAGCTGTCCTCTAGAGCCTTACTCACTCTTGAAGGGGTTATAATAAGCGATATACCTTTTTAATAATACACGTGATATTTATTCAACCATCTGATGCTTAAAGTTCATCCTTGAAACAATGACAGCTTTACATTTTTCTGGACACTTTTTAGTCTCATCTAAAAAATGGGAATTTATTGACTTTATTTTACTATGTATGGGTCTTTTTGTGCCCTGCGATGAACTGGCGACCTGTCCAGGGTGTACCCTGCCTTCGCCCAATGTCAGCTGGGATCGGCTCCAGTGCCCCGCGACCCTAAAAAAGGATAAGCGGTTTGGATAATGGATGGATGGGTCTTTTTGTTATGTGGTCATCTGTTTATGTTAAGATGTATTTTCTTTCAATGATCTATAAAAAACTATTTAATGTGTCACTTTGACGATTACCAATCTCGTAGGAAAAAAAGGTAAAGAAACAGACATTGTAGTTATTTCATCCAGGACACAGAAGTCATACGCCTCCAGCTGACAGCCAGCTGATTTAATCATCGTTTATAAATTTGAATTGCAAATTTGTTGCAAAATGTGTTTGGAGTTTTGGAGACTTGAGTTTCAGTTTTGTTCTCAGTGTTAGTCTCAGTAATTGTGCTTAATGTGTCATTTTAGTGTGTTAGCATTGAAAAAACTGTAGTCACAGAAGTGGATTATGCTTTTGCAAATTTTGTAATAAGCGCTGACTTTTACTTGTTACCATTTCTAACCTGGGTGGCTGTGGCTCAGAGTTATAGAGGTTTGTCTTTCAATCAAAAGATATGGGATTGGATCGGCTCCTCCAGTCCATGTCGATGTGTCCTTGGGCGAGAAACTTAACCCTAAACAAATAAATGTGATGTGAATAATTATGGGCAGGTCCCACCTATACAAATATATTTCTATTTACCATTTAACCTCATATGAACCATGTCTAACCTGTTTCATGCCTTAGTCATATCTAATGAAACTCACCAAACCATGTGATGTCTGTCAGTGCAGGGAGGAGACAGTTAGTGTAAAAGAGTCCAGAGCACCAGAGCAGTTCAAAATTGAAAAAAACCTAAATGTTTCACATTTCTATTGTTTATCATCTTGTTCCAGCTCTTCATTGAAGCTACAATATGATATTATACAGTGAAATATTTAGTATTCTTGATATCCAGCCAGCCTCCTAATTTCTTATAGCTGCATCATTTTATCAAATGAAAATATTCTAATAATTGTTGATATATTTCACTAAAAGTGACCCGTTAACCTGCTGGTGGTGCAAGAGGAAACGTTAGAAGATCACCAAACTTTTTAGCATTCATCCTCTGGAGTCTGAAGTCCTTGAACATTTGTTAAGATATTTGAGTTCTCTTCTAAACATATTTCGTTTAAATAACAGTTTGAGGCCCCAAAAGGTAAATTATACATTATTTTACCCACGTGATTTGAGAAAAGTACATACAAATACAAATTTGTGTAGCAGAACACGGTACTATGTCGACAATTTTTATAGGAACGAATGAAGTACATACATGAATAAGAAGGGAAATTCATCACGGGAGGAGTTTCAGAACCAGGAAGCAGGTTTTGTTTATTGTTTGCAGGGTCGGATAACTACTGAGAGCAAGGGACTACGCCCGCTTGAAACCTGGAGAACAGGCATTGATCTACATCTGCAGCCACACGTCACAGGTAAGCGTTATAATTGATATTATGATATTAAGGAAAGCAAACACTGCGGGTGACGATTATTGACCGATTGAAAGCTGGAAGATCGTCCCCATAAATAACAAAAAAAAGGCAAAACGTGAATGTTGCACGTTAGAAATTGAGTAATGAAGTGCACTCGTCCCAACTTGATGAGAAGTTGGTACTCTTGTTGATGGCGACGCTCCCTACATTAGAGTATAGGACCAGGCCTGGTTTCGCAATGGTTTACTCAGGAAAATGTAATTAAAGCATTGAAAGGGGGAAAAAAACTCAATGCAGAAAAATAACTTGAAAAATAATTTGCATAACTCGTACAGGAAGTGTAATTTTACTGTTGTATTTAATAATTTGGGATAGGACGTCAATTTATTATCATTTTTATTTTGGATTATTCTTCTGAACATGTTCTCTTTTATGTTTTAATGACACATAATGGATAATAATATCTCATTAACGATAATAGCATGTGCTAGAATTGTAACATTTATTTACTATAATGGATTTTTGCAACTATTTTCTTTCGTCACTAGAAGGAACAAAACAAAGCAAATCAAGAAACAGTAATAACCAGCTTTGTAGGACCGTTTAGTGGGATCGATGTTGTGAGGGTTAGTTAAACTAGATAACCAAAAGATACTCTGGGTATGTTGAACTTGCTTCAAAGTACAGAGCCCTGATACCTGTTTCATGAATACTAACACACACGGCATGAGAATACATCTGCAACACATTCATTTCCCAGAATACCTACATGCAAGCTATAGTCAAATCTGTTGTGCTCTTTACACAGTTGGTGGTTTATTGCCAGCTGTCTTTTTTTCATGTGTCTATTTAAACTGTTTTGCTTTTAGTCTGAATTATGACTTTAACTTCTTCATAATTGTGTTATAATAATTTACGATCCACATACCGAGTAGATATGTTATCTCCGACTTAGCCTGCTCCGAAGCAGGTTAATTGTTCATTATAAGTTACCATGGTCATCTAACCAAGTATGAAGTGGACCTCTGTCGTGGATCTGAAAACCCAGAGATAACCCTGAAGCTACCTCGATAACCCCAAACCCTGCTTCGTGAAACAGGCCTCTGGTGTTGTGTGTTATGTTTGGTCAATATTCATGTACTTAACTCTAACAATATCTCAGAAAAATCAAACTCAGACTATATCATTGGAAAAGTTGAAAGTGTTTTTGATAACAGTAGTTTTAGAGCACAGCAGCAGTGTGTAACTGGTTCAAAGAGAATCTGATCACATGAACCGTGTGTGTGCCTTAGAATAACAAAATTGGGTTTTTACATATTATTGTATAGTCTTGAAGGAAGTGTTTGATTTAGCAAAAGATCTAAGGGTTCTGCTTCCTGTGTGTGTGGTTTTGTGATTTATGTGAAATGAGTCCTGTTTTCAAAACCGTGCTTAAGTAATCAAATAAAACTGTGTAGTGCTCACATGCTGATTGATTAGTTGACAATCAAGCAATTAGGTGTTTGGCCAGATGGCACATGTATTGGCCAATTAGTCCATAGCTGTGGCATTATGATTGGCTGTGTGTCTCGTGTCCATCCAATAATTGTTAAAATATTTCTCTAAAAGTGACCCGTTAACCTGCTGGTGGTGCAAGAGGAAAAGGTAGAAGATCACCAAACCTTTTAGGTTTAATCCTCTGGAGTCTGAAGTCCTTGAATATTTGTTAAGATATTTGAGTTCTCTTTTCAACATATTTCGTTTAAACAACAGTTTGAGGCCCAAAAAGGTAAATTATACATTATTTTACCCACGTGAATTGACAAAAGTACATACAAACACAAATTTGTGGTGCAGAACACGGTATTATGTCGACAATGTTTATAGGAACGAATAAAGTACATACATAAATAGGAAGGGAAATTCATCATGGGAGGAGTTTCAGAACCAGGAAGCAAAATCACGTTAGGTTTTGTTTATTGTTTGCAGGGTCGGATAACTACTGAGAGCAAGGGACTACGCCCGCTTGAAACCTGGAGAACAGACATTGATCTACATCTGCAGCCACACGTCACAGGTAAGCGTTATAATTGATATTATGATATTAAGGATAGCAATTACTGCGGGTGACTCTTATTGACTGATTGAAAGCTGGACGATCGTCTCCGTGAATAACAAACAAAAAGGCAAGACGTGAACGTTGCACACTAGAATTTGAGTAATGAAGTGCACTCGTCCCGACTTAATGAGAAGTTGGTACTCTTGTTGATGGTGACGCTCCCTACATTAGAGTATAGGACCAGGCCTGGTTTCACAATGGTTTACTCAGTAAAATGTACTTAAAGCATTGAAAGGAGAAAAAAAACTCAACGCAGAAAAATAGCCCCAATGCCTGTCATTTAATTATGTCATTAGATTTGCATAACTCGTGCAGGAAGCGGGATTTTACTGTTGTAGTTCATTATTTGGTATAGGACGTCAATTTATAATAATTTTCTTGTGCTGAACATTTTATCTTTTAATTGATTGATTGTTTGATTCGTGAAAAAGAAATCTGAAAATAGTGAGAAATGAATGAATACATTTTTAGGTTTGGACTTTTGCCAAACCTTCAGTTGTACTTGTACAAACTGTTCAAAGTCTATTTGAGGTTTATCGTTCCTTATGACGTGACTCTTAATCTTTGCTCTGGACAATTCCTTGAGTCTGCTAATAGCAGTTTCATAACCCCTTATTTTCCTTCAGAGAAATGTAATTGACTAAAACTCTCCAAAGTTGCAGTGGTTGATTTAAAACATGAGTATTTGTTTATCTTCCAGTTGCCGTTCGTGGTCATGGATGATTTTGTTCGTAATAAATTAACTGAATGGAATCTCAGCCAGTTGATAGAAAAGTTTAAAGGTAAAGTATTACTGTGCCTCTTTTTTTGGGCACAGACAGTGTTTATATGACCTACCAATACTGAAACATCTAAGCATCTCGATAACTAATATAATTATATAAAATGCTGCAATGTTGATCTGCAGTACAATGCTGACATGCTTGACAGACATAGTTTTAAGAAGATGTGAGCGATCAGTGTTGACTACAGTGACAAATTGTTAAAATACAATCAGTATAAGTTCACGTTACATTCAGGCTGTAATACTCTTTAAAAAAGTAAAATTAACAGCTGAACCAACACCTATTTCATTCCTTATATAATAGATTTCTGCAGCAGTTCGACATTTATTCTCGCATGACTGAGATTCATCTTCTTGTTTTTTTTTAATTGCAGAACAAGGCATTGACACAGAAAGTCTTTTATTACTGCGTCATGAACAAATCACCACCTTGATCCCAACCATGGGACCAATGTTAAAATTCCAAAAGAGACTCAAGTTGTTGAAGGTAATGTTCTGTACTGTGCACACAATTTACACACATTCTTAATTTA
This sequence comes from Ophiodon elongatus, assembly GCA_016806645.1. Classification (NCBI taxonomy): domain Eukaryota; kingdom Metazoa; phylum Chordata; class Actinopteri; order Perciformes; family Hexagrammidae; genus Ophiodon; species Ophiodon elongatus. Next base: position 2,537,794 of record JACSYO010002129.1, read on the forward strand.
TAATTTACAGGAGCACAGACTTCTTTTCAAAGTTTTCATGACACATAATTGATAAGTATATCTCATTAACATTAATAGCATGTGCTGGAATTGTAACATTTATTTACTATTATGGATTTGCATCTATTTTCTTTCGTTACTAGAAGGAACAAAACACAGGAAATCCAGAAACAGTTGAGTTGCCTGCTCAAGTAAGTTGAATAAAGTTTCAATCACTAAAGTATCATATGGCATTTATTAAAATTATACAGATCATATTTCCAAAGTCTGCTCAAACTTTTACATGGCCACTTAGTATTGATTTAAGATGCACATGTTCATGTTCACCCTCAGGTTTGTTCGTCCATCAGTGACACAAGTGATAAAGGTGAGATACACTTTATCTTATTGATCACATGCATTGTTCAATGAAGTTTTTAAGGCCATAATATCTTGCTTTGACTTATCAACGATACTAATACTGCAAACAATAAACTTTTCTTCTGTTTTTTTTCCAACAAAAAATATCCAATAAGGAAAGAGAAAGTTGGATCTTCAGGGTGAGTCCAGCCAATGGCAATCGCCAACTGGAAAACAACGACTTGACACAAAACCAGGATCATACGCAGGTATTTATAATACTTTCCAAACAATGGCAACCTACAACTTATTTACTATAGGGTTAACATTTGTATGTCTTAATATTTTTATTTAGCTTTTTTAAAAAGCAAATGTCTGTTTCTACATCTTATTCACAGAAAATACTCTCATTTGTTGCCGTTTGTAATTCTATCAGACAACCTCAATCAGTCAACAGCATATGTGCAGGTATCCATAGCAACAATGCTTATGTTTTGATGTAAATAACTTAACCGTGGCTATTAACTGTATGATGTTGTAAACCCAGACCGTGGTTTATCCTTTGTTAATCTGCCGTAATATAAACCTGATGATACACTCTGAAGCATCCTAAATGGACCTGGCAGAGAAAGTTCCTCTCACGCTTTACCTTCTTCTCCTCATTGTGCATTACCGCTTACTTGATACACTGGTTCATGGTTCCTGCTGAATACTTCTTTACTTTCACTCTGACAGAAGAAAAACGACCATCTGAAGTGAAAAACATCATGAGACGTGTCCATCAGAAAATACCTCAGCAAGACAACAAGCGTAACGTATGCTGATGGCGACGCTCCTCTACATTAGAGTATTTTACCAGAACTGGTTTTGTAATAGTCTACTCAGGAAAATGTACTAAAAGTATTGAAAGTAATAACAAATTCAATGCAGAAAAATAGCCCCAGTGCCTGTTATTCAATTATGTCATTAGATTTGCGTAATAGTTGATTCGCCTGCTCAAGTAAGTTGAATGAAGTTTCAATAACTAAGGTATCATAAGGCATTTATTATGATTATAAAGATCATATTTTCGATGTCTGCTCAAACTTTAACATGGCCACTTAGTATTGATTTAAGATGCACATGTTCATGTTCACCCTCAGGTTTGTCCGTCCACCAGTGACACAAGTGATAAAGGTGAGATACACTTTATCTTATTGATCACATGCATTGTTCAATGAAGTTTTTAAGGCCGTGAAATCTTGCTTTGACTCATCAACTACACTAATACTGTAAACAATAAACTTTTCTTCTGTTTTTTTTCCAACAAAAAATATCCAATAAGGAAAGAGAAAGTTGGATCTTCAGGGTGAGTCCAGCCAATGGCAATCGCCAACGAGAAAACAACGACTTGACACAAAACCAGGATCATACGCAGGTATTTAGAATACTTTCCAAACAATGGAAACCTACAACCTACTTACTATGGGGTTAAAATGTGTATGACTTCATATTTTTATTTAGCTTACTTAAAAAGCAAATGTCTGTTTCTATATCTTATTCACAGAAAATATTTTCTCATTTGCTGCCGTTTGTAATTTTATCAGACATCCTCAATCAGTCAACAGCATACAGTATATGCAGGTATCCATAGCAACAATGCGTATGCTTTGATGTAAATAACTTAACCGTGGCCTTTAACTGTATGATGTTGTAAACCCAGACCGTGGTTTATCCTTTGTTAATCTGCCGTAGTATAAACCTGATGATACACTCTGAAGCATCCTAAATGGACCTGGCAGAGAAAGTTCCTCTCACGCTTTACCTTCTTCTCCTGATTGTGCATTACCGCTTACTTGATACACTGGTTCATGGTTCCTGCTGAATACTTCTTTGATTTCCTTCTGACAGAAGAAATACTACTGTCTGATGTGAAACACATTATGAGATGTGTCCTTCAGAAAATACCTCACCAAGACAACAAGCTCAACAAGTTCCTGAGGTAAGTATTACATTGAATACTTTTTCCATATGAATACGTTATATGGGCCTGGTTCCACACCTGGCCAATTTCACTGAGAGAGATTTAAGACTGGTAGTGTTGAGCCAGGCATCATGGGTTTTAAAAAGTCTTAATTTACCCAAAATTTACAGCAAATTACTTTGACTGAAGATAGTACAATATGCTGAGGAGGTCTGTTCATAGACGGATCTCTTTTTGATTTTGACACATTCTTTCAGTGTTTTTATGTTTTTGACATGAATGAATTAACCCACACTTAAACTCTTGTACAACAGGAGAAAAATCTGTGATTTGAAGACGGACAAGAAGGAGATGGTCGGTGTCTTTGGCAAAACTGGGGCTGGAAAGAGCTCCTTGATAAATGCTGTCATTCGAGTGAAGAATCTCTTGCCCTCTGGAATCATCAGTGCATGTACCTCAGTCATGATTAAAGTGGAGGCTAACATGCTGAACTCAAAGTATGAGGCAGACATTGAGTTCATTACAAAAGAGGTAAAATGAGCTAAATATGTTTGTTGACTTGAAGCTATTTAAAAAGGTTTGATGTGGCTGAAAAATACAGTTGTTGATTACACAGCATTCCATTTAATTTAACAAAATTAAAGGTATTTTCTTTTTATTTAGGAGTGGAAAGATGAGTTGTGGTTCTCTAAAAATTTTCTTCGGGATAATGCGGATCAGGAAAGTGATCAGAAAGATGGCGATGATTGTCGTGACATTGTGGAAAAGCTGGCAGCGCTGTATGGAGAAGACTGGGAAAACAAATCTCCTGAAGACCTCATAGATGCCAGATATTTCAAAGAGATCACAGAATTTCTCCTTTCCAAAAGGAAGATGTTGACAGGCGAAACAGTAAGTAAGAGTGAAAATCTTCAGAAGAAGCCTTCTAGTCTGTCTGACAGAGTGAAATTTTCTTGAGGTTTAAGTAATATACATACTGCCTAGCCATTCGAAGTTGGTTTAGTTCATAGGTAGTTCAACAAGTTTAAAAGTAAAATCAGTCTATAGAAATTTTCCACTTTAAAAAAGAGTGGCCTTAATCCACCGTCCTCGATAAAATGTGCCCTTTAAGAGAAAGATTATAAAGAAGTTTGTCTGCCAGTAACTAAATACATTAAACAACTGTTTTTACAAAATCCAATGGGGATTTTTCCTCCATCTTTGTGCCCAAACAGTTTATATTAAGATTACATGTATTATTAAATCTCAAATCTATTTTTGTTCACACTTTATTGGAAAGTTGTGTTCAACTTTCTGGTCATGACAATAGTAATTATTTCATGTCAATCGGCATCCTTACTTCCAAGCAGGTAAACACGACCTATGGAGTACCACAAGGATCAGTACTTGACCCCTTTCTATTCAGTCTATTTATGATCCCTTTTTATAAAAGGACACTTAACGCTGACGATGCTCAAATCTACATTTCTCTTTCACTGGTAGGCTGTGCTACCATCGACTCACTTTGTCACTGCATTGAAAAAAATCAATGGCTTTGAAATTGGTCTCTTGCTAAATAAAGACAGATCAGAAGTGATTGTCTTTGGTGCCCTTAAGGAAAGATATAGAATTATTGCACACCGTGACTCTTTATCTGATTGATTTTAAAAGACTACCACTTATGGGATTAGGACCAAACTTTGTTTCTCACATGTTCTATCCATATGAACCTTCATGTTAATGTAATCAACAGACCGGGGTCTGCTGACTGTCAAGGGTCAACATTAAACACAGGGAATCTGCATTATGCTACGATGATAAACATACTTCCTGTGATCTAGATAATCTTAGACACTGTCAAAATCTGGTCATCAATTTAAAACCTAATTGTCACCCAAATTGAACTTTTGTATCCACTTCAGGTTTAGTATTTAATATGTATTAATCCAAATGTAGATTTTTGCTTTTGTCGTTTCAATGATAGGGTTTCCTAATTGCTATTCTTTTTTCATATTGTCCTGTTCTAATTCTTTTGTGCCATTTTTAAAGCAGTTTGATGTTGAAGTCAGAACACATCAATGAAATTGCCTTATGTTGCATTAATCTCATTTTATAATTTATTGCAGGCTGAAGAGCTGTCTAAAAAATTAATCATTTACACAAAAAGCGGCCCAAAAGATGGAGAAGTAAAGAGGTGGTATTGGCCACTCGTGAAGTGTGTGACTATCAGGGTGCCAAATATTGATCATCTTAAGCACGTCACACTTGTGGATCTTCCTGGAAATGGGGACCGTAACAAGAGCAGAGACAAGATGTGGAAAACGGTAATTTATCACATGAAATGCTGTTTATTGTGTATTACTGTGTTGTCTGCAAACTGTGACATCATGTTATTACAAAGTACTGAAAACCATCATAATTAGCTTGCTGTCATGTCCCTTCAGGTCGTTGGAAGTTGTTCCACTGTGTGGATCGTGACTGACATGAATCGAGCTGCATCAGAGCCAGAACCCTGGGAGATCCTGAAAAGTGCCTGTAGCTACATGGGAAATGCTGGCCAGTGTCAGCGTATTCACTTCATCTGCACCAAGTCTGATCTTATTGAAGATCCAGAATGTCAGTAAGTGATTTAAGATGCCAAGAAAACGAGACCATCAGCGAGTAGATTGTCTATGTCTATGTTGTCATTCTTAATGTTTGACATGGTTTTAGTCAGTTGTTTCAAGGAAATTCCTTTGGAAATCAATAACTGCTCACACACTCAACACAACTGATTAAACTGAAATAATAGTCTGTAACGTTGTCTCCATGGTTACAAAATGACATAGTTCTTTCCAGAAAACTTTCTATGAGATCACAGACCTGTAAAATAAAGTGTTGCATGTTTTAAGTAAAAAAGGTGGATTCGATGGTTACAGGTACAAGTTTAAAAGAGATAATTTTGACTTTTATTGACTGGATGCAAAATAAGTTTGAATTTGTGGTTTCAGTTCTCCAAATACTGTATGAGGTGCCAATTAATACAAATATGTTTAATTTAGTTCACCAACTGAGGCTCGTGCTTTCATATTGAAAACAAACGATCGAGCCAAGAAAGAAGTGAGAAAAGAATTCAGCAAACTAAACAAGGTTCAGGTGAGTTTTATAGACTGACAGAAAGTATAACACAAAGCGTTTCTACAACTACAAGCATGCCTTAAAATCTAAACTTTTTCTTTTCAGAAACATTTCAGTGATGAAAGTTTCAAAGTGTTCACAGTGAGCTCCAAAGAGTTTCTAAAAAAGAAACTTCTAGATCGAGATGACACTGGTAGGTGAAGTCTCCATATATGAGCACATTTTGATTTACTTTACTTTAACAAAACAAACAAGAATGACTAATTGGATTATGGCATTTAAATTGAAGTATGTTGTTTAACTATGTAAGACATGAACTGCATTTTCTTTTCCAGAATTACCCAAACTTCAGGAATTTCTGCAGGATCTCAATGACTGTCACTCAGTGACATTAAACTATGTGTCTGGAGCTCGTGGGATTCTCTCTCTGATTCAAGGGGCCAGACTTAGAGATGGGGTAAGATCAAGTAATAAAATATATTTCTTTGTCTATAATCATCATTAGAATTGACAGAAAACATGGTAAAGTCAAAGATAGACGTCTTACATGTAATGTCACCCATACATACATTTTAGCAATCAAGTTAGTTGTTTACCTGAATTTTTGTTGCTTCAGAGAGGCTGCATAACAACAGTAATTAAAAATCTGTATTAATTTGAATAAATCCAGAAAACCCAGTCGTAACAGTATAGTTTCAATGCCTTAAATATTGAATGTGTTGTTGATTTCAGGCTGACATAAAGACAGCTGTGTGCACAGACCTTGAACAAAAGATGAGGGATGAACTTGATAAAGTCAGGAAACCAATGGCAGAGACTCATCAGTCGTTTGAAAAGTGCCTCAGTGACGGGGTTGAAAAATCAAAAAGTTCATGTGAAAAAAAGTTGAAGTCAGTCATTCATCCTGTACGTATTTGAATTATAACAACATCATTACAACGGATTTTGCACTTCATGAGTGTCTTAAAAAAAAATGTTTGTCTGTTTCGTTTCAGAATAAGTCAGGTGGTGGTTTCCACGGGACACTGAGGTGCATCGTACAGCACGATGGCACCTACAAAACAAGAAAGGGGAAACAAATAAACCTCAATATGAAGTTATCTTCATGCCTGACTGAGAGCATTGATGAGAAGTTCAAGAAGACCTTCCCGTAAGTAATGACTCAATAAAGACATAAAACCCTGTGCTGGCTAATTTTACGAACTATGGAGAATGTTTAGAATTAACAAATTATACAGTTGTACAAATTATGTGATATAATACGTACATACAAATTACATTATTGGAACGCAAACTTGCCATTGCTGCTTTTATGAAACATTTCAACTTGTTAACATGTTTCAGAAATGAAGGAGAATGTGGAGCATTCAACGGAGTCCTCAATTTGTTTTCACTTGACACGAAGATGATGAGCAAGAAGACAAAGTACAAAGATGTCAAACTGCAACTGATATTTCTCAGTACAGAGGTAAAAGAAGAGAATAGCACCATTAGTCCATTACCAAGCTATTAGTCCAGGTCAGAAAGGCTGAAGCAGAAGGGTGAGCTAATCAACCCAAACAAGTTTGTGACTGAGGACTGACATGAAGACTAACATGAGACAGTAAATGAAATATAGATGTTTTGAGCTGTTAACATATATACACTGCATATGAAGAAGTATATCAATACAGTAAATGTCAGTTAAAACTGGAGAAGCCCTTTGAAAACGTTACTGCTGCTGCAAAGCTGATGACCCTGTCCATATTCATGACAACATACTGGAGATTTTGAGGTCGTCTGTCACTTTAGTTGGAAGATGAGCCTTGTTTCTATATTATCTTGATTTTATCTAAAATATGTTGATCTACGATTCATATTCTCTCTTAGGAAGAAAAGATAAAGACAAAACTCAACGAAATCATCCGTGATCGTAAGAAAACGATCTACAGCAGTCTGACGACAACGATTGAGACAACCATGAAGGAATGCTATGACGGTACGAATAAACATCATGACATATAAAACCTGACACTGTAAAAATGCACATTATTCCTCATAATTGTGCAGAATTCAATAATAAAAATCTAATTGACTAAAGTTTTCTGTTTTATTATAGTTGCAAAACAAATGAAAGGACAGGGCATGCTCAAAAACATGAGGGGCACTATTGTGAAGCACGTACTTGGGTCAAAGGACGTCATGTTTCAGAAAGCTAAAGATGAAATGTTGAAGCAGCTGTGTTCCTTGAGGGTTTGTAACATTTTATAATACGTCATACAATGAGGATACAGTTAACATGCTGTGCTGTTTATCTTTATCTACAATTCTAGGTCATCATATATATAATCAAGTGGAATATGCATATTTTTTAATGCTGCGTTTGCTACTAAAACACTGCACGCCCTTTCACAAACATTCAGCTATTGTTATTAGTCTAATACATATTTTGGCTGTGAGCGTTTAATATTTTTATGCAAATTTAGAGGGACATCCTGGAGAACCTGGAAAAAACAATGCAGGAATCAATCGAGCTGTCACTCAAGACAGATGGTGTCTCAATCCCAGGTAAAGGCAATGTGACAAAATAAAAATATGATAATCACAAAAAATATTCCAAATATTTGATTAAAATTAACAAGTCAACTTTTTCCAAGAGTGTAATTAATAGGGAACTTGATGTAAACATTGTTTTTTGTTTTCTTTTTAGACGTTGAGAGTGAGCTTGAGATGGTGAAAAACCACTACAAAGAACTGAAGCCCAGATGAAGAACCCCCAATTTGGTAAAACTGCTGTTCAAATATCTACATGATGCCTCCGGATTGATCTGTTCTGAATAATGCTAACGATGCTTTTTATTACAGTAGCAACTGAGGAGTCCTGCGTGCACGCTGATTAGAGACATGAGGCTTCTGGATTTGGTCTCAACCATTTTTGTCAAGTCATCGTATTCATGTTCTCTTTCAGTGTTTTCTTTATATCTACTTTTAATTAGCTTGGTGAGAGTTAAATGCAGAGATTTTGTATTTTCAATATCTGGTAGGGTATTTTTGCTTTTAATTGATTAAAGTTCAGATGAAGACAGAAAATGTGTGGGGGGTGAGAGCGGGACGTCATGCAGCAAAGGTCCCCAGTCGGATTCAAACAAGGTACATTGTGGTCTACACAGTACGGGTCTTAGTCACCAGTCCACTGTGATGTCCCAGATACATTTTGTTTTTCATGGTTTTTAAAAAAGTTTTCTTCTTGAATATATTTTCAAGTTTTTTGTCAATTTTTAATCATAGTTTAGTATTGGTTGATTGGGATTGAAATTCCAATAATGTTATGGGTGTTTAACATAAATCCTGAACTTTGATCACAGTATGTACTGTATGTTTGATTTAACAAAGACTTTAGGCTTTTCAAAGAATGATCTGACATTTTTTCTTTCATGTTCAAGGACAAAACTTGCTTTCTGTGTTAATTTATATATCAAAAATTGGATAGAACTAGATGATAGTAATAAACCAGCCTATCTGGTTTCTCATTATTTACTGAACAATTGTGATGGTTTAATCTACACTGATTCTAAATGCATTTAAAGTATTTTACATAGTATACTGTCCAATAAAGTTCACTTTCAAAGTGCCACATGTACTTTGGCTTCTTTGTCGTTTATTTTGTAAAATTATCTAAAGGTTTCTCTGAAATTTCTTTTTTCCAACTTTGTTCTTGTCAAATTCTTCTTACTTTAAACCTATCGTCTTAGATTTGACCTAAAATTAAATTTCCTGACACAAATCTACGTTACAGTTCCCAATCATTTTAATAACACACCACAAATACTATATATATATTATAAATGTGCGATGAATTCTAACAGTAGTTTCAACCTGTTAGTAAGTGTGTTCACACACTAGCCTTAGGTTCTTGAAACAGAACGTGTCAATGTGTAAGGATGTGTAATTCTGCATGTTTGTGGCTAATTTACTCAGCATCTATGAGGATTATGTACTGATATGACATTAACATTGTCATTGAAAAGTCATGTTGTTTTTGGACCTAATTTTAGACCTGTAGAAATGATCTACACAATCCAGATGATGTTAATTTCAAAACTATTTGTCAGTTTGTCCTGATGATGATTTCTCTTCATGTACAAACAGGATTAGTAAAGGTGTGTTGTTATTCATTTAGGATTCATGGTAATGGAATGTATTATACCTGTTCATGCTTCAAAGTGCCACTTACTGATGCAAGAAAATGGAACATAGGGACACAAAGATGGGCCATAAATAGATACAGGTATCATTTTGCACAGTTATCAGTTCCTTTCTCATTACTGTCCAAGAAAGATAATAACTTAATGCAGTTTGAGTCACGATATTAAATTGAAAAAAAATTGAAATAAAAGAGTAATCACAGAGACAATAATATCAGTGGAAATATATCAGGCCACCAGTGAACCTTCTTGTATGCCTTAAGGTTAGTTTATTTTCAGTTTGCAGGAGTTTTTTTTGTTTGTTTTGGGTGTGTGTATTGGTGAGTAAGCTGCTGATGATACCAGGGATTTATACAAATACAAATTTGTGGAAGAGAACACGGTATTATGTCACCAATTTGTATAGGAACGAATGAAGTACATACGTAAATAAGAAGGGAAATGTATCACGGGAGGAGTTTCAGAACCAGGAAGCAAACAAACGTTAGGTTTTGTTTATTGTTTGCAGGGTCGGATAACTACTGAGAGCAAGGGACTACGCCCGCTTGAAACCTGGAGAACAGACATTGATCTACATCTGCAGCCACACGTCACAGGTAAGCGTTATAAGTGATATTATGATATTAAGGATAGCAAACACTGCGGGTGACGATTATTGACCGATTGAAAGCTGGAAGATCGTCTCTGTGAATAACAAAAAAAAGGCAAAATGTGACCGTTGCACACTAGAATTTGAGTAATGAAGTGCACTCGTCCCGACTTGATGAAAAGTCAGTACTCTTGGAGACAGACAAAACATGGCCAGATCTCTACATGGGAGATTGCGTAAGCGTAACGTATGCTGATGGCGACGCTCCCTTCATTAGAGCATATTACCTGGCATGGTTTACTCAGGAAATACACTTAAAGTATTGAAACTCGTGCAGGAAGCAGCATTATAGTGTTGTAGTTCATTATTTGGTATAGGCCGGACATTTATTATCATTTTCACTATGGATTAATCTGCTGAAAATTCAGAAAATAGTGAGAAATGAATGAATACATTTTTAGGTTTGGACTTTTGCCAAACCTTCAGTTGTACTTGTACAAACTGTTCAAAGCCTATATGAGGTTTATTGTTCCTTATGACGTGACTCTTAATCTTTGCTCTGGACAATTCCTTGAATCTGCTAATAGCAGTTTCATAACCCCTTATTTTCCTTCAGAGAAATGTAACTGTGACCAAAACTCTCCAAAGTTGCAGTGGTTGATTTAAAACATGATTATTTGTTTTCCTTCCAGTTGCCGTTCGTGGTCATGGATGATTTTGTTCGTGATAAATTAACTGAATGGGATCTCAGCGAATGGATAGAAAAGTTTAAAGGTAAAGTATTACTATGCCTCTTTTTTTGGGCACAGACAGTGTTAATATGACCTAACAATACTGAAACATCTAAGCATCTTGATAACTAATATAACTATATAAAATGCTGCAGTGTTGATCTGCAGTACAATGCTGACATGCTTAACAGACATAGTTTTAAGAAAATGTGAGCGATCAGTGTTGACTAATCCTGGTAATTCTTGTCTCTGTTCAGAGAGTACAAAAGCACTAAAGGTAAAGACTGTGGACGTTTTCACACTGTTCAATAAAATGTATTAAGTTGAGTAACCACTGCTGTGTAACTTGTAGGTTATTGAGATGAGGATCTCAGTGGCACTGTTATCGACAGCTGAACCAACATCTATTTCATTCCTTATATAATAGATTTCTGCAGCAGTTTGAAATGTATTCTCGCATGACTGAGATTCATCTCTGTGTTTTTTAATTGCAGAACAATGCATTGACAAGGAAAGTCTTTACTTACTGGATGATCAAGAAATCCCCAACTTGATCCCAACCGTGGGACCAAGGGTAAAATTCAAGGAGAAACTCAAGTTGTTGAAGGTAATGTTCTGTACTGTGCACACAAGTTACACAAATACTGTATTTATGATTTACAGCAGCACAGACTTCTGTTAAAAGTTTTCATGACACATAATTGATAATAATATCTCATTAACAATAATATCGTGTGCTGTAGTTGTAACATTTATTAACTATTATGGATTTGCAACTATTTTCTTTCGTTACTAGAAGAAACAAAAAACAGGAAATCCAGAAACAGTTGATTCGCCTGCTCAAGTAAGTTGAATAAAGTTTCAATCACTAAGGTGTCATAAGGCATTTATTATAATTATACAGATATTTGACGTCTGCTCAAACCTTTACATGGCCACTTAGTATTGATTTAAGACGCACATGTTCATGTTCACCCTCAGGTTTGTCCGTCCACCAGTGACACAAGTGATGAAGGTGAGACACACTTATTGATCACATGCATTGTTCATTGAAGTTTTCAAGGCCGTAATATCTTGCTTTGACGAAGCAACTACACTAATACTGTAAACAACAAACTTTTCTTCTCTTTCTTTTTAAAAAAAAAAAAACATATACAATAAGGAAAGAGAAAGTTAGACCTCCAGGGTGAGTCATTGCCAACTAAAAAACAACGACTTGGCACAAAACCAGGATCATACGCAGGTATTTATAATACTTTCTAAACAATGGCAACTTACAACTTACTATAGGGATCAAATTTGTATGTGATCATATTTTTACTTAGCTTACTTACAAAGCAAAACAAATACTCTCTCGTTTGCTGCCGTTTGTAATCCTATCAGACAACCTCAATCAGTCAACAGCATACAGTATATGCAGGTATCCACAGCAACAATTTGTTTTTTGTCGAAACAATATGTTTACATCGAAACAATATGTTTGTAGAGAAATGGTAATAATTTGCGGAGAAGCTTTGAATTTTTTTACATCGAAACAATATGTTTCGATGTAAATCACGTAACTGTGGCCTTTAACTCTATGATGTTGTAAACCCAGACCGTGGTTTATCCTTTGCTAATCTGCCGTAGTATAAACCTGATGATACACTCTGAAGCATCCGAAATGGACCTGGCAGAGAAAGTTCCTCTCACGCTTTACCTTCTTCTCCTCATTGTGCATTACTGCTTACTTGATACACTGGTTCATGGTTCCTGCTGAATACTTCTTTACTTTCACTCTGACAGAAGAAAAAACACTGACTGATGTGAAAAACATCATGACACGTGTCCATCATGAAATACCTCACCAAGACAACAAGCTCAACAAGTTCCTGAGGTAAGTATTAAGTTTATTCAATTTTCCATATTAATACGTTATACGGGCCTGGTTCCACTACTGACCAGGGGCCAGTTTCACTAAGAGAGATTTAAGACTGGTAGTGTTGAGCCAGGCATCACGGGTTTTGAAAAGTCTTAATTTACCCAAAATGTACAGCAAATTACTTTGACTGAAGATAGTTCAATATGCTGAGGAGGTCTGTTCATAGACAAATCTCTTTCTGATTTTGACACATTCTTTCAGTGTTTTTATGTTTTAAAAATGAATGAATCAACCCACACTTAAACTCTTGTACAACAGGAGAAAAATCCATGAATTGGAGACGGACAAGAGGGAGGTGGTCGGTGTCTTTGGAAAAACCGGGGCTGGAAAGAGCTCCTTGATAAATGCTGTCATTGGAGTGAAGAATCTCTTGCCCTCTGGAATCATCAGTGCATGTACCTCAGTCATGATTAAAGTGGAGGCTAACATGCAGAACTCAAAGTATGAGGCAGACATTGAGTTCATTACAAAAGAGGTAAAATGAGCTGAATATGTTTGTTGACTTGAAGCTATTTAAAAAGGTATGATGGGGCAGAAAAAATACAGTTGATGATTACACAGCATTCCATTTAATTTAACAAAGTTAAAGGTATTTTTTTATTTTTTATTTAGGAGTGGAAAGATGAGTTGTGGTTCTCTAAATATTTCCTTCGGAATAATGCGGATCAGGAAAGTGATCAGAAAGATGGCGATGATTGTCGGGACATTGTGGAAAAGCTGTCAGCGCTGTATGGAGAAGACTGGGAAAAAAAATCTCCTGAAGACCTCATCGATACCAGATATTTCAAAGAGATCCCAGAATTTTTCCTTCGCAAGAGGAAGATGTTGACAGGCGAAATAGTAAGTAAGAGTAAAAATCTTCATAAGAAGCCTTCTAGTCTGTCTGACAGAGTGAAATACATTTATACAACTGTTTTGACAAAATCCAATGGGGATTTTTCCTCCATCTTTGTGCCCAAACAGTTTATATTAAGATTAAATGTATTATTAAATCTCAAATATGCTTTTGTTCACACTTTACTGGAAAGCTGTGTTCAACTTTCTGGTAATAATAATAGTTAATTATTTTATGTCAATCGGCAACCTTAGTTCCAAGCAGGTAAACACGACCTAGTACCACAAGGATTAGTACTTGACCCCCTTCAGTCTATTCATGATTCCCTTTCATAAAGGGACACTTAACGCTGACGATGCTCAAATCTACATTTCTCTTTCACTGGTAGGCTGTGCTACCATCGACTCACTTTGTCACTGCATTGAAAAAAATCAATCGATTTGAAATTGATCTCTTGCTAAATAAAGACAAATCGGAAGTGATTGTCTTTGGTGCCCTTAAGGAAATATATAGAATTATTGCACACCTTGACTCTTTATTTGATTGATTTTAACAGACTACCACTTATGGGATTAGGACCAAACTTTGTTTCTTACATGTTCTATCCATATGAAACTTCATGTAAATGTAATCATCAGACCGGGGTCTGCTGACTGTCAAGGGTCAACATTAAACACACGGAAGCTGCATTATGTTACGATGATAAACATACTTCCTATGATCTAGATAATCTTAGACACTGTCAAAATCTGATCATCATAAATTTAAAACGAAATTGTCACCGAAAATTGAACTTTTGTATCCACTTAAGGTTTAGTTTTTAATATTTGTTAATCCAAATGTAGCTTTTTGGTTTTGTTGTTTCAATGATACGTTGCCTTAATCTCATTTTATTATTTATTGCAGGCTGAAGAGCTGTCTGCAAAATTAGTCATATACACAAAAAGCGGCCCAAAAGATGGAGAAGTAAAGAGGTGGTATTGGCCACTCGTGAAGTGTGTGACTATCAGGGTGCCAAATAATGATCATCTTAAGCACGTCACACTTGTGGATCTTCCTGGAAATGGGGACCGTAACAAGAGCAGAGACAAGATGTGGAAAACGGTAATTTATCACATGAAATGCTGTTTATTGTGTATTACTGTGTTGTCTGCAAACTGACATCATGTTATTACAAAGTACTGATAACCATCATAATTAGCTTGCTGTCATGTCCCTTCAGGTCGTTGGAAGTTGTTCCACTGTGTGGATCGTGACTGACATAAATCGAGCTGCATCAGAGCCAGAACCCTGGGAGATCCTGAAAAGTGCCTGTAGCTACATGGGAAATGCTGGCCAGTGTCAGCGTATTCACTTCATCTGCACCATGTCTGATCTTATTGAAGATTCAGAATGTCAGTAAGTGATTTAAGATGCCACAAGTACATATGTATATAAAATAAAGTTACTGTGAGGAATTGTTAAGTGGTTATGAAACAGTGTCAATAATAATACTGAAGCCTCTATATGACTATACATAAGAAAACGAGACCATCAGCGAGTAGATTGTCTATGTCTATGTGGTCATTCTTAATGTTTGACATTGGTTTTAGTCAGTTGTTTAAAAAAAATTCCTTTAGAAATCAATAACTGCTCACACACTCAACACAACTAACTAAACTGAAATAGTAGTCTGTAACGTTGTCTCCATGGTTACAAAATGACAGTTCTTTCCAGAAAACTTTCTGAGATCACAGACCTGTAAAATAAAGTGTTGCATGTTTCAGTAAAAATGGTGGATTCCATAGTTACAGGTACAAGTTTAAAAGAGATCATTTTGACTTTTATTCTGGATGCAAAAAAAGTTTGAATTTGTGGTTTCAGTTCTCCAAATACTGTATGAGGTGCCAATTTATGCAAATATTTTTTATTTAGTTCAGCAACTGATGCTCGTGCTTTCATATTGAAAACAAACGATCGAGCCAAGAAAGAAGTGAGAGAAGAATTCAGCAAACTAAACAAGGTTAAGGTGAGTTTTATAGACTGACAGAAAGTACAACACAAAGTGTTTCTACAACTACAAGCATGCCTTAAAATCTAAACTTTTTCTTTTCAGAAACATTTCAGTGATGAAAGTTTCAAAGTGTTCACAGTGAGCTCCAAAGAGTTTCTCAAAAAGAAACTTCTAGATCAAGATGACACTGGTAGGTGAAGTCTCCATATATGAGCACATTTTGATTTACTTTACTTGAACAAAACAAACAAGAATGACTAATTGGATTATGGCATTTAAATTAAAGTATGTTGTGTAACTATGTAAGACGTAAACTGCATTTTCTTTTACAGAAATACCCAAACTTCAGGAATTTCTGAAGGGTCTCAATGACTGTCACTCAGTGACATTAAACTATGTGTCTGGAGCTCTTGGGATTCTCTCTCTGATTCAAGGGGCCAGACTTGGAGATGGGGTAAGATCAAGTAATAAAATATATTTCTTTGTCTATAATCATCATTGGAATTGACAGAAAACATGGTAAAGTCAAAGATAGACATCTTACATGTTATGTCAACCATACATACATTTTAGCAATCAAGTTAGTTGTTTTTTTACATATTTTTTGTTGCTTCAGAGAGGCTGCATAACGACAGTATTAACAAATCTGTATAAATGTGAATAAATCCAGAAAACCCAGTCGTAGCAGTATAGTTTCAATGCCTTAAATATTGAATGTGTTGTTGATTTCAGGCTGACATAAAGACAGCTGTGTGCACAGACCTTAAACAAAAGATGAGGGATGAACTTGATAAAGTCAGGAAACCAATGGAAGAGACTCATCAGGCTTTTGAAAAGTGCCTCAGTGAGGGGGTTGAAAAATCAAAAAGTTCATGTGAAAAAAACTTGAAGTCGGTCATTCATCCTGTACGTATTTTAATTATAACGTAATTACATCATTACAACGGATTTTTAACTTCATATGAATGTCTTAAAAATGTTTCTGTTTTGTCTGTTTTGTTTCAGAATAAGGCAGGTGGTAGTTTCCACAAGACATTGAAGTCCATCGTAGAATACGATGGGACCTACAAAACAAAAAAGGGGAAACAAATGAACCTCAATATGAAGTTATCTTCATGCCTGACTGAGAGCATTGATGAGAAGTTCAAGAAGACCTTCCCGTAAGAAATGACTCAATAAAGACATAAAACCCTGTGCTGGCTAATGTTACATCCTATGGAGAATGTTTAGAATTAACAAATTCTATGTTATACAGTTGTACAAATGATGTGCTATAATACATGCATACAAATTACATTCTTGAAACGCAAACTTGTCAATGCTGCTTTTATGAAACATTTCAACTTGTTAACATGTTTCAGAAATGATGGAGAATGTGGAGCATTCAACGGAGTCCTCAATTTGTTTTCACTTGACACAAAGATGATGAGAGAGAAGACAGAGTACAAAGATGTCGAACTGCAACTGATATTTCTCAGTACAGAGGTAAAAGAAGAGAATAGTACCATTAGTCCATTACCAAGCTATTAGTCCAGGTCAGAAAGGCTGAAGCAGAAGGGTGAGCTAATCAACCCAAACAAGTTTGTGACTGAGGACTGACATGAAGACTAACATGAGACAGTAAATGAAATATAGATGTTTTGAGCTGTTAACATATATACACTGCATATGAAGAAGTCTATCAATACAGTAAATGTCAGTTAAAACTGGAGAAGCCCTTTGAAAACGTTACTGCTGCTGCAAAGCTGATGACCCTGTCCATATTCATGACAACATACTGGAGATTTTGAGGTCGTCTGTCACTTTAGTTGGAAGATGAGCCTTATTCCTACATTATCTTGATTTTATTTAAAATATGTTGATCTATGATTCCTATTCTCTCTTAGGAAGAAAAGATAAAGACAAAACTCAACAAAATCATCCGCGATCGTAAGACAACGATCTACAGCAGTCTGACGACAACGATTGAGACAACCATGAAGGAATGCTATGACGGTACGAATAAACATCATAACATATAAAACCTGACACTGTAAAAATGCACATTATTCATCATAATTTTGCAGAATTCAATTATAATAAAATATAATTAACTAAAGTTTTCTGTTTTTATAGTTGCAAAACAAATTAGCGGACCGGGCAGGCTGATCAACACAAGGGAAACTATTGTGAAGCACGTACTTGGGTCAAAGGACGTCATGTTTCAGAAAGCTAAAGATGAAATGTTGAAGCAGCTGAGTGACTTGATGGTTTGTAACATTTTATAATACATCATACGATGAGGATATAGTAAACACGCTGTGCTGTTTATCTTTACAATTCTGGGTCATATTTATAATCAAGTGGAATATACATCTTTTTTAATGCTGCTTTTGCTACTAAAACACTGCACGCCCTTTCACAAACATTCAGCTATTGTTTTTAACCTAATACATAATTTGGCTCTGAGTGTTAATATTTTTATACTAATTTAGAGGGACATCCTGGAGATCCTGGAAAGAACAATGCAGGAATCAATCGAGCTGTTGCTCAAGACAGATGGCGTCTCAATCCCAGGTGAAGGCAACGTAACAAAATACAAATATGATGATCACATAAAATACAAAAAATATTTAATTGTAAAAAACAAGTCAACAAATTAAGTGTAATTAATAGTGAAGTTGATGGAAACATCATGTTTTCTGGTTTCTTTTTAGACGTTGAGAGTGAGCTTGTGATGGTGAATAAATGCTACAAAGGACTGAAGGGAAGCCCAGATGAAGAACCACTAATTTGATAAAACTGCTGTTCAAATATCTACATGATGCCTCCGGATTGATCTGTTCTGAATAATGCTAACGATGCTTTTTATTACAGTAGCAACTGAGGAGTCCTGCGTGCACGCTGATTAGAGAAGTGAGGCTTCTGGATTTGGTCTCAACCATTTTTGTCAAGTCATCGTATTCATGTTCTCTTTCAGTGTTTTCTTTATATCTACTTTTAATTAGCTTGGTGAGAGTTAAATGCAGAGATTTTGTATTTTCAATATCTGGTAGGGTATTTTTGCTTTTAATTGATTAAAGTTCAGATGAAGACAGAAAATGTGTGGGGGGTGAGAGCGGGACGTCATGCAGCAAAGGTCCCCAGTCGGATTCAAACAAGGTACATTGTGGTCTACACAGTACGGGTCTTAGTCACCAGTCCACTGTGATGTCCCAGATACATTTTGTTTTTCATGGTTTTTAAAAAAGTTTTCTTCTTGAATATATTTTCAAGTTTTTTGTCAATTTTTAATCATAGTTTAGTATTGGTTGATTGGGATTGAAATTCCAATAATGTTATGGGTGTTTAACATAAATCCTGAACTTTAATTACAGCATGTACTGTATGTTTGATTTAACAAAGACTTTAGGCTTTTCAAAGAATGATCTGACATTTTTTCTTTCATGTTCAAGGACAAAACTTGCTTTCTGTGTTAATTTATATATCAAAAATTGGATAGAACTAGATGATAGTAATAAACCAGCCTATCTGGTTTCTCATTATTTACTGAACAATTGTGATGGTTTAATCTACACTGATTCTAAATGCATTTAAAGTATTTTACATAGTATACTGTCCAATAAAGTTCACTTTCAAAGTGCCACATGTACTTTGGCTTCTTTGTCGTTTATTTTGTAAAATTATCTAAAGGTTTCTCTGAAATTTCTTTTTTCCAACTTTGTTCTTGTCAAATTCTTCTTACTTTAAACCTATCGTCTTAGATTTGACCTAAAATTAAATTTCCTGACACAAATCTACGTTACAGTTCCCAATCATTTTAATAACACACCACAAATACTATATATATATTATAAATGTGCGATGAATTCTAACAGTAGTTTCAACCTGTTAGTAAGTGTGTTCACACACTAGCCTTAGGTTCTTGAAACAGAACGTGTCAATGTGTAAGGATGTGTAATTCTGCATGTTTGTGGCTAATTTACTCAGCATCTATGAGGATTATGTACTGATATGACATTAACATTGTCATTGAAAAGTCATGTTGTTTTTGGACCTAATTTTAGACATGTAGAAATGATCTACACAATCCAGATGATGTTAATTTCAAAACTATTTGTCAGTTTGTCCTGATGATGATTTCTCTTCATGTACAAACAGGATTAGTAAAGGTGTGTTGTTATTCATTTAGGATTCATGGTAATGGAATGTATTATACCTGTTCATGCTTCAAAGTGCCACTTACTGATGCAAGAAAATGGAACATAGGGACACAAAGATGGGCCATAAATAGATACAGGTATCATTTTGCACAGTTATCAGTTCCTTTCTCATTACTGTCCAAGAAAGATAATAACTTAATGCAGTTTGAGTCACTATATTAAATTGAAAAAAAATTGAAATAAAAGAGTAATCACAGAGACAATAATATCAGTGGAAATATATCAGGCCACCAGTGAACCTTCTTTTTTTAATAAGTGGCTGACCTTGTATGCCTTAAGGTTAGTTTATTTTCAGTTTGCAGGAGTTTGTTTGTTTGTTTTGGGTGTGTGTATTGGTGAGTAAGCTGCTGATGATACCAGGGATTTATACAAATACAAATTTGTGGAAGAGAACACGGTATTATGTCACCAATTTGTATAGGAACGAATAAAGTACATACATAAATAAGAAGGGAAATGTATCATGGGAGGAGTTTCAGAACCAGGAAGCAAAAACACTTTAGGTTTCGTTTATTGTTTGCAGGGTCGGATAACTACTGAGAGCAAGGGACTACCGAAACCTGGAGAACAGACATTGATCTACATCTGCAGCCACACGTCACAGGTAAGCGTTATAAGTGATATTATGATATTAAGGATAGCAAACACTGCGGGTGACTCTTATTTACCGATTGAAAGCTGGAAGATCGTCTCGAGTTATTGATCCGGGAAATCCGAATCTGTGAATATCTTTACAACTTTACCTAACTTCCGTGAATAACAAAAAAAAAAAAAGGGCAAAACGTAAACGTTACACGCTAGAATTTGAGTAATGAAGTGCACTCGTCCCGACTTGATGAAAAGTCAGTACTCTTGGAGACAGACAAAACATGGCCAGATCTCTACATGGGAGATTGCGTAAGCGTAACGTATGCTGATGGCGACGCTCCCTTCATTAGAGCATATTACCTGGCATGGTTTACTCAGGAAATACACTTAAAGTATTGAAACTCGTGCAGGAAGCAGCATTATACTGTTCTGGTTCATTATTTGGTATAGGCCGGAAATTTATTAGCATTTTCATTATGGATTAATCTAATGAAAATTCAGAAAATAGTGAGAAATTAATGAATACATTTTTAGGTTTGGACTTTTGCCAAACCTTCAGTTGTACTTGTACAAACTGTTCAATGTCTATATGAGGTTTATTGTTCCTTATGACCTGACTCTTAATCTTTCCTCTGATTTCCTTGAGTCTGCTAATAGTAGTTTCATAACGCCTTCTTTTCCTTCACTGAAATGTAATTGACCAAAACTCTCCAAAGTTGCAGTGGTTGATTTAAAACATGAGTATTTGTTTATCTTCCAGTTGCCGTTCGTGGTCATGGATGATTTTGTTCGTAATAAATTAACTGAATGGGATCTCAGCGAGTGGATAGAAAAATTTAAAGGTAAAGTATTACTATGCCTCTTTTTTTGGGCACAGACAGTGTTTATATGACCTACCAATACTGAAACATCTAAGCATCTCGATAACTAATATAACTATATAAAATGCTACAATGTTGATCTGTAGTACAATGCTGACATGCTTGACAGACATAGTTTTAAGAAAATGTGAGCGATCAGTGTTTACTAATCCTGGTAATTCTTGTCTCTGTTCAGAGAGTACAAAAGCATTAAAGGTAAAGACTGTAGACGTTTTCACACTGTTCAATAAAATGTATTAAGTTGAGTAACCACTGCTCTGTAACTTGTAGGTTATTGAGATGAGGATCTCAGCGACACTGAAATCAAGACTAATGAGTGACAAATAGTTAAAATACAATCAGTATACATTCACGTTACATTCAGGCTGTGATACTCTTAAAAAAGTTAAATTAACAGCTGAACCAACACCTATTTCATTCCTTATATAATAGATTTCTGCCGCAGTTCGACATTTATTCTCGCATGACTGAGATTCATCTTCTTGTTTTTTTTTAATTGCAGAACAACGCATTGACACAGAAAGTCTTTTCTTACTGCGTGATGAACAAATCACCACCTTGATCCCAACCATGGGACCAATGTTAAAATTCCAAAAGAGACTCAAGTTGTTGAAGGTAATGTTCTGTACTGTGCACACAATTTACACACATTCTTTATTTATAATTTACAGGAGCACAGACTTCTTTTAAAAGTTTTCATGACACATAATTGATAAGAATATCTCATTAACAATAATACCGTGTGCTGGAATTTTAACATTTATTTACTATTATGGATTTGCAACTATTTTCTTTCGTTACTCGAAGGAACAAAACACAGGAAATCCAGAAACAGTTGAGTTGCCTGCTCAAGTAAGTTGAATAAAGTTTAAATCACTAAAGTATCATATGGAATTTATTATAATTATACAGATCATATTTCCGAAGTCTGCTCAAACTTTTACATGGCCACTTAGTATTGATTTAAGATGCACATGTTCATGTTCACCCTCAGGTTTGTTCGTCCATCAGTGACACAAGTGATAAAGGTGAGATACACTTTATCTTATTGATCACATGCATTGTTCATTGAAGTTTTCAAGGCTGTAATATCTTGCTTTGACTTATCAACTATACTAATACTGTAAACAATAAACGTTTCTTCTGTTTTTTTCCAACAAAAAATATCCAATAAGGAAAGAGAAAGTTGGATCTTCAGGGTGAGTCCAGCCAATGGCAATCGCCACCGAGAAAACAACGACTTGCCACAAAACCAGGATCATACGTAGGTATTTATTATACTTTCCAAACAATGGAAACCTACAACTTACTTACTATAGGGTTAACATTTTTATCTCTTAATATTTTTATTTAACTTACTTAAAAAGCAAATGTCTGTTTCTATATCTTATTCACAGAAAATACTCTTTCATTTGCTGCCGTTTGTAATCCTATCAGACATCCTCAATCAGTCAACAGCATACAGTATATGCAGGTATCCATAGCAACAATGCGTATGCTTTGATGTAAATAACTTAACCGTGGCCTTTAACTGTATGATGTTGTAAACCCAGACCATGGTTTATCCTTTGTTAATCTGCCGTAGTATAAACCTGATGATACACTCTGAAGCATCCTAAATGGACCTGGCAGAGAAAGTTCCTCTCACGCTTTACCTTCTTCTCCTCATTGTGCATTACCGCTTACTTGATACACTGGTTCATGGTTCCTGCTGAATACTTCTTTACTTTCACTCTGACAGAAGAAATACTACTGTCTGATGTGAAAAACATCATGAGATATGTCCTTCAGAAAATACCTCACCAAGACAACGAGCTCAACAAGTTCCTGAGGTAAGTATTACATTTAATACATTTTCCATATTAATATGTTATAAAGGCCTGGTTCCACTCCTGACCAGGGGCCACTTTCACTAAGAGAGATTTTAGACTGGTAGTGTTGAGCCAGGCATCACAGGTTTTAAAAGGTCTTAATTTACTCAAAATGTACAGCAAATTACTTTGACTGAAGATAGTACAATATGCTGAAGAGGGCTGTTCATAGACGGATCTCTTTCTGATTTTGACACATTCTTTCAGTGTTTTTATGTTTTTAAAATGAATGAATCAACCCAAACTTAAAATCTTGTACAACAGGAGAAAAATCTGTGATTTGGAGACGGACAAGAAGGAGATGGTCGGTGTCTTTGGCAAAACCGGGGCTGGAAAGAGCTCCTTGATAAATGCTGTCATTGGAGTGAAGAATCTCTTGCCCTCTGGAAGCATCAGTGCATGTACCTCAGTCATGATTAAAGTGGAGGCTAACATGCTGAACTCAAAGTATGAGGCAGACATTGAGTTCATTACAAAAGAGGTAAAATGAGCTAAATATGTTTGTTGACTTGAAGTTATTTTTAAAAGGTTTGATGTGGCTGAAAAATACAGTTGTTGATTACACAGCATTCCATTTAATTTAACAAAATTAAAGGTATTTTATTTTTATTTAGGAGTGGAAAGATGAGTTGTGGTTCTCTGAAAATTTCCTTCGGGATAATGCGGATCAGGAAAGTGATCAGAAAGATGACGATGATTGTCTGGACATTGTGGAAAAGCTGTCAGCGCTGTATGGAGAAGACTGGGAAAACAAATCTCCTGAAGACCTCATAGATGCCAGATATTTCAAAGAGATCCCAGAATTTCTCCTTCGCAAGAGGAAGGTGTTTACAGGAGAAACAGTAAGAGTGAAAATCTTCAGAAGAAGCTTTCTTGTCTGTCTGACAGAGTGAAATTTTATTGAGGTTTAAGTAATATGCATACTGCCTAGCTTTTCCAGGTTGGTTTAGTTCATTGGTAGTTCAACAAGTTTAAAAGTAAAATTAGTATGTGAAATTTTCCACTTTAAAAAAGAGTGGCCTTGATCCACCGTCCTCGATAAAATGTACCCTTTAAAGAAAGATTAATAGAGAAGTTTATCTACCAGTAACTAAAAACATTTATAGAACTGTTTTTACATCATATTTACATATCTTTGTTCCCAAACTGTTTATATTAAGATGAAATGTATTATTAAATATCAAATACATTTTTGTTCACACTTTATTGGAAAGTTGTGTTCAACTTTCTGGTAATGATAATAGTAATTATTTTATCTCAATCGGCATCCTTACTTCCAAGCAGGAAAACACGACCTATGGAGTACCACAAGGATCAGTACTTGACCCCTTTCTTTTCAGTCTATTTATGATCCCTTTTTATAAAGGGACACTTAACGCTGACGATGCTCAAATCTACATTTCTCTTTCACTGGTTGGCTGTGCTACCGTCGACTCACTTTGTCACTGCATTGAAAAAATCAATGGCTTTTAAATTGGTCTCTTGCTAAATAAAGACAGAACGGAGGTGATTGTCTTTGATGGACTTCAACAAAGATATAGAATTATTGCACACCTTGATTCTTTATCTGATTGATTTTAAAAGACTACCACTTATGGGATTAGGACTAAACTTTGTTTCTTACATCCATATCCATATGAACCTTCATGTAAATGTAATCATCAGACCGGGGTTAAAACCTAATTGTCACCCAAATTGAACTTTTGTATCCATTTCAGGTTTAGTATTTAATATGTATTAATCCAAATGTAGATTTTTGCTTTTGTCGTTTCAATGATAGGGTTTCTTAATTGCTATTCTTTTTTCATATTGTCCTCTTCTAATTCTTTTGTGCCATTTTTAAAGCAGTTTGATGTTGGAGTCAGAACACATCAATGAAATTGCCTTATGTTGCCGTAATCTCATTTTATAATTAATTGCAGGCTGAAGAGCTGTCTAAAAAATTAGTCATATACACAAAAAGCGGCCCAAAAGATGGAGAAGTAAAGAGGTGGTATTGGCCACTCGTGAAGTGTGTGACTATCAGGGTGCCAAATATTGATCATCTTAAGCACGTCACACTTGTGGATCTTCCTGGAAATGGGGACCGTAACAAGAGCAGAGACAAGATGTGGAAAACGGTAATCTATTACATGCAATGCTGTTTATTGTGTATTACTGTGTTGTCTGCAAACTGTGACATCATGTTATTACAAAGTACTGATAACCATCATAATTAGCTTGCTGTCATGTCCCTTCAGGTCGTTGGAAGTTGTTCCACTGTGTGGATCGTGACTGACATAAATCGAGCTGTATCAGAGCCAGAACCCTGGGAGATCCTGAAAAGTGCCTGTAGCTACATGGGAAATGCTGGCCAGTGTCAGAGTATTCACTTCATCTGCACCAAGTCTGATCTTATTGAAGATTCAGAATGTCAGTAAGTGATTTAAGATGTCAAGAAAACGAGACCATCAGCGAGTAGATTGTCTATGTCTATGTTGTCATTCTTAATGTTTGACATGGTTTTTTTGTTTCAAGAAAATTCCTTTAGAAATCAATAACTGCTCACACACTCAACACAACTGATTAAACTGAAATAGTAGTCTGTAACGTTGTCTCCATGGTTACAAAATGACAGTTCTTTCCAGAAAACTTTCTAAGAGATCACAGACCTGTAAAATAAAGTGTTGCATGTTTCGGTAAAAAAAGGTGGATTCGATAGTTACAGGTACAAGTTTAAAAGAGTTTTTATTTAAGACTTTTATTCTAGATGCAAAATAAGTTTGAATTTGTGGTTTCAGTTCTCCAAATACTGTATGAGGTGCCAATTAATGCAAATATTTTTTATTTAGTTCACCAACTGATACTCGTGATTTCATATTGAAAACAAACGATCGAGCCAAGAAAGAAGTGAAAAAAGAATTCAGCAAACTAAACGAGGTCAAGGTGAGTTTTATAGACTGACAGAAAGTATAACACAAAGCGTTTCTACAACTACAAGCATGCCTTAAAATCTAAACTTTTTCTTTTCAGAAACATTTCAGTGATGAAAGTTTCAAAGTGTTCACAGTGAGCTCCAAAGAGTTTCTAAAAAAGAAACTTCTAGATCAAGATGACACTGGTAGGTGAAGTCTCCATATATGAGCACATTTTGATTAACTTTACTTGAACAAAACAAACAAGAAGATGAATTGGATTATGGCATTTAAATTGAAGTATGTTGTTTAACTATGTAAGATGCAAACTTAATTTTCTTTTCCAGAATTACCCAAACTTCAGAAATTTCTGCAGGATCTCAATGACTGTCACTCAGTGACATTAAACTATGTGTCTGGAGCTCTTGGGATTCTCTCTCTGATTCAAAGGGCCAGACTTAGAGATGGGGTAAGATCAAGTAATAAATTATCTTTCTTTGTCTTTAATCATCATTAGAATTGACAGAAAACATGGTAAAGTCAAAGATAGATGTCTTACATGTAATGTCACTCATACATACATTTTAGCAATCAAATTAGTTGTTTTTTACTGAATTTTTGTTGCTTCAGAGAGACTGCATAACGACAGTCATTAAAAATCTGTATAAATTTGAATAAATCCAGAAAACCCAGTCGTAGCGGTAGCGTAGCGGTTTTCTGTTTTATTGTAGTTGCAAAACAAATTAGCGGACCGGGCAGGCTGATCAACACAAGGGAAACTATTGTGAAGCACGTACTTGGGTCAAAGGACGTCATGTTTCAGAAAGCTAAAGATGAAATGTTGAAGCAGCTGAGTGACTTGATGGTTTGTAACATTTTATAATACGTCATACGATGAGGATATAGTAAACATGCTGTGCTGTTTATCTTTATCTACAATTCTAGGTCATCATATATATAATCAAGTGGAATATGCATCTTTTTTAATGCTGCTTTTGCTACTAAAACACTGCACGCCTTTTCACAAACATTCAGCTATTATTGTTATTAGTCTAATACATATTTTGGCTGTGAGTGTTTAATATTTTTATGCTAATTTAGAGGGACATCCTGGAGAACCTGGAAAAAACAATGCAGGAATCAATCGAGCTGTCACTCAAGACAGATGGTGTCTCAATCCCAGGTAAAGGCAACGTAACAAAATAAAAATATGATGATCACTAAAAATATTCCAAATATTTGATTAAAATTAACAAGTCAACTTTTTCCAAGAGTGTAATTAATAGGGAACTTGATGTAAACATTGTTTTTTGTTTTCTTTTTAGACGTTGAAAGTGAGCTTGCGATGGTGAAGAACCACTACAAAGAACTGAAGCCCAGATGAAGAACCACTAATTTGATAAAACTGCTGTTCAAATATCTACATGATGCCTCCGGATTGATCTGTTCTGAATAATGCTAACGATGATTTTTATTACAGTAGCAACTGAGGAGTCCTGCGCGCACGCTGATTAGAGACGTGAGGCTTCTGGATTTGGTCTCAACCATTTTTGTCAAGTCATCGTATTCATGTTCTCTTTCAGTGTTTTCTTTATATCTACTTTGAATCAGCTTGGTGTGAATTAAATGCAGAGAGATTTTATATTTTCAATATTTGGTGGGGTATTTTTGCTTTTAATTGATTAAAGCAGACAGAAAATGTTTCGTGGGTGAGAGCGGGATGTCATGCAGCAAAGGTCCCCATCGGATACAAAACAGGAACATTGTGGTTTTGTTAGAAAGATTCTACTCGACACCGAGTGTGAAATCAATAATCAGGTAATTTATTCTTGCAAGAAGGAGTTGAAATCATACAATGTTATGTCTTCAAGTTGCTACTCAAAGGTCCATCTCTGACCTTCTGTCCTTTCTGCACTGTAACAGACAGTAATAGGAGGGGATGGTGAGGGTCCGAACCGGCCCAAACCAGTTTCTTATCTTCCCCAGAAACAAGGTCTTTCTGCGGGGGCTTCTTCCTCGTCCAGCATTCCAGAGAAGCACATGTGTTATTCTTCACTTAGAAGTTTCTGTGGTCAACCTCTTATCTGCGTTTGGAGAGGAATACTCTCTGGTGCCCACAGCAAGGCCCTCAGACCATAAATGTTATTATGTCTCTTTGTTGTGTAAGATCTCAGAAGAGAAGTCACAAACAAAGTGTAACTTCAACAGGCACAAAGGACCTAAAACATCTTCTCATCTAAAACATTCTGTGACCTTTAAGGTCACAACCCTGCGGAAACAATTATTTTTCCATCAGGTTTTCACAGTACGGGTCTTAGTCACCAGTCCACTGTGATGTCCCAGATACATTTTGTTTTTCATGGTTTTTAAAAAATGTCTTCTTCTTGAATATATTTTCAAGTTATTTGGCCAATTTTTAATCGTAGTTTAGTATTGGTTGATTTTGATTGAAATTCCAATGATTTTATGGGTTTTTAACATAAATCCTGAACCTTGATCACAGTATGTACTGTATGTTGGATTTAACAAAGACTTTAGGCTTTTCAAAGAATGATCTGACCTTTTTTCTTTCATGTTCATGGACAAAACTTGCTTTCTGAAAAATTATGTTTTCTTAGTGTGTTGAATCATATATCAAAAATTGGATAGAACTAGATGATAGTAATAAACCAGCCTATCTGGTTTCTCATTATTTACTGAACAATTGTTATTTTTTAATCTACACTGATTTTAAATATATTTAGTAGTATCAAGTATTTGACATGGTATACTGTGGTGGAATTTTTGTTTTTATCCGTCGAAGTGGAAGTCTCTTTCAACTGAAATAAGGAATACTGAGAAAACCAATCTTGTCTTTGTTGGTTTTATTATTTGCTGCAGCAAAGGTTCGATGGTCGTCCAGCGTGCAGGCAGTCTGCATGAACAAGAACAACTTAACACAGTTGAGTTGGATATTTAAACACAAGAAGGAGAGCAAAGGAGGGGGCTCTCACTTCCTGAAAACATCACAATTGCTAATATCATAGCTTGAAAGTAGACATGGAGGAAGAAGAAGTGTGAGTCGCAAAGGCGAGATCAGACAGGTGAGATGCCGAAGCGCGCTCTGGTGCACTTCCTCAATAATTACAGATTCAGACATGGAGTACAGAAGGGAGGGGCGAGTCGCAAGAGTGAGAGTGCTCTCTGGTACAAGTTCTTGTGTCTGTGGCAGGAACGAAGTTTTGGAAAGGATTTTTACTTTGTTGGTTTTTCTTTTAAGATCCTATAGAGAGGGTGTTTTTACTTATTTGTGTAACTTGTAATCACCATATTATTGTGAAAAAAAAGAATAAAACTTGATTGTATTTCATACATTCCAACCAAAGTCCAGTCTTGTTCATTTCTGAGGTGGTCTGCTTGGTCTCTCCTGGCATATGCTGATAGTAGTAATTAATTAGCCATAAAATATAAATCATAAAACATAAAATAATCCATGAATAACAAACCTACTTGCTGTGGTGAAAATGCTGTTGTTCATTTTGATGGAATTAACTATTGTGGTGAGCTCAAATTGTTTGATGCCCTGCTGGTTTATTGGTGCTGTATGTGATATCAGGGCTTACACATAGCTGTTTTTAATGTACAATAAGGGTCAGTTTGGCATCCAAATTTGGGGTGATAGGGCCAGGGCTGTGAAGCTGCCCTTCATAACCAAGTGAAGTTCCCAACCACATGGAATTCATCCTCCAGTGATGGCCCATTAAACAGCACCGTCCTGGAGTACTTCCAGTCCTCCACCACCTATTGTATACACATTTTAGTTGCTATGTGGGAGAGGCCGACATGAAATGACAGAAATAAGCTCAGCTAATGTTTTTTGTCTCCCTAAGCAGACGTTCAATACCTAGGTCAGAGGTTTCAGACCAGCTGTCCTCTAGAGCCTTACTCACTCTTGAAGGGGTTATAATAAGCGATATACCTTTTTAATAATACACGTGATATTTATTCAACCATCTGATGCTTAAAGTTCATCCTTGAAACAATGACAGCTTTACATTTTTCTGGACACTTTTTAGTCTCATCTAAAAAATGGGAATTTATTGACTTTATTTTACTATGTATGGGTCTTTTCGTTATGTGGTCATCTGTTTATGTTAAGATGTATTTTCTTTCAATGATGTATAAAAAACGATTTAATGTGTCACTTTGACGATTACCAATCTAGTAGGAAAAAAAGGTAAAGAAACAGACATTGTAGTTATTTCATGCACGACACAGAAGTCATACGCCCCCAGCTGACAGCCAGCTGATTTAATCATCGTTTATAAATTTGAATTGCAAATTGGATGCAAAATGTGTTTAGAGTTTTGGAGACTTGAGTTTCAGTTTTGCTCTCACAGTGTTAGTCTCAGTAATTGTGCTTAATGTGTCATTTTAGTGTGTTAGCATCGAAAAAACTGTAGTCACAGAAATGGATTATGCTTTTGCAAATTTTGTAATAAGCGCTGACTTTTCCTTGTAACCATTTCTAATAACCTGGGTGGCTGTGGCTCAGAGTTATAGAGGTTTGTCTTTCAATCAAAAGATATGGGGTTGGATCGGCTCCTCCAGTCCATGTCGATGTGTCCTTGGGCGAGACACTGAACCCTAAACAAATAAATGTGATGTGAATAATTATGGGCAGGTCGCACCTATACAAATATATTTCCATTTACCATTTAACCTCATATGAACCATGTCTAACCTGTTTTATGCCTTAGTCATATGTAATGAAACTCACCAAACCATGTGATGTCTGTCAGTGCAGGGAGGAGACAGTTAGTGTAAAAGAGTCCAGAGCACCAGAGCAGTTCAAAATTGAAAAAAACCTAAATGTTTCACATTTCTATTGGTTATCATCTTGTTCCAGCTCTTCATTGAAGCTACAATATGATATTATATAGTGAAATATTTAGTATTCTTGATATCCAGCCAGCCTCCTAATTTCTTATAGCTGCATCATTCTATCAAATGAAAATATTCTTATAATTATTGAGATATTTCACTA
Organism: Ophiodon elongatus; assembly: GCA_016806645.1. Taxonomy (NCBI): domain Eukaryota; kingdom Metazoa; phylum Chordata; class Actinopteri; order Perciformes; family Hexagrammidae; genus Ophiodon; species Ophiodon elongatus. The sequence continues at coordinate 2,568,907 of JACSYO010002129.1, forward strand.
AAAGTGATCCGTTAACCTGCTGGTGGTGCAAGAGGAAACGTTAGAAGATCATCAAACTTTTTAGGATTCATCCTCTGGAGTCTGAAGTCCTTGAACATTTGTAAAGATATTTGAGTTCTCTTCTAAACATAATTCGTTTAAACAACAGTTTGAGGCCCCAAAAGGTAAATTATACATTATTTTACCCACGTGATTTGAGAAAAGTACATGCAAATAAAAATTTGTGTAGCAGAACACGGTATTATGTCGACAATTTTTATAGGAATGAATAAAGTACATACATAAATAAGAAGGGAAATCATCACGGGAGGAGTTTCAGAACCAGGAAGCAAAAACACTTTAGGTTTTGTTTATTGTTTGCAGGGTCGGATAACTACTGAGAGCAAGGGTAGGTGGTACCTATACAAATATAATTCCATTTACCATTTAACCTCATATGAACCCTGTCTAACCTGTTTATGACTTTGTCATAGTAATTTTCATGAAGTTTGCATATTAAACATGGCATCTTAATTACTATACATTTCAATACCAAATAAGTTTCTTTTGTGGTTCTCATAAGTTCAGTGTTTTCCTCTGAGTCTGTTGAAAGAAACCAGGTATCAGGAATCAATAAACTAGCTCAAATGGTCAGGATGATTATTTAATCCAGTTGTTGTTCTCCTCTGTGAGTTTATCTTGGCCATGTAGTAAATTGTTTGTCACTCAGCACCTTTAGTGCCCTGGAGTTCTTGCAAACAGCTTCTGGAAGAAGTGTATCAGTTCAAATTTGAAGGTTACAAATTCGTTATCATCGTCGTCATTATTACGCATCATTATCCTTCATCTTTCTTTGATTACCTGCAGCACGAGCACCAGTAAGTTGGAAATTATGTATGCACAATATCATATTTAACAAAACTCACCAAACCATGTGATCTCTGTCAGTGCAGGGAGGAGACAGTTAGTGTCAAAGAGTCCAGAGCACCAGAGCAGTGGAATAAATTAAGTTCAAAAGTGAAAAAAACTAAATGTAAGTACAGCTTAACTAGCAAATAGAATATAGTTTAATAATTAATTAAGTAAAATTCTGATGAACAGAAATCCTCTGACAGTTTCACATTTGTATTGTTTATCATCTTGTTCCAGCTCTTCATTGAAACTACAATATGATATTTACAGAGTGAAATATTTAGTATTCTTGATATCAAGCCAGCCTCCTAATTTCTTATAGCTGCATCATTCTATCAAATGAAAATATTCTATTCTATACGTCATTGTTCAACACTTGGTACCTTTGGACAAGAAGTCATAAGGGTTCTAAAGAAATACTGAATCAAAGTAGATTAGGCTCATATAAAGGGAAGTGAGTTGGCCTTATCTTGTCTTTGTATTAGATTTTATATTAATCCATCCAATAATTGTTGAGATAATTCACGAAAAGTGACCCGTTAACCTGCTGGTGGTGCAAGATGAAAAGTTAGAAGAAAACCAAACTTTTTAGGATTCATCCTCTGGAGTCTGAAGTCCTTCAATATTCGTTCACATATTTGAGTTCTCTACTCAACATATTTCATTTAAACAACAGTTTGAGGCCAAAAAAGGTAAATTATACATAATTTTACCCACGTGAATAGAGAAAAGTACACACTTATACAAATTTGTGGAGCAGAACACGGTATTATGTCAAAATGTTTTATAAGAACGAATAAAGTACATACAGGAATAAGAAGGGAAATTTATCATGGGAGGAGTTTCAGAACCAGGAAGCAAAAACACTTCAGGTTTTGTTTATTGTTTGCAGCGTCGGATAACTACTGAGAGCAAGGGACTACGCCCGCTTGAAACCTGGAGAACAGACATTGATCTACATCTGCAGCCACACGTCACAGGTAAGCATTATAAGTGATATTATGATATTAAGGATAGCAAACACTGCGGGTGACGATTATTGACCGATTGAAAGCTGGAAGATCGTCTCGAGTTATTGATCCGGTAAATCCGAATCTGTGAATATCTTTCCAACTTTACCTAACTTCCGTGAATAACAAAAAAAAAAAAAGGCAAAACGTAAACGTTACACGCTAGAATTTGAGTAATGAAGTGCACTCGTCCCGACTTGATGAAAAGTCAGTACTCTTGGAGACAGACAAAACATGGCCAGATCTCTACATGGGAGATTGCGTAAGCGTAACGTATGCTGATGGCGACGCTCCCTTCATTAGAGCATATTACCTGGCATGGTTTACTCAGGAAATACACTTAAAGTATTGAAACTTGTGCAGGAAGCAGCATTATACTGTTGTAGTTCATTATTTGGTTGAAGCCAGAAATTTATTATCATTTTCACTTTGGATTAATCTGCTGAAAATTCAGAAAATAGTGAGAAATGAATGAATACATTTTTAGGTTCAGACTGTTAACAAATCCTCAGTTTACTTGTACAAACTGTTCAATGTCTATATGAGGTTTATTGTTCCTTATGATGTGACTCTTAATCTTTCCTCTGAAATCCTTGAGTCTGCTAATAGCAGTTTCATAACCCCTTCTTTTCCTTCAGTGAAATATAATTGACTAAAACTCTCCAAAGTTGCAGTGATTGATTTAAAACATGATTATTTGTTTTCCTTCCAGTTGCCGTTGGTGGTCATGGATGATTTTGTTCGTGATAAATTAACTGAATGGGATCTCAGGCAGTTGATAAAAACATGTGAAGGTAAAGTATTACTATGCCTCTTTTTTTTGGGCACAGACAGTGTTTATATGACCTACCAATACTGAAACATCTAAGCATCTCGATAACTAATATAACTATATAAAATGCTGCAGTGTTGATCTGCAGTACAATGCTGACATGATTGACAGACATAGTTTTAAGAAAATGTGAGCGATCAGTGTTGACTAATCCTGGTAATTCTTGTCTCTGTTCAGAGAGTACAAAAGCACTAAAGGTAAAGACCGTGGACGTTTTCACACTGTTAAATAAAATGTATTAAGTTGAGTAACCACTACTCTGTAACTTGTATTATTGAGATGAGGATCTCAGCGACACTGAAATCAAGACTAACGAGTGACAAATAGTTAAAATACAATCAGTATACATTCACGTTATATTCAGGCTGTGATACTCTTAAAAAAATGTTATCGACAGCTGAACCAACATCTATTTCATTCCTCATATAATAGATTTCTGCAGCAGTTTGAAATGTATTCTTGCATGACTGAGATTCATCTCCGTGTTTTTTAATTGCAGAACAAGGCATTGACAAGGAAAGTCTTTACTTATTGGATGATCAAGAAATCGCCGACTTGATCCCAACCATGGGACCAAGGGTAAAATTCAAGGAGAGACTCAAGTTGTTAAAGGTAATGTTCTGTACTGTGCACACAAGTTACACAAATACTGTGTTTATAATTTGCAGTAGCACAGACTTCTGTTAAAAGTTTTCATGACACATAATTGATAATAACATCTCTTTTACAATAATATCATGAGCTAGAATTGTAACATTTATTTACTATTATGGATTCGCATCTATTTTCTTTCGTTAATAGAAGGAAAAAAACACAGGAAATCCAGAAACAGTTGATTCGCCTGCTCAAGTAAGTTGAATAAAGTTTCAATCACTAAGGTATCAAAAGGCTTTTATTATAATTAGACAGATATTTCATGTCTGCTCAAACTTTTACATGGCCACTTAGTATTGATGTTCATGTTCACCCTCAGGTTTGTCCGTCCACCAGTGACAAAAGTGATGAAGGTGAGACACACTTATTGATCACATGCATTGTTCATTGAAAGTTTCAAGGCCGTAATATCTTGCTTTGACGAAGCAACTATACTAATACTGTAAACAACAAACTTTTCTTCTCTTTCTTTTTTAAAAAAAAATATATACAAGAAGGCAAGAGAAAGTTAGACCTCCAGGGTGAGTCATTGCCAACTAAAAAACAACGACTTGGCACAAAACCAGGATCATACGCAGGTATTTATAATACTTTCTAAACAAAGGCAACTTACAACTTACTATAGGGATCAAATTTGTATGTGATAATATTTGTACTTAGCTTACTTACAAAGCAAAAAAAATACTCTCTCATTTGCTGCCGTTTGTAATCCTATCAGACAACCTCAATCAGTCAACAGCATATATCCAAGTATCCATAGCAACGATGCGTATGCTTCGATGTAAATAACTTGGCCTTTAACTGTATGATGTTGTAAACCCAGACCGTGGTTTATCCTTTGTTAATCTGCCGTAGTATAAACCTGATGATACACTCTGAAGCATCCTAAATGGACCTGGCAGAGAAAGTTCCTCTCACGCTTTACCTTCTTCTCCTCATTGTGCATTACCGCTTACTTGATACACTGGTTCATGGTTCCTGCTGAATACTTCTTTACTTTCACTCTGACAGAAGAAATACTACTGTCTGATGTGAAAAACATCATGAGATATGTCCTTCAGAAAATACCTCACCAAGACAACGAGCTCAACAAGTTCCTGAGGTAACTTTTACGTTTATTCAATTTTCTAAAGGCCTGGTTCCACTCCTGACCAGGGGCCAGTTTCACTAAGAGAGATTTAAGACTGGTAGTGTTGAGCCAGGCATCATGGGTTTTAAAAAGTCTTAATTTACCCAAAATTGACAGCAAATTACTTTGACTGAAGATAGTACAATATGCTGAGGAGGGCTGTTTATAGACGGATCTCTTTCTGATTTTGACACATTCTTTCAGTGTTATGTTTTTAAAATGAATGAATTAACCCACACTTAAACTCTTGTACAACAGGAGAAAAATCAGTGAATTGGAGACGGACAAGAGGGAGGTGGTCGGTGTCTTTGGCAAAACCGGGGCTGGAAAGAGCTCCTTGATAAATGCTGTCATTGGAGTGAAGAATCTCTTGCCCTCTGGAATCATCAGTGCATGTACCTCAGTCATGATTAAAGTGGAGGCTAACATGCAGAACTCAAAGTATGTGGCAGACATTGAGTTCATTACAAAAGAGGTAAAATGAGCTAAATATGTTTGTTGACTTGAAGCTATTTAAAAAGGTTTGATGTGGTTGAAAAAATACAGTTGATGATTACACAGCATTACATTTCATTTAACAAAGTTAAAGGTATTTTTTTATTTTTTATTTAGGAGTGGAAAGATGAGTTGTGGTTCTCTAAAAATTTCCTTCGGGATAATGCGGATCAGGAAAGTGATCAGAAAGATGACGATGGTTGTCATGACATTGTGGAAAAGCTGTCAGCGCTGTATGGAGAAGACTGGAAAAACAAATCTCCTGAAGGCCTCATAGATGCCAGATATTTCAAAGAGATCCCAGAATTTCTCCTTTCCAAGAGTAAGATGTTGACAGGCAAAACAGTAAGTAAGAGTAAAAATTGTCAGAAGAAGCCTTCTAGTCTGTCTGACAGAGTTAAGTTTTTTTTAGGTTCATGTAATATGCATACTGCCTAGCCATTCCAGTTTGGTTTCAGTTCATTGGTAGTTCAACAAGTTTAAAAGTAAAATGTATGAGTAAATCTAAAATCTATTTTTGTTCACACTTTACTGGAACGCTGTGTTCAACTTTCTGGTAATAATAATTGTAATTATTTTATGTCAATCGGCAACCTTACTTCCAAGCAGGTAAACACGACCTATGGAGTACCACAAGAATCAGTACTTGACCCCTTTCTTTTCAGTCTATTTATGATCCCTTTTTATAAAGGGACACTTAACGCTGACAATGCTCAAATCTACATTTCTCTTTCACTGGTTGGCTGTGCTACCGTCGACTCACTTTGTCACTGCATTGAAAAAATCAATGGCTTTGAAATTTTTCTCTTGCTAAACAAAGACAGAACAGAGGTGATTGTCTTTGGTGCCCTTCAACAAAGATATAGAATTATTGCACACCTTGACTCTTTATCTGATTGATTTTAAAAGACTACACCTTATAGGATTATTAAATTAAATTGTGTTTCTTACATGTTCTATCCATATGAACCCTCATGTAAACGTAATCATCAGACCGGGGTCTGCTGACTGTTAAGGGTCAACATTAAACACAGGGAAGCTGCATTATATTACGATGATAAACATACTTGCTATGATCTAGATATCTTAGACACTGTCAAAATATGATCATCATCAATTTAAAACCTAATTGTCACCCAAAATTGAACTTTTGTATCCAGGTTTAGTATTTAATATTTGTTAATCCAAATGTAGCTTTTTGCTTTTGTTGTTTCAATGATACGTTGCCTTAATCTCATTTTATTATTTATTGCAGGCTGAAGAGCTGTCTGCAAAATTAGTCATATACACAAAAAGCGGCCCAAAAGATGGAGAAGTAAAGAGGTGGTATTGGCCACTCGTGAAGTGCGTGACTATCAGGGTGCCAAATATTGATCTTCTTAAGCACGTCACACTTGTGGATCTTCCTGGAAATGGGGACCGTAACAAGAGCAGAGACAAGATGTGGAAAACGGTAATTTATCACATGCAATGCTGTTTATTGTGTATTACTGTGTTGTCTGCAAACTGTGACATCATGTTATTACAAAGTACTGATAACCATCATAATTAACTTGCTGTCATGTCCCTTCAGGTCGTTGGAAGTTGTTCCACTGTGTGGATCGTGACTGAGATAAATCGAGCTGTATCAGAGCCAGAACCCTGGGAGATCCTGAAAAGTGCCTGTAGCTACATGGGAAATGCTGGCCAGTGTCAGCGTATTCACTTCATCTGCACCAAGTCTGATCTTATTGAAGATTCAGAATGTCAGTAAGTGATTTAAGATGCCACAAGTACATATGTATATATAATAAAGTTACTGTGAGGAATTGTTAAGTGGTTATGAAACAATAATCAATAACAATACTGAAGCCTCTATATGACTATACATAAGAAAACGAGACCGTTAGCGAGTAGATTGTCTATGTCTATGTTGTCATTCTTAATGTTTGACATCGGTTTTAGTCAGTTGTTTCAAGAAAATTCCTTTAGAAATCAATAACTGCTCACACACTCAACACAACTGATTAAACTGAAATAGTAGTCTGTAACGTTGTCTCCATGGTTACAAAATGACAGTTCTTTCCAGAAAACTTTCTATGAGATCACAGACCTGTAAAATAAAGTGTTGCATGTTTCAATAACAAAGGTGGATTCGATAGTTAAATGTACAAGTTTAAAAGAGATCATTTTGACTTTTATTCTGGATGCAAAAAAAGTTTGAATTTGTGGTTTCAGTTCTCCAAATACTGTATGAGGTGCCAATTAATGCAAATATGTTTCATTTAGTTCACCAACTGATACTCGTGATTTCATATTGAAAACAAACGTTCAAGCCAAGAAAGAAGTGAGAGAAGAATTCAGCAAACTAAACAAGGTTCAGGTGAGTTTTATAGACTGACAGAAAGTATAACACAAAGTGTTTCTAGAACTACAAGCATGCCTTAAAATCTAAACTTTTTCTTTTCAGAAACATTTCAGTGATGAAAGTTTCAAAGTGTTCACAGTGAGCTCCAAAGAGTTTCTCAAAAAGAAACTTCTAGATCAAGATGACACTGGTAGGTGAAGTCTCCATATATGAGCACATTTTGATTTACTTTACTTTAACAAAACAAACAAGAATGACTAATTTGATAATGGCATTTCAATTGAAGTATGTTGTTTAACTATGTAAGACGTAAACTGCATTTTCTTTTCCAGAAATACCCAAACTTCAGAAATTTCTGAAGGGTCTCAATGACTGTCACTCAGTGACATTAAACTATGTGTCTGGAGCTCTTGGGATTCTCTCTCTGATTCAAGGGGCCAGACTTAGAGATGGGGTAAGATCAAGTAATAAAATATCTTTCTTTGTCTATAATCATCATTAAAATTGACAGAAAACATGGTAAAGTCAAAGATAGACATCTTACATGTTATGTCAACCATACATACATTTTAGCAATCAAGTTAGTTGTTTTTTTACATATTTTATGTTGCTTCAGAGAGGCTGCATAACGACAGTATTAACAAATCTGTATAAATGTGAATAAATCCAGAAAACCCAGTCGTAGCAGTATAGTTTCAATGCCTTAAATATTGAATGTGTTGTTGATTTCAGGCTGACATAAAGACAGCTGTGTGCACAGACCTTAAACAAAGGATGAGGGATGAACTTGATAAAGTCAGGAAACCAATGGAAGAGACTCATCAGGCTTTTGAAAAGTGCCTCAGTGAGGGGGTTGAAAAATCAAAAAGTTCATGTGAAAAAAACTTGAAGTTGGTCATTCATCCTGTACGTATTTTAATTATAACGTAATTACATTATTACAACGGATTTTGAACTTCATATGAATGTCTTAAAAATGTTTCTGTTTTGTCTGTTTTGTTTCAGAATAAGTCAGGTCGTGGTTTCTACGGGACACTGAAGTCCATCGTAGAATACGATGGGACCCACAAAACAAAAAAGGGGAAACAAATAAACCTCAATATGAAGTTATCTTCATGCCTGACTGAGAGCATTGATGGGAAGTTCAAGAAAACCTTCCCGTAAGAAATGACTCAATAAAGACATAAAACCCTGTGCTGGCTAATTTTGCAAACTATAGAGAATGTTTAGAATTAACAAATTCTATATTATACAGTTGTACAAATGATGTGCTATAATACATACATACAAATTACATTATTGAAACACAAACTTGTCAATGCTGCTTTTATGAAACATTTCAACTTGTTAACATGTTTCAGAAATGAAGGAGAATATGGAGCATTCAACGGAGTCCTCAATTTGTTTTCACTTGACACAAAGATGATGAGAGAGAAGACAGAGTACAAAGATGTCGAACTGCAACTGATATTTCTCAGTACAGAGGTAAAAGAAGAGAATAGTACCATTAGTCCATTACCAAGCTATTAGTCCAGGTCAGAAAGGCTGAAGCAGAAGGGTGAGCTAATCAACCCAAACAAGTTTGTGACTGAGGACTGACATGAAGACTAACATGAGACAGTAAATGAAATATAGATGTTTTGAGCTGTTAACATATATACACTGCATATGAAGAAGTATATCAATACAGTAAATGTCAGTTAAAACTGGAGAAGCCCTTTGAAAATGTTACTGCTGCTGCAAAGCTGGTAATAAGTGGGAATATATATATATATATATATATATATATATATATATATATATATGTCTGTATGTTTGTATGTATGTATGTATGTATGTATGTATGTGTATATATATACACACACACACAGTATATGTGCCTTATTTCTATATTATCTTGATTTTATTTAAAATATGTTGATCTACGATTCATATTCTCTCTTAGGAAGAAAAGATAAAAACAAAACTCAACAGAATCATCCGCGATCGTAAGAAAACGATCTACAGCAGTCTGACGACAACGATTGAGACAACCATGCAGGAATGCTATGACGGTACGAATAAACATCATGACATATGAAACATGACACTAAAAAATGCACATTATTTATCATAATTATGCAGAATGTAATTGTAATCAAATGTAATTGACTAAAGTTTTCTGTTTTATTATAGTTGCAAAACAAATGAAAGGACAGGGCATGCTGAAAAACATGAGGGACACTATTGTGAAGCACGTACTTGGGTCAAAGGACGTCATGTTTCAGAAAGCTAAAGATGAAATGTTGAAGCAGCTGAGTGACTTGAGGGTTTGTAATATTTTATAATACGTCATACGATGAGGATACAGTTAACATGCTGTGCTGTTTATTTTTAGCTACAATTCTGGGTCATCATATATATAATCAAGTGGAATATACATATTTTTGAATGCTGCTTTTGCTACTAAAACACTGCACGCCCTTTCACAAACATTCAGCTATTGTTATTAGTCTAATACATATTTTGGCTGTGAGTTATAAAGATGTTTATGCTAATTTAGAGGGACATCCTGGAGAACCTGGAAAAAACAATGCAGGAATCAATCGAGCTGTCACTCAAGACAGATGGCGCCTCAATCCCAGGTAAAGGCAACGTAACAAAATATAAACATGATAATCACTAAAAATACTAAAAATATTTGATTGAAATGAACAAGTCAACAAATTTCCAATCATGTAATTAATAGTGAACTTGATGTAAACATTGTTTTTTGTTTAAATTTGTAGACGTTACGTTGGAGCTTGTGATGGTGAAGAACCACTACAAAGAACTGAAGGGAAGCCCAGATGAAGAACCACTAATTTGATAAAACTGCTGTTCAAATATCTACATGATGCCTCCGGATTGATCTGTTCTGAATAATGCTAACGATGCTTTTTATTACAGTAGCAACTGAGGAGTCCTGCGTGCACGCTGATTAGAGACGTGAGGCTTCTGGATTTGGTCTCAACCTTTTTTGTCAAGTCATCGTATTCATGTTCTCTTTCAGTGTTTTCTTTATATCTACTTTTAATTAGCTTGGTGAGAATTAAATGCAAAGAGATTTTATATTTTCAATATCTGGTAGGGTATTTTTGCTTTTAATTGATTAAAGTTCAGATGCAGACAGAAAATGTGTGGGGGGTGAGAGCGGGATGTCATGCAGCAAAGGTCCCCAGTCGGATTCAAACCAGGTACATTGTGGTCTACACAGTACGGGTCTTAGTCACCAGTCCACTATGATGTCCCAGATACATTTTGTTTTTAATGATTTTTAAAAAATGTCTTCTTCTTGAATTTTTAATCGTAGTTTAGTATTTGTTGATTGGGATTGAAATTCCAATGATTTTATGGGTGTTGAACATAAATCCTGAACCTTGATCACAGTACTTACTGTATGTTAGATTTAACAAAGACTGAAGGATTTTCAAAGAATGATCTGACCTTTTTTCTTTCATGTTCAAGGACAAAACATGCTTACTGAAAAATAATGTTCTCTTAGTGTGTTGAATCATATATCAAAAATTGGATAGAACTAGATGATAGTAATAAACCAGCCTATCTGGTTTCTCATTATTTACTGAACAATTGTTATTTTTTAATCTACACTGATTCTAAATATATTTAGTAGTATCAAGTATTTGACATGGTATACTGTGGTGGAATTGTTTTTATTATCTGTCGAAGTGGAAGTCTCTTTAAACTGAAATAAGGAATACTGAGAAAACAGATCTTGTATATATATATATGTATATGTATATATATATATATGTATATGTATGTATATATATATATTATAAATGTGCAATGAATTCTAACAGAGTAGTTTCAACCTGTTAGTAAGTGTGTTCACACACTAGCCTTAGGTTCTTGAAACAGAACGTGTCAATGTGTAAGGATGTGTAATTCTGCATGTTTGTGGCTAATTTACTCAGCATCTATGAGGATTATGTACTGATATGACATTAACATTGTCATTGAAAAGTCATGTTGTTTTTTGGACCTAATTTTAGACATTATCTACACAATCCAGATGATGTTAATTTCCAAACCATTTGTCAGTTTGTCCTGATGATGATTTCTCTTCATGTACAAACATGTTTAGTAAAGGTGTGTTGTTATTCATTTAGGATTCATAGTAAATAGGAGAAAATTAGCTGGTTAACGTGCTTTAAAGGCCCAAAACTAAGATGAAATTACATTAAACTACAGACAGCACTGAATCATGAGATATTTACAAATATTGTTGCAACACTGAATAAAAAGTGTCATCCAATAATTTTGTGATGTTTTGGTTGTTAACCATACATGGATCTCGAGGTGAGAAATGCTCCAAGTAAAAAAATATAAAAAGAAGGAGACAGCAGAGGTTAAAGGGCTTTTATTTTTGGGTTCATCTTTTTTCTTTTTTGGGGGTTTTGGAAAGACTTTTTACTTTGTTGTTTTTCTTTTAAGATCTTATAGAAAGGGTGTTTTTACTCATTTTTGTAACTTGTAATCACCATATTATTGTAAAAACACAATAAAACTTGATTGTATTTCATACATTGCAACCAAAGTCCAGTCTTGTTCATTTCTGAGGTGGTCTGCTTGGTCTCTCCTGGCATATGCTGACAGTAGTAATTAATTAGCCATAAAATGTAAAACATAAAACATAAAATAATCCATGAATAACAAACCTACTTGCTGTGGTGAAAATGCTGTTGTTCATTTTGATGGGATTAACTATTGTGGTGAGCTCAAATTGTTTGATGTCCTTCTGGTTTATTGGTGCTGTATGTGATATCAGGGCTTACACATAGCTGTTTTTAATGTACAATAAGGGTCAGATTGGCATCCAAATTTGGGGTGATAGGGCCAGGGCTGTGAAGCTGCCCTTCATAACCAAGTGAAGTTCCCAACCACATGGAATTCATCCTCCAGTGATGGCCCATTAAACAGCACCGTCCTGGAGTACTTCCAGTCCTCCACCACCTATTGTATACACATTTCAGTTGCTGTGTGGGAGAGGCCGACATGAAATGACAGAAATAAGCTCAGCTAATGTTTTATGTCTCCCTAAGCAGATGTTCAATACCTAGGTCAGAGGTTTCAGACCAGCTGTCCTCGAGAGCCTTACTCACTCTTAGAGGGGTTATAATAAGCGATATACCTTTTTAATAATACACGTGATATTTATTCAACCATCTGAAGCTCATTGTAGTGTTTTTATATATTATTGATAAGTCTTGAATGAAGTGTTTAATCTGAGGTGTTCTGCTTCTTGTATGTGTGGTTGTGTGATTTGTGTGTAGTGTTTTGACAAAATGAGTCCTGTTTTTAAAACCGTGCTTCAGCAATCATAAAAAAACTGTATTGCGCTCACATCCTGATTAGTTTACAATCAAGCAATTAGGTGTTTGGCCAGGTGGCACATGTATTGGCCAATTGGTCCATGGCTGTGGCATTATGATTGGCAGTGGGCCTCGTGTAGAGAACTGTGTTACAAAAAGTGTCACGTTGAATTGCAAATTGGATGCAAAATGTGTTTAGAGTTTTGGAGACTTTAGCTTTGGTTTTGCTCCCAGTGTTTGTCTCAATAATTGTGCTTTATGTGTCATTTTAGTGTGTTAGCATTGAAACTCACTGTAATCACAGAAGTGGATTATGCTTTTGCTAATTGTTTAATAAGCACTGACTTTTATTTGTAAACATTTCTAACCTGGGTGTCTGTGACTCAAACAGCTCCTCTGAAGAAAAAAAACAACAAATCTAAAGTTTCCTCATATCTCCTCCAGGGATTTGTAATTGCAACATACATGCAATGCATGCAAATATTAAAATAAGCACAACCTTTTACTTTTTACCAGTTCTAACCTCTGTGATGGCAAAATGAATCTTATCTTGTCTTGTTGAGTCTTTTAAAGCTGAAAGAACGAGTATCGAAATACAGAATTCTGTTATCACAGAAATATATAGGAGTAGAAGAGTGGGGGCTGTAAAGGAACATTACATTACATTTAGCTGACGCTTTTGTCCAAAGCGACTTACAATGAGGTTATTAATCATACACTGATGACAGGGGCTACCATGCAAGGTGCCACCTGCCCATCAGGATTCTAACTAACGTTCACATAGGCACAGTTACGGGAGCAATTTGGGGTCAAGTGTCTTGCCCAAGGACACATCGACATGGACTAGCGGAGCCGGGGATCGAACCTGATTGAGGGACCGCTGCTCTACCACTGATCCACAGTCGCCGATATGGCTTGAACGTGTTAGCGTGTTCTGATTTGATGCCTGGTGGAGCCTCAGAAAGAATTCAGCCAACAACTTCTCTCGTGCTGGTACCAAGATTTATGCTTTGGTCACATGCAAAGTTTACCAGCGCTGCAATTGCAAAAGTAGGGAGTCCCCCTGTCAACACGCAGGTTGAGAGGAAGGAATACCGCGAAAAGACAGAAGTTCGGCCCTTTCATACACCGATTTCGTCACAGGTTTGTATCTTACCATCCTGACCTCTGGTTGGCTCTGAGAACCTCTCCTCACCAGACTGTCACGTGCAACGGCCTGTCTGCTTCTCTACTGTAAATATCCTGATAACATGCATGAGTGTTGTGATCCAAGGCGTGTATCTATCCTTGAGAGAAAGACAGAGCGTCTTTCGCCAGACACAACTCTGGACTCGAGTAACCTTTAACCTCTTTCACAGACAGTAAGAATAAGAATATATACACAATATAAGGATTTATATTGTCAAACGTATGGCCGAACAACAGGAATCCTGGATCAGCGTGGGAAGTACAACATCCAAAGATTTACGTCCTGTCCTTAATGTATGACCTGTCCACCTAAGTACTTTATTACTTTACGACAGGTACGGGGATTTGTATGCCATTGACATTGTATGTAACCCCCGGTCAGACAAAGCAGGCTCTGATGGCTTTAAATCAGTTCACTAAGATAGAAATACTAAATAAAACTAAGAATATAAAATTCCCATTACACCTCATATGAACCATGTCTAACCTGTTTTATGCCTTTGTATTATTTAACGAAACTCACCAAACCATGGGATCTCTGTCAGTGCAGGGAGGGGACAGTAAGTGTAAAAGAGTACAAAAGTGAAAAAAAACTAAATGTAAGTACATCTTAACTAGCAAATACAATATAGTTGCCATTGATTAATTAAGCTAAATTCTGATCCACAGAAATCCTCTGACAGTTTCACATTTGTATTGTTTATCATCTTGTTCCAGCTCTTCATTGAAGCTACAATATGATATTTACATAGTAAATATTTAGTATTCTTGATATCAAGCCAGCCTCCTAATTTCTTATAGCTGCATCATTCTATCAAATGAAAATATTCTATTCTGGACTTATACGTTATTGTTCAACACTTGGTACCTTTGGACAGGAAGTAATATAAGGGTTCTAAAGAAATACTAAATCAAAGTAGATTAGGCTCATATAAAGGGAAGTGAGTTGGCCTTATCTTGTGTTTGTATTAGATTTTATATTAATCCATCCAATAATTGTTGAGATAATTCACTAAAAGTGACCCGTTAACCTGCTGGTGGTGCAAGATGAAAAGTTAGAAGATCATCAAACTTTTTAGGATTCATCCTCTGGAGTCTGAAGTCTTTCAATATTCGTTCAGATATTTGAGTTCTCTACTCAACATATTTCATTTAAACAACAGTTTGAGGCCCAAAAAGGTAAATTATACATTATTTTACCAACGTGATTTGAGAAAAGTACATACAAATATAAATTTGTGGAGCAGAACACGGTATTATGTCAACATTTTTTATAAGAACGAATAAAGTACATACATGAATAAGAAGGGCAATGTATCATGGGAGGAGTTTCAGAACCAGGAAGCAAAAACACTTTAGGTTTCGTTTATTGTTTGCAGGGTCGGATAACTACTGAGAGCAAGGGACTACGCCCGCTTGAAACCTGGAGAACAGACATTGATCTACATCTGCAGCCACACGTCACAGGTAAGCGTTATAAGTGATATTATGATATTAAGGAAAGCAAACACTGCGGGTGACTATTATTGACCGATTGAAAGCTGGAAGATCGTCTCCGTGAATAACAAACAAAAACGGCAAAACGTGAAATTTGCACGCCCTTCATCAGAGCATATTACCAGGCCTGGTTTACTCAGGAAATACACTTAAAGTATTGAAACTTGTGCAGGAAGCAGCATTATACTGTTGTAGTTCATTATTTGGTATAGGCCGGAAATGTATTAGCATTTTCATTATGGATTAATCTGCTGAAAATTCAGAAAATAGTGAGAAATGAGTGATTACATTTTTAGGTTTGGACTGTTGCCAAACCTTCAGTTTACTTGTACAAACTGTTCAAAGTCTATATCGATGGCCAAAGTGCAAAACCTCCTATCTAAATAATTATCCAGGAAAAGTACAATAACCTCCTTTGTATATATTTCCAGTATATATATATATATTATTTTGTATTTTTGTATTTATTTTGTATTGTGCATTATTTATTGGGTATCCTTAACAAATAGCATTCTGCAAGAAAACAACAACAAGTCTTTTTTTTGTAGTTTCAAAAAAGTGCAATTTTCAGATAGGAGGTTTTGCTCTTCGCCCATTGATATGAGGTGATCATCATCAGGAAGCAGGATTTTACTGTTGTAGTTCATTATTTGTAACACCCAGACCTTCTGTGTAGTTTTGTCTCTGTCTGTGTTTTCTGTCACTCACCTTGTCTCTCGTTTCAGTCACCTCCCTCCTCATGTGTGTCCCCTCCTGTGTGATTGCAAGCCCCGTCCTGATTGTTTCCACCTGTGCCTCGTGTGCCTGCCTTCCCCTGTGTATTTAAACTCTGTCTGTCTTGTGCTTCCTTGTGCGTTCGTCTGATTTTCTGATCCTGTGTCCCGTGTCCCTGGAATCATTAAAATACCGTTTTTTGCACTCAACTACCCTGTCTCCCGAGTCTGCATTTGGGTCCTGCCTTCGTCGCTACGCCAAGCCTGACATTATTTGGTATAGGCCGGCAATTTATTATCATTTTCACTATGGATTAATCTGCTGAAAATTCAGAAAATAGTGAGAAATGAATGAATATATTTTTATGTTTGGACTTTTGCCAAACCTTCAGTTGTACTTGTACAAACTGTTCAATGTCTATATGAGGTTTATCGTTCCTTATGACCTGACTCTTAATCTTTGCTCTGAATTCCTTGAGTCTGCTAATAGTAGTTTCATAACGCCTTCTTTTCCTTCAGTGAAATGTAATTAAACAAAACTCTCCAGAGTTGCAGTGATTGATTTAAAACATGATTATTTGTTTTATTTCAGTTGCCGTTCGTGGTCATGGATGATTTTGTTCGTGATCAATTAACTGAATGGGATCTCAGCGAGTGGATAAAAAAGTTTAAAGGTAAAGTATTACTATGCCTCTTTTTTTGGGCCCCGACAGTGTTTATATGACCTACCAATACTGAAACATCTAAGCATCTAGAGAACTAATATAACTACATGAAATGCTGCAGTGTTGATCTGCAGAACAATGCTGACATGCTTAACAGACATAGTTTTCAGAAAATGTGAGCGATCAGTGTTTACTAATCCTGGCAATTCTTGTCTCTGTTCAGAGAGTACAAAAGCACTAAAGGTAAAGACTGTAGACGTTTTCACACTGTTCAATAAAATGTATTAAGTTGAGGAACCACTGCTCTGTATCTTGTAGGTTATTGAGATGAGGATATCAGCGGCACTGAAATAAAGAATAATGAGTGACAAATAGTTAAAATACAATCAGTATACATCCATCCATCCATCCATTATCCTCCGCTTATCCGGGGTCGGGTCGCGGTGGCAGCAGGCCTAGCAGGCCGACTCAGGCTTCCCTCTCACCCGCAACACATTCCAGCTCGTTCTGGGGGATCCCGAGGCGTTCCCAGGCCAGCTGGGAGATATAATCCCTCCAGCGTGTCCTGGGTCTTCCCCGGGGCCTCCTACCAGTTGGGCGTGCCTGGAAAACCTCTAACGGGAGGCGTCCAGGAGGCATCCTGATCAGATGTCCGAACCACCTCAGCTGACTCCTTTCGATACGAAGGAGTAGCGCCTCAACTCCAAGTTCCCTCCGGATGTCCGAGCTCCTTACCTTATCTCTAAGGCTGAGCCCGGCCACCCTATGGAGAAAACTCATTTCGGGCGCTTGTATCCGAGACCTCGTTCTTTCGGTCACGACCCAGAGTTCGTGACCATAGGTGAGGGTCGGAACGTAGACCGCCCAGTAAATTGAGAGCTTTGCCTTCCGGCTCAGCTCCTCTTCACCAAGACGGTCCGGTGCAGCGCCTGTTTTACTGCTGCAGCCGCACCGATCCGCCGGTCGATCTCCCGCTCCATCTTACCCTCACTCGTGAACAAGACCCCGAGATACTTGAACTCCTTCGCTTGCGGCAGGCACTGCGTCCCCACCCGGAGGGAGTAATCCACCGGTTTCCGGCAGAGCACCATGGCCTCGGATTTGGATGTGCTTACCCTCATCCCCGCCGCATCACACTCGGCTGCAAATCGCCCCAGTGAATGCTGGAGGTCATGGTCCGAAGAGGCTAACAGGACCACATCATCTGCGAACAGCAGAGAGGCGATCCCGAGACCCCCGAATCCGACGTTCTCCTCCCCCCGGCTACGCCTAGATATCCTGTCCATGAAAGTCACGAACAGGACCGGTGATAAAGGGCAGCCCTGGCGGAGGCCAACACCCACCGGGAACGCGTCTGACTTGTTGCCGAGAATACGAACACAGCTCCTACTGCACTCGTACAGAGACCGGATGGCCCGTTGTAATGGGTCCGGCACCCCATACTCCCGCAGCACCCCCCACAAAAAACCCCGAGGGACCCGGTCGAAGGCCTTCTCCAAGTCCACAAAACACATGTAGACTGGTTGGGCAAACTCCCAGAGCCCCTCCAGTAGTCTGAGAGGGTAAAGAGCTGGTCCACTGTTCCACGACCGGGACGGAATCCGCACTGCTCCTCTTGAATCCGAGGTTCGACAATCAGTCGGAGCCTCCTTTCCAGCACCCTGGCATACACTTTCCCCGGGAGGCTGAGTAGTGTGATACCCCGATAATTCGAGCACACTCTCCGGTCCCCCTTTTTGAAAATGGGAACCACCACCCGGTCTGCCAGTCCATGGGCACTGTTCCCGACCCCCATGCGACATTGAAAAGGCGTGTCAGCCAAGACAGCCCAACAACGTCCAATGCCTTCAGCATCTCAGGGCGAATCTCATCCACCCCTGGCGCCTTGCCACCAAGGAGCTTATTGACTACCTTAGTGGCCTCTGCCAAGGATATGGATGCGACCCCCCCCAAGTCGTCAGGCGCTGCCTCCTCTCTAGTGGACATGTTGGCCGGGTTTAGGAGTTCCTCAAAGTGCTCTTTCCACCGCCCGACGATGTCCCCCGTCCGGGTCAGCAGTTCCCCCCCCGTGCTGAGCACAGCCTGGGGTAAGCCCTGCTTTCCCTTCCTGAGCCGTCGGATGGTTTGCCAGAACTTCCTTGAGGCCAACCGAAAGTCCTTCTCCATGGCCTCCCGAACTCCTCCCATGCCCGAGTTTTAGCGTCCGCGACCACCGCAGCTGCAGCCCTTTTGGCCTGCCGGTACCTCTCCGCTGTTTCAGGAGACCCCCGAGCCAACCAGGCCCGAAAGGCCTCCTTCTTCAGTTTGACGGCTTCCCTCACCCGCGGTGTCCACCACCGGGTTCTCGGGTTACCGCCACGACAGGCACCGGTGACCTTCCGACCACAGCTCCTAGCGGCCGCGTCCACAATAGAGGCTTTGAACATGGTCCACTCGGATTCCATGTCCTCAGCCTCCCTTGGGATGTGTGAGAAGTTCTTCCGGAGGTGGGAGTTGAAGACCTCCCGGACAGGATCCTCCGCCAGACGTTCCCAGTTCACCCTCACTACACGTTTGGGCTTGCCGGGTCTTTCCAGCCGATTCCCCTGCCATCTGATCCAACTCACCACCAGGTGGTGATCAGTTGACAGCCCTGCTCCTCTCTTCACCCGAGTGTCCAAGACATACGGCCGCAGATCAGATGAAACGATTACAAAGTCGATCATTGATCTACGGCCTAAGGTGTTCTGGTACCAGGTACACTTATGAGCCACCCTATGTTCGAACATGGTGTTCGTTATGGACAAAACGTGGCTAGCACAGAAGTCCAACAGCGAGACACCACTCGGGTTCAGATCAGGCAAGCCGTTCCTCCCAATCACCCCCGCCAGGTTTCTCTGTCGTTGCCCACGTGAGCGTTGAAGTCTCCCAGGAGAACTATGGAGTCAGCAGGAGGCGCCCTTTCCAGGACCCCTCCCACCGACTCTAAGAAGGCCGGATACTCTGAACTGCTGTTCGGTGCATAGGCACAAACAACAGCCAGAGCCTTACTCCCCGCAACCCGCAGGCGCAGGGAGACGACCCTCTCGCTCCCCGGGTAGAACTCCAACACGGCGGCGCTCAGCCGGGGGCTCGTGAGTATCCCCACTCCCGCCCGGCGCCTCTCACCCTGGGCAACTCCAGAAAAGGACAAAGTCCAACCTTTCTCCAGGAGCTTGGTTCCAGAGCCAGTGCTGTGCGTGGAAGTGAGGCCAACTAAATCTAGCTGGTACCGCTCCACCTCCCGCACCAGCTCCGGCTCTTTCCCCGCTAGCGAGGTGACGTTCCACGTCCCTAGAGCTAGTCTATGCCGCCGGCGATCAGCTCGCCCAGGCCCCCTGCCCGGCCTGCCGCCCGGTCCACATAGCACCCGACCCCGATGCTTATCCCTGCGGGTGGTGGGTCCACAGGGTGGCTGCTCCATGATGTTTCTTCGGGCTGAGCCCGACCGGGCCCCATGGGCGAAGTATACATTCACGCTATATTCCTCCCCGGGTAGAACTCCAACACGGCGGCGCTCAGCCGGGGGCTCGTGAGTATCCCCACTCCCGCCCGGCGCCTCTCACCCTGGGCAACTCCAGAAAAGGACAAAGTCCAACCTTTCTCCAGGAGCTTGGTTCCAGAGCCAGTGCTGTGCGTGGAGGTGAGGCCAACTATATCTAGCTGGTACCGCTCCACCTCCCGCACCAGCTCCGGCTCTTTCCCCGCTAGCGAGGTGACGTTCCACGTCCCTAGAGCTAGTCTATGCCGCCGGCGATCAGCTCGCCCAGGCCCCCTGCCCGGCCTGCCGCCCGGTCCACATAGCACCCGACCCCGATGCTTATCCCTGCGGGTGGTGGGTCCACAGGGTGGCTGCTCCATGATGTTTCTTCGGGCTGAGCCCGACCGGGCCCCATGGGCGAAGTATACATTCACGCTATATTCAGGCTGTGATACTCTTAAAAAAGTTAAATTAACAGCTGAACCAACACCTATTTCATTCCTCATATAATAGATTTCTGCAGCAGTTTGAAATATTTACTATGATTGTACAGATCATATTTTCGATGTCTGCTCAAACTTTTACATGGCCACTTAGTATTGATTTAAGATGCACATGTTCATGTTCACCCTCAGGTTTGTCCGTCCACCAGTGACACAAGTGATAAAGGTGAGATACACTTTATCTTATTGATCACATGCATTGTTCATTGAAGTTGTCAAGGCTGTAATATCTTGCTTTGACTTATCAACTATACTAATACTGTAAACAACAAACTTTTCTTCTGTTTTTTTTTCAACAAATAATATCCAATAAGGAAAGAGAAGGTTGGATCTTCAGAGTGAGTCCAGCCAATGGCAATCGCCAACTAGAAAACAACGACTTGCCACAAAACCAGGATCATACGCAGGTATTTATAATACTTTCTAAACAAAGGCAACCTACAACCTTACTATAGGGATCAAATTTGTATGTAATAATATTTTTACTTAGCTTAATTACGAATAAAAAAAAATACTCTCTCATTTGCTGCCATTTGTAATCCTATCAGACATCCTCAATCAGTCAACAGCATATATGCAGGTATCCATAGCAAAAATGCGTATGCTTCGATGTAAATAACTTAACCGTGGCCTTTAACTCTATGATGTTTTAAACCCAGACCGTGGTTTATCCTTTGCTAATCTGCCGTAGTATAAACCTGATGATACACTCTGAAGCATCCTAAATGGACCTGGCAGAGAAAGTTCCTCTCACGCTTGACCTTCTTCTCCTCATTGTGCATTACTACTTACTTGATACACTGGTTCATGGTTCCTGCTGAATACTTCTTTACTTTCACTCTGACAGAAGAAATACTACTGTCTGATGTGAAAAACATCATGAGATGTGTCCTTCAGAAAATACCCCACCAAGACAACAAGCTCAACAAGTTCCTGAGGTAACTATTACGTTTATTCAATTTCCCATATTAATACGTTATACGGGCCTGGTTCCACTCCTGACCAGGGGCCAGTTTCCCGAACACAGATTTAAGACTGGTAGTGTTGAGCCAGGCATCACAGGTTTTAAAAGGTCTTAATTTACTCAAAATGTAAAGCAAATTACTTTGACTGAAGATAGTACAATATGCTGAAGAGGGCTGTTTATAGACGGATCGCTTTCTGATTTTGACACATTCTTTCAGTGTTATGTTTTTAAAATGAATGAATCAACCCACACTTAAACTCTTGTACAACAGGAGGAAAATCTGTGATTTGGAGACGGACAAGAAGGAGATGGTCGGTGTCTTTGGCAAAACTGGGGCTGGAAAGAGCTCCTTGATAAATGCTGTCATTGGAGTGAAGAATCTCTTGCCCACTGGAAGCATCAGTGCATGTACCTCAGTCATGATTAAAGTGGAGGCTAACATGCAGAACTCAAAGTATGAGGCAGACATTGAGTTCATTACAAAAGAGGTAAAATGAGCTAAATATGTATGTTGACTTGAAGCTATTTAAAAAGGTTTGATGTGGCTGAAAAAATACAGTTGTTGATTACACAGCATCCCATTTAATTTAACAACGTTAAAGGTATTTTTTTATTTTTTATTTAGGAGTGGAAAGATGAGTTGTGGTTCTCTAAAAATTTCCTTCGGGATAATGCGGATCAGGAAAGTGATCAGAAAGATGGCGATGATTGTCGTGACATTGTGGAAAAGCTAGCAGCGCTGTATGGAGAAGACTGGGAAAACAAATCTCCTGAAGACCTCATCGATACCAGATATTTCAAAGAGATCCCAGAATTTCTCCTTCGCAAGAGGAAGATGTTGACAGGCAAAACAGTAAGTAAGAGTAAAAATCTTCAGAAGAAGCGTTCTTGTCTGTCTGACAGTTACATTTTATTGAGGTTTATGTAATATGCATACTGCCTAGCCATTCCAGTTTGGTTTAATTAATTGGTAGTTCAACAAGTTTAAAAGTGAAATGTATTATTAAATCTTTTTGGTAATAATAATTGTAATTATTTTATGTCAATCGGCAACCTTACTTCCAAGCAGGAAAACACGACCTATGGAGTACCACAAGGATCAGTACATGACCCCCATCAGTCTATTTATGATCCCTTTTCATAAAGGGACACTTAACGCTGACAATGCTCAAATCTACATTTCTCTTTCACTGGTTGGCTGTGCTACCATCGACTCACTTTGTCACTGCATTGAAGTCAATGGCTTTGAAATTTTTCTCTTGCTAAATAAAGACAGAACGTAGGTGATTGTCTTTGGTGCCCTTCAACAAAGATATAGAATTATTGCACACCTTGACTCTTTATCTGATTGATTTTAAAAGACTACACCTTATAGGATTATTAAATTAAATTGTGTTTCTTACATGTTCTATCCATATGAACCTTCATGTAAATGTAATCATCAGACCGGGGTCTGCTGACTGTCAAGGGTCAACATTAAACACAGGGAAGCTGCATTATATTACGATGATAAACATACTTGCTATGATCTAGATAATCTTAGACACTGTCAAAATCTGGTCATCAATTTAAAACCTAATTGTCACCCAAAATGTAACTTTTGTATCAACTTCAGGTTTAGTATTTAATATTTGTTAATCCAAATGTAGCTTTTTGCTTTTGTTGTTTCAATGATACGTTGCCTTAATCTCATTTTATTATTTATTGCAGGCTGAAGAGCTGTCTGCAAAATTAGTCATATACACAAAAAGCGGCCCAAAAGATGGAGAAGTAAAGAGGTGGTATTGGCCACTCGTGAAGTGTGTGACTATCAGGGTGCCAAATATTGATCTTCTTAAGCACGTCACACTTGTGGATCTTCCTGGAAATGGGGACCGTAACAAGAGCAGAGACAAGATGTGGAAAACGGTAATTTATCACATGAAATGCTGTTTATTGTGTATTACTGTGTTGTCTGCAAACTGTGACATCATGTTATTACAAAGTACTGATAACTATCATAATTAGCTTGCTGTCATGTCCCTTCAGGTCGTTGGAAGTTGTTCCACTGTGTGGATCGTGACTGACATGAATCGAGCTGCATCAGAGCCAGAACCCTGGGAGATCCTGAAAAGTGCCTGTAGCTACATGGGAAATGCTGGCCAGTGTCAGAGTATTCACTTCATCTGCACCAAGTCTGATCGTATTGAAGATTCAGAATGTCAGTAAGTGATTTAAGATGCCACAAGTATATATGTATATATAATAAAGTTACTGTGAAGAATTTTTAAGTGGTTATGAAACAGTCTCAATAATAATACTGAAGCCTCTATATGACTATACATAAGAATACGAGACCATCAGAGAGTAGATTGTCTGTCTATGTTGTCATTCTTAATGTTTGACATCGGTTTTAGTCAGTTCTTTCAAGGAAATTCCTTTAGAAATCAATAACTGCTCACACACTCAACACAACTAACTAAACTGAAATAGTAGTCTGTAACGTTGTCTCCATGGTTACAAAATGACAGTTCTTTCCAGAAAACTTTCTATGAGATCACAGACCTGTAAAATAAAGTGTTGCATGTTTTAAGTAAAAAAGGTGGATTCGATAGTTACAGGTACAAGTTTAAAAGAGATAATTTTGACTTTTATTGACTGGATGCAAAAAAAGTTTGTATTTGTGGTTTCAGTTCTCCAAATACTGTATGAGGTGCCAATCAATGCAAATATTTTCTATTTAGTTCAGCAACTGATGCTCGTGCTTTCATATTGAAAACAAACGATCGAGCCAAGAAAGAAGTGAGAAAAGAATTCAACAAACTAAACAAGGTTAAGGTGAGTTTTATAGACTGACAGAAAGTACAACACAAAGTGTTTCTAGAACTACAAGCATGCCTTAAAATCTAAACTTTTTCTTTTCAGAAACATTTCAGTGATGAAAGTTTCAAAGTGTTCACAGTGAGCTCCAAAGAGTTTCTCAAAAAGAAACTTCTAGATCAAGATGACACTGGTAGGTGAAGTCTCCATATATGAGCACATTTTGATTTACTTTACTTGAACAAAACAAACAAGAATGACTACTTGGATTATGGCATTTTAATTTAACTATGTTGAATAACTATGTAAGATGGAAACTGCATATTCTTTTACAGAAATACCCGAACTTCAGGAATTTCTGCAGGATCTCAATGACTGTCACTCAGTGACATTAAACTATGTGTCTGGAGCTCTTGGGATTCTCTCTCTGATTCAAGGGGCCAGACTTAGAGATGGGGTAAGATCAAGTAATAAAATATATTTTTTTTGTCAAAAATCATCATTAGAATTGACAGAAAAAATGGTAAAGTAAATGTAATGTCACCCATACATACATTTTAGCAATCAAGTTAGTTGTTTTCCTGAATTTTTGTTGCTTCAGAGAAACTGCATAACGACAGTAATTAAAAATCTGTATGAATGTGAATAAATCCAGAAAACCCAGTCGTAGCAGTATAGTTTCAATGCCTTAAATATTGAATGTGTTGTTGATTTCAGGCTGACATAAAGACAGCTGTGTGCACAGACCTTAAACAAAAGATGAGGGATGAACTTGATAAAGTCAGGAAACCAATGGAAGAGACTCATCAGGCTTTTGAAAAGTGCCTCAGTGAGGGGGTTGAAAAATCAAAAAGTTCATGTGAAAAAAACTTGAAGTCGGTCATTCATCCTGTACGTATTTTAATTATAATGTAATTACATCATTACAACGGATTTTGCACTTCATGTGAATGTCTTAAATTTTTTTCTGTTTTGTTTCAGAATAAGGCAGGTGGTAGTTTCCACAAGACATTGAAGTGCATCGTAGAATACGATGGGACCCACAAAACACAAAAGGGGAAACAAATAAACCTCAATATGACGTTATCTTCATGCCTGACTGAGAGCATTGATGAGAAGTTCAAGAAGACCTTCCCGTAAGTAATGACTCAATAAAGACATAAAATTCTGTGCTGGATAATTTTACAAACTATGGAGAATGTTTAGAATTAACAAATTCTACATTATACAGTTGTACAAATGATGTGCTATAATACATGCATACAAATTACATTATTGAAACACAAACTTGTCAATGCTGCTTTTATGAAACATTTCAACCTGTTTCAGAAATGAAGGAGAAGGTGGAGCATTCAACGGAGTCCTCAATTTGTTTTCACTTGACACGAAGATGATGAGAGAGAAGACAGAGTACAAAGATGTCGAACTGCAACTGATATTTCTCAGTACAGAGGTAAAAGAAGAGAATAGCACCATTAGTCCATTACCAAGCTATTAGTCCAGGTCAGAAAGGCTGAAGCAGAAGGGTGAGCTAATCAACCCAAACAAGTTTGTGACTGAGGACTGACATGAAGACTAACATGAGACAGTAAATGAAATATAGATGTTTTGAGCTGTTAACATATATACACTGCATATGAAGAAGTCTATCAATACAGTAAATGTCAGTTAAAACTGGAGAAGCCCTTTGAAAACGTTACTGCTGCTGCTAAGCTGATGACCCTGCCTATATATAAGTGTGTGAACCCCCACCTGGTTGGAAAGCCGGTCCAAATATGAAAATCTTTTAGTTAAAATATTGGGGGAAAAAACAAGATGAGTCTTGTTTTTATATTATTCAGATTTTACTTAACATATGTTGATCTACGATTCATATTCTCTCTCTTAGGAAGAAAAGATAAAAACAAAACTCAACAGAATCATCCGCGATCGTAAGAAAACGATCTACAGCAGTCTGACGACAGCGATTGAGACAAACATGCAGGAATGCTATGACGGTACGAATAAACATCATGACATATAAAACATGACACTGTAAAAATGCACATTATTCCTCAAAATTGTGCAGAATTCAATTCTAATTAAATGTAATTGACTAAAGTTTTCTGTTTTATTATAGTTGCAAAACAAATTAGCGGACCGGGCATGCTGATCAACACAAGGGAAACTATTGTGAAGCACGTACTTGGGTCAAAGGACGTCATGTTTCAGAAAGCTAAAGAAGAAATGTTGAAGCAGCTGAGTGACTTGATGGTTTGTAACATTTTATAATACATCATACGATGAGGATATAGTAAACATGTTGTGCTGTTTATCTTTAACTACAATTCTGGGTCATCATATGTATAATCAAGTGGAATATGAATCTTTTTTAATGCTGCTTTTGCTACTAAAACACTACACGCCCTTTCACAAACATTTAGCTATTTTTATTAGTCTAATACATATTTTGGCTGTGAGTTATAAAGATGTTTCTGCTAATTTAGAGGGACATCCTGGAGAACCTGGAAAAAACAATGCAGGAATCAATCGAGCTGTCACTCAAGACAGATGGCGCCTCAATCCCAGGTAAAGGCAACGTAACAAAATATAAACATGATAATCACTAAAAATACTAAAAATATTTGATTGAAATGAACAAGTCAACAAATTTCCAATCATGTAATTAATAGTGAACTTGATGTAAACATTGTTTTTTGTTTAAATTTGTAGACGTTACGTTGGAGCTTGTGATGGTGAAGAACCACTACAAAGAACTGAAGGGAAGCCCAGATGAAGAACCACTAATTTGATAAAACTGCTGTTCAAATATCTACATGATGCCTCCGGATTGATCTGTTCTGAATAATGCTAACGATGCTTTTTATTACAGTAGCAACTGAAGAGCCCTGCGTGCACGCTGATTAGAGACGCGAGGCTTCTGGATTTGGTCTCAACCATTTTTGTCAAGTCATCGTATTCATGTTCTCTTTCAGTGTTTTCTTTATATCTACTTTTAATTAGCTTGGTGTGAATTAAATGCAAAGAGATTTTATATTTTCAATATCTGGTAGGGTATTTTTGTTTTTAATTGATTAAAGTTCAGATGCAGACAGAAAATGTGTCGGGGGTGAGAGCGGGACGTCATGCAGCAAAGGTCCCCAGTCGGATTCAAACCAGGTACATTGTGGTCTACACAGTACGGGTCTTAGTCACCAGTCCACTGTGATGTCCCAGATACATTTTGTTTTAAACGATTTTTAAAAAAGTCTTCTTCTTGAATATATGTGTTATTCTTCACTTAGAAGTTTCTGTGGTCAACCTCTTATCTGCGTTTGGAGAGGAATACTCTCTGGTGCCCACAGCAAGGCCCTCAGACCATAAATGTTATTATGTCTCTTTGTTGTGTAAGATCTCAGAAGAGAAGTCACAAACAAAGTGTAACTTCAACAGGCACGAAGGACCTAAAACATCTTCTCATCTAAAACATTCTGTGACCTTTAAGGTCACAACCCTGCAGAAACAATTATTTTTCCATCAGGTTTTCACAGTACGGGTCTTAGTCACCAGTCCACTGTGATGTCCCAGATACATTTTGTTTTTAATGATTATAAAAAAAAGTCTTCTTCTTGAATATATTTTCAAGTTCTTTGTCAATTTTTAATCGTAGTTTAGTATTGGTTGATTGGGATTGAAATTCCAATAATTTTATGAGTGTTTAACATAAATCCTGAACCTTGATCACAGTATGTACTGTATGTTGGATTTAACAAAGACTTTAGGCTTTTCAAAGAATGATCTGACCTTTTTTCTTTCATGTTCATGGACAAAACTTGCTTTCTTCAAAATAATGTTTTCTTAGTGTGTTAATTCATATTTCAAAAATTGGATAGAACTAGACGATAGTAATAAACCCGCCTATCTGGTTTCTCATTATTATATCTCATTAAGTATTTTATATGGTACACTGTCCAATAAAGTTCACTTTCAAAGTTCCACATGTACTTTGGCTTCTTTGTCTTTTATTTTGTAAAAGGATATAAAAGCTTCTCTAGGTTCTCCCGAACATCAGGTTTTATTGTGAGTTAAAAAAAAAAAGTTCCAACTTTGTTTTTGTCAAATTCTTCTTACTTTAAACCTATCGTCTTAGATTTGACCTCAAATTTTATTTCCTGACACAAATCTACATTACATTTCCCAATCATTTTAGTAACACACCACAAACACTATATATATTATAAATGTGTGATGAATTCTAACAGAGTAGTTTCAACCTGTTAGTAAGTTTGTTCACACACTAGCCTTAGGTTCTTGAAACAGAACGTGTCAATGTGTAAGGATGTGTAATTCTGCATGTTTGTGGCTAATTTACTCAGCATCTATGAGGATTATGTACTGATATGACATTAACATTGTCATTGAAAAGTCATGTTGTTTTTGGACCTAATTTTAGACATGTAGAAATTATCTACACAATCCAGTTGATGTTAATTTCCAAACTATTTGTCAGTTTGTCCTGATGATGATTTCTCTTCATATACAAACAGGTTTAGTAAAGGTGTGTTGTTATTCATTTAGGATTCATGGTAATGGAATGTATTATACCTGTTCATGCTTCAAAGTGCCACTTGCTGATGCAAGAAAATGGAACATGCTGACACACAGATGGGCCATCAATAGAGACAGGCATCATTTTGCACAGTTATCAGTTCCTTTCTCATTACTGTCCAAGAAAGATAATAAGTTAATGTAATTATAAATGCGGTATATGAACTTGAAAAGAGGGATCACAGAGGCAAATACATCAGTGACATTATATCAGGCCACCAGCAGACCTTTTGTCAACAAGTGGCTGACCAAAACTAAGATTGCATTACATTAACTGACAGCACTGCATCATGAGATATGTAACTGTTAGTTACTCCCTTGCTTTGCTTGTCGGGTCAAGCCAGTTTCACTGTAAATATCTTTCCAT
The DNA here is from genome assembly GCA_016806645.1 of Ophiodon elongatus. Lineage (NCBI taxonomy): Eukaryota > Metazoa > Chordata > Actinopteri > Perciformes > Hexagrammidae > Ophiodon > Ophiodon elongatus. Next base: position 2,598,404 of record JACSYO010002129.1, read on the forward strand.
TTTATTTTAATTTCATAATTAGAGTCCAGAAAATTCAAATAATTTCAGAATTTATTCTGGTCATAGAAAACATGACAATTTGGCATTTAAAATAAAAAAGCAAAACAATTTTTTAAGGGAGAGTACAGCAATGTCAGCAAACAACATCAAGACACTGCATACTATTGACGCCCAAATTAAGTCTGTGTGGGATCACAGTGAACTAGTTGGTGTACCAATTCCTTAACAATAATATACAGTATTCACATGAATATTCTTTTATTTCGATTCGGACCCTCAGTGTTGACATGGGCAGTGGACAACGAGGGAAAACAGAGAGTTTGGCATGCATTTGACTCAATCGTCTCAATAATTTAGTTTTACTCAGTGTCTGCTGTGCACCAATGTTGTTGTGTGAAGCTACATTAATGTAATAGTGCGCCACTGTGAAAAAATATATATCACCAATGTTGTAGTAATGAGTAATGTAAACTCAGCACCATTTAATAAAGAAACAAAGCACAAACAGGTACTTAAAGCCCTTGAACACTTCTAATTAATGTATTATACTCACTTAAATACTTGCATGTGACTGTCAGCATGAACTTAATTTTATAAATTCTCTTTCAGCTATAAGCACTAGATGTTTATGAACACAACCTGTAAATGTATGCATGCTAACATGTTACAGATAGAAAAGGCAATGCTCTTAGGCACGGATACAAATTATTTCCCTTTAACTCCGACCTTCTTCTAGCTTGCATTTAATTAGACTAACTTGCTTTTTTTTCTTCTTTAAAGTGTAAAATGTGCCTACGAGACAGAATCAAGCTCCACGTGAGTTTTGTGTTCAATTCAGTTGTCACCAAAAACTTTTTCAGCAAGCTACAACAGTAAAACACAATGACATTGTGATGACGTATACCAATGAGCTCAAGTATGGTAGTGAATACAATCATTTGAGTTTCAGAAGGTACAATCATATTAGCAGCACAGACAAGACTTTCAGTGGGGCAAAGTTTGTATTCAAAGACTAAAGATTCAAGTTCACAGGTAGGGGGAAGCTGATTCACCTGTTAACCCACGGAGTTCTGCTTCTTCAGGCTGTCTGAGCGCCTCACTCTCTCCTTTGGGGTCTTTCTGTACCAGCTCCTGAGAAGAATAAGCCGCTGTCATACTTTGCTGGCTTTAAAGTCATCTGTGAAAGCTGAAATCCAAATACTTATGTCCACTGTTTCCTTTAGCAAGAGGCAAATAAAGTATTGGAATTACAGTTCATTGGTTAGTAAAGCATGACATCAATTTCTGGATTATTGCTGATACGCGAAATACATTACAGGTCAGCATATGAAGTGAAAAGTGTATTCAGGAGAAACTTCAGAGCTTAGGTCCAAAGGAAACTGGAGCACACAGATTTAAGGCAACAAACTTTATTAGAAGACTAACGTGTGTCTTCATCGGAGTCAGAAAAAGTCAAAAGTATAACGCTTGTTAATTAAGACCCTAACAACCCAAAAAGCTAATCACCATTTTCTCAGTTGTGGGGTGAGGTGGAGTGACGAATCTCCAAAGAAATGACATACGGCAATATATGTGATTTATGATAGCAAGATAAGGCACTTTGCAATAATGGTTAAACAAGTCTCACCCGTGGCAGTTCAGCTGGCCTGGCACGGGAGAATTTTGGCCTTGGCTTGGCTTCAGGACTCTGGGAATGAAGAAAGGATGTATTTAGAGAACAAATCTTCTGGAAAACATTAAACACAGGAAATTGCAAAGCAGTATAACGATCAAAACAGACAGACCAGACAGTACAGAGCACCTGTTAGTAGTGGGGCTCTTTGGCTTCTGCTGCTTCTTTCTAGCCATTGATGGGGATTCACCGACCCTGGAGGAGTACCAAACACATTCAATAAAAACACTGCCGATCCCTGGATCTCATCATCAAAAACATTAGCATCTGAAATGTAAGGCTGTGTTCCTCTTTCCCATCTTACCTCTTTTTCCTGTCCAGAGACCTCTGTGTGGCAGCAGACAGAACCACTCTCTCCTTGGGGCTCTTGGCTTTCTCCTTTTGATACAGTCAGTAAGGATCATGGTTTATGACAGAAGCACTGACACTGACGGTATAAGACGAGGCAGGTTGCCACCAAACAGTGTCACTTTGTACGTGTGGTAATCAAGGTGTAATATAAATACAGTTCATCATGATACGCTTTTAAAGTACCACCAGCTATCTACTGGTAGACCACTTATAATTCATCTTCACATATGTAGCTGCAATAACAAGCTATGACTGCCTTGATTCATACTTTGGTAAACATTCCACAAATTGTCCAGGCAAAAGCATCATTGCTCATCAAGCACGAGTACAAACTCAAGTTTGGAGCAACAATTGTCACGTTCTTCGGATCAAATACGGATATGTGATTGATTGGTTGACAGGTTACCATGTCTCGCAGCTTCCTCTCGGCTCGGAGCTCCCTGTCCTGCTGCAGCAATGCTAATCGATCCCAGAGAGGCATTTCAAAGAAGATATCATGGATGTCATAAAGGGCTGCACGTAACTGAGGGACAAAAGATGCACATGTAAACACAAAGTAAGAGGGACCTCTGCTGTCTATAGGCAGTAACTACACATTCATACCTGGGCTCTAACTCTCTCCTGCAGGGAGCGATCTTGTGCTGAGCAGGAGCCTCTCTTCTGTGGAGCTTCGGTCTGGAACGAACGGATGAACTCCTGCGTATCCTAAGCACACATATATACAGTACACATTCCTAAACATACAGTTTTTCCCAGTCACTAACATGATGATTCATTTATTAATGAACTCCTTATTAAAATCACATTGGTGTTTTCAATTGGTTGTGCATATTTCTAGCGTGTTATTTGTGTTAAATGTGTAATATCACCATGATGGTCTGCCGCAGGTGTTTAACCTTCTCTGTTTTGAGCAGTCTGCGAGTGAGGAAGCCGCGAATGATGGCGCCAATTCGACAGAAGGCTCTCTGCTGCTGTGCTGTCATAACCTGGACAACAAGATGATACGAGAAGATGGCAACGTGAAGATAGGAGCACAGAGAGGGTTTGAGAAATAAACGTACATCTAATATGTTTTGGGACTTCACCATGTAACAAAGAGAGAGGCCTACATGTAAAAAGAAAATCCTAAACTGTGAAACCGCGCCAAACATTACATTACATTTCATTTAGCAGACGCTTTTATCCAAAGAAACTTACAATTCGTGCATTCAATCATGAGAGTTTAAACCCAGAACAACAAGAATCAAGAAAGTACAATTTCCTCAAGAAAGCCAAACTACCAAGTGCTATAAGTAAGTGCCATTTAAGTGCTAATAAAGTACTACGATATATATATATATATACATATATATATATATATATATATATATATATATATATATATATATACACACACACACACACACATACATTTTTTCATTTTTTTTCATCAGGCGTTAAAAATCTCAGCTGAGTGTGAGATTTGGTTTAAACAACAGCACTGGTGCCTCATTAGACGAGTCCAGTGTAATCACACGTTTTTTTGTAACCTGGTTTGTTTGTTTAAGTTTAACGCCACTGTTACCGTGTTGTGTATTTTACGGACCGCCGAGTCCCGCTCAGTGCTGTGAAATATAATTGTTTTGCCTGCTGCTGTAATAGTGTTGGCCCACACTGCTGAGCTTTGATGGCTTTAAATCCGTCACCATGAGTAAAGTCGGTAGACTGTGTTTTATCATCATGAGCATCAGTTTAACCTGAGTTCGCCAGTCAGGCTTCTGTGTGATAAAGTTACTGATAATGGATCTGCATTGCTCTGAGTGCTTTCCTCTTCTTTCCCTACTAACCCACATACTCACACCCACACACACATACGCCGTTGCGCTCATTCATACACACGTGGTGTGTTAAGCACAGCCTCCATTGTGTGTCTCATTCCCCCTTTAAATATCCACGGCCACGCTGCCATTGTGGAGCCTTGCGTGGGGTAACCACTCATTTGACTACGTCACCTACACCACCATGCTCTCTCTTTCTCACTCTCCTCTCCTACACCCACACACATACAAACACACACACACATACACACACTCCCCTCGCCACGTGCTTGTTTGTTGCTTTTAGGTTTAGTATGCTTGCAATTGTATAATAGATGAATGTTGATTTACAATATTATTGATTTTTGATATATATTGTTGAGTATTGTTCATAATCATAGCTTGTTTTTATGGTCAGTGCTGATACAAACCTTCACTGTTCACTCTGAATGTGGAATACTATTTTAACTTTTTGAGTGAACACTCATTTTGAGACTTAATCCACAGTTTGATTATTGGTCCCTGATCCCAGGGTGGTGCCCCATTATTATTAATCTATGTTCATATTCCTACTGATATTAATAGTTTTATTAATATCACTAATTAATTTGTATACTTGCCAAGAACCAAATATGTAGCAGCCAGATCCCAACATGCGTAACATATGCAATCACTCACACCCTCTTGTCTACTTGTGCATACCTACCAGACTTAGCCTCGTTCGAGGTTTGCTAACTGCCCATGTGGGTCCCCACAGATAAACGGGAGACTGGACAGAGGGAGAGGACACACTGGAACTTACAGGACTGGGAAAACCTGGAGAAAGAAACATACTTTCAATTTAGGTGTTTGACCTTCTCTATTTTGAGCTGTCTGCGCGTATGGAAGCCGCAATTGCTATCACTTGCGGCTTCCCCACACGCAGACTTCACATGCAGCTCTTTCTCCAATTTATCGTGATTACACAGTAATAAGCGAGCATGGTGAAGTGGTACCTATACTGTGTCTAGGTGATGGCTCCGATGGTGTGTGCGCAAGGCTTAGTCCTGGGCAGGAAGGGCTCACAACAGAACGGCTGTCACTCACGGACCGGCAATTCCACCCACAAGCATCCCCGCTCAAAGGCCGCACACACCCCTGCTCCTTCAGCCTTCTATCTGTCTCCTCGAGCTCCTGAACACATGCGTATACAGCAGACAAACACTTCAGTACTTTAACCCTAAGCAAAAGAGAATAAATTTACACTTCAACATTGCAACTAAAAAACAAAATAATTCTTGCCAATCTGTAAAATAACTGATAAAGTACTGCACAAAAGAAATGTTTTGGTATCTACTTCTATTTAGAATAGAGAATCTGTGATGTGTTGTGCTGACCAGACAGAGGTGCTGTTGCTCTTTCTCCTGCTCAGCCAGGAGGAGAGACATCTGCAAGGCATGCTCCTCCTCCAGACGCCTTTGCATGTCCTCCAGAGCCAGTGCTCGCCTCTGAGTCTCCTCTGTTGATTTGCACAAATAAATACACCTAAAATCATACATTTGTTCTACCTTAAAGCTGTCAATGGGAGAAACTGTGATCTCCGTGGAAATGAAACATTTTCACTCTGTAGAGTTTAGTAAATACAGTGTGCATGCCAGGAACTGTTCAAGAGAGACTCACCTGTCTTGTTGACTTGTGCCTCAGCTGCATTTCTGAGGACAGTTGGTGTGATCCTTCCATTGTTTGTCCCCTGAAGGTCATCAGGCTCCATTCTGAGTGTGACCTGAGCCAAGTCAGAAGTCATGCAGGGCCTCAGCAGAGATGGCGAGGGATTATCTACCTCACACGACTGGTTTAAGGGGGCTGCAGGGGTGCGCCAACTTGGAGCCATCCATGTAACTCCTGCCATGAAGCGAGGAACCCTTTCCTGGGTGCGGTCTACGTGCTCAACTCCAGAGTGGCAGTTATGGAGTTGGCTGTCCAAAGTGTGGCAGCGCCGGCGAAATCCTGCAGCCAGATGGTCAAGGTGTCCCTTTGGGCTAAACCCTGAGGCACTAATGGGACTACAGGGCTCCTGCAATGGACTGGTACCACAGTGGCTGGATCGACGATTGCCACTGCTAACACCACCACCACTTTCACTCCCCACTGAGCCCCTTTGACTGGGGGACATCATGGCCCCTGAGAGAGATTCTGCCCAATCTGCCATACCAGCACCTTCCCCTGACCTCACTGGACTTCGGGGTATACGGTCAGCTGGGCCCATGGGAAAAGAAATATGGATGTTCCCTGTAGAAACTGGGCGTGGTTTGCGTTTTTGTGCACGGGGGCTAATGCTGGACTGGGCACTGGGGAGACGAGCATACCGGTCGGGTAGACTAGGTGAGAGGCAGCCAGACTGCTGGGGACTGGGGTCGCACAGAGTCTGATACTGGATTTGGGTTTGAGGTTGGCCAATAGGGCTGTGGTGCAGACTGAATCCAAACTCAAAACCTGTGGTCCCCATGGGACTGCAGCTCTTCTTCTCCTTGTCACAGACAGTCTCCGGCAGGGGAGTCCTGGTGACTGTGTGGACAACGTTTGACTCCTGCAGAGTCTGCTCTCTCTTCACATACTCCCTTGATCTCTTAAGAAGGCTGTCCAAACTAATATCCTCCTCTTCCTCTTCCTCCTCCTCACTCTTTTCTTCCCTCTCAACCATCACTTCCTCCACTGCCTTGTAGCCGTTGAGGATGGGGGTCTCAGAGCATGGCTGTTCATTTGTCTGAAGCCCCAATCCAGGGTCCCTGGGAAGTCCAGGAGAGTCAGTGACCAGGGTGTAGCCACTGACTGTCGGAGATTGATAAACTGGCAGCTTTTCAACATCTTCACTTGGTACTTTATGTGCCTGTGCAGAGACAAGAAGTCATGATGACCAATCATCAAATAATTGTTGAAATCAAAAGCAACCATAAAGGATGACCAGCTGATGGAATTGTATGCCCTAAACCGCATTGGTTTAAAGCAGTTAATTCATCACTGACATACAAACAGTGAAATGTAAAAATATCAGATAGTCCAGTGTTGGGCCTCAACCAAAAGTCAGGTGCCAAAACTGAAACTGACTTTAGAATCACCTGAAACTCTTTTAGTGACACGCTTGATATTGATCCAGATCTCTTAATAAATAGCCCAGTCTGGATTGTTGATGTTGGTTTTTCAGTGAAAATACATATACAGTACATCTTTTGGTTGTGGTACAAACACATCACAGAGGCAGTTGTAACCATCAGGTAAAAATAGCACAGCCTGCCAGAGACAGTGTTGAGCCAGACAACCTGTATCCAAGTCTGCGAATGTCACAAGAGATTCTGGGACAGACTGTAATTTAATTTTTGTGCTACATCGTGGGACTGACACACAGTTCAATTTCACATGTGGGCATATTCAAGAAATTTAGATGAAGGGTGTTTCTGAAATAAACAAAGTGGCTTCATGTTTTATTTTCTGAACAGAGAGTGGCAAAATCTATGTTGTATGACTTTCGTAAGCATTTGGATGTGGCATATGGATTTTGTTATTTAATTTAGCCTATTCAGTGCACACTGTAAGTGTATACACAACATCACATTCATTTCAGAAAACATCTTCCTTTTTCAATAGAATCCTGATACAGACCACACCCAGGTCTGTAACCAGGACCATACCGTGCTACTGACCTGAGCCAGGTCCAGTATGCCCTGAACCCGGGCCATAAGGCTGTTCTTCTGCATGTTCTGCATGTCCACCTCCAGCTGGACCGCCTTCTGTCTGTGGTCACGCATCTCACGACGCTGCTCTGCACTCAACTGGAAAAAGAAAATACACTCAAACACATGAGAAAAAAATATTATTCAAGAACTATTTATGACAAGGTTTCCAAAACACAAAATGTATTTCATGAGGTTTGTTTGTGATCTATTTTCAGTTATATGCTGATAACACAATCACTCCTCTTCCGCTATATGTATGTTTGTGTCTCCTTTGTTTGAGTGGAAGAGAAATATTCAACAATCCTCAGCCTCACATTAGCCTCTTCATCATGTGGCTATTCCTGAGAACTTGTTTAGTCAGCAGTCACTAGCAGATGGATTCTCCTGACTAACATCAAACAGCCTTGATGTTCCTCGTCATTAATTATGTCCACTCTCTTTCTCCTGCCAACTGCTGATCTAATCGGAACTACTCAGCCCATGTGTATATTATGTAGGTCTTAAAAGTAAATGTGTTTCACCCTAATTGTTACCCTTAACTCACTTCAGACTGTGATGATGTACCTCTGTGTACATCTGTGGTTTATGCCTGAAATATGTATCATAACATCCTTCTCATTTTACCGTGACTGAACAGTGTAAGCAGTGCTTTCTGTTACTATGCAGCATAGATATACAAAAACACACAGCAGGAGTGTGACGGATATACAGACTTTCTCGGGAAACATTAAAAAGCAGACGGTCAACAATATTACTAGCTCTGGATAACAAACATTGCCTGATATCAGACAGAATTATCAACTATTTACACTCTTGTTTCCATCAGTTGACTCAAACTCAGTGAAGTTGGCGGATTCAAAAGTCTGGACAGAGGCAATAACCAAACCGTTTAACTACTTTTCACTATTGTTTAGTTTTGTTAGTTAATTTAATGCACTACTTTTTAGTTTTGTTAGTTAATTTAATGCACTACTGTTTAGTTTTGTTAGTTAATTTAATTTAATAGTATTATTCTATTCTATTTGTTGTATATATTATGCATTTTTCTTATTTTCTTATTATTATTCTATTCTATTTTTTTGTATATTGTTCTTACCTGTATGTAAAAATGCTGCTGTAGTGAAAAAAATTCCCCTTGCAGGATTAATAAAATAACTATCTATCTATCTATCTAAAACATAAATTAGCTACGATTTCTGTCTAATTTTCATGAAAAAACTTTTGAAACTGTAATTAGTTGAGCTACATCTTGTTTTTGTTTCCCCTGTAAGTTCTCGTGTCTGTTTATTTCTTCCTCACCAGAGGCGAAAGCACAGCTCTTCCATGGAAGCGGATGACAGAGAGAGCCTTCAGGCACCACAGTGGCTCACATGCCGTCTTCTTGAATTTCCCCTCCTCCTGCAGAACGGCCAAACTCCGCAGACAGAACTCCTCATAGCCCTCCATCTCTGGACACCCACACATCCACAGTCTGAAGAGGAAACACACACCATGTAGCCCTCGTCACCCAGCTGTTAAATTAAATAGAGAGTGTGGAATTAGTCAGTGGACTTAGACTGCACTGGGTGTGGATCACTATGAGTAAATCATCTGGGATCACATGTGGAAGAGCAGGGCCAATCGCCCACAACAAAAGAGGGTCTGTCTGCCCTTAATGGGTTTATCACACTCATCACATTCCTGTCATTCCTTTTCATCAGACCTCGGTGGTGACCGATTTCCATTTCCGTGTCCCATGGAAATGCATATGTAATCGCGTGTCTTATCAATACAGCTGCCATTTCTGAAATGCCGGTCAGCAAATGGATATTACAGCCCTTCACAGACAGGTAGTGTACACTGGGCGTTAGCGCACAGCTGTATAGATGAAAACATAATTTCAATGAAAACTGCTTTGCAATTAGTGTCGTTTACTCTATATAGTTTATCCTGTAAAATTACCATCCCTCGATTAGGTTTTAATTCCACCTGGTCCTTACGATGCTGTCAGTAACCTAGTGGTCTTCAGTCGCCTAATTACAGTATTAACGCTCCGGCACGTAGATTCATTACAGTGACAGCACGGCGGAGGTGGGAATGGTTTCCTTTTGGTAACGTTATCCAGCTGTTACAAAGCAAGCTTGGTACCGTCGTTTTACGGTTTAATCTTAATGATACTCGATTTTACGGCATCTTTTGAAACCATAAAGACGCTTTAGTCCAGATGTTCCCATGGCAGAGATGACGTTACACCCGTGCATATTGCTCGATATCCCTTTCTTACCTTCAAAACAAAAGAGAGTGATATCTCCTTTCCTTTCTCCCGACGGAGGGAGTGTTAGACGCGCACAAATGTCGCAGGGACACAACAAAGTGCGGTTACAACATGCACCTTGTGTTTCTCCTTCAATCTCGGGTTGCCCATCACCATCATGTCCAACTCTTCCGGGCTCCAACAGCGCCTCCTCGCAACAGCGCGTCGGCCGCGTTCCAATACGCTCCGCGCGACCTGTTCATGCTGCTATTATCAATCATTTAATTCCATTGGCAACAATTGTACTCACATACCGAGAATTCAATGGTTTTAGAATATTTTATTTATTGATTTTGTCGCAGCATGGCGATAAAGAGGTAGCAGAGGAAAGTAAAGGGGGGAACTGTTAGAAACATGGAACGCGATCTTTGTCGAACGATTACCTCATCATTTAGATCTTAAATCGCCCCATGGTATAGATTAAAACAAGGATTAAAACAAGGATAGTTATCCTATTGTTCATCTCAGGGTTACAAAATGAGCCATTGGTCCTATTAACTCCCCATTTTCCACTATGTGTAAATCCATATTCTGGGATTTTACATGGCCCTTGTTTTACTGTGTGGCAATCTTATAATAAATACACTTTGGACTGTGCACAGTTTAAGATGAAATACTGATAATTGATAGTAATTATATTTTTGACATACACTGTACAGCCCCCTCCTTGAGACTGGGTCTCCAGATTAGTATATATATTCCTAAATAAAGGTTATTTTATCACATAACCAATTCCTCACCATCACACAGGCAATCATATAATTTATTCACAGAGTAGTTCCTACTGGTGGAGACAGGATACAGAATGCACAGAGAGCAGTAGGGAGGTTTGGGGGGGTCAATAAGGGCCCAGCAGAAATGGTTTAACTCTCCTCTAGCCTTATGTCATTACCATGTGTGATGCATATATCAGCCTGTGGCTCTGTTGCCAGGTTGTACTGATTTGAATCTCAAATGGTTTGTCAATTGGACAAAAATATCTTTTGACTGTTGGTACATTACTACCCTGACGCGTAGTCAACAAAGGTAGAAAAGATTCCAAATATATATATGATTACTCTTAATATACACTCAATATATGTGCCCTATTTAATTCTAAAGCTCTTTGTATTATTTTAAATTGCTGAAAGGTGAGGCCATGTTGGGTATAATATACAGTCCAGGACAATAATTGTCAATGATGTCTTTATTAGACTGACACTCAAAAACACAGCATCATGACAACAAGCCATCATCCATTCGGGAGGAATCAAAATGAGGTTGCTGTTTTCACAACTCATCTTTTGAGTGCACAGGTGAACCTGAGTGTACAGGTTGAGCAATGCGCACATGTGCCTTGTTGTCCCGAAGTAGAGCTTCAATGTCACTTTCTGTGAAGGTGGTTTTGGAACTCTGTCACAAAAGTTACACAGTATAAGTTCTCATATGAGCAATTTAGACTAATTACATGGATATTAATGTTTCACAATTAGATCCATAACCTACCTCAAAAGACTTGCGTTTCACCCCTACACATGCCATGGACTGCTCATAACACAGGGCTATATCCAGATGTTTTGGTTCTTTATTCACCAAAGCTTCATGGAACTGGTCGTAATGAGACTCTGGATAAGGGATTAAAAAAATAGATTATTAGTTAGTAAGAGTGTAAAAAACATGCAAATCCACTGTTATTTCCTCCTGATCTTACCTAACAAGTGCATGCAGGAGGATGTAAGCTGGTCCATAGAGACGTGGTCATATTTGTGGGACAACAGTTTCTCACACACACCCCCACTGATGAGGTTCTCCAATGCTGTCTGTTTGCTTTCAGCTGGGGCTTCCTTCATGGCTTTCTCAATCTCTGTCAAAGGAAATAGTCAAAACAAGTGGCGGAGATAATTCAGTGTCTATAATTTGAAACCTTTGTTTCTTGCGCTTATGGAAATATAGTTGAATAGTTCACCATACCTTGTGCTGTTGTTAGACAACTCTCACAATAGGCGTCTGTTAAAAAGAAAAACAGTCAACCGAAACCAAGACTAGCCAAACTACAAATAGCCTACTATCATGACTGAGGACACCAGCAGAATTGTAGTGTTTAATTTACTTACAGCGGTTCATGTCTTCAAGCTGCACAGGAAGAAGGTAGGACATACACATTAGAAAAATTATGATTTTCATCGTCAGTGACTGAAGACCAAACACGCACAACAAACAGCTCTAGCTCTCTACACACTAGGAAAGACAGAGCAGACAACTGCGCTCAAGCTAAATCATTTTCCCTTTCACATAGTGGAGTCACGTGATCTCAAGGACAATGGCCTCAGATCACCATCATTCCACAAATGACAGGTGTCTAGTTTTTCAGGTTTTCTCTGGTTCCTTACAGACTCGGTTGGTCTGGTCTTTAAACAGGGGTCTCAAAGTACTGTGAATTCAAAACACACATTTTGCCACTGTACTTTAGGATTCACAATACAAGAGGACTTAAGATACAGGCAGTGTTTTTAGCAATAGGAGCGGGTAAAAGAATAGGCTTAAAGAAGAAATATTCAAAGCAACAGCTGAAATACTGTTAAGTGTTGTGTAAAAGTATTAATGAGCAAAGTAAATCACTGGAAATTGGTTGGAGCATGTTTTCTAGCATTAAGATATTTAGCTACTAACTTAGAAGACTTACAATAGTCACGATATCAGGGTTTTTTTTCTTTCTTTGTTTGAGCTTAGGACTTTAGGACTACTAGTTTTATCAAGCAATTATTTGACACAACTGTGACAACTTGAGAATCAATATTATTCATATCTTAGTTAATGTCCCTAAAACATTTTCTCTTTCACATGAGAGACAAGTTAGAAAACTGTTTAATATTTCTTCTTCTTCTTCTTCTTCTTCTTCTTCTTCAGTGTTACTATCAGTAGTGGTCGTAGGCTTGCTTACTAAAAGTAGTTGTGGTAGTAGTAGCAGTAGTAGTATTTCGTTTTTTAATTAATTAACTTTTATTTATTTATACATTTTTTGTCAGTGACCATTAGGTGGTGCTGTTTTATATCCAGCATGGGGTTTGGAGCAGGTTTCAAGAGGCGGTTTGACAGATCCCATATATGGACATTTATACCATATAAGGATTGAGTCACGTGACTTTACGGTCGCAACGGAAAATATGACAGTGTGCGGGAAAGGCGAAGGTTGGAATAAGGTCCTCTTTTCAGGGGAGGAAGGGGGCAACAGCTTGTGAAGCTCTAACGAGCTGGACGAGGCGCTAACTAACTTCAGACTACACATGTGACAGTCGCCAGCGTCGCTACATGTGAGTAGTCTAACTTCTGTATTGATAATTATGTAAATTATATCCACACGTGCAGTCCTGGACTGTCAGGAGAGGCTACAACTTGGCTCCAAATTCAAATCTGCTTTTTGTTTCTGGGAACCCGTGTTGCATCCTCGTGAACTGTTGGTATCTGCAGAGTTTTTACTGAAAATAAACCAAAAGAAGAGGCACTTAAAGAAGCCAGGAGACCGACTCGGTTTGTTATCTTTTCCTGACCACTAACTAAGCCGTGCAGTAGCAGGAGGCTAAGTTAATCATTAAACAGACCACTTCCTCACACCGAAACAATGGGAAGGCTTATTGAATTGGCTTTCAATAAATCACATTTTACCTTCCAACACCATCCTGCCTGCTTTGACTGTTTCCTTGAACTTAACTTCAGAAAAGTCAGAGCATCCATGCGAAGCAATGGGCTGCACTTCTGTCCTCTTCCGCCCTCGTTTTAATGCGGGAGACTCAAACATTTTGTTTTGCGGCAGTAATATTGGCTTCCGGCATGCTTTTCTTTAACAAAACGTTTTCTGTTAAGTCGGTGGTGAGCAAACTGTCCCCCTGGCAGTTCCAGACACGGAGGACTGGCGTCATGGCTGGAAGAAGAGGGGATATTGTCCTACTACATTTACTCATTCATTTAATATTTCGAGTTACTTTCCTTGTGTATTTTCCTTTTTGTGCCACTTCATACTTCTATTGTACTTTGGCCTCCAAGATACATAAATCTTAGGCCATTTTTCAGATGAATATGTTATATAGAACGCAGGATAAAATAAAGTAACGTTAACCTTGTTGGCTTGTGACACTGTACAAGAAGGCAGGTACCTGGTTGGGGCCCCATGTCACATTCCAGGTGTCTATTAATTGTTAGCAGTTCCACAAAAGAGACATTGCCCCTGTGAAACTTGCATGTGTGTCATAACTTGTTATTTAAGTATTTCACAAATACAAAGACTAAAGACACAAATAATAATTACTATGGATTTTTGTTGCATGCTTTTTGTTTTTTTCTCTTCTTTCCTCTGTTATTAATCAACCCGTCAGATTTATCTTGAGACATATCAGAGTTTTTCATGGAAGACATTTTGACATGTCACAGTAGGAAAGACACAGGTGTAAATAATAACATTAATGATTGCTGAATTCCATTCATCTGTGTTGATTTCGTGATCCGGTATTGTGTATGCTTTCTCACTGAAATTAATTTAGCTATTAGTACATATGCAGCTGCCCATGCATGCAACACTACATACTACTTTGCCATAACAATGCACCTTGAACTTTGACCCTCTGGCTCATGAATCTCCTGCGTAGAGGATTGTGGGATTAGAATAGCCAGAAAAGCATGCTGGCTTGCATACTGCAAAATGTGACCGGATGTAAAACATCCTGGTAGTTTGGGAATGTATTGCATTTGACACACTAAATGTTTTCTGGCATACTAAATAACATGTTAGTATGAGTATTGGAAAACACAGTTAAGTACAACAGAGCCATCGTTTGGAGGGGCCCCACCGTTAATCACTGCACTGAACTACCTAATATGCCAGTCAAGGGCCATTTTGCTGGTGATACTTTTGTAGATATTTTACTTAAAGATTTTAAATGCAATGCTATTATTTTGATAGAGTACTTTTTGTTATTGTTGTATTGGTATTTTTACTTGAGTAAAGGATTTGAATACTTCTTTCACCACTGGCTTGCTAATCTAAAACACAAAAGTTTTTTTCATAAAGGTCTTATCTATGCTGAAACAGGGTGTGAACAATGCTGTTGTTTAGTCTTTGGCAGAGAGCTAGACCTAGCTTCTGCAAGGTCTCAGTCAGATCTGATCCAAAGTCCATCTAAAAGAAGTGTACAGACTTCTGTCCAGCAGATGGCGTCTTGCCGCCGACCCTATTTGCTCTCATCAGTTCTTAGGATTCAGATTGATATATAAATAATATTTATATATCTCTGTAGAAAAAGTCCTGCTTCGACTGCAGAGATGTCAGTAAAAACAATCGACATTATACTTGAGTAAAAGTACAGAACTACTACCAGCTAAATTGCACTTAAATTATCAAACGTACTCACTCCAAAATCAACGGTGCTGTTACATTTCAGAGCCCTCAAGGTCCCGAAAGATATTTTTATCAAGCTGAATGTGAAGTGCAGCAAGATAAAATGATTTTGGGGACTCTGCTGTTAGTTTGTTGCAGGACAATTTACAACTTTTTATTATTATGGTTACACGATGACTTCATGCAAATTACCAGCATAGCATTGCACTACTCCTACTTGAGGAGGTCTAATCAGGCACAACTGAAAATGCCTGTATGGTTATTGGTTGTCTGTGTACTTTTACACTTTCTCAAGGCTTTGTCATTGATGGACTTTTTGATGGAAAATACATTTTCAGGTTGGGGCGTTCTGCTTTATGTGATTGTGGTGGCTATCTGGCTTTCAATAGCAATACTAATTCAGCTTCACACTTATTGAATGAATTATTTTAATGTATACAGCCTTTAGTGACGGTGGTCCAACTTTAAGAAATCTTGGATTACAGGTCTACACTTGTGGACTTCTATGAGTAATATAAGCAGTACAACACACTATATTGTCTCCTATTAACATTTCTGTGAGTACTGTTAAGAGAGCTTTCATTGTGTTGTTTCATCTTGACTTAAAGAATATAGAGAGCATTGTAATAACTTAATTTATATTGCATTAGAGCACTGGTTGATCTCATCGCCTCAGGCTATTTAAAATCCTGAGTGTTCCCACAATTAAGCGTGGCAGGACATGGTACTGACTTACCATCTTTGATCTTGCACTTGTTTACATGATGATTGATCAATAACATTGGTTGCTTAAAATGTATTTCATAATGATTATGTTATCTGGGGCCTTAAAGACAAATTGTGCTTCTAGTTTCGTTGGAGGATCTGTAGTGAGCTGTCAAATAATGACAATAATAGTCCAAATGATAAGGCATAATAGTCTAATAGTACATAACAATAATGCATTATGAGTGGTATATCAACGACCATTCATGGTTTCAGAATGTTGTTTTGGTGGCAGATGTGGTACAAAGGCTTTTACTTTCAGTTGAAATCTCCTCCCAGGGGTTCAATGTCAACTTAAACAATAGTGTGACCCCTCTCGGAGCTCCAGCAGCGGTCCGGTGCGACGCTTCTTTCCTCCAATAGATTTAAAGTGTGCGCCCTGGCCGACAATAGAGGGCCCGGGAGTGGGAGGATCAGCTCGGCAGAGATCCTTCTGGCTTTGTTACGACCGGGAAGCCATTTTGGAAATCTGCTTGTTGTGCACTAGCATAACACTCTCAAGCTACTGGCAAACTTTTGTTTTTTTTTTACCAGGAAAAATACCGCTGAGGATCTGTGGGTCCGCGGCGAGAGATCATCTTTTGGTTTCCGCTCGTCGGGATGCTGGCAGAAGTTTGTGCGTCTTCCGTGATAGCAATGTTTGGATCGTTTCCCTTTGGATTACGCTCTTTAAAAGAATAATAACATACATGGACCCTAACCACGCGGGCAAGTTGACATGCTACGATAACATCCTATGCGTTAACCTTACCACGATGATCTGTTGTGCATGACTCATGTCGTCTTTTCCAGACTTATTTTGTCCTCGCTGAGCTCATTTACCCACAAATAACGCAATCTCAGGCCTTATTTTTCTTGGGTGATTATTTCACATCTGCGACATGAGCAGACAATAACTATGTCTCGCGTATGTCATTAAGAGGACGTCGTTTTGACTGATAGCTGTGTAAATAGAGCCAGTATGACAAGACATGGGAATAGCGCGTCTTTCCTCAAGTCTATAAGTCGGTGCTTTTCTTCTTGTCTAAATACATGGCGTCTAAATTTAGCACCGGGCAATGTGAGAATGTAACGGGGCTTATATGTCATTCGGCCGGACACTATGTGCAGTTATTAATAAACTGAATGTGTGTTTTTAAACGTCGCCTGTCTGAAACACTGTTTTGACAGTAGCTGGATTTATCTCACCACTCGCAGTGCGCGTAAAGGAGCCAGCGAGAGACGTGTGTGTGTGCGTGTGTGTGTGCGTGTGTGCGTGTGTGTGTGTGTAGGATGAACGCATGCTCTGTTGTTGTTGAACCTGTCTCCTGAGTTATAAGCTCAAGGATTAAATTATATCATATTTCTGAAAAGATTAAGCCAAATGCCAAGAATAAAAACTGCAGATATTGCTTTTTTTTATATTTAGGACACCAGTCTTACGCCATACTCTCCCTTCTCCTCAATTCTGCAGTTGTAGGACAGTTGAAGCGCTGTAGGAGCTGTCTGGTATATAATTTTGGAGTGGCCACATTAAGCACTGGCATCATGGTTCACCAGTTGTCGAGTCAAAATAAAACTAATCCTAGCTGAATTAAAGTAGTCCCCTTGGCTTTTGGATATTTGTTTCTGTTTATCCGTCTTTTCGGCTTGGAGACTTGGACTTGGATTTGAAACATGATTAAGATTATGGGTTGAGAATTTGGAGGAGGATTTTAGGGAAAGCCATCTGTTTTCATTTGTCGCTTTGTTTCTGCATTATCAGAAGTTGGAGTAGGAGTTCCCTTCTTGCTCAGGATATACAGTATGTGGACTCTCGGTCACATGGGTAGAGCGATTTGCAGCATGGTTGAGCTTGTTATGACCAGAAGTGCTGAATCAAACAGTCACACACAGTTATCGTAATCTTTATGTTGGATAGAGCAAGGGTTAAAATATATATATATATATATATATATATATATATATATAAATATAAAAATAATTAAGTTTGACCTGGATATGCTCTGTAGTTTTGGATGAAAATATACACCCAGCTGCCAGTTTAGTAGGTACACCTTACTTAAACTAATGCAGTCTATTACAGTCCTTCAATATATCCTACCTTCATGAAGGTTACAATGTACACTTTCTTTCATATATTGCAGCACTGTTTTACATTAGTTTTAGCAAGGTGCACCAATGAACAGGCAGTTGAGTGTATTATGGTAATAGTATTTGCACAGTTTGTTTCCATAATGCCAGTTTCCCCATGACAAGCCCTCAGAGCAGTTGTTTCCCGCCCATTGCCTGAAACTCAGCCCCACCCCTTGCTGTTTTGCTTGGTTTCATAATACCGCTCATTCTGTGTGGAGCTTACCGAAGCAGTCACTGTAGAAGTAGCTGTCCCGGTGAGGAGTCTACTTAATATAACGGGAGTGAGGATCGTCGTGGTCTCTGTCCTGTCTCTACCAGCCATTGCTGTCAGTTGCCGACCGGAGGAGAAGAGACGAGTCATTCATTACAGCTTCGTCAACAACCAGCCAGAGCCAACATGCAGGAAGAGGTCTGCCAATGCTCGTCCACTGTCAGAACCACAGTAGCCTTGTTGTGTTCTCGAAAGGAAAAGGAATGTCCAGCAGCTCTCATTAGGGCCTGCTGGACTTTCTGACATGGTTGCACAGCGTAGCAGTAACCAGTGGTTGTGATTGTTGGGGAGCAGCTCAGTGAACCGCGCTAGAATTAATTTGGGAAGAGGCAGGGAATTTACCAGTGCTGTATTGTATTTAATATGTACATGCGCTTCTGAATCCATTTTTAAAATGACTGCTTAACACAGTGGCAGATCTTGAGCTCATTAGCAAAACTAAGTTGTCTGCAAGAGACAGGCTGAACAAGGCAATGCATGCGTTTGTGTGTGTGTGTGAGGTTTGTTTGTGCTTGTTGTTATCCCTCCAAACCATGTCCGATTTGGCTTAAAGAGTCCTATCCCTTGCATCCTGATTCTTGCAGCCTAAACAAAGAAGAATGAACATGGATTTTTCCCAACTGCACACATATACGCCGCCACAGTGTGCTCCCGAGAATACCGGCTATACCTACTCTCTCAGGTGAGACCTCAGTGCTGTGCTGCACTACGCTGGTTGCAGCATCAAACAGTCAGGCCTATGGCATTTCAGTTACACCCTGCCTGTCCTTTGTCTCCAGGTAGAACGAACTCCGAGTGTCAACCAGCTACTTTATTCCATTTGCTCTCTGATCTTGTTTTTCCCTGAAAATTATGCTATTGAGCGCTGTCGACCGTAATGATATTATGTAACTTTTGTCAGCTTACTCATGTCATATGTCAGTGCAACATCATGAAAGGTTTCTAGGCTGTCAAATTATGCCAGAGGTTGTTTTACATTCACTGCTGGTGCTGGTTTTCTGTTTGAAAGACGAAACCTTTAAGAGCAATGAGCTGACTATGTTTTTAGGAAGCAGCTTGTTTTGATAGTCCAGCCCTGTTTCCCAGTTAGATTGGAAATTGATTACAAAAACAATCCCAGTATGACATGTTTAAATGTATTTACTTTTGATTACATTATTGTTTTTTAACTAGCAGAGGTTTTGTAAGTCAGCTCCTTTTTTTGTTTTTTTTTTTAAACAAAAAATCCTGTGGTTTTGATGACTCAGCCTCATGATTCAGTTGGTGAGTGTGCTTGTATGCTTAGTGGGGAATTTGAGTGCCTTGCACGGGGTAAAAACTGAGCATGCCCTCAGATTTCTCTGTACTTACTTTTACTATAATGTAGATTCACAGTGCCAACTTCACCTTTTTTCAGCTTTTGAGAAGTTAAAGGCAGCCCAGTCAGTTTTGGATACACATACTCCTGTAACACCAACCTCTACTTGTCTACTCTCACTACTCATCCATGCATTGTTTCTTGGGCTCCTCATCACAGCTCATTACCATAGGTGTGGTCAGCACTTCACTAGGAAGGTCTGTGCATGTGGAGGAATGCTGTTGTCTTCGGTGCTGTCAGATCAGAGAAAGGGTGTGTAGGGCAAAAAAATGAAGTCACACCTTGCCCCATGCTTAACTCACTTTCTGGCTAAGTGGGGAATTTACCTGTTGGGTGATTTCATGTTGATATGTAGAATAAACCCTTAATAACATCCTCATGATTTCAGGTCAGCTTTGTTGCACACTAGGTGCATACCAGTAATGTGAAAACTAGTCTAATGAGTCACACTGTGGACTGAGGTGCAGCTTGTTTGACGACACCCCGCTGGAATCTGCCAGGTAGACCGAAAAGCTGAAACAAGGTAATCGTGTTCCTTTGAACGCTGTCAGCTGAGAAGCTATTAATGAACCTCAGTCACAACCGTGGCCCTGATCCCAGGATTAGACTAATAGTTTATGCTCCTTGACCAGCTAGTTGATAGATCTGTGGTGTTGAATAGCCTGTGTGTGCTGCAGCTGAGCGTCTAATGAGTCTCAGCTCTCGAGAAGCAAACTTAATGAAATGTAAATCAACTAACTGAAGGCAGTTAGTTGCATGTCTTTGTCTCCGCCTCTAAGTAAATAGCAGCACAGCCAGACTGTAAATGCTGTATTTGCTTTTTTTCAGAGTGTAGCAATATGAACCCATCAGAGTCTGATTGTGTTCAGACGTTAGAGTGTGTCTGCATGTGTCTGTGGCCCACAGTGAATACAAGAGAGCATTTCAAAGACTGACAGGGTCAGGTGACAGAAACCGTTGGCCCATCTGTTGCCAAAACTCAAAAGGGCAGTGACAAGTTTTGTGCTGTTGAATGGCCCAAGACAACGAGTGAGAGGAGGCCTCCCAATCTGTTTACGTCCACATACCAGAGAGAGACCATTACAACTTGGACCACCAACCGTGTATGGATTTAATTTATATTGTAGATACAGTGAGGGAAACACTTTTATTGATAGGTTTTTATTAGTGAATTGGGAGGCTTCTTTCCTCTCTCACTCTCCTCTTTACTGGAGGGATTCAGTAATTTCAGTAAACGAGATTATAATCCTGTTTTTTTTTTTATCATTATCTGTGTCATATAGAAGATCTGAAGATGGTTTGTGCACTGAGGGATTTGAAAAAAACGACAGTCTTGAAGCTAACTTTTAATTCACGTCTTTAGAGAATTCACATACATTTGGAAAGCCTTTTAGTTTGAGGCTCTATTTCTTGCATTTAAAATAATCTAGTCGTTTTATTGCACTGCAACTGTTTTAAAACCGGTAATATTTCTGAAGCAAAATCTTCATTTTGACTATTTTCATTGAATTGAAATAATACAACACATTTTCAGGGGGCAATTTACAAAAACAAACCTACAATTCTGAAAGTTACTGCATCGATTAAGCCTTGTAATTTGCATCCCGGCGGGAAAGTGGTACAATGGTTCTTTACACTTTGTCTTCCAAGAGTTAAAATGGCTTGATGCTGACAGACTTACTTACTGTGCTCATCTCCTCACTAAAAGCAGGTGTGTGTGTGTGTGCTGTGTATGGACTCACACAGGCCCTTCATATTTTATGATGGTGGAAGTGGGTCACTGGGGCTGGGGTGTTTTTCCACCCACAAGTGATAGCTGAAATGTGACAATAGTAAGCAGCAGCAGTGATGGAGTCATCTGATTCTGTGTGTGGTCGTCTGGGAAGAGCCGCAGCTGTAAAAGATAAAACATTGTGTGAGAGATAAGCGGTAGAAAACATACAAACTCAACCTCCCAACCTCCAAAGATCTGTAAAAGTGCAAACAGAAACACTGGTTGAAAAAGCCTTTTTTTTTTTTTTTTTTTATAAAATCAACACTGTTCATTTAAAGTGTTACTTTTTGAAGCAGAGAGAGAGGGCATATAAAATACAGTTGGAGCTTTCTCTCTCGTGAATCACGTTGTACAACACAAGGTTCAGTGATGCCAGTCTGACAGGCGTCGTCCACGCTGCTGTCACAGTTGTTCTGACATCTGGTCTGAGTGTATTTCAGTTCATGCAACATTGGTCGAGGGCCAAGCAAATGACAGCAGCTGGAGCCAAACTGTGCCATAGTGGCTCCTTTTTGGGGGCCAAACCCACGGCAACACAGACATTTGTTTAACTGTCCCTGCTTTTCAAACTATCACTACTCCAATGAACAGATCCGTGACGAGTTCTAAAAGCCGAACGTGTCTCCTTGCGTGCATAAAGCATACGTGGAGGTGTTTTAGACGTCCGAAGCGTTTCCGTTTCTGCATCAGCCAGGCTTGTGTTCGTTTGTGTCTCAGCATCTATCTGTCTGTCGGAAATGCTAACATGTTCAGCCTCTGCTACTGATCAGTCGCTCTTGAGCCAGGCAGCTGTTTAGAGCGGTCTCCCTGGCAACCACGGCAAAATGAAACGGCACATTATAGTGCTATAACGTGGCGAGCGAAGGACACCACGAGGGAGAGGGAGAGAGTGTGGGCAGAAGGAAAGTGGTTTCCGTGGGAGGGAACATGAGGGTGGGCTGGAACGATCCTTATCACAGTGCCAAACTCTACCCACCCAGAGATAGTTGGATGGAAATTCGAAGGCTCTTCGCTCTGTTTTAGACTCCCAGTTCCTGGCCTCTGGTAAATATAGGCCTCAGCACCTCAGGGGAAAAGTCTTTCTGTAATGGTTTGAGGAAACATGAAGACAGAGTGTGCTAAGTTTGTGCCTGATTTGGGATTTCCCCCAGATTTCTCTTTTAGCTGAATTTCAGCGGGATAAATGAGTGCAGTATAATTTTAGTAAACACAGCATGGTCCCACTAGTGGGGAGGACATTCAAATGAATTGTTGGGAATGGGGGACAAAATGCTGTTTACTTTACAGCATCCCAAGTCTCTAAAATGATTTGGTGTTGGTAGTGATCCAACCCATGAAGACTTAAGACTCTCTCTGCTTGTGCTTACAGTATTGCCATATCATATATCATACATCATCTGTGCTGTGTTGAAAAACAAATCTATGTAGTTAAGATTGGATTATAGAGCCAACCAAAAAATAATAATACGTTTTTATGAGATTACAGACTCATTGGTAGAGAGTGCCATAGATCTGTTGTCTGACTCTGTTAGTAAGGCTGTTCACATTTACAGGGATAACATATTGGTGTATTAATCTTTTAATCTATCTCACGGTAGGACAAGAAGCTCTGAGTGGTCTCACCAAAGACATGCAGTACACACTAACGGCTAACTAATGAATGTTTTTTAGTAGCTTTGACTGGCAGATTTTGCTCAAATAAATGGAATTGGGAACAAAACGCCCCTCGTCTCGTGAAAACCTTTTTTCAGTTTTTCATGTGAGTGTACAGGCTTTCTGGCAAGCATTTGACAGGGCTTTTGTAGCCACACTCGTGGTTTTTGAAGTGGAGATTTACAACCCACGTGTTTTCTATAATCTCTGAAATATGTGTATGTTTGAGACAAACGGGGGGCAGTGTTTCGGAGTTGGGTATGTTGTTGCAAGTGTGTTTCTATTTGAACTCTCTATAGTAGACTTCAATCCAAGAGCTGTTGACTAGGTTCGATTATAGGATCAGTTTCTTTGTTTGTTTGTTTGTTAGCAGAAAGGTGATCTTATTTTGACACTGTTTTGTTCCTTGTGGAAGACTAGCAAAGAAAATAAATCAACCATTTCTTTTTTTTTTTTTTTATTCGGTTAACGTTTATTCAGTTATCAAATCACATTTCTTTTTTTTCTTTTTTTTTTTACTGTTGGTCAGAGAAAACAAGCAATTTGAAGACGTCAGAGTGTTAGGAACCCATTGTATTGACCAAACAATTAATTGATGAATCACCAATATAAAGAAAATAATATGCAGATTACTGTCTGTATGCGCATTTAGTTGCAGCCCCAAAAAGTTCTGAATGCATTATTGCTCCAAATAACCAAACACAAATGTTTCCTTTTGAGTCCAGAATGTCATCTGTTCAATTCAAGCCACATCTGCTTTGTAGAGGGTAAAGATCATATGCATTGTCCTTGCATATGAACCGGATGTCTCATTGTGCCCATTCTATGTGCTTTGTGATGGGTGCTCACTTTTTTTTAGCATAGACCATGCAAAGCAGGCAGAAGGTGGGTGGGTGGGTGGGTGGCAAGTCCTTTTTAGTGGCAGCAAACAAACATGGTAGTGGAGGTGTAGACTCACCAGAAGGGATGATACTAAAGTTATGTTTTCTTTGTCATGGAGGAACTTGTCTTCAGTGGCTTTCTGGTTTGATCTGAAAGAAATGATGAGGAGCCTAGTTTGCCATTTCGGCAGCAGCTGCGAGCCCAACACTGGCGTGAAAAAAAAAATCGAACAATCTGCCTAGTATTTTATCGATTTTAATAGTTTGATTTATAAAATGGTGGGAAATTCCCATCAGTTTTCCAGAACCCAATTTTAAATGGCTTGTTTTGTCTGACCAACAGTCCAAAATACAAAGTCATTCAGTTGACTATTCAAGACTAAGAAAGGAAGCTAAAATAACTGATAAATCATTTTTTTAGAATTTAATCTAATTTGCCATGAATTGCACCTGAACCTCAGTACTCCATTTATTGTGAGTCATATATGATGATAGTGTTGTATCTTGCGTTATCCTCTGATTCCCTTGCCTGGGTCTAGACCTCTGAATCCGCCCACTCCACCTAGTTCGAGTCGACTGATTCTTCTGGCATCGTGACATGAAATGACGGCTTCTGGATTAAAAAGTAATCAACCATAAGCGCAGCGGGGAGACTTGATGATAAGGCCATCCGTGTTAGGGGCGGGACTAACGCCGTTATTGTCAGGCCGTTGTAAAGCGTTGTTAGCTATGCGCCAGAACCAAAGAGTAATAATAACCGATGACACTGACACTGCTATCGAGGCTGTTTTTAAATTAATTAAATGTATCGAACAGCGCTTTGAAATGTATCATGTAATGTGTAATGTATTATGAAAAATGTATAATATACATCCGTTGTACTGCTACGAGATGCCTACACTACACAGTGAATCTTTAACCCTTACAAGTAATCTAAAATATTTACACAAACCCTCAGAATAGACGCAGAATCGAATTGTTCACTAAATGCCCTCCCTTTTCACGTTTGGGCTATGTAATGAGTTGGCAATTATGTCTGATATCAGGCAGCTGATTCCCACCAACCTTGAGCCCCATCCTTCACGCTCATGTCACTGTGCATACTATTATGTGGTAAAAATCACAACATAAGCTACTAAAATGTCGAATACTATCTGCTCTGATGCTCTGCGTAGTTGTGTCTTGTAAGAAAGCCGGCTGTGCCCACCGAGTGTGGGAAGAGTATCAAAGCTTAAGTGTTATGTAAGGAGAGATTCCAGGAAGCTGAATGTCAGGATGGAAGTATCTTCTTTCTCCATACTGTATGTCTGTCTCTTTATCTGTCTTTTTCACTCCGTTCTGAAAGCACAGTGTCCATCTCTATTTTTATCAGTCATGTGGGCCGTGGGAGCCGCCCGGGAGAGAGCAGCACACAGATCAAATTGGAGACCCAGAACATCTGAAAAGAGTTTGCTAACTAATTGAATATTGTTTACAGTCTGGGATCTGAACAGTCGCTAAGTGTGAAACATTGTTTTAGTTTGTTTAAGGACCGTGTGATCGCCAGCGCCACATGGAGAGGCACGCTCTTAATTTTGTGCAAACCAGATAGGTTTGTGGTGGTTGTGTTGTTCAAATAAAGATCTATGTTCCTGATTAGTCAGGTAGAGCAGAAAGTTGCATTAACAATTGCTCCTGGCTGTAGGCCACACACACACACACACACACACACACACACACACACACACACACACACACACACACACACACACACACACACACACACAGACACAGACGGTCTGTTTTCTTTCTCACACACACCCTGCTATGCGCAGGTCGTCAATACCCCAGGCGCTCCGTTAGTAATATTTCCAATGAATCCTGAACTAATATGTCCTGGTATGAAAAACTGTGTTGCATGTTTGTCTGTATACACATGAAGACATACCACATAGTTTGTTGGCTTAGGATGTAACCTGGAAGCAAGTTCAGGAACTCTGCAGCTGTATTTTGCAACTAAAACATTGTTATTAAGTCATATGGCCCACTGGAATGAGTTTGATTGTCTTTTCAGTTGGAAACTTTGCACTCAAAGCAAACACAAAAACAAACTGCACTGCCCCGCTGCTATTTTCCATGATTTGAAAGTCAAATTTGAATCAGACAAGCTGTGACGTAAATGTGATGTAAAGTTTATTGTTTTGTGGATATCCGGCCCACCTGTGTTCAGCTACACCCTGAGAGCGTCTCCTCCAGGGTCCCCATGTTCTCTACGGCAGGAAGCCAAAGGGACTTCGGCTCTCTGCTCAACTGTCCTTGCATGGCCTCTTGTTCTGGTATTATTGGCAGTGTGTAATTATCCCTCTCAGGCAACTTCGTACATGTAGAGATATATGATCTGATTTGACCGCTAGCGTTCCTTCTAGGTAAGATATATTTTTCATAGGTATGCGACTGTGTCAGGAGATGGGTGTGTCACACGCAGAAACATGCCCCTCGAGGTACAGGAGCACAAAGAAATAAGTGCACTGTTTGGACAGGTTTTAAATCAACCTAGCCATATCTTCGACTTCTGTTTTTTTTTTTTTACGCAGGTTCAACACAAGATAAATCTTTCCTCTCAAAAATGTCTTTCTTGGGGGACAGTGAGACATCACAAGAGGGTTGTGTTAAACAGAAAAGACAATGATAGGCTGCTAGTGTTGGAACAAATAGAAGTAGTGTTGTGCTTTTTAGTGAAAAGTGTGTTATACAGATCCACAAGGTCTCTGGTCCTAAACATGTACAGTTATAGTAGCTAACCGATCAACGGAGAGGCGCTTCCCTGGTAATGTGTTCAGCGAAAAGCCAGTTGGAGCAGGAGGCGGTGTGAGGGTGAAAGCACATAATTGGCTCTCGGTGTGTAAGCCTCAGGGTTTAAAGCCAGAGGGAGGGCCCGAGAGCAAAATGCACTGTCCACTGTTGATATTGCTCAGTGTAGTTTGTCCAGTGTGAAAGACTCCGCTTCGATTCACTCACTGCTGTGCAAGGACCAGCGTCAGGGACTCTGTGCTTGTGCCTTTAACCAAACGGCTCTTGCTTGTACAGCGACGGTACCTCTTTTTCAAGCGCCTAACAGGAAGTTTATTCTCTGTCCTTCAGCAACAGATAAAGTGCTTTGCTCCGCCTTTTCATCCACCCTCCCGTGCATGTCTGTAATTCTGCCTGACCTAGTTGAGCCACATGCTGAGGAGTGTACAGAGTCTGCAAAGTGCAGTGTGTTCGGTCATCTCAGTTTGTTATTATCACTGATCACACAATTCAAATATTGTAAGCTATCAGTGAACACAAATTAATATTAAATCAGAGCTTGATTTTATTTTGCCTTTTTTAAAATTGCACCTGCTTTTACCACAGTAGAGAAAGAGGGCAAAGGCGTGGTAGTTTTTAGCTTTGTTTGTTTGTTTTTGTGTGTTTGCGCCAGCTAAAAGGGATTATGTAAATCGATTTTTTTTTTATCATGGTTCCTCTGAATTTCGCAACTCCTGCCCTGGTGCCTGTTAGCCGTGTCTGAATGTTGGCCTTGACTCCGCTTTCCTCCTCTGCCAGGTGGGTGTGGCCCTGTGAGTCATAGCTGTGTGGCAAACTCAAAATTTACAGCGTTCATGATCTGTTTCCACTTACGGTTGGCTTTCGAAAGCAGTGAGTGAAGTAGAATTTTTTTCAGCTTACTTGCATACTTTGGGATGTTTGTGTTTTTTTTTTTTTTTATTATTTTTTTTTTTATTTTTACTTTCAGAAACACACTGGGCCTATTCTTTTGTCTTGTTTTCTTCCTCCCTTGTGAGTGAGTCACTTCCTTCTAGGCCCACTGCCAGTTGCAGGGAACAACAGCAACGCAGCTCTCTACACGGACTGTCTGTTCCTGCATTTTTGTCTATTTTAGTTTTAAAAGAAAGCTTATCTGAAGATGGTACACACATTAGGAAGAGTGCAGGATATCCCTGTATTGAATTGAAGTTGTAGTCGCTTGAGGCCCGTTCGTTGTCTCCTAAGGAATTTCCACTTTCTAACTTTCCTGCACTTTCTGCTCCACTCCTCCCTCTTGTCTCTCTCAGCTCCAGCTACTCCACAGCAGCGCTAGATTTTGAGAAGGAGCACCAGATTGCTGCCGTGTACGAGTCGCCCAGGATGTCACGGCGGAGCCTGCGTCTGCAGACAGGTGCCGGTCACTATGACAACGAGACCATGGCTGATTACTCCCAGAACCACAACAATAGCAGCAGCTACACCAGCAACAGGAGAGAGACACGGTGAGACTAGTAATGGATACTAGCAACTGAGAAAGCAATTAAATCAAGTGAGGAGCACGTAGCTCT
Source organism: Ophiodon elongatus (assembly GCA_016806645.1). NCBI lineage: Eukaryota > Metazoa > Chordata > Actinopteri > Perciformes > Hexagrammidae > Ophiodon > Ophiodon elongatus. The sequence continues at coordinate 2,626,747 of JACSYO010002129.1, forward strand.
GCTGTATAGAAAAGAGACGCAACATGCTTTATTTTGAAAGTTTTCTCCCTTATTACCTTGTTTTTTAAGGAAACAATGTTTTTTTTTCAAAATCATTGAAAAGGAAATTATTTTTTATATTTATGTAGAAAATGGCAGAGATGCAATTTCATATCAGTGTGTCCATTAACAAGAATTATTTATTATATTCATGGTTAACAATTAAAGTTCTTCATGTTTGTTGATAAATGTCGGTCCTGAAACCAGCCTTCAGGCGCATTGCTGCCAACAGCTGGACTGACGTTGTAAAGTAGACCGCAGTGAAATGTGGGATACACAGCAGGGACACGCTGCTTCGAAACAGTGTTAGGAGAGGTGTGCATGTTATTTACCCAAAGTGGCAATCTCGAAGATTTTAATTTTTAGCCACTATCCATCACCAAAATGAGCCTCTGGCCCACAGATGAAAGAATTGCAAAATGTATATATTTGCAGTCTTAAAACTGGGTGTATGTGAGGACATTCATGGAAAAATGCTGTCACATTTTTGTCTCCATTGTATATACGCAATAAATGTTACCGTGCGCAGAATCCTGACAACTTAGGCTACATCCACACTACTGCGTTTCCATTCTAAAACGCATATGTTTTGCTACGTTTACACTGAGCGTCCACACTAATCCGGAGGTTTAGAACACCGAAAACAAAGCAGTTTAAAAACGCTCCCACGGCCGGATAAGTTTGGAAACTCCGGGGTTACCTCCTAGTGTGGACAGGCGTAACCAGATGAGTTTGAAAACGATGACGAGTCTTCGCAGTCACAACGCGTCTTTCCCTGATTTGTCACGCCCCTATCGCATCAGCCTTTTCCAGTAATTTGTTTCAACATGGATAAAGGATTACAGGCGTTACTGGCCTTGTTGTCTATGCTAGCAGTTATTGTGCAGTTCAATTTAGAATTTTATGTTTCTACTACGGCCGACATGTGGAGGAAGCAAGCTGTTACTGGCCAATCAACCAATCTACTTCCTGCTGACACCGCCACCTGCATGCCCAGTGTATGTGAATAGTCATGTGATATTCTTTTTCACGCGTGTTAGTATGGATGGAAATCATTTCTAAAACGATACTGAAATGGCCGTGTGGACGGAGATCGTTTTTATTTTAAAAACATTAATGTGTTATTGTGTTTGTAGTCTTAAAGTGCTCAAGGCTGTAAGTATAGGTATTTGGACAGACTCTAAAGTATCTATCTTTCTGGTGGTTTCAACATGTCTCAGCCATACTCGTTTACATGCGACAAAACTCACACCTCTTCATGTTCTGCTCTCCCAGGACGCTGCGGAGTAAAAAGCAGCAGTCCAGTTCCAGCTCACTGTCCTTGAGCCAAGCCACACCAAGGAAAACCCTCTCCTTCTCAGCTGCAAACACCCCGATTAACAACAGCAGCAGCAGCAGCAGCATCATTCATGAGGGCAACACGGCGTCTGATGGCTCTTTGCTCACCTCCATCATGGACCAGTCCCACCTGAGGCAACGCACCGTCACCACCACCACCACCACCACTTCTACTTCTGTGGATGGACACTGGGGTCAGTTGATGAAAATGTGGATTCCATCACAAATTAACTGTTATTTGAGGATTTTTTTATTGAATTCCATCATGCAAAATATACTACTTAACTTTACACCAGGAAATGAGTAAATTACCTTATTTTAAAGTTGTTATTTATTGAGTTAGTTAATCTTGGTTTTCCTTAACATTATCTAAATGGCCTTAGTTATGCAAGAGAGTCTCCCACAGTGATTCCTTGAGCCTGTATCACACATCAAGTTTCACTCATTCAGGTTCTCTTAGGGCTAGCTAGCTTTGTTGACCTAACATTTGCGATCCTGGATATCCGATCTTAAAACCTGGTTATCAACTAGGTCTTAATTGGTAGCAAGAAAGTAATTACTCAAGAGTGGAGTATATCATGAGATAACATTAAACCATTGATCTGTATGGGAAAACTAGGTGGTGTGGATCCAAAATGTCTTTCAGTGGACTAAAATAATTTATTTTTCCGTGCACATGCTATCCTCTCTCTCCCAGGGATGAGCTCCAGCAATGAGCACAAGTCGTCAAATGTCAACGGCGACGCCAGTGCGTCAAAGTCCCACACCTCACTCACCAATGGATACATCTGCAAAGACTGCTCTTTTCACTCTGAGAAGACGGACTCCCCTATCACACAGACTTCATCATCATTATCATCATCATCATCTCAGGCTGCAGAAGCTTCCTCAGGCGGCCTCTTCTCTTCTTCCTCCCTGTCACCTTTCACAAGCATATACTCCAGAGACAGGAGTCGAAGGAACAAGACGGGTGAGAAACTCTAATTTAAAATGCTGTTCTTCCTCATATTCGGCCAATTTATTGGAGTTGGAAGGTGAAATCGCCAATATTTTGTGATGACAAGAATGTAATTGGTAGTGGCGTCTCTCTCCAGGTGTCCTGGTGTCTATGTCTAACACGTGTGTGCGCTACAGCAAGCGAGCCCTGGCCCCCATAGTGTCCTTAGTCACCCTGCTCTTCAACAATGTGCTCTGGCTGGGGTCACGGGCCAAGAGCAATCCAGGAAAAGGTATAAAAACAAGAGAGGTTATTTGCTCTTTTCTTCACCCATCATTCTCTGTTCGTCTTTTTCTTCTGTCTTTTGCAGTGGCAATTTCTCCTGTCGTTTTTCTCCCAGACTATCTCATCACCATCTCTTTACTTTGTGTTTCTAGCAATGCCTCGGCTGTGCGTTTTGACTAACAGTGATTGGTGTGTCACCAGGTGTCCTTGCATCATTTTCGGACTCGACGAGACAAGCCGTGTCCTCCAGTTTGTCCCAACTGTGGCTGCTTAAGCAGACCACTCTCCACAGGATGATGGGCTACAGGGCTAATGGCTATGAAGGAAAAGGTACCAGCCGTAACTACAAAGGGCAGAGGTTAAGGGTCACAGCCCCTGACCTCTTTTGCTGCTCTTCTATTAATAAACTTTCTTGTCACTATTTCTCTTCTTCCTAAGATCCTTCCTTTCTTTGTTTAAGGAGTAAGAAACCTCATAACAGGATACATATGTAGTTGAATTGACTTTGAAGGATCTCTTTATAATCTGTTTCTTTCTCAGTCTATCCAGTCTTCACCCTCACACTGTTGCTTTCTATTTCTAAATGCGAAAGTATACTAGAAACTAAATAAAAACTGTTCATCTCCCTGTACATCCCCCAAATTCGGACAAAACGATCACATGACAAGTTGCATCTTTAGTTCACATGAGATGGTGAGAAGATGTACACTTTCATGAAAAGAGTTAAAAAGACACCCTGACTACCTCATTGATGACTCAAATATGAAATTTGTCCAATGTTTATTTCTAGTATACTGCTGATTTATTTTGTTTCTTTCACAGCTGCGGAAGAGTTTCCTCAGCTCACACTTCTTTCTTCTTGTTTCTAGCAGTTGTAAACATGTTTCCTCTTTATCCATTTTCATGCACCTCTATTCTCATCTTCTTCATGACGAATGACATCAAGCACCTCTGCCGTCACATTGGTGACATGTGCATTTACTCTTCTTCTCCATCCATCGCTCATTTCGTCACAATTTTCTCACGCGACGTGGTTTTTGTTATGTAAATAAATGTGTTGTGCATTTGTTGCAGCTCACTCAAGTTTCTGTGGAAGCATGAATGTGAAGGATCTGGTGACTGAAGATGCATCACATCTCAAACTCAATGGTTCCCTGTGTAAGCAGACACACAAACAACACGCACACAACACACACGCACACTTTTTTCTTTCTCCCTCTACTTGGTGTTTTCTTGTGTTATCTGTGATTGACGGAGTTAATTATATGCGTGACCTGTGTTGGCACCAGTGAGCAGATGTTGTGTGAACTGCTTTAACCCGTCAGCAGCCTGTTGACTTGCAGATACTTCTCTTTCAATCAAGTTAGTCTTCCAAATCTGTTTCAAGGGAAATGATCATTTCAGACATTAATTAACTTTAGCAGCCCGTTTGTCTTAAGGATACTTAGTTGTTTTTTTTTACACCTATAAAATTTTTTATTAAAACAGAAGGTCAAGTAGTGCACTTTTCTCCTAAATTTAGAAATAATATAACAATTATAAAAATAAATTAAAAAAACATGAATCAAATATAAAGAAAAATAAGAGACAAACAAACAAAGCAATGCAGCTTCGCTCAGCTGACCGTAATCACAATTTTGGATCATAGGAAAGACATAAGCCTAATATTGGGATTGAAGTCCATTTATCCAGCCCCACATTTGTACAATTAGGCTAATAATTAAACAGGTACAATGAAGTGAAAGTTTCATTCATGTACATGTTCAGCTTTTCATGTTGTCATCACATACAGTAAATTGCATATTGTGCAACATGCATGCATGTGGCCCACTTGTATTTTTTTATTATAAACATATGATTTAGTGTTGCTTATTCATTCTGTATTTAAATTTCTGTTGCTTTGGCTATTTGCAGATTTTCTTTTGATGTTTTTTTTTTTTTTCTTTCTTGTAAGCCATCATAATGTCATTAATTCACGCATCCTTTGTTTTTGTGTATTCTTTTTGCCTGCCATCCATCATTACGGCGCACACAGGCGACGACTGTAAAGGGAAGCAGCATTCAGAGACTCACACCGTCCTCCTCTCACAGTCCTCCAGGCCTCGACGCATGTCGGGGGCACTGTGGAGCGTCCTAGCTTACACAGGTTAACCAGCACCTCACTAATGTTGATGACAGCCTGTAAATATACTGTAACATTACTGATAGGTCTATAATTCAACCTCTTTGTAGGTATACACCACTCTTACTGCAATTAATCAGTTTACTTATTTTTTATTTTTTTTTTCCAGGTTACGTTCTCATCCAGCCAGCTTACTGTGTGGGGAGAGCAGGCCAAGCGCTGGGATCAGGGATTGGGACAGTGGTGCAGAGGCTCCTTTCGTTTTTCTGGATGCTCTTGGCAGCTCCAGGTTGGTGGCACTTAGGTCTCATCCTCTTAGAAAAATGCATCTTCTCTGCTTCTTTCTTTGGCAACATGGTCTGAATGTGGTCTCATTCTCGGTCTGTATGTGTTTTTGTTTTTTTATATTTATTCAATCTGCCCAGTGAAGGCAGGCAGGGGACTTCTGTGGTTTCTTGCAACAGGATGGTACCAGCTGGTGTCTCTCATGTCTCTCCTCAACGTCTTCTTTCTGACACGGTAAGAGCCCGTTCCCCCTTTATAAACCTTAATTACTGGATGTGTAAATCAGCAACTATTTGCTAACAGATTCACCATATGATCTTTATTGGGTGATATTTTGTCATTGTTATGTTGTTATTGTTATGCCCCCTCATGACCAACAAGGGCTAAAATCTTTAAAATAGATGATTTTCCTCATAATCATTCAGATTTAATGACTGCTTTTTAAGAAGAGATGGTTGTTAGTTAGGATTGTTAAATATTTAAATGACAATAAAAATGTACAAATGTATTCCACAAATCTTCCCTCCTGTGAGTTGTGTCTATCTAACCAGTGTGTGACTCTGTGTTTCAGATGCCTACCCAAACTTTGGAGGCTCCTGCTGCTCCTTTTGCCCCTTTTGCTTCTCCTTGGTGAGTTTTTAAAAAGCTTTCTCTTCCTTTATAGCAGGTGTAACGCATTTAGTGAGCACATACAGAGAAGGGTCGGCCTTAAGAGAGACCGGAGATATCCTTACCAGCACGCATCCCCAGAGTATGCTGCAAATCCTGTATCAGATTCAGGTCAGCCTTTCTGGGCTTCTAGTGAGTTACTCCCGTCTGTTTCAGTATTGCTCACACATACGTACACTGCAGCAAAACACACACAGTCACTTTTTATTTTATTCTGTTTGGTTGTCTGGTGAACTACTCCATAATTTAATATGCTTGTCCCTTGAATCCTAATTTTTATTTTCCTTGAAGTCCGTTTTCAAATATACATTATTAATATTAATTCTGTATGTGCTGGTTTCTACACTTGAACAGGTTGAACACAAGACACCATTTTTTTTGCTGCAACTTTACTTTCAATGTCTATATGGTAGCCTGTTTGGCGTCTGGGAAGGTTAACGCACACGCATAAACTCACAAAGTGCGGATGAACCTTGTTCAAACCCTTCAGAAATGTGTTTTTAAGTTATGGTCAATATCACAGTCTATTTTCTATACGCAGCTTTCTGGTTGTGGGGTCCGTCCACTGCCGCCCTGCTCGCCTACCTCCCAGCCATAAACCTAACCGAGTGGCGTCCTGCGTCTCCCTTCACCCTCCTGTCTAACTTGGTGCCAGCTTCTGCTCCACTTCCTGCCTCTGTCCCCGTCCCTGCAGCAGAAAGTCTAGTGGAGCTCACCCCAGCCACCCCGGTCTCACAGACACCGGTAAGATACAAAGAGGAAACAATTAATCGCTCTAGTTAACTATTCGAAAGCACTGTGTGTGTGATTGTGTAAATTATTAAATTATGTGTGTTGCAGTTCAAGCATTTTTTTACTTTAGATATGTTTCAATGACCACAGTTATTTTTCCCAATAATTAATTACGCACAGATACTGTGTATTTTAGAGATAAATCAAACTATTGTGTGACTGGTGCAATGCCAAGCTGTTTTAGTGTCACCACAATTTATTCATTTTTTTATATATATTTATGCCAACCGTCTCTTCCTCAGGCGTTCCTTCCCCCTGTGGCGGCCTCGAGTATGGACTTGGAGCGACTGGAGCGCGTGGAGCGCCAGCTAACCCTGCTGTGGGAGCGAGTCCAGCAGGGTGACAAGAGGCAGGAGCAGCATCACGGGGACGTTTTGGGTCTCTACAGCACCCTGAGGGAGCAGCTCCACACCCAGACCGACAGACAGAGCCTGGGATTGTGGGTGTCCTCCCTGCTGGAGCAGAGACTCGGTGTGTTACGGGGAGAACTGAAGCAGGAGAACACGTACAGAGCACAGGTAAAGAGATGAAGATAAGTGTTGTCTTACAGTTGTGACGTTTTGAATCAAAGATCTACGAGAGTCTCACTCTTTTTCTCTTCATCCCTGCTCCTCGCAGAGTGCAGAGCAGCAGAAACAGCAGCAAGGTGGTCAGGCAACACGGCTGGCAGATTTAGAGTTGCTGCTCAATGCTCTGGCTGCCAAGACTGAGGTACTTTCAGCAGATTCACTGCTTTTTTAACTAAAATAAATCTTGAAAACATACCTGCAAAATGGCTTATTTATCTTACATGTTTTGATATTTGTTATTTTAAATGCTAAGCACACACTTGCCACTGTTATGTAAAATTAATTAGTGTCTTTGTAAGTAGAAGCAAAATTGAGTAGATGAATCGTAAAAGCAAGCAGGCACAAGATTGTAATCCATGACAAAGTACAGAGTGTAAGTGTAGAAGACAAATGGTCAACATTAACCAGGAACCTTATCAGTCTAATTATTAACTGACAACAAACTGGAGATGCACTGATTGCAATTTTCTTGGCCGATTCAGATTTTCTTTCTAGGAATTATAATAATATAATTTTTTTACCACCATCCCAGAAAATAATTTCAATAGTCCCAAACTCGGTGTAAAATATAAAAAATTCTAAATGTTATCCGTTTACTTTGTTATTGTCATATATAGTGGTTATTTGCATAAAAACAACCAATTCAAATGATTAAGAAATAAATGACTATTTGTATTCAACCATTTGCTTTGATTAAAAAAAAAAAAAATCGTCATTATTTATTATAAGTTGCAAATAGCTAACGTTAGTGTTAGGAAGTAAAATGAGTCATAATTTCTCTCTAATATCAATTTTATGCTGCTCTGAAAACATCTCATTCAAACAACTGTATTTATTCCAAATTTCTAGCCAAAAATACATTTTACAAGATTACATTTAATTTACCTTGTCCCAATACTCTGTTTTACCGAGTAGAGCTTGAAGGCAACATTGGCTGTCTATTATTAGCAGGACTCCGTGCCGTCGGCAGACGAGACGGTCACTGTGATTACTCTGCGCAGAATGAATGAGAATTAATTACAATATATTAAGTGTCTAATTGAGTTAGTTGTTCCAAAAGTGTTTACGGTTGTTCATCCACAGCTTATTTTGGACTTGCAGTTGTGACAAATTGTGAGCTTAATGTCTTCTTCACTCACCGACACATGTGGTGCATGTGTGGTTGTGACGTTCCTGTCTGTGCTGCTGTGTGCCGACATAAAACTATAATGCGGAGGCACACGTGTCCAAATATTAAATATTAAACGAATCAGCCAATCACCAGTCTTGGCCGATCAGCTGAAAACTGAACGGTTTCTCATCAGCAGCCGATAGATTGGTGCATTAGCTCCGACAGGAGAGGACAGGCAAGAACCGATATGAAGGCTCGTCCTTCAATCGGCGGTTCGATCCCCGCCTCCGCTAGTCCATGTCGATGTGTCCTTGGGCAGACACTTAACCTCAAATTGTTCCCGTAGCTGTGCCTACAGTGTAGTAATGTTGTATGAATGTTAGTTAGTCCTGATGGGCAGGTGGCACCTTGCATGGTAGCTCCTCCCATCAGTGTATGAACGGGTGAATGATGACAATAGTGTGAAAGCACTTTGAGTGGTCGGGAGACTAGACAAGAGCTATACAAGTACAGTCCATTTACCATTTATGCAAAAGAGCAGTGGTGCTGTATCAAATATCTAATGGCAGTGTGTGCTTGGGAAAATGTCTTTTGTTTTTATTTTCTGCACTTTTATCTGTAATTCATATACATACATTTGTTTTAGGAGGTGCAACAGAAGCAGCAGCAGCAGCATGAGAAGCAGGAAAGAGAGAAGGAGATTGTCACTTCAGCAGCAGACACCGTTCCCGTCAGGTACAAAAAACAGGAAGAATTTTTTTATTATTATTATGTGCTACGCATATTTTCTGATATTCTTCAATGTTATGACCGCTCACATGTAGATTCTGTCTTTCACTCAGTGTGGGTGTGAAGCAGGAGGACCATGATGCTCTGCTGGTGGAGGTGCAGAGACTTGAGGTGGAGCTGGCCAAAATCAGACAAGACCTGCAGGGTGTTGTGGGATGTAAGGGCAAGTGTGAGCAGCTGGACACACTGCAGGAGACGGTAAGTAACACAAATATTGACTCGTGTTTGGGCTTTAATCTGCCCTTGCTGTGATTCAGTTTTCTATATATGTCTATTCATTAGATTTCTGTGTATCCTTTTCACAGATATCAGCCCAGGTGTCCTCCCAAGTGTCCTCCCAAGTGTCCTCCCAAGTGTCCTCCCAAGTGTCCTCTCAAGTGTCCTCCCAAGTGTCCTCCCAGGTGCGTAAGGAGTTGCAGGCTCTCTTCTACGGCAGTGGTGAGCAGGAAGTGGTGCCCGAGTCTCTGATCCTCTGGCTGTCCCAGCGCTACGTGACCACACCCGACCTGCAGGCTTCCCTGTCCTCACTGGAGCTGAGCATCCTGAGAAACGTGTCCCTGCAGCTGGAGCTTAGCCAGGCCCAAACCCTGGGTAAGGCCGAGACCATCGTCAAGACTGTAACAGGAACTGTCCAACACACTGCTGCTGCTGAGGGACTGACAGAAGAGGTAATGAGCATATTACGTAGCACGTCTACTGTCAACATCATCATCATCGCCGTGGAGGCTGAGCTCTATTAAAATGAGTGTTTGCAAAGTGTTTGAGGCCATTATTTAATCTCCTACTCTTCTGATGTGGTCTCTACTCCAGCAAGTGAAGCTGATTGTCCAAAACGCTTTGAGGCTCTACTCCCAGGATCGAACGGGCCTGGTGGACTACGCCCTGGAGTCAGGAGGTAAGAAAGAAGCCTCACATCGATATCAGTGCCTTACACCCGGGTCTTTACCCTATAATGGGTAGATGTGTCAGCTAGCTGCCCTGTGCTCTATTTCTCTGATGTAATGTTTGTGCAGGCATTAGTCAGGCTAGAGGACAACAGGGTATTAACAGTAAAAGCTCAGGCTCCATTGTCAGGCGTGTTAGTGAGCAGTCTGTTGACCTACATGAGAGAGTCGCTTCACAGTACGCGTGGGTATTAAGACGTCCTGGTAGTGTAGTAGTTCAGACACACCCATATAATCACAACCGCCCTGGTTTGTTTTGAGCCGGGGACCTTTACTTAATTTCCCCAAATGTCCCGTCTGTCTCTACTCATCCTATTAATGCAGGCTGAGATGCCAAATATCTTTTAAAAGATAGTAGACATTTCAACTGTTATGTGTCAACAGATACGGGCCATGATTTTTGACTTGGTTATAATGATTTTAATTAACTGTTGCATCATTCAAATTAAGGCCAGCATGAGCATCTGAACAACTCATTTCATATTTAGTGGTGCAAGGTGCATGGTTTCTCAAAGGAAATAAATAAGTGGAGGGAGTAGCGGCCCAACTGGTGATTATCAAACTAACTTCTAGGGTTTGACCTGAAATGCAGCAGTGGGGTTTTCTCGCACATCAGCACCTGAATGCAGCTGTTTGTCTCTTCTTTTGCCAACTTCTTCTTTTTTACTCATACGGTTTGGTCTTTTCCCAACATTGTAACATGCCGTTCTGATGAAATACTGCACAGCTATTGTAACATGTGATCAAACACTCGCACTATGAGCTGAATCAGACGCATCCTAACACATCTCATTATCAATGTTACTAGATGACGGTTTAAACAACCTCACTTATTTACTGTATGGCTTTTACTGTGTGACAATGTGCCACTAGGTAGGTTTCCCTGAAGCTTAATAATGAAAATGTAATTATTTCAAATTAGATGAGCTCTTTATTTCAGGCAAGGCAGGAAACCCTAGAGTGCATGCTTTCCTGTTAAGTCACTGAGGCAGGAGCTAATGAATAGGAAACCTCAGCAAACATGCAGTTGGAACAATTGACCCTCGACTCTCCACCATTTAAAACTCTACAATCATTAAGTTATTTGATATTAAATTCAAGTTGACCGCTTGCTCTTCGCCCCTGCGTGCGTTCAGGTGGCAGCATTCTCAGCACTCGCTGCTCCGAGACATTCGAGACCAAGACGGCCCTCATGAGTCTGTTCGGCCTGCCGCTCTGGTACTTCTCCCAGTCGCCACGTGTCGTCATCCAGGTGAGCCTCACCAGGAGGGATCCATGAGAGAAATGTCTGTTTTACTGATTGTGTAAAGATAGTTAAAGGATAGGTTCCCAATGTTTCACTTGTGTCTTAAAACAATAGTCAGGTGCCCATGTGAACTTTTAAACAACTTTTTATTGCTGTAATCACTCCTCCCATCAGCGGGGAAACAGAGTGAATATTGTTGTTTGGAAGACATTCACTTGATTTGACTAACTCAGTCTACCTCATATTGCCTTTTGTCCCCCATCACTGACCGTGAAAGCACAAAAGTAAGGGACCTTCTAATGGCCAGTATGAACAGGAGGAATGATTACAGCCAGCTAAACCTGTTTAAATGTTTATATGCTCACCAGCCTGTTGTATCCTTAAAGCTTATTCTGATGGTTTAAGATCTAAGGGTGGTTCTTCTTTGGTTGATGAACTATATCAATATTAAATTATTGTTGCTGTTGAATTATTGGTGGGTAATAAAAGTGATTAGTTGGAACACTCAGTTACGTCTTAAGTTAAGTCTTGGTTACTATTATGAAACTTATTTTGGCATTTCTCCTCTCACTTCCCCTCCCTAGCCCGACGTGTACCCCGGTAACTGCTGGGCATTCAAAGGCTCTCAGGGTTATCTGGTGATCCGGTTGTCCCTGAAGATCCTACCTACATCCTTCTGCATGGAGCACATCCCCAAGGCCCTGTCCCCGACGGGAAACATCACCAGCGCCCCACGCAACTTCACTGTTTTTGTAAGAAACATACTGAAATAAAAGCGCTGCAACTGTGACCAGTTGAGTGCCTATTTTGCCTATTTTCACTGTTTCTTATCGTACAGGGTCTAGATGACGAGTACCAGGAAGAAGGGAAGCTGCTGGGGAACTACATATACGAGGAAGATGGGGAGTCACTGCAAAGCTTTCCTGTTATGGTAACTTAAGACGCACCTCCTAACCTATTGGAAATAAAACTCAGGTTATTGTCTGCCAGCGTGTTGTAAATATTCCCCCTCTTCTCTTTCAGGCGCAGAATGACGGGGCCTTCCAGATCATCGAGGTGCGGGTGCTATCTAACTGGGGTCATCCAGAATACACCTGCATGTACCGCTTTCGAGTTCATGGAGAACCTCGGCCTCAGTGACCCGACCACTACCATCCTCTCCCACACATGACATATCGCCCTATCTGTACATAGTGCTCGCTAACTCCTTCAAAACGGAGGGGACTCTGCAGTACTCGTCTTGTCAGTACGAATGACGCGAAGACGGTGAAGTTGTGGATTGTTAAAGGAATGTGCCCAGATTGAATCATGGACATGTGTTTTGTAATATTGGAAGAATCACAGGAAAGTTTGTATAGGGACTGTAAATGATCGCGGAAGAGGAATAGAACCACAGAAGAAGCTAAAACTCCCAGTCCCCTCTTCATAAAAAGGCCTCTTGCACTGAATCAGCCTGGGAGGGGCGACAGGCTCCACTGAGCGGACAAATCCATCCCCATCTTGGCAACTTCCACTCCTAAAGGGAGGTGGATGCTTGAAATGGGGGATTACAGACTCATCTCCACTATTTCTTCACACACTGCATATTTTTGATTTCTGTTTTTAATCATCTGTATTTAACTTTGATTTCCTGTTAGTTGACTATTTTCAGGATCAAAGCCACTGCACCTTTTGCCTGAGGCGCTGTCCCGGCATGTCACCCTCTTTGTTGCTGTCAAGTCTCTGCAATGGATTTAATTGAGCTGTTTGGGCAGCTTGCAGGAACTGGACCATCACTCACAGTGGGTGTAGAGTGGACATGCAAGGTTTACTACATTCAAGGCTCGGCATCATGCATCCACATAGCCATAACCTTTTGGAACAGAACATGCTGCCTATGGACACACTCTGAATGTTTCCTCATGTGGAGGCTTGATGCAAATCATCCTTCAACTGCGCTCTGTGTGTTCAGAGTATTGGGAGGCTCTTCACTATGTACATTAGACAAAATACGTGTATGGTTATGGATGAACTCCAGGAATATTTCTAGCATGTGATTCTTCCCAAACCATACTCCTTAACTTATACATGCATCATGGATTTACATGAGTGTGTCCGCTTTGAAGTTTTGGCTCCTGTGCCTGGATCTCAAATTACTAATGACTGATGTTGAAGGCTAAATGATGACTGTTATTTAGCCTTCAACATCTTGCTGTTGAAAGCTAAATAATATAACTACTCCTGTAGACAAGAGTGTGATTTTCTTTTCAGTTTCTCTAAAGAGGGGACTCTGTCTGTCTCCTAGCTCAGTTATAAACGTCCTCCTCACATGGGCTCCCTCTATTCTGAAACCGTGAAGGAATGTAATTTGTATATTTCGTTGTTGATAGTTGGTCCTTTATAATATCTGCTTTTATCAGTGTTGCTTTATAAAAAAAAAAATCATCCCGTCATTATCATAATTATTATTGTACTACTACCATTATTTCTACTCTTACTCATTGTGGTGTTTTGGCTTTTTTTTTTTTTTTTTTTATGTTTTGGGGGGTTGTCAGAGGATGCACTGCAACAGCTTGTTAGAGAAATGTTTGTGGCACAGGTCTTCACAATTTGTTGTTTAAAAATGGCGGGAGAGTGTAGTGATTATTTTCGGTTGCATATATGGGGAAGTCTAAAATGTTATGTATGAAAAAAGTTTTGTTCACAATCTTATTTATTAACAAGTCAAATAGTGAATGCAAGAAATTAGTTACTGCAATGTATATTTTGTCAAAAGCTGTTCAGTGCATTTTGGAACCATCTTGGGACTTTTTTTTAAGATAAATGGCTATTTTTGTTCAGTCATGCGATGACTTGACTGCTTTGGAATATATTCCAATAAAGACTTTAATTTTGAAGGACTTCTCACGATTAATATAATCCTGGCTAAGAGTGTGATGCGGTCTTTAGCAAAAGCTTTGTTTTGCTCATTTATTATCATAGAAAAAATGCTTATTACTATGCAACAATATTTTTGATAAATATTTCGATTTTGGTGAATGCTTTATTTATTAGTGCCAACAGTAATAGATCAGACATCATGTAGGACAGACACTTTTCCTTGTAGGAGAGCAAAAATTAGCACATTGGGAATGTAATAATATCTTAACTAAAAGATACAACAGTACGAGATGATGAGCGGAATGAAACAAAAACAATAAAACTTAAAGTAACATTATTCATTGTTCTTCTGAAAACACACCAAACACCGTCTAAGGTGCAATAATAGCCAACCTGTCTATTATTTAGAAAATTAATTACATGACTTCCTAATAGACATTTCAATTTAATGTGTAAACCATCGATGTCTGGCGTTATGAAGGTATATAGGGGCTTTTACATGCATAAACACCAACAATGGGGTTCATTATTAAAGTTTACTGAAATATTTACAGCAGCCTTAAAAAGCCTTAAAAAAAACATCACCAAATAGAAACGCTGACATTCCTCGATTAAAGTTAAAGCATACTGCCTTCCAAGAGTTCATAATGAGGCAAATGTGGAATCCCTTTATGGATCTTCGGTCATGAAGGCTTGTGTTGATTTATTATAAGTGACCTGCTTCCCTCTAGCGGAGAAGACCGGAACAACGGAACCAGAGGACACGTGCTGTTTGTTTGGCACCTTTCAGGTAGGCTACGTTATTATGCAACTAGTTATAACGACGTGCTACACTATGATGATTAAAAAAAAAAAGTGTTGATATCCCGGAAGTATTGAAGTTAACTGCACGGAAGAAAGTCGGACTCTGTTTGTAGTTGTATATATTTCCGGTGAGGCATCGTGTTGTATTCCAGAAACTGTTGAGTCATTGATTAGGACATTACTTTTTGTTTTTAACCCCCGTCCGCAAGTGTGTTTGTTTATTTGTCCCTGAACGCTACTTCCGCTCCTGTAGTCCTCGCACGTGTTCACACCGGAAGTCAAAGGCATGACCCTTGACCCCCAAAAACCCTCGACAACCGAGCGAGTCCCTGGCAACCACTGGAGCGAGCAGCCAGAAATAATGGCGAAGACAATCGGTGCCCAAAAGTCCCTTTGGCAACAAGTGTGTGAAGGTAAGGTGACGCTATTCTATGTGCTCCGGCTTTTGTGATTTGAAAACTAATATCATTTAATGTGTTTTTTTTTTTTGGAGAGTATGAAGCTGAGATGTGTCGTCCTCCCAGTGCTGTGTGGACTGGTGGCAGCTTGAAGAGCACCCAGCTCTCCCAGTACAGCACCAGTACACACTCTCACACAGCCAAGGTCAGCTCACTCGTCCCGTTGTCTGACTGGTTCCCTGTTGCGTGGGCGTGTCCTGATACTATCATCACTGGTCCATCAGGTGTGTGTGGCCGATGGTCCCCTGAGAGACTTTGACCCTCTTCTTGACCCCCCTGCTCTCGCCGGCTCCTCAAGTCGCAAGGGCCCGTCGGCGGCTGAAACTACGTCGCCTCCACAACCACATGAACGTGAGCTATGATTGAACTCTGCCCTGCAGGGTGCAACTGCCATCCTGGGGCAGGAATATTGTGTCAAATGTGTTGTTGTTTTTTTCTGTTTGTGTCAGGTCCTGTCACAAGTTTTTTGGAGAGGAAAGTGTTTCCAGTGTTGTTTCCTGGACTTGAGGCTTTGCTGAAAGAAGCCCGGAAACATGGCTGTTTCGAGGTCTGAATTTCTTCTGTGGACCATGTTGTTTAAATGATCTCAATGAAATCAAAGCAATGTATGTGTTTGGTTGTCTGTTAGGATAAATATGGTAAAAAGGTACTTTAATAACTCAAGTGCTGTGTTTAAGTACAGTTTTTAGGTACTTGTACTTTACTAATAGCATGTAAATGTTCTACTCCTTCATAACTTAAACTATCCACGACAAATCATTTCGAAATTTCTTTACTTCACCGCATTTATTTCCCAGCTGTAATTATTAGTTTCTTTGCTGATTTACATACAAATAGTATAATATGTGATACATTGATGTAATATAAAATACTACTATAGTAATAGATAAAATACTTGCACATTACTGCGTCGTTAATAATAATCCAGTAACATAATATAACATTGACAGGGGTCAAAATTTGTAAATTTTACTACATTTTGCTTTCCACACTTCGGTGCTTTTACTCAAGTGAGCTTTTGAATGCAGCACTTTCAATCGTAAAGGACGATTTCTACATTGATGTATTGTTACTTTTACCGTGATGGGTAAAAGTAATGCTGAATACTACTTCTGTGTGATGCATGGTATTACTTTCTTTTGTATTGCAGAGGCTAAAAACAGCCTTTAACCCATGTGACTTCCTGACTGAGTGGCTCTACAAGTAAGCACACACACACACACACACACACGGCTCTCTCTCTGTCTCGTCATTGTATAATGTGCACCTCACCACATTTCTTCCCTATAATGTTCTATTCTTAATGCTGTGTTTCATGTTTTTATTTGTCCTCTCCCACTTATCTTTTCCTCAGCCACAACCCCCGCAGACGAGAACAGGTCCCAGTGAACTTCCATGACGTCCCTTTTGTCAGAGACTTCCTCAGCATGCAGTGAGTGTCTCTCTAACCTGTCAGCTGTTGCCAGCAAATTCATTGTTTGTCAACAAATGACACAAATCTGTCTTTAGCCCGTTAGAGTTCCATTGTCACCAGGTTGCTGTGTCTAAAGTATGAAACAAACATTAATTTAATGGAGAAAGAAAAATCCGAAAACTAGGTTTAAGTTATGACGACACGCGAACGTGCTCTTCCACTGCTGCATTTTGTTTCTGCAGATGAGCTGAAACACTCTCCTGTCTTTGTTTCTCTCTCCGTCTTCAGCCCCAGGCCTCCCGTCCCTCTGTATCTACGGCTGACTGAGGATCAGGCTGCTCTGCTCATCCAGGCTTTCTGGAGGGGATACAAGGTACACTGGATATAGCTAGAGGCAAGACAGGCAGAGGTGGAAGAAAAATAGTTAGATTGGCTCAACACGTGGCCTTAAACGCCTCCATAAATATAGAAATAAACACACAAACTAAGAATATCAGGGACATTTCAAATTAAATGAATAGCCTTGGGAGAAAACCCTTGCACATGACATATTTACGCATAACGTTAGCCGTGCCTGGCTGGGCTTGTCAGGCTGACCAACTCTAATTACCACCTACTAAACTTTTCAGATTGATTTAAGAAGTCAGAGTGGAAAAAAT
Source organism: Ophiodon elongatus (assembly GCA_016806645.1). Taxonomy (NCBI): domain Eukaryota; kingdom Metazoa; phylum Chordata; class Actinopteri; order Perciformes; family Hexagrammidae; genus Ophiodon; species Ophiodon elongatus. The sequence goes on from JACSYO010002129.1 coordinate 2,644,067, forward strand.
AAAAGCTTGAAGAAACCCTGTAACTGCCCCACACACCATAGTGAGTCTGCCTGCCTGTGTGTGTGCGCGGGTCTGTTCTCCAAACAATAGCCGCCCCCCCCCCCCCCTGCATGTGCATTGGCCCACAGTGCGATATTGTTGTATAATCCCATCTCGCTGAAAAGCTCCTCTTCCACAGGGACTGCAATTTCATTCAGCAGCTTGATTATGTCATGATGCCGGGATTTAAGTCCTTCCTGTGTGGGCGTTGTGGTCTGAAGTACTCCGATATAAATAGCCATAAACAGACACTACCAGAGGCAAACGGCAGCAAATTCTCCACACAAATAAACCTAGTCTCGTATGCTGTTGGGATCTAAGGAGGGGGTCTTGTTTTTGTTTCTCTCAACAGAAGCACTTTAAAAAAAAATAGTTGTCATTCGTGCTTGTGGGAGGATTCAGCTTCAGTGTCGCTGCACAAACCATTGAGAGGAAAAAATGCCAGCTGTGCTGTCAAGAGCAATTACATTCTGTTTGAACAATCTGAACATGGAGCTAAATTTCTGTGCGTGTTTGCGTGTTTGCGTGTTTGCGTGTTTGCGTGTTTGCGTGTGTGTGTGTGTGTGTGTGTGTGTGTGTGCGCGCTCGTGCGCTCGTGCGCATCGGCATATACCCCTGTATCCCTGTTTTGGGTTACTTGTGCACCAGCAGGGGGCAACACTTCCTCTTTTCCCATTTCTGTAACAACAACAAACTCGTACCGGTCTCTGCTCACATGAGGTGGCAGCAGTGAGCCGGCTGCCTGTCACTCCTCACTTTGTTTACCCCGAACTAAGAGAGGTTCAGTGAGGCTGCTGATGGCACTGCAGCCCAGCACCCCAAGGGATTTAGAGGAGGAGAGACAAAGCCAGGAAGGGACAGTAGTGAGGGAATGGGTTGATGTATCTGGAAGGATGAAGCTCAGGCTATGTTAGGAAAATCTTTCAGATAGATGGATGGATGATAGAAAGGAGGAGAGAGGCAAGATGATGTTGCAGTGTGGCTTTGGATTAGGAATGGGGCATTGGTGGAGGCAGGAAACGGAGCTTTGGAAACATCTGTAGGGGCTAGGAATAAGGAGAGAGAGGAAACCTCTGAGAAACACACGGGAGCCTGTAGACGCAGCACAATCAGGGTCTGAAGTTGAGGGTTTGCGTCCTAAGATCATGACTTATTCAATGTACACAGGGTGGAGATATTTTGGGTAGGCACTGAGGCGAAGTCCTGACAGGCCTTGTAGTTTGTCACGGCTGCTGTTACCTTGTCTCGAGAAGAGCAGCCGTTAACGGCTCAGTGGGCAGCAGAGCAGAGATGAGGAGTCATCTGTGAAGCACTGGTGCTCTGCAAAACTTCCTTAGTTTCTGTGTGTGTGTGTGCGTGTGTGTGTGCGTGTGCGTGTGCGTGTGCGTGTGTGTGTGTGTGTGTGTGTTCTGCCGTGAGAATGTCTACTGTAGGTGTTTTTTTTATTTTTAAATAGCATGTTATCATTCAATATTATTACATACATACATACATTATCATTTAATGTCTCCCATCCTAAATATATTCTGACAAAACTCTCATATCAAGATATCATGGGTCACAGAATAATTAGCAAAGTGAATAATATCAGGCTATATTTCACCATAATATATCCTAATTTTGAAGTGCTTGAGAATATCTTTGACGGTTTATAATAGGAGTATAATAGGATTATGGGATTTTGCTTTAGTTTTTAAATACTTCACTAAATATAGTAACATATAGATATCTAATGCTATGATATTAACAACTTTATCCAAATTGCAAACCCCTGCTTTCATCAATATGCTCAGTGCTCTTCACCCCCGGTCCACAGACCATTTCTTTCCCCCTCGCTCTCTGCTGTTATATAACCTGCCTGACGCAGCGCTGACTGCAGAGAGAGAGAGAGAGAGAGAGTGTGTGTGTGTGTGAGAGTGTGTGTGTGTGTGTGTGAGAGTGTGTGTTTGTAAGAAAGACAGACAGACTGAGGGCCAGGGAGCAGGGTATTTTTGTAGCTCTGAATTTTATCCCTGCATTATTAATCTCTTTCATCAAAATGTATTGGGGAGTGAAGAAGAGCAGCGGTGGAGATAGTACACACACTAGCTCCCATCTACCACCCAGACAATACGATTGTCTCCCGTTTCTCTAATGGACAACTATGAAGAGCTGCTGGGTTTAAACATATTACATAATCTTCTTTATACTGCGCCCACACTAATCCATCCATGCTTGCTGCTGTAATGCACACATGTGTACATGCGCACACACACTGTGCACACACTGATCACTAAGACTTCTCAGGCTCTCGCAGTTCTGGTCAGGTGAGTTGGAGTAATGTGGCTGCTGCGTAATAAATAGACATTTAGGCTGTCAGTATTAAGGGTTTGTGGTCAGGCAGAGAAGCAGGCTTTTATCATAATGATCACTTCCATTGATCTATTGAGCGTGCACACACTGAGGTTGGCCTTTTCCTGGCCAAAGCACAGCAGCAAAGCCCGATGCAGGTCAGACAAGATGTTTGTGTGTGGTTTCATTGTTTCAGTCCAATCCAAGTCCAAGATTTGATTCTATAGTGTTTTTGTTTGTTCTGTTTTTTTGGAAATAGTTCAACATTTTGAGAAATATGGTTATTCACCTTCTGACAGAGAGTTAGATGAGAAAAATCAATACCACTCTGTTTGTCCAGTAAATACAAAGCTACAACAATTGGTTATCTTAACTTAGCATAAAGACTGTAAACGGAGGGAAACAGCGAGCCGGTTCTGTACAAAAAGTGTAAAAATTACAATTTGCTTAACCATGCAGAGCGGTATCAATCTTCTCATCTAGCTCTCAACGGAAAAGTGAATAAGCCTATTTCCCATAATGTAAGACACCCTGATGTAGATTTTCTCACCTGAAGTGGATGCGCACAAAATAGATTATAGAAATCTATTATTATTTGGAAAGTCAATTTGAATCAAAATCCAGTTGTTGCCTGAAAGTAAGACACTGAGTACTGACTGTATTCCACATGACATAAACTAATAGAGCTGTTTGAAAGACTCTCTCTCTCTCTCTCTCTCTCTCTCTCTCACACACACACGCACACTCGCACACTCGCACCCACAGACACTCGCACCCACAGAGCTGTCGGGTCAACAGCAGAACTAGGTCTGAGATTCCAGATGAATGATCCGAGGGTAGTGATAGATGAATGGTTTGAATTGAGCTTCAGTATTAAGTCAGTTACGGGCCACGTGTAGTGACGCTCATGCAGAAAATATGTCATAGGCACTCTGCTTTGTCCTCGCGTCCCCCTTCCTGCAGAACCGCTGTAGGGGACACGCTGTCCCAGAGTGAGATGGACCGGTCATAGTGAGGTAGTCTTGTAATATCCACTGTCATATGAAATATAGAGAGCATTTTCCGTGTTAAGTTTTCTCACGAAGGACAGTAGGGTCACAGTGCAACCAATTTCTGTGCCTGAGTCTGCGAAGGCACGAATGAAATCACAGGTTGCTCAGCTGGTTAAACCGTGACGGAGGCATCGGCCAAACCTGATGGACCGGTGGGTGGATGGGGCTCGGAGAGAAGATGGAGCAGGCTGCGCTGCCTGTCTTTATGCAGCCTGTCAGAGCGGTTGAGGATGTGACTGCAGCCAGTTTTGAATGACAGAAGCCATTGTGCAGAGTGTGAGACTGCGAGAGGAGCTCGGTCTCACAGGGAGCTTTGCACTAAAAGGGAAGGCAGCTTGAAAGGCTGTGCAGCAAGATTGGTGTGTGTGTGTGTGTGTGTGTGTGTGTGTGTGTGTGTGTGTGTGTGTGTGTGTGTGTGTGTGTGTGTGTGTGTGTGTGTGTGTGTGTGTGTGTGTGTGTGTGTGTGTGTGTGTGTGTGTGTGAGAAAGAGGGCATCGTGTGCACAGTTTGTGCCACTGTGTGGTTGTATGCATTTCTGTGGGAGCGTGGGGGGGGGGCTTTTGTTTTTGTTTTTTTTGTTATTTTCAACATGTGTGTTTTATTGTGGTTGTGCTTTTGCATGTCAAATAATGCATGGGATTCCATGTAGCCTTGCAATGTTTAAATACATTTTTTCCAATCGCTCTAATCCCAACCTACGTGCATACACCCAGCACGAGACACGTGTGTTGGGACATGAACGAGCATAGCAACACGTCACTGTATTATCCTTAATGATTAAAAACAGGAAGAATAGATGGGGGGGAAAAAAAGGACAGATTTTGGTGTTGTAAATCATATGTATATATGCACACAACACCTATATAGAGACACACACACACACACACACACACACAGAGTCCTTGATGCACACAGTCAAAACAATACCTCACCCCTGCTAATCAGCTGTACTGATGCACACAGACAGGCTTCATAAAGCTCACCCACTCAACTCAGCTCTTTGTCTCCTGCCATCACACACAAACTGGCAGCGGCCAGTAGAAAACATGTATATTCCAAAAGTCAGCTTTCCAAGAAGGGAGACTTTGATTTTGTTTTTGTGTGGCACATTGTAAAGCTTTGTCTCAGGGGTCCCCCCGACCGAGAAATATTTCCGTTGTTTAGCAGTACAGAAGAAGAACGGGAGTTCAAACGTTTCTGCAGGACACCAATGGAAAGTGACAGAGTTGAAATGGCCACACAGACACAAATGAACACACAAGCGATGGTGAGCAGCCACGACAGACTCCAACCCCCCATCCCTCCTGACCCTCACCCCTCATTTCCATTTCTATGGTTTAGTCCCATCAGCAGAGAGGCTGTTGCAGAACTGTGACACCCGGTGAATTAACTATTGGAGCCCGCTAGTCTTACCCATTCCTCAAACCATCGCCAGGCTTATATAACAGACCCACTTTCATACCCACTGCTAATAGCAACACCATTGTAGCCTTTCAAGCAGTCGAACAGAGGGGGAGGAGTAAGAGGAAAACAAGATTGGAGTGGTGGGAGAGAATACAGAGGAGAGTGATGAGACATGAACAGAATGAGGGGAGAATAAGGCGTTGGTATGAGAGATATTTTCAGAAGTTGAGTGAGGAAAGGGAGAGGCACACCTTGGTGGTGGTGGAGAGGAGGAGGAGGAGAAGAGAAGAGGAGAGGAGGAGGAGGAGGAGGAGGAGGAGGAGGAAGAGGAGGAAGAGGAGGAGGCGGAGGAGGAGAAGGCGGAGGAGGAGGAGATAAAGGAGTGAGAGCTCTTCAGGGACATTTTCTATTAATCTAAAACAGCAAATCTGTTTAGTAATCTCTCGGGGAAGCCAGCAGCACACACACAACAATAGAGGGGTTTCCTCCAGGAACAGAAGCGTAACTCATGCCAACTACAGACTGGATAGAGAGAAGAATCAGAGATGGCTTTTTGACATGAATCTGCAGCACAATTTGACCCATTTACCCACCTATGTGGACACAGATGCACAAAGACACTGAGCTATACATCTCAACACGCTTCATTACTAACAGAAGCTTTTTCTCTGCAGGGACCTTTCAGTCATTGTTCAACACAGCTCAATACTGTAGAGTGCTATATCATTAATTCAAGCTTTTACATAACACGTACTGAGACGCATACAAATGTCTTAATGTATGTCTTTAACTATGTTGGTCAGAGGCGTAGCGTCAAAGTTAATGCTGCAATTCACAAATTACCACATGTTAAAAGTGTAGAAAATAATCATAATAATAAAGCTTATTTATACAAATAGAGCACCTTTGAAAACAATGTTACAGGATGTGTTGCATGGCAAAATTCCAATTTTAAACATTTCAGCGCTACAATTACATAAAATCCAGGAAATTAAAGTAAGGCAAATAAAATAGACTAAATATAATACAATGAAAAGAGTAAAATATGCAAATAAAGATGTTAATGGTTCTTTAAGCCTCAGATCCATATAAAGTCCAAAACTGAGGGCCCTGACTGAGAAGATGATGGAGCATCTAATGGCATGTTTATTAAGATGTTTCACTCTGTTGTTGTAAGCACACCGTATATAATATAGTATTGACAGAAGTGATGAAGGTAGAGCTTAAGTATTGTCAGTTGGACAGATGTGATCTGACAATAGCAGAGTTTAACCACCATACAAGTGGTTAAACAGTGGAATAATGATATAATAACTAAAAAACATATTGGACACTCTAAATGGACATCACTGGCACTGATTTGCTTGCAACTTAATTATAGTGTGTGTGTGTGTGTGTGTGTGTGTGTGTGTGTGTGTGTGTGTGTGTGTGTGTAATAGATCAGAGCACGCCCTGATGTGCAGGAGCTGCGCCAGTGGCAGAAAGAACTGAGAGAGAACAGCAACATTGGTAAAACTGTTGAGCAGTTCTGGGCCCAACAAGAGAGCCGAGGTGAGAGCAAACACACACACACATGCACACACTCCAATCAGTGAATGCCAGGCCTCAGGCTGGCTGGCAACACAATACCATTGATCTTGAATTTTCTCATGTGGCCAACATCAACTGCTGATAGGCAGGCAGGATACCAACACACGTTAGGATTCACACAAACCGGCTACAGTGCATACATATCAACCTGTACAGCACTATGCACACCAATATACACAGTACAGTCTCACGCACACACACATAAACTGCAGGGATACAGTATTCATCCCAACAAGGCTTTGAAGTTAAAGCAGGGAGATGAGTAGAGCAGTGACACAGAGAGAGAATGAGGCCAGAGAACGAGATGGAGATGGAGATGGAGATGGAGATGGAGAAAGAGACGGGGAGAGTGAGTCGGAGAAAGAGAGAGAAGATTGAAAGTGAAGGAGAGAAAGAAAATGTCCGCAGGGCTCAGGCTGTGTTTGAGTGACAGAGACAGAGAGAGAGAGGATGGAGACTGGGGATACATGTGAAGAAAGCGACTAGATACAGAGCGAAGCTGGAGGGACGTGATGACAGAGAGAGACGTGTAAAGTGATGAATTGTGTCGATACCTGAATGTGTTTGTGCTTGTGCTCACGCATGAAGGACAGAGCAGAGCAGAGCAGCTGAGAATGCAGGCCCATGCCCAGTGTGACTGACTGGCATTAGAGGAGCTCAATGAGAGTGACACAACTTTGACCTTGAACACACACACACACACACACAGACTCTCAGTGGTACACTGTACAAGTGATTTCTGACCAGTGAGTATTATTCGAGGGGTTACCATAGAGGACATGAAAAGCAAATTGGACAAAGGACGGCAATGTCGGTTCATATGTCTACCACTTTGGTCCAGATGAAATATTTCAACAACTATTGGATGGATTGTGATGACTTGTTTTTCTTCTGGCTCCACCATGAGGTTTGATTTATGACAGAATACCTTCAAAACAGATATCCCCATCAGCTTCAGCTGTATTTCGTCCTAAGTAGCAAATATTAGCATGCTAACATGCTAAACTTAAATGATGAACATGGTCACCATTAAACCTGAGCACTTAGCACAAAGTACAGCCTCACAGAGCAGTTAGCCTGATTAGTTTATTTATTATCACAATAGCTAGTAACCCTCCAGCTACAACAGGCCAACTGCACAGGGGTGTATTGTCACATTGTACCACCACGTGTTGCAGTTGAGAGTGCATGAAAACTAGATGGGAAGTGGACTGCTGTTGTTGAGAAGGAACCTATGAGAGCAGCGGGAGTGAACCAAAATGGCAAAGTTGTGGGCCACAAAACCAAAACAGCTGAAATACTCTGAGAGGAACAGCAGAGTCGGGTAACGATTCTCGAAGAGTTTGCCACTACGAGCGACCCCGTCCACATTTAAGTAGTCCCGTGATGCATCCATCCAGGAATATTGACTATAGCTGCTTTAAATAAATGTGCACATAGGTGATGACGAACACACGCGCACTCCAACTTGCACACTAAAGCTGGGCGTCGTAGCATCTCTGTTTTTGTCGCCCCACAAACAATGGCCGCACCATTAACACAGGTTTCTTCCACACCGACACATTCCACACAACAAAGGCGCTCACTGCAGCTGCGGCGGGTCAACGGACATTCTTCAACTGGGGTGCCACAGGCTGGCTGGTATGCTGCTGCTAACTGCTGCCATGCTGCTGCACCACAACTGCTGACCTGACATTTAAGCAGGGGGCCTGAAGGGGGGGGGGGGGATTTGTGTGTGTGTGTGGTGGTGTGATGTATGTGTGTGTGTGGAGTCTGCCGAGTCTGCCCATGCTGTCCTGAATGGAAGCCATTTTATGACCTCTTCCACAGAATCTGAAATGGATGAGACATTGATAGAACCAGAAATGTGTGAGATAGAGGCAGGCTGGTTTTGCCTGTTGTTGTTTTGGATGTAATGAAGCAAGTATGAACATTTGTAATTGTCTGCTTGCAACAACAATGAACGTGTTCATATTAAGGATGCAGTTCCTGTTTGTCTCCAGTGGGCTCTGCCATGACAGATCTTCCAGGAAGCCCCCAGGCCGGCGACTCAGATGTTTCCATCCAGGTGGTTTCCCCCACTCCCCAGAGCACTGTGGTCCACACCCCCACCCCGCAGATGACCCCTGAGGGTGTTGAGTGGCTGACCCCCAGCCTCTGCAGCTTGGAGAAAATGTCCTCCACTCCACCGCTGACTGATCTCCTGGCTGTATCCGTGCATGGTGACAAATCCCCGACAGCAGCGTCTCCTTCTTTACTAGGAACTCAAAACCTGAGCTAGACTGGCGGTACTGTTAACTGAAATCGTTAGCTCATTACCGTGAACAAGTTTTATTTCTGGATTTTAGAGGCTATTAAACTCTGTGAGGTTGATGTGGAACTGACCAGTGATCAGTCAAACAAGCCATTAAAAATGCCTGTAACCAATTGGATATGGCCAGGGAGGGATTTATGATCTGAGATTCGTGTCTAATTAGTTGATTGCTTTCAATGCTTTTTTTGATGGATCGCTTCCCTTTGCGAGTTCTTACCCGACAAATGAACACCGTATAGTACGGTTCACATATTATTACTGTCGGGGTGAAGCCTCCCGTAACAGACTTTATATTTCCTCGCAGCACCTCCAGCTGATAGCTCACTGGAAGATAACCAAATTGTTATTCCTTTCCTTTCCTTGTCATTACCTTTCTCCTTAGCAATACATATCACTCGACAAAAGAGGTTATAGCATTTCCATTCAAGCCAGGAATTGAGGGCAAAGTGAAAGGTGAGTCAGCGTGCAGGGCACCACTTTCTATCCTGTTCATCAGGAAAAGAAATGATCCTGTCAGGGAAAAGTGGAATTAAAAAAGAAAGTCTTTAAAAACATCACTGAGATCACTGGTGGGTGATTGGCAGCTACCTGACTGAGCAGCAGGGAGTGATATCCTACATTCTCCTTAGATCTTACTGTTTTACTAGTGATAATAACCCTGTCGTACTCATTGAGCACATGACATAAAATACCAACAATCTCACAATGAAAAGAATATCACAATGAAAAGAAACATTTTCACTATCATATAAATATGACATTGTATGATGGTGTTCGTCGGTCTGTCTGCTAATTTGTATATTTTGTACATGCTGTGTTTTATTCAGAGTTGGAATATTTGTATTTGTCTTTTTGGTCTTTTGCTATATGTAACTAAAGGTTACACATCTTGCATTTTGCCCCTGATGACTCCATCAGCTTCAGCTGTCTTTTTTTATTTTATTTATTTATTTATTTTTATTCCTTGTAGCGTTCAAACGTCATCTTAAATGTCACGAAAACAGTCATGGAAAGTTCATAAAATGTGATTAGCAAAAATGTTCAGGATAAAAGGACGGCATGCTGCTCAGCTACAGTTCTCTACTCTCCTTCATGCCAACTCAAAAGACCGTCCAGGTTATAACGTCTTCTCCTGACTGTGTGTCAATTAAACTGAGTGAATAGAGTGCACTCCTGGCTTTTTTCCATTACGTACCTGAGAGGATACTTCTGGTTTCCCCTCCAGTGTCTCTGCAGAGCAGCGAGGCGGCAGTCTTGTGATGGACTGCTTTCCTGACTACACCAGTCACTGATGCACACCGCCTCACAGTGAGGCATGAGGAGGGTCATGTATTTCTCTTTGCAGGTATGTGGATGCCTGGGAGACAGCTGCCACTGGGTGAGGTGATAAAACAGCCCATTTAATTCTGGGGACATCTGATAGTGCAGCCAGCTCCTCGGAGTCTGGCAGCACTGGGCCCGACTGAAACCAAATCACACAGCAGCAGAGGGGAGCGGGCACCGGGCTGTCGGAGCAAAGCCAGTAAACAACTGGTGCCGGGCTGCAATGGAAGTGTAGAAGACGACTGTGTTTACACACAGAGTGTAATCCTGTGTGGGCCAGGAATACACTGATTATAAGTTATATTAACATCATGTTCTTAAATATACACAGTATGCCACAAACATTGTTCAAACCCCTAAAACATGCAGGAAGTTAAAGGCCTGAATTAATGGCAGTTGATGATATTTTCAAGTTTATTGTTCAAATGTAAAATGGTTGCCTTTTTGTTCATATTTAATAAATATCTTGACTTAACCAAATTTACAGTATTCTTTAATTATATATATATATATATATATATATATATATATATATATATATATATACAATGTCATATATCTAATTTTGGGCTCTAAATTTGACACTTCAGAATTATCAGGTATATCACTGCATCACTACCTGGGGAAAAAACACCACGTCCAATTAGGAGTTAACTACAAACATGACACTTTATTGTACTTATTTTTTCCTGATTCAGTTACAGAAACATGAGCTCACTGTTTGGTTTTTGTTTTTTTTTTCTAATCAGGGGAATCAAGTTCTATACATAGGCATGCTGCGTCACTGCACAGTCACAGCTGTGAAAACCAATATCACCCCTGTCAGCTGCCCCGCTGGAACAGTCTGAAGGCAAGACAAATCAGGAGAGGACAGGCAAGGACATGTCAAACCCGGGGAGGATGGGTGTTCAGTGGGCTGCCCAGGGATGACAAACTTAACATATAGAAGTTTTGTGCAAATTTCACCACAGTCTATTTGATTTTAAACACAGAGACAATATCCGTTCGAAGATTCTCTTTTTTTCCCGCCTCGAGTCTTCAAACTAACAGAGGAAGTTATTATTAGGTCCAGTGATGATGGCATTTTGTTCCTTTTTGGGGAATCATGCTATTTTGGACCATTTTCCCCTGACTTTTTAATCTCTTTGCTTCTCAAGAGCCAGCTCTCTTTTTGTGTTTTAAGAAAGCACAGACATTAAGTGTGTCATCTGATATACACTGAAATTATGATTGCAGTCACATGACCTTTACATAAATAGTTAGTATTCAAAAGTACGTCTGAGAAAGGTCTTACATGTAGAAATGGTGATAAGCATGCACAGATAGGTAGTCGACAAGTGCAAAATCTACAAAGTCACATGTTATTGTTTTTTTTTTTGTACTCCACATTGAGTGAAAACATCGCAAGAACTGAAACCTCCCTCCTCCGCTCGAAGTGTTGAGAGTTTTGTCTCGTTACTGCTGACCATCCAAACCCCTGAGGACCGTTCCTCTTCATGACGCGCAGCTCTGGGGCGCGTAGCCTGTTTCTGACCAGGACCGGCCCAAACAGAGCCTGACGCTCCAGCGGGACACGCTCTCTTTGGGTATCGGGATGGCCTGCTGGAACCAGTCCTATTTTAGAATAGCCAGTGAGTAAGACATGAATGTACAGCAGCAGTAGTCAAGGGTTGACCCTTTGGCTTTTCTTAGTTGAGGGTTGATGTCAGACCAGGGGTCATCAAAATGACTGTTGGTGAGGGATTGAAGTTGTTTTAGCCTGCTCTAATTTCTTTTTAAATAATTATCCTTTAAGTATTGAAGAATAAGTAATTGTTTACTGCATTAATTGGCAAAAATTATTCACAGCCATAATTTTTCTGGAAAAAAAAATTAAAGAAAATAGGTGGTTTGTGTCCCCGTAACTGTTACAGCAAAGAGAGAACCGGAGAACTGAAGCGGATCCCTATGAATGATGACTCATAATGTGAACATGAATCCAAAAACAAAAGCATATATAGTGTTGGCAAAACATTTCCAAGAATGCTAGTTTGAAAACTAAAAGACACCAGCGAGAGAGAAATAAAAGTATATTGTAACAATAAGCAAATGTATGAACAACAAAGCAAACCAGTTTTTGAAAAAGAATCCCAGATAAAAACAGTTTGCAGTAGTCAGTTCTCCAGTGGGTCATATGACACTGGTGTCTAAACTCAGGCTACAGTTAAAAAAAATAAAAAGTAAACAAGCAAGCAAAGCTTTACAGCACTACTATGTACACAGCTTCTCAGGTGAATAGAGAGAGCTGGTGTCGTGATGAAGGAAAAGGGCGTGAAACGGAGACTCCAGTGAAACAAGAGTCCTTCTTGGCACGGGGCTACACTATAGCCGACCACAGGGAGGAGGAGGAAGAAGAGGAGGAGGAGGAGAGAGAGACGCTTCACCAGATAAAGAACACAACCACATAGATCAGAGCAGCACGGCCACCCCCACATCACGCACAAACGCACAGACACACACAGACCAGGGAGCCTTTTCCTCACACAGATCTCACACTGTCGCTTAAACTCCCCGCGGCCCGTCACTCGCTATCTCCTTCCTCCTCGCTCCCATCCCCTTCTTCCTCCTCTCACATTTGATCTCCCTCTTCCTACCTTGCACTGTAAATCTGATCTTTCTAAGGCTCTAGGATATCTCCACACACCAGCCACAGCTCTATCTATAGCCTGTCACTCAGTCTTTACTGCCGTTTCTGCATCAGCGTTGTTCTTGTAGTTCTGTGCCACACTGGGAAGTTGTGTGGAGGGATGTTTAGCACCAGAAAGCAACCTTGACTTTTGTATTTTTCCCCCGTCACTCGTAAAATCACACGTAAACACAGATAGAAGAGCTAAGCACAGGAAAACGTGTCATTTCCTCGCTCCGTTTCCTGCTGATATAAAGTGACAGTTTCTACTGGCTGGTTCAAAACGCCAGTAGCCACCGGAGATGTGGGAGAGCAGTTGACCTAGATTCATGAAGAGGTGCCTCCCTACTGATGACTGACGCCCTCCCCGTCCAATCAGAATCCACTCTGCTCCATCGTATCCAACAGCAGTTCATTAGCCGCTTGCAATCCTTCTGTTCAGGTGCTTCAGGCCACTTTTAAGGCCCGTGCGCGGTCAATGGGAACTTTTCCGACCCGCAGTTCGGGATTCAGTTTGTGACTGACAGAAAGCGAGAGAGCAGGAAAAAGCGATAGATTTCACAGTTTTTCAAGGATGCTTACAGTGCTGTATAGTCTCAGGGGAGCAAATCAAACAAAATGAAAAAGTATACTGCATGTTGATGTTTTCAGATCTGAGTCGGCATGTGTTTTGTTTTGCTACTTGCTGGTCACATTTCGAGTTTTTGAACCCTTCTATAGAGATTTGTGTGCTAGAAGAGCTTTAGCTCTGTCCTCCATGCCCTACTCTCTCTCTCTCTCTCTCTCTCTCTCAGACTCACACACACTCATACAATAGTTGATTGGCACAAAGTCAGTGTTTTAGTCTGTACACATAGTGAAACAGCTCTGTTGGCATCCATGTTTTAAGTCCAATTCAACCAGGCGATCCCCTCGTTCTGGACCCCTCCCTCCTCACCCTCTCCTTCCTCTTCTTCATTTTCTACCACGCATCTTCTTTACAATCCTCTCACTCACCACAGCTGCCTCCCTGTGTAGGTTGGAGGAGCGGAGGGCACCTGTAGAAGGAAAAATGAAGTTCGTAAATGATTGAACAATTTCGATACCATCAATACTCACACATGCATCTTTACACACACACACACACATGCATACAGTAGCTTTTCTACAAATCCCTCTGTGGTTTAGGAAAAAATAGATCTCTGACTGTCTACTAACTCAACTTAAACTGTCTGGTGTCTCACTACCAGATGTTAAGGCAAACCACAGCGAAGCAGCATTTACTTATTGTACTCTGCAAAGTGGGTACAAACCTCCTTAGGTATTAGACCTGTCTCAAATCTGACCATCTTTAATTCATCCTTTATGACCACCATTCCTTTTAAAGCAAGTGTTTGATATTTACCGAACTAAGCTTATTAGCTTTTTTGCCAAGAGTTAGATGAGAAGATTGATCCCACTCTCAGACAGAGGAGCACACAGACTGGAAACAAGAGGAAACAGCTAGCATGACTGTGTCAAAATCTACCTACCGGCATCCTCTGAAGCTCACTGATTTCATACCTCACTTGTTTGATTCGCACAAAACCAAGGTGTGAAATTGAGGGTGATAGGCTTTAGTTGTTACTATTGGACAGAGCCCCAGCTAACCGTTTCTCCCTTTTTCCAGTCTTTATGCTAAGCTAAGCTAACTGCTGCTTAATATTTATTGTACAGACAAGACAGTGGTATCGCTCTGCTCATTTAACCCTCTGCAATGACGTGGATATGGGTAAGTTCCGAAAAAATGTCAAACTATTCAGTTAACTTAATCTTACACACCTAGACCTTTATCCATCTTGCACTTGCATCCTACACTCCCTTCTATTTAATTATGTGCTTTCATCTTTGAAATATATTATCCTCTTAAATCGCTAGGTTAAGATTAATTTCTCATTTAATGCATTCTATGCCTTATGCAAAGCACTACTTTGAGTATGAAGCATGCTATATAAATAGTCTGTCTTTAAAATTAATTTAGAAAAACACATATTTTAGCCAGGGCAGTTAAGGAGTCTCAGTGTTTAAATGAGCACGCCTGCTATCTGTAGGAATAGTGACTACAAATTATCTTCTACTCAGTAGAGAGTGTTGCTTCAGCGTTTTAGCCTCCAGTGGTGTGTTGGGCTTTTGTGCTAAATTCATCACACAGGGACTGAAAATAAGTTCACCTGTGCCAGCCCGAGTGCGCATTCATCCTGCATAACAAAGGGCGTGACAGGCCGGCAGACAGTCGCATCATTCAGTGGACAGATAGCATCGCGGCTTATTTACACACACAGGGGCACATGGAAGCTCTCTCACACTCACCCATACACAAACTCAATGTCAGATGAGTGACCATTTGGGACAAAACCATTCATGCATGTGCCCACAAACTACGACACACACAGGCACATGACCATGCATCCAGCAAACTGATAATGCGCGCGCGCACACACACACACACACACACACACACACACACACACACTCACATACACTCACATACTCACACCTCTCCCTCATTCGTGTGCAATGACGTACGGTCTGGAACGCACAAATGTGCATGCAGTCTTGTCGGCGTGGTCGAATGAGAGAGCGGCGTGTAAGCGGCGTGTACCTGTGACTGGGAGGATGTACTCACCGCTCCCCCGTTCAGGATCATGGTCATCTCAGTGGGCTGGTAGACGTTGCTGCGAAAAGGAGCGCTGGGCCTGGCGCCGGTGTTGCTGTTATGTTGTCCAGCACTGGCAGCGCTCCTCAGGCCTTGTATTGAATACACAGAGAGGCGAACAGAGATTACTTACTGTGACTCACCACATCCCTGTCTCCCTTTAAGAAAGACACACTTGCTGTGTAACCCTGCATTTCCTCCTGTAATTCTTTCCACCCACGCATGCAAATATTTCCTGGCGTTCTATTACTCACTTAGGCCTACATTCCACCTACAGCCTGTCCGCACATATTTCGCCTGTCTGCTCTAAATAATTAGATTGTACGGTACCTGCAGTGTTCTCGTCGCTGTATCCGTAGCCCTGGTTCTCCACAAACTGCCTGTGAGAGAGAGGGATGTCTTCGTCAAAGCTGGTCTCCCTCATCCGTGTCGAGTTCTGAGAGGTGTCAAAGTAATCTGGGGCAGTTGGCTGTGGAGGGGGTCTCAGGCAGATGTGGGATTCCGGAATGGCGTGGAAGATCAGCAGCAGCCAACCCTGAGCTACTAAAGCAATGGCCAGTGCCGGGTCATTCCATTCTGGGGACCTCCCCAGCCAGGCGTTGCCGTACAGATAGAAGCCCACCCAGGCCACCCACAGGAGCAGCGACAGCAGGCAGGTCACCAGCAGCCAGATAGCATTGCAGCGCCACTGATGTGTCTTCCCACACAGGGCCAGGGAGGCGGCAGTCAGCGCGGCTAGTAGGAGGGCTAGCACGTAACTGCAGGCTAGTGAAAAGTCAAGTGGCAGGTACTGACAGGCAGCTCGTCCCTCCCTCAGCACGGTGAGAAGAAGCCACTCGGCAGCGATGATACCCTGTACGGCACTCAAACCCAGCGCGAGGCCTGTAAGGGCGCAGCCACCAGGGCTCCGCCGCTCACGGCCAATCCTTCGCAGGCGGACACCCTGCACCAACAAGCAGGAGAAGCAGACGGCAAACAGGAGACCCCACAGGGCCCTGCGGAGCAAACATAGAGACTCATCCTGCTCGATCATGTATGCAAAGCTCAGGCCGAACAAGCCGAGGATGCCGAGGAGCAGCAAGAGCATGGGTCCCACGCCGCTGCGCTTCTCAGCCTCACCGATGTGGTGTAAGCGGCACAGCAGGATTAGGGCTAGCAAGAGGGCAGTCAGCACCCCGCCGGCAGCCACTGACTCGACAGCCACACCCCATATGGAGTCCAGGTCACAGAGGAGTGTGTAGGGGCGCACAAAGCCCCATCCGCAGCCTCTTGGGAGAGCCTCCGAGTTCTCCAAGTCTTGACCGGTGGCGCGATGAGCAACCGTCAGCAGCAGCAGGAGCAGGACCGGGAGGTACGCCATCTCTGAGAGATCAACCGATCAGAAGACAGAGATAGATGAAGAAGCAAAGGCAGAGAATGGAGAAAGTCAAAGGAATGGAGAGAGAGAAAGAAAGAGAATGAGTCATTCCGATCATAAATGCAACACAGCCGAACAGTCATTCCCACAGTAATCATCAGCCTCTGAGTGACAATTCAGACAATTAGCCACTGCTGTGTTTTAGAGAGGAAACAAAGGGCAGTGGTTCATGTAGGGTGAATGACTGAAGCATTTCCAAACACATAAAACACACACACATCCTGTTTCACCAATTGTAGTCTATAGACCTATAAGGCTTTAAGGTAAATTCTTTATTGAAATAAAGATTATGCCAGGAAAATACCTAAAAAAACGAGAAAAGGCCCAGATAAGCTGTCTTTAGTTCCTCCACAGAGAAGTGAGGTCAGAATCAGAGCACCTACAGTGTATTATTTGTCCAGTCTTGTCCAGTGAATCGGCTGCCGGGGCACTGACAGGAAAACTGCAGCATCATGCATTTGTTTATGAAAAAAAAAACGAGATACGGAAAAGGAAAGCAGTGCGTACAAGCAGTTCTACTCACTATCAGGCATCTCGGGGCATCAAGCCGTGAGACAATGCATAATGCACTGCACACAAATACACAGCACCTCGAGCACAAGTACAAACACTCAAGTACTTTTGTGTCCCGGTGAAAAAAAACGTAAAAAGGCACAGCAGCACTCGGTGAGGGAAATCAATGCTGTCTCAGTCTGCTCATTGCTTTATTCTGACACAACTGTCAGACAGCCGTGCACACACATACACACAAATACGTATTCTTTCGTTTCATTGAGGTCTTTGCTGGGATGATCAGCGCTGTCATTTCACCTGACAAGCTGTGTGTTTTTGAGATGTTGATTTGTATTAAAGCAGCACACACAGACACACAAGGCATAATTCTGCCAGGTTACTGTCAACTGTCTCTCCACTTCATCGCTAAGCTTTCGGAAATTCTTTCCAAGCTGGCTCATACATTAGTGTGTCAAACAATCTGCTCGTACAAAGAACACACACACACACACACGCTTTTCTCACCACTCCTACTCTTTGGATTGTTTATTTCAGCTGTAGTTTTTGACGTAAAAAATCTCCCGGGGTCCACAAATAGGCTGCACCACAATATTTACATACTACATGGAAGAACACTGGATATTCCCGGCTTCATGTTCTTTCTCTATGCCAGTAAGTCAGAGAGAGTTACATGGTCTAGCCGTCACGGGGGAGTGGTAGATTTAAATACACACTAGCCAGGGCTACAGGTCACACAAATCCCTTCCAGCATGTAGCTTATTAAATGGGGCAGACAGCAAGAAAGAGACAGACCCTTAGATACTACATTTATTTTATCATGAGGAAAATAAGGACAGAAGAGGGAGGAAGACTGGTTGATTTGTAGCAAATATACTCTGTCCAGACCTGCTTTTGATTGTATGATCTGTCACTTTAGTACATCTTTCTACAGTGGTGGAATGCTGTGAAGTACATTTACTATAGTACTGTACTTGAGCACACATCTGAGGAAACTTGTACATGAAGGTGTTAAATTCAATGTTGAGAGCATTCCTTTAGCATCCATCAACTACTTGCTATGTAAAGATATATTGGAGTAATATATCTACCTGAGCAGAGAATGAAGTCTCTCTCTCTCTCTCTTTCTCTCGCTCTCTCTGTGTTGTAATCTGAGCTTCTCTGTGCTTTGTTGACATTGCCGGCCGGCCGCGCTTGCTTTTTAGTGCCCCATTTGCGAGCTGAGGGCCCCCTTTCTGCACTGCGCTCGCACGACTGTTACAGCTGATAACGCCGTCTCAACCGACGTCACCATCGCTGCAGCCGAGTGCCCATCCTCCGGTTCCCCCTCAGGGTAACTCTGTTAGCTCTGTCAGCATTGTTGCCATTGATTGCACTGTTCGTGCTGTTGGCACTGTTTGCTGGGAGCCGCCAGCTCAGCCGTCGCCATGTCGACAGCCGTCGAGAGGCAATAAATACGCTTTGACTTCTGTATAGGGAACTTTTTAGTATCTTCCTTTCACACAACTTTGTCGTTCTACTCCACTACAATTCGGAGGGAAATATTGTACTTTATACAGTAATAGTTACCAGTTACTCTCCAAATAACTTTTTGTATGCAAAACAAATGAAGAGCCTATAAAATAATGATAGTTATAAATTGAATTACCCTAACTGTATATAAATAATTGAAACTGTTTTCATCACAGCTTAATGGTTTTTAAAAAGCCAAATATGTCATGGTCCGAGTTTCTCAAAGGTGAGGACTTATCGTCAGTAAGTTACAGTAAAATTTCGACGTTTTGGACTGTTTGGGCAAAACAAGGATTTTGGTGTCACTGGTGCTCTTGGTAATGGTGATGGTGATGGTCAATTCTCACTATTTTCTGAAGTATCACAAACCGAACAATCAATCGATTAATTGAGAAAATAATCAGCATATTATTCCATAATGAAATGAATGCTGCCCTATGCAATTGTTTTTTTAAATAACCCTAACGACAAAAGCAAAATGCTGCTTCCAAATGTATGAGAAATAGTGATCTAATGGTATAACCATCACAGCCATTCTTCTGCAATTAGTACTTTTCCTTTTAATACTTGAAGAATATTTTCCTAATTATATTTTTTCTATCAAAACAAGTGGTTCAATTCTTCCCCAAATATCCACATAAAAACATAAACATATCCACATACAGATATTTCCTGCATATCATATGTTAATTCTGTTTTTAAGGCAGCGATTGTTTACAACTTCTGTGAGACCCAAGAGGGCATAACAGTGAAAGATGCATGTGTGCATATGTGTGTGTTTGTGCATATTCATTTGTTTAGAGCTCTTTCATGTATCCTTCAGAGATTTACACCCTCCGCATCCTTCCTCATTACTAAAATTATTCGCTCCCTTGTTTCCTGCCGTTTCCTGTCATCTCCTTACCGCCTTGTTGTAGCAGCTCACTGCCGCAGGTTATTATTGGTCTACATTAACATCAATCAAATCAGTGCTTAAAAAAAAAAGGATGAGTCACCAAAACACACAACAGAAAAAAACACAGTGCTGGAGCTTTTTACACACACACAAACGCCTCACACTGACATACATAACTGAACAAGTTGCACAAAAACAGACACTCCTGATAAACACATGCTTTCTTTCCGTTATGTTGTTTTTCTAGCGATAACCATGGTTACGCCCAATCTCTAAATGACAGAAATAGAGCGAAAGGTTCACTGTGAGCTCATTGTTCACTGAAACACTCGGGATCCTCAACAAGCCGGCTCCTCCTCTGTCTTTTTTTTTTTTGTACTTTCCTTTTTGTCTTCTTTGTCACACTTCCTAATGACGAAGCCTTTGAAACCACACAGTCCGGACAAGAGACACAGAGACGGGAGCTTGTGCACACTAGTGAGTGACCACTTTTTCATTCACTCACCCTCTCACCAAGAAACTCCCTCTTGCACAGATGGTTGCTCTGGCTGCTTTTTGAGTGGGACTTGGCAGACTGGTGAGCTGAAGGCTGAAGGATGCACACAGAGGGCCACACACACACACACACACACACACACACACACACACACACACACACGCAAAATCACCAATGCTCCTGCAGTCATGCAGGACATAGTACATAACACGCACCTCGAGCACACATGCCACACACTTGAGTCCTCTTCCCTGCTTCTCACTAATATGAGTCATGTGCAAAGAGAAAGAGAGCCCCTGGCCTTCCGCTTTGTGCAGCACAGAGGATGCTGCCGCCATCTCATCCATTCCCCTCCCTCCCATCTTTCTAGACATGTTTCTCTCTCTGTCACTCCCGCTCCATGCAGCCATTTCTGTCCTCCCCTCCATTTAAAATCCTCTATTCTGTCAGTTTCAATGCCACCTCTCCTCCAGAGCAGCCGGAGTGGTCTCATCTCTCTGCTACATTTGAAGATGTGCTGTGAAAGATGCACCTCACACAACTCCTCTCCCCACATTTTCTCCCCCTTTTCACCCCCCTCCACCATCTAATCTCAAACACACCCCTCTTCCTTCCATTTTGGCTTCTCCTTCTTCCTTCCTTGTGCCCCTTCCTCCTTCCCACCCTCCCTCCCCCTAGCCTTTATTCTTGCTGTGTATCTTATGTAACTGGGTAAGGATCCAGCTCCTGCCAGTTCTGCTGCATGGCTGCTGTTTCTCAGGCATCATCTTCCTCTGTGCCAAGCAGCCTGCTGGCTCTCAGAGGTCCATCTTAGTTTGTATTCTGCACATAGCGGGGTTACATGCATTCATGCTGCACATGGCACTCACACACACATACACTCCCAGGCTGGCGCGATGCCCATTTGTGCTGGCTCTATGTGCATGTAACCATAACATTCAGCTTGGTGGCATGTATTATGCATCTGTGTGTGTGAAGGCAACACATTCTCTCAAAAAGCTGAATGTGACAAGTATGCAGCATGCATTCCTTATACACACAACAGGAATACAGGCGTGAGAGTGCAAATGTGCAGCACTGCAGTCCTTCAAATCTGGTCCAAGCTGAATAGGCCGGGATCGGGGAATCTAGCAAGCCGTCCTGTACAATTACCTTCTCCTATAATTATCAGACATAGCACACAAGCAGATGCTATCCAATTGCCGTGGTGATAATTGGGAGGATTATTGCATTTTGACGACTCGCTTCAATTCTTGTTTTGTTTTTTCGCCCCACTTTTGTTTTATTCAGACTGCTGACGGAGAAAATGTGTGTGTGTGTGTGTGTGTGTGTGTCTGTATGAGTGTGTAGGTGTATGGCTGGAAACACACGGATCCAGCTGTTGAGGTGAGCAGGTCATTTGCCGGACCTGTGATCTCTGTGAGAATCTACAGCCTTATCCGCTGCCTTGTCTAACACTAGCAGACCTTTCCTTTACTGACCACGCATAAATTTACATCTTACATCAGTGGCTGGGATTACATAAGGCCTTAGATATCAGTCATGTTAAATTAACCCGGGCTGTCTGGATGTTCTGTCTCATTATATGAGATTTACTTTGGATTAAAAACACATCTGCGCTTCAGAATAAGATTGCATGCTCTGCTCGCTAGGTTTGGCATTGGAGGCATCTAAGACTCGTCTTTTATCAGTTGTTTCTTCTGTCTTAAGCTCGCTTGACCTTCTCTAGTGTCTTGAGTGAGAATAAATGGCTTTAAGTTTGAGTCTGGCCTGAAACATTGTCCAGAAAGGGGAAGGAATGGAATGTTGGCACAGACGTAATGAGTACCAATGAGGACCTGCCTTTCTTACCTGAGGTCCCAGATATATCTATTCTTCTCTGATTCATGTGTCACATTGACCAGCTGGTTGGCTGACTCGCCTGGATGCTCATCCGCAAGAGATAGCTCTCTCTTTTTCTCACTCAAAGATACTGTGACAGGACACATAGTCGTTGTGTTCACTGAACTTGTGACTTGTGATGGATGGCCTTCCTTACCACTGGTGCATTCACTCAGAGACCTCCTACACAGAACATTGCAAAAGCACAGCCAAAACATTTCCAAGTTGGTGTTTTGGGAAACAAAAATCTCTCGTGTAAGTTTGCTGAAATAAACCGACCTGACAACACAGCTGAACCTTTAATATATTGTTTCCCATGAATAGATAGGTACTTGAAAACAGTAACTTTTGATTGTCAGATGTTTGTGTTCTTGAACAAATGCAAAAGGGTGCATTAAGCTCATTCAGCGTCCTACTTCAAATAAAATGCACAATAACCATACATTTACATTGCTGATCTGTCTGACTTCTCACATACAGCTTCTTCGAGTAATGTCTAGAAAATGTCAGGGTTGCAGTGCATGTGCGAAAGGGGCTTTAGTCTCCAATCTCTCCACATCTCTAACCTTCCAGGGTGACGTCACCAATCCCTTGTGTGGCTGATAAAAATAGGAATAAAAAAGGGGATGCAGAGAAAGAAAGAGGGGAGCAATGCGGTAAACGTCAAGGCATGACGTATCGGTGTGCTGAAATATTGAAAAGGAGTTATTGAGGACAAGTTTCGGGAAGAAATTAACCCGCAGATGACAGGAGTAGCGGAGCCAAGTGGAAAGGCATATTGAGTGGCGAGACTGAAAAAAGGGTAGTCCATTCACCACCGTCCTCCTGGGTGTCAGCACGAACAAACTGACAGTGGAAGCATTTTCCCCAGCCCCTTCAGACAATCCCGGCCATCCTAATTAGGCCTCATTACCATGTGACTAGGCTCACAGCAAGACCATATGCTAATTGACTTAACAATTAACAGCGCCTTACACCCCTCCCTCTGCTCCCTTTTCTTCTTCCCCCTCCTCTTCCTACATCAACAACCGATGGGGTGTGATCAGTCAGATGTGAAGGCATCCCAAACCTAAAAAAAGCACCCTGATACAGAGCCACTGACCTCCGGTGTCGTGTGTTCTGCTTCTTTGGGACGTCACTGTGCATCTTCTATTACAGATACAGTGATGGGGGGTGATCACAGGAGCACAGGGAGATCAGATTTGGTTAGAGAGTGTGATAGTGATCAGAGGAGCAGGAGAAACAAGGAGCAGGCGAATGTGCAAAGAAAGAATTGTGAGTGAACCTTGTGCCTAGTGTGTGTGTGCGTGTGTGTGTGTGTGTGTAAGTAGGTGCGTGAACACAAATGCTCATGAAAAGAAAACCAGAGAAGTTCCAATGTATGTGGAAGTATAGCTCATAGGTTCTGTGTCATGCGTACATAAAGAGGCTGCATGCGTGCACACACACGCACAACCACACAACCATCTAAACAAGCTACATATGGTATCAGCCCCAAGGAGATACTGTAGCATCCTCTTTCCCCATGAGGAAGCAAACTAACTCATGGAAGCGCAGCCTGAGAATAAACAGCTCCACTCCGCTGAATATTGATTAATGATGGAAAACAGAACACTCCAAAATAGGCCTGGGAGCTTTCTGAATACACAAATCTGCACTGATGGAGGCTCGAGGCTCATGTATCATCTATCTATTGATCAACAGAAAGTCAATCCATGCATTGACTCTCATTTCCATACAAACTCTCTTCATCTAATTAGACACAAGTGGCCATTTAAGCGTAATTTCGTTCCAGAGTTGGACAACAAGCCTTTTGTTTATGAGGCCAGCGTGGGAGGGACACGTCTCCTTAAGGGGACACCCTTAGTTTTACCTGACCTAAGGAGCAGCCTAATGCAAACACACATTTGGAGAATGCAACCCCCCCCATACACACACACACACACACACACACACACACACACACAATACTGGCCACATGGGAGGGTCCCTGGGGGCTTCCAGAAGAGTGTGTTTGTTTAAGGGAGCAGCAGTAAGACCATTGTTACTGAGGTCTGTGATCCAAATATAAAGAATGACATCTAACCTCTAAACTAAAGAATGGAGGAGTGATCGACACTCCTAAAATATTCCAGTGAATTGTAAAGTGAAAATGGAGAAGCATTTACTCAATGAGACCAACATTGTCATACTCGTGAGACAAATGTGCCACAGCCAATCAGTCCTTGAATATCACACAGGTCAAAGTCCTGCATGTCTTTAGTTAAGCTTAACATGGCTTTTGCAAATGCCCTTTGAAGTCATATGTGTCTTCACCTTGTGTAAATGTACATTTCTGCAGCATGCCCTGTGCGCAAATGTACATTTTTGTCTGAAATGCTGCGTGCCCTTTCTGATTCACACACCTATGCATTTGGTGCATCGACATCGCTTTTCTTCCCGGGCTGTCATTGATGCAACTTCCACCTCAGTGGAAATAAGCCCCGAGTTGCAACAAAACTCGATGCATTCAAATAAACCGAGATCCCCTGTGGGTTCATCTAAAATAGTTCTACCCACTGGATATACATCACGCGCACCATCTCCACAAGGAGATCACACTCCCCGACCCCCATTCGTATTAATCAATACCCCATGGGCTACATGGTGAGCGGCACGTACCTTAATCGACGTAAACAAATCCGGTCGAGGGCGAAGGCAGATGCACAGTTGTCAGGTTTGATGGGGAGACTGGGGAAGTCAAAATGTCACATTTCGGAATGAGCCCCGCTCGCTGTGTTTGCGTATTCTCTCTCCATCCACATGGACTCCGTACGCGATAAGCCCAGATGATTCCCCTTGCTCCAGCTTTGAAAACCGGGGAACCCGATTATTCAGCCCGTGTCTGTTGTCCTCAGAGGCAGAATGGACATGGACGAAACACACCGGGGGTTCAGGATTAAAATGTGGAAGGGATTCTTGATCGTTTTCACCTAAATCCTTTGTTCATCGGTGCGCATCTTTGACTTTCACTCTGCACCAATGAGGGAGCATTTATCAAAAATAAATAAAACACACAATCCCTGTAATGAGTCGGTGCCACCAAACCTACCGGATCCCTTCCTCCTGCTACCGTGCTGAATATGCCGCTTAATGTCCGAGTTGACGCTCACTGCTCCTCGCTGCACATCTCCCGACTGAGTGCATCACCAAAACTGCGCTCCGCATAACGCGCGTACTGATAATCCCCCTCTGCTCACACACACACACACACACACACACACACATACACACACAGAAAGTGACAGCTCACCAGAGCCGCCACTTCTCTGTTCCCCCTTCCTTTAACTGGTTTACGATAAATTAATTGGTGGCTGACAGACGGATCACCTTGATAAACCTTTCTTGACGCAAAGCGGGTCTTTCTGTCTTACACACACACACGCGCCCATACACACAGCTCCTGAATCTTTTTGTTGTCTTAATGTCAGTATAATAGGCTGTACGCACAGCTTGGACTCTTTTGCATGCTGCTCCTGCTCAGTTCCAGATAGCGGTATTGTTTTTGCCTGGTTTACTGCGCTAAATCATAGAAAATATGCCCATTCAGTGTCAAGTTATACTATTAAAACTCTATTTCCGGGCATAAATTTCAGAATAAAGTTCTCAAGATAAGTAAGGCTGCTTTTTAAAATACAAATCAAATCAGCTTATTGTGAATATATTGCTATGATACAAATCAGCCTCCCCCCCCCCCCCAAGGAAAAAAAAAAAAAAAGGTTGACTAAAAGAATAGTAAATGGACTACATCTAGTACCTTTATCCAAAACATATTACTATTTGCTTTATTCAGGCATTTACTAGACTACAGACACGCACTGAAGGCAGCAAGCTGTCGTCCAAGGCACTGGTTGGACCATTATTTGCCAATTAGGGTTTAGAGTTTAGCTCACTCCAACATGTGGACTGAAGTCGGAAGGAGCCAGGGACCACAACCCTGCGCTTAATGCTGGGCCCACCTGCTGAGCAGCAGCATCATACTCATAGAGTCAGGACCCGCTGCCATCTTACTGCAGTCTACTAATTGTTTTAAAAAGGTCAACTCACAAATCCCTGCCCCCTTCTTCTGCAAATGATTTTTGTTTTACCAGGTGACGCTCTTATTTTGAAAGTAATCCAGCCTCTAGTCCTGGGTTACTCTGCTTATCTCTGGCTACTTGACACAGCCACAAACTGCTGTGGTGCCTATTATTTCTCCCTCTCGTCACATGCTTGTCGCCTCAGCTGCTTCAGTCCATCTACCAGGGAGGCTTTCAATGGTGGAGCTTCCACCACCCCCACTACTTCCACCCCCACCCCCACCAGGGCTTCTATCCTGCCTTCATAATGGTGCATGTGAGCCAGTCGAAGTCACCTATGGCAACGTTGTCACAATTTGCACTGGGTCCCAAAACTGATACTGCAGTCTTGGCCAATCAGGAGCAAAGCAGCCATGACACCTCTGACCAGGTATTCCTTATGCTGCTATGGGTATAACATATTATCAGACAATGGATATACAAACATCCACTCTCTCATCTCTCATTTTATGGAATTGGAAATAATCCAGTGATTTGGGGGTGTTAATCTGCGTTAATGGTAAAAAGCTAAATCCTGCTGCAATATGAGCTGAGAACCAACGACCAGTCAAACATTCTGCATGGGATTTCCCTCTTATTGCCTGCCCCTCACCCCCATTTTCCCTTTCACACATAAATACATGCAAAGTGAGATGACATACAGGCTCCGTGCAGTAAGGAGGCGTATCATATGGAGTGGCAGCTGAGGATGTGAGACTAATCTGACAGGTGCAGTCTGAGAGTGACAGCATGGGAAGAGGGGGTGGAGGAAAAGGAGGAGGGGAGGGGTCGCTCCTCGAAACAGGACGACTAAGGAGATTAATGGCTCTCACTTTCTCAGCAGACCGGCTCAGGCAGAACCATGCTTATTGTCATCATCTTTGTTATCAGCAGGGAGAGATTGTGTACATAAGAAGCAATCATTGCTCCATTATACATAATGGGTTTTGGAGGAACATTAATTTGCCAGTGTCGGTGATCGTAAATTTAAGAGTTGTATTAATATATGGACCAAATTACTGAACATTAAGCTTTGAAGATAAATTTGACATTTTGTGACTGGGGAGTATAATAATTTTTGCATTTTACCTCTTTGGCCGAAAGTTAGATTTGTAGGCTGATGGGCTCAGCTCTCCTGTCTGTATAGTGGATATGTAGCTGTAGCCAGAAGCCAGTTAGCTTAGCACAACAACCAAAGACGGGAGGACAGGGGGAAACAGCTATAAGGCCAACATGTAAGCTGTAGTGTTCAGGGGTTTATGTGACTGACTATTTATTGGGCGGGTACGGTCATACCTAAAATATTTTATACATTTTAAACTTTCATACATTATATGAAATTGATCTATGTATTGACTCATCCCATAAGCAAAGAAGTGCAGAATAAAATCACACTTGAGATGGTGTTGGGGGGGTATCTACTTAATCTCAACCCAGTACTATTTACTAGTTTAGATATGAGTGGAAGTAGGCCTGCAACCCATAAAATACAGTTTTCCAATTGTTGAAAAGAAATAAAGCTCCTACGGTGTCACTGAAAGTTTATTTATCTCTCAAAGTGACTTGATTTCATTCATGTGGGTTATATTTGACGAATTATAGCCCACCTGAAAATTGGTTCTATGGGTCTCTGCTTTACAGACTTCACTTCATGAGAATCCCATGCAGTTTTGGGTAAAAACCATGCGGTATTTTGCATGCAGTATAAATGCGTTATTTTTGCTTATTCGAAAATGTGTAATTGAATATTTCTGCATAAGATTCTTGGAATTGCATAAATTGGTTGTGACTGGAAAGCTTAGACTCTGGTGGATCCAATCAACACAATTTTATTCATGGATGATGATGTTATTCCCCTTAGTAGCCATTTCAAATGGTGAGACCATTTTCTTAAACTTGACGTCACTGTATAAAATTATCTTTTGTGACCTTTGATAATTACATTCTGGACACATGGACATTCAGACGTCATTCAGTCATCATCTTCTTCTCTGATGTCCAGAACTTCTGAAAACTTGAAACTGACATTATAGCCCAAGGAGCTCTTTTGTCTTCTTTATTGGTTCTCAGAGAAAAGACACCAGATGTTGGGGGAGGAGCAGCAGACTGGATGGAGACTAGGACATCAAGGTTAGGAGAGAAGGACCTGAAAAACACGACCATCAGTACACAGCTGGAAGCTGCAACAGTCAAAAGACATGATTTTTATATTTGAATGATTGTTTTGATACTTTGATTTTTGTGTGGTATGCCACAAAAAATTATGATACTTCTTTTAAAACCTGTTAGCTATTGGTTACCACCACCCAGCATGAAGATAAAACTGAGAACTACTTCTCACTCACAATGTAAGTGCTGTGACCAGTGGAGACATCCGGTTTGTAGCTGTCACTGGCTAAAACAAAAAGCAGAAAAAAGTTATAAAAACATCATAGAATAGCATGTCGAAAAGTCATAAAAAGGTCACAGTATAGCATGTTAAAAAAAGTCATAAAAACATGACATACTATTTTTCTTTTCTTTTCATAGCATACGACTACTACATACAATGACCTGTTTCGTTTTATTATTATTCTCTATTTACTCTACATGTGTGAGAGTAGCATCGATATTCTCATCCAACTAGCAAAAAACGTATTACTCAAAATGTATACATATATACATACAAAATACATTCTGTGCATTCTGATTTATACAAACATGCAACACTCACAACCATTTGTATGCGCATTATTGACTTATTTTGACTTCAGTTGAGTTCAAAGCTAATTAAGAACCATGACACTAGATAGCAGTATCATTTTTTTTAAGCTGCTAGTTTCAGTTCTGAGCTGGGAATATTGGTTTCTCATTATTATGCACCCTAATGCTGGAATGAACTGCAAAACACAGATTTCTTTGTAGCTCCTCTGAGTGACGTTAAAGCTTTAACCTACCAGCTAATTTCTGTAATAATATTTGTGGTTATTGTAATTCATATGACTGTGTGTGTGATGACTGAATTAATTATCTTGTTGTGTATGTGTAATTTGTTCTATCTCTTGTCAATGAGATATTAATTTCAGTGAGACTTCCTGAATAAATAAAACTTAACTAACTTCATCTTGTGTTTTGGTCGCTGAATTCCCCCCTTTTTTGTAAATATTCTTGACGTTCATCTCTGTGATGGAGCAGCAGTGTTGTAACAGATGACCACATGACCACTGCATGTGGTTATGTTTGCATTTGTATCTATGGTGCTATCATTAGATAAAAGCAGCCAATGGAGAACTCCTGCTTCAATGTGTATAGAGGGTAACAAGTTACCTATATGATCATGTGTGGGGCTCAGTCACTGACTAATATAGCTTCAAAGATAATCAGCTGAGTAACAGTGAGTAACTGGTGAGTTATTTTCCTTTCATAAGGAAAGCACATGCTCTAAAGGTGTCATGTGTCTACGGAGACAACACCGTCACAGGCCCTGTCTGTCACGTTTCCTTTGGTTTATGCACTACATATGTCGTACTGTGTGTAAAGACTCTCTGTCTTGTCTCTGTGTCTGTCTTCGTCTAGTAGTATAGACTCCTTTTCCATTTGTAAACATCGTGACTTATTTTTGTGACTGTTGGGCTCGTTTTTTGTAAGCAGTGTAATGTTAGCATAAAAGCATAGTGGAATTAGCAAGGCAGGTAGCTAAATATATAAATGAGTGAAATTTAACAACTTAATGCTTCATCCACACACTCTTGTCAGAGTGTCACAGAAAAGCACATTGCTATTGCCAGATAAGTGACAACTGATTGATTTAATATATTTTTTTGTCACCAGTGTTGCATGAAAGCATAGTGGAATTAGAAAGCTAGCTAAGTAGCCAGCTGTCCGATAGTTAACTTGCTTATTCCAGCATGACTTGATGCTACACTGGTTACAGAAAATAATCCCACAGGGGGCCATTTCATCTTCTCTCTATTAGTTTAGCCTTCTGCGTGCTGCAGTGCAGCAGCCATTACGGTTGAGTATGGTTAACAGAAAGCGAGCAAAAGTTTTTTTTAAACATTTGTTCTCCATCTCTGAAATGCTACACCAATATTGTAGCGTGCTAGAGTCACAGTTTATGATCTCAAATGTATGTGATATGGATTCTGGCACCCAACAACACAGTAAGTTGACATTTTCAATGTGTAACTTTAGCCTAATACACTGAGGTCTTTCGTGTTTTTGCCTCCAGTCTTTCCTTTGTTTAGCCTCTAGCTAACACTGTGACGTAAACCATGATGTTTGCTGTAAAGGGGCCTATAGTTTTATCTCTGTTTATATTCTTTCTTTCTTCTCTCTCCTCTTTCCCTCATTAGGCTACATGCCCCCTATGCTGCCAAGAGGTTGCCTCACCTCGTTAAGTCCCTTCTCGGCTCAAACACAATGAACCACAGAATGATGGCAGGATGACCGACATTCAGGCCGCAAGCTGCAGCTGTTTCCGGTGACAAGCATCAGGATGAGAGCCTATGACCTCACAGGATGTATTAACTATGAGAGGATGCAGGTGTCCAAAATTAGCAGAAAAAACTCTTATTTTAAATAGCATTTTTTTTCCAGATACACATCCCATTTTTAACTGAGTGTAATATATTTAACAGAGGTGGATAATACATAATGGAGAAAAGGTCAGCTGAACAAGTATTTTGTGTATAAACATTACAATTATTGACAAATACCAGTCAAATGTGCTGACTTGGTCACAGAGGAACTGAAGTTAGTGTGTTTCTTAGGATAATCCTGATCTCATGTGTTCATCACGCTGATTTAAACCCTCCGCCTATCACTGGCCGCTCAGAATACTAAAAACCTGCAGAGGTCATAACAGTTCAAAGTAGCAAAGCACCGCTGATGGAGGGTAGATATTAAAGGTCAACTGAATGTGACCTTGTCAATTTGAGACAACCTATATACAGATTTGCATGTTCTGTATCTGGAGGACAGGACACATACATAGAAGACCTCACACAAACAAACAAAGGAGTCTTATCTGAACACTTCTAAGACCACCACATAGGCAGTAGCAGACTTGTTTTCATTCAGTGAGCCTTAGAGACCTTTCTGTCAGCTCCTCAGGTTTCTCAATGGCTCTAAACAGGATTTAACATTTGGAAGGTCAGGGTGAGGTCAGTGGAATGAAGGCAGCTCAAGGATTTACCTTCCTCCTCGATCATCCACTGATTGTGTCTACATGCTGAAAGTGACATTGTTTTTAAAGCCTTTCTCAAGGACAGAGGAGGATAGAGGATGATCTTTTTTTTTATCAGCAGAGCAGAAATATCCACTAACGTAGAAATGATGAAAGTGGGATACAGGAAAGTCAATGATCAGAGGAAGTGAGACTTTTATTTAGCAACAGGGATGTTTGTTTGTCTGTCTCACTTGTGGAACTGGTGTGGGAATATCCGATCATGGGTGGAAACGTCGGTCTGTTGGTCGGTTCACGACTTTGGTCTAATGTTGAAATATTTTAACTATTATATAGATCGTCAAGAACAGACATTCATGGTCCACAGAGGATGAATCCTACTAACTTTGATGATCCTCTGACTTTTCCTCTATGCGCTGCCATGCGGTTGATATTTGTAATTTTAAGTGAAATATCTCAACAGCTATTGGATGACTACCATGGAATTTGGCACAGACATTCAAATCCCCCTCAGGTTGACATGTAATAGCTTTAGTGACCCCTTCCCTTTTTTGCCATCATCAGTTCAAATTTTAATTTGTCCAGTACTTTGGTTTATGACCAAGTACCTGCAAAACGAATGACTTTCCCATTGTTCTTAGTTGTACTTTGTGTTTATGCTGCGTTTATGCAATGTCATCAGAAGAGGAAGAACAGGCAAATCTCTCGTTACTCCAACATGACTACGTTTATTCTTAGGTGGTTACCCACATTGCCTGCAAACATCACCATGTTAGTATTGTCATTGTGAGCATATTAGCATGCCGCTGTTAGCATTTAGGTCAAGCTAAGTAACGCCACTGAGGAGCTAACATGACTGAAGACTCTTACTCTTGTCAAACAACTAATATGAGGGGGAATTTGACTACAGCCGAGTTATATAAAGTCACAGCCTGTCTCTTTCTTTCTCCTGCAGCCGCTTCATCCCAGTCCAGGCATTAACCTCTCGAGGTCCTGTGTTACTTCCACCCTTCTGCACAATTGCCCAACCAACTGGAAGCTGCTCTGGCGCGGGGCAGAGTTTGAGATGGGGTGGGGTGACTGTGGGGTGTCTGTGGAGTCCTAAAAGGAGAAAAGATTGGGGACATGGATGTTTGGGGACAGGGGATTATTGGGCAAAATCATAAGCGTGCCTTCAGATACTGGAGCACTCACTACACACATAGCACGAGACTTTAACTCTTTCAATCTGCCCCCCACACTCAGACATACTGTTAACCCCCTGCGTGGAATCAGACATCACACAGACAGATTATCCTTCCCTGAGTCTGTCATTTAATGTTCCCCCCACCCCCATTTGCACAGGACACAAATAAGCATGTATGGGCGATGCATACGTACAAGCACACACTCACACACAGGGGTGGGGTGGGGGATTTGCGATCACAGCATGCAACGGTTTTAGGGGTTTGGGGAGAGTGAAGGATTATTGATTTAGTAGGACACTGGCCAGATGTACACACATTCCTGACACATTGTACTAAATATTTTATGACTAAAACTATTTGCAGCAATCTTGTCCAGCAATCGTATAATTCAATTTGTGTAGAGTGAAGGGTTTTGCATTGAGTGCTTTCACATCCCACCATCCGTCATGGCCTCGCTAATGTTTCTCTCCGGGGCCTTTTCATTCATGTTGTCTAATATAATGTAGGTCCATCAATCCGTCCACACAATGACTGACTTTTTGTTTGTGTCTACGTCACAAATCTCAGGTTTCTTGCTCTATCACTGCTCCTCCTCTACAAGCCCTTTCCATCTCTTCATCTCTTCGCTTTCTCAGCCTGTCAAATATCTCTCACCCTGTCCATTTTTTCCTCCCACTCCTGCTATTTTTTTTCCCTCTCAGCATTCACATCGCGTCCTCGTCTCCCCATTCGCTCAGATTTTAGGTTTGATTCAGGGAATCAAACCGATCCAGTTGCTCTTTGATATTTAAGTGATGCTTTAAACAGGACTTTCAAACATCCTGCATTCAGCAGTTCAGAGCAAGTTTAAGTTTAGCTGCGACCTTGTTCTGTGTGTGTTTATGTGTGTCTCTGTGTATATGCAAGCTTGAGCATATAAATGGAGCTGGCAGGAACAGAAAGCAGGACCAGACTCAGGAAGGAAGGAGCGCCACTCAAATTAATCTCCACTGGACGGCCCAGTAAAGGAGCAGAACCATTTTTGGGAGAAAGGAGCCATCTCCTAGGTGAGTACCATGGCAACAGCCAACGTGGGCCCCAGCTTTCAGAGCTGTCCTTTTCAAGCGCCCGATCAGAAGTGGCAGGCCAGGTTTATTTGTTATGTGGCCTTATACGCTCTCTCCCCCATTCTTCTGCCTCTCTTTTCTCTTCCTGCATGACACGGTCCTGGCCTTGTTCACCAGGGAGGCTGTGAGAAGGCTGCGGAGGGCGAGTGTCTGTGGGAAAATGTTGCCAGACAACACGGGGGTATGTGGCAGTAAGGGCCAGCTAATATCCTCTGGGACAAAAGGGGAATACAAGACTAGTTAAGATAGATTTTCAGCGCTAGATTAACTACTGTTGTATCAAACTGCAGATTCAATGCTTTCCTCTTTGTACTTAGGAGGTTTTAACACAAGGTAAATAAACGGAAATAGAAGAACTTTTAAATTAAAATCACCATCAGTCATCATCACTATGTTGTCTCAAATGTGCTTGTTCTTGTTTTTTACTATGGTAATCCTTCTGTTTCATTAGTATTTTTGTTCTTATCTGCATGCTAGCAGCCCTTGATATGTGGAAGCCAGTCAGTTGGTCCACTGCTTTGGTCCAGACTGAAATATCTCCACAACTAAGGAATGGATTGACACAAAATGTTGTACAGACATTCATGGTCCCCAGTGAATTAATCCTACTGACTTTGGTGATCACTGGAATTTTTCTTTAGCATGTGGTTGACAAATGTCTCAAAAACCATTGGATATACAACATAAATGTCAAACTCAGGATCAATAGTAATCACTTTTCACAATCACATAGCTTTTCATATAGCGACATCCACTTAAAGCTTTATTTTGTCCAATTCTTTGTTTTATGACACATTAACTGTAAAACTAATGATGATCCCATCAGCTTCAGCTGCATTGTGTTTACAAATTAGCAAATGTTAGCTAGCTAAACTACGAGGATAAATATGGTTAACATTATATCCACTTAACATCCGCATGTTAGCATACTGATGTTTAAGACACTTACTCTTGTTTTCTCTACGTTTTAAAACCTATAAGTTAAATTTCTCATCACTATTGACATTTAATTTTTCTAGTGGGTGTTGTTTGGGTTTGTAGAAGAGCCCTTTTGTTTTTTTGTATTATTATTTTTGATTGTTCTGTTGTTTAGTTAAAATTCTAAAAAATAATAAAATAAATGTCCTTAGGATCTGTGACATAACATCTAATGGTATTTCCAGAATTTAAAAATATATCCAGAAATACTGCTGCACACTTCAGCTTGAAAACAATGACAGAACTGACTTCAGGTGTGTTGTTAGAGTTTATTACATTCACAGAACAGTGATTAGCTGGAGTGTTACAAGGTGCTTGTCAAACAGTACAGTAGTTGCTAAAAATAACATAACATAAAGGTTATTAAACGGTATGTCCACCTCACAAAACACATGCTGAATAATTCAATACACTTCTTGCAGCTTTGACCCTCTGTTTGATACAAAAGCACCACCTTGTGGATAAATGAGGAAGTTCACAGAGACAGATGGGAAGCAATAACCTATATTAAAACTATACGGTTGTTAGTAGAAGGGTATTATTAAAAGACAATATTGTACAACTATTAAATGAAAACGTTCATCTGATTCCCTGTTTTAGTAGTTGTTCACCTGCATTATAATTATTTTTCACAATGTATAATGTTCTCCCTGACTACCCCACCTAACGTGAACCCATGAGCGGCTCCAGCCAGCCGAGGTGGCGCGACACCTTCTGGAAGATGTAGCCTTTGCTGCAGTTGGCCCCTGGCGGCAGGCTGAGCACCCCAGTGAGGAAAAACACCTCCCTGTACAGGGTGAGCAGGGAGCTGCCGGAGTTCATGGTGCAGTCAGCATTGGCCCGAGGAGTGGTGCAGCCCATTTTATTGGTCACCAGGTTGGGGTGAGACTCCAGACACTGAGGCAGGCGGTCGTATGCGAGTTGGTTAAGGGTGAGAGGGCCCTGGAAAGCAGTCCCCTGATTGGGTTCTTTCCAGCCGGTGACAATGGCTGGTAACTCTCCCGTCATCAGGATGCTATCCGCAAAGTCTTTTTCTGGCAGACAAGCAGCAGTCACTTCCTTCTTAAACCTCATGTGGTCACGGAGCTCAATCACAGCCAGGTCGTTTTCGGGGCGACCTTCCACAAAGCGCGGGTGGATGTGAACTAATTTTACATACAGTGTCTGCTCTCCAGCTTCATTGTTGATGTTGCGCTTGCCTGAGGAGGTACAAGTTAGACATGACATTCAGGATGATGGCGTTTCTCAAGCTCATTCACGCATACGGACATACGGAGCTGCAATGGTTAGTTTATCTATCAATTAAACAATTGACAGCAACTATTTTGATAATCAAATAATCGTTTCAATAGTTTGGAAACAATACCAAATAGTATCTGGTTGCAGTCTCTCAAATGTGAATATTTAAAGCATATCTGTGACTGTAATAGGCAACTGAATATTTGGACAAGACATTTAAAGTCATCACCTTTGGGCTCTAAGAAATGATAGGAGGTATTTTTCACTATTTTCTGACACTTTGTCAATAAATCTATTAATTAAGAAAATAATCAGCACATTGGTGATGTAAATAATTGTTGGATGCAGCCTTACTGACGTGGGTCTTATGTAAACTGTGATCATTTGTCACTGATATTTTTACTTAAATAGCGTTTTACGCTCAATAATAGTGTAGTTACATGGACTTCCTCTTAATCTGTACTGTGTATTAGTGCCTAAAAGAGACAAACACTTTTTTAATGATATTATGGTCAATTCATTCTATAAATAGATGAGATATGTTTTTAAAATACTATAATGAGATTACGGTACAGCTAATTCCAAAAAAATATTTGAGCCTGGAAATAGAAGAGACTCTCTGTCGAGTATGATCTTAACATTGTATAAAGTTTTTCACAGTTTAAAAAAATGGATATTCCATATGTCCTTAAGACATTAACACATTAAGCTTTTTATGTTACATTTGTTTGGGCATGATAGGTGTTATTTTGTTTCATTTCATTTTATCCTTATTGTGGCTTGATGTGTTCTTTTTTTTGTCTTTTTAGTAGTAGCAGTAAAAGTGTTAAAAGAATGATTACGTGTTTTGTCTACTCACCGACCGCCACCTGGAAGGACTTGTATTTGTTGGCACACTGAGCTGAAGTCAAGACCAGGTTCTCTTTCAGAATGACGCCACTACAGAAACCTTCGGACTCTGAACTCTTCAGAAGAGCCTGCAACACCAAGACATGCAGCAATAAGACCCGAGTTTAGTGTGTGTGTGTGTGTGTGTGTGTGTGTGTGTGTGTGTGTGTGTGCGTGTGTGACTGTGTGTGTGTGTGTGTGTGTGTGTGTGTGTGTGTGTGTGTGTGTGTTCCTACCTGCCAGGGACACTCTGAAGATGAACAGCTTAGTCCTTCAAAGTTGCTGCGAACATTGCTGGACAGTCTGTCCTCCCACTGCCTCAGACTGTTCACCTTACCACAAGGAAAAATAACTGAAAGAAGAATGTGAGATGGTGATAATTACTTTCTCTAATTTCATAATTTCTCCAATGGAAACCATATTTCATCATCCCTTTTTGCAGGCAAAAATAACATCATCAATATGTTTTTTTTTTTATGTATTGTAAACACAGTTTTATTAGTCAAAGGAAGAAAAAAAAAAAGGAATCAAAACACAGATTGGCGGCCCGCTGACGACCTGGATAGAGAACATGAGAGTCATGAAATGCACAAACTGGGCTTGGCTCGTTCAACAAGCTCTGGTGCAGGACGAGACTTCCTGTTA
The DNA here is from genome assembly GCA_016806645.1 of Ophiodon elongatus. Lineage (NCBI taxonomy): Eukaryota > Metazoa > Chordata > Actinopteri > Perciformes > Hexagrammidae > Ophiodon > Ophiodon elongatus. Next base: position 2,681,477 of record JACSYO010002129.1, read on the forward strand.
GTTAGAAAACAAGGAGACTTATGTAAGAAAGCTAATGTGGGTTGTTGTCTGTGGCTCTTGTTTTGGCTTAGCAGATGTTACCACTTTAGGCAGAAAGTAATTGCCTGTATGGAAACAAGCTCTCCGTCTACGTCTGTGACGTGATTAACAGAGCAGATACATAAATGCATTTTAATTTCACTTGGACTCAAACACTGGTAATAGGCGTACCTGCAGGCTCACACTTATCCCTGACCGTGGAGCTGAGCTTCCAGCCGCGTGTGCAGGAGCACTCGTAGGACGTGTAGCCTGGTTTGCAGAACTGGGTGCACCCCTTGTTCTTCTCCATGGGGCACAGAGTCTGGTCTGCATGGCGGAAGCAGAGGAGAAAGGTTGCGGCACTCACATGAAAAGTAAATAAAAAAACAGCAATCATGCACAACTTGCCGACACCTCCTCCTCCTCACCTTTTTCACAGTGGACCCCTGTGAAGCCCGACTTGCAGACACAGTCGTAGCCTCCCACGCTGTCCGAACACATGGCTCCATTCTTGCAGGGATTCTCTGCACACTGGTCTCCGTCTAAACACAGACAGCGAGTCCATGAGACGATGTAATGTAGTGCTAATGACTGTGCGGTGATTGAAAACCTTTTTAAAGCTAGTACTTACCAATGTAGACCGCCCAGAAGATATCCTGCCGGAGAAACAATGCATGGTAAGTGCACAGTTAAAGGTCATTTACACAGTGCATTCGTGAATTAGAGGCAGACTGGAATATAGACGAAGCAAAGAGAAGGCAATGAGGAGATTTGAGGTGAAAAATAAATCATGAGGGCGTTAACAGTGGAGTCCTGGAGCTCACCGTGCGGTACGAGTCCTGGAAGATCTTCCTGGCCTCCTCGTAGTTGCACACTTTCTCCATGCAAACCTGCTCCAGGCTGGAAGACGCAGCCGGGTTACTGCCGTCAATGTTCCTCTTCTGACGGGAGATCACCAAGCTCGCCTGCTGCTTGTCCAGGAACACTGGAGGAACAGTTGTTGTCTCAGCTGGTTCATCCACAACAGACCTACAATTTGAAGCTGTTTTCCTATGAAGAGGCTCGAAGCTGTGCAGATCTTGTGTGAGAAGCAACTACAGTTTGTGGGAGTTTTGAAATAGTAGCATTGAAATTTTTCATTCCATAAATTTGGCTATCTTACTATTTTGCCAAATCACAAATACTACAAATTGTTTGCTTATATCTATTTCATAACGTTAGAATTGTTTTTCTGTAATCTGTACTGGCTCACTTGGTTTCTGGAACTTTCGATGGGCAAAAAGTATTTTCATATGGGCTTTTCTTTTATCTTCCAAAGACTAAGATTTACAGGTGAAACTATTAATTGACAGAAAAATAATCAGCCAATGTTTTGATAATGTAGACTTTTCCTTTTTAGCAATGTTTTAAGTGAGAATGCCAAGAATTTATTTTCATTGTAAATTGAATCTTTGGGTTTGGGATTTTTGTGACGTTTTATAAACGAAACTATGAATGGAGAGAATTATTATCAGCAGATTAGTTTATAATGAAAATAATCATTAGTTGTTGTCCTACATTGGTTGATGAATAAATAAACAAGATAGTAATTATTACGAAGATGATACCTTCCTACCCGATAACATAAGAAAAGGTTGTGCTTCAAACATGGCAGAAATAAACAAATTAATCTGCAACAAAAAAAATCTTTAACTAACCCAAATATGCAGCATCTCACCCACTGAGGCGAAAGCCACCACCCTGAAGCTCTTAAAAACAAAACACGTCATATACTCCGCATGCTGCCATCTTGACCTCCTTTTAATTCCTCCCTTCCCTCTTTCTAGAGTTTAAGAATACACCATTGTCGAGCTCTGCAGACCCATCTCGCTCCACGTCGGCTCTCTCACCTGTGCGGGGGGTCTGAACAGCTGCCATGGCCCCCGCCAGCAGACACAGCAGAGCGGCAGATGTGGTGCAGCAGCGCATGGTGACACTGAAGCGTGACATGAGTCGAGTTGTCGGTGCAGCAGGGATCAATGTGTCCTACAAAACAAGAAGAGCAGATTAAAGACATGATGCACAGGACGATCGAGAAAGAGACAATGAGATGGAGAAGCCCGTTACAGTGTGAGGACAGCCCAGGGTCCATTAAAGGTTTACTGGGAAATGACGGCTGCATCTCTGAGATTTGAAGAGATCCTCCTTGATGACTGCATTCATCAGCGGACAATAATACTGGAGAAAAAATTGTGACAAGACATTTTGATAATAATGTATTAAAGGAAGAAATCTAACAACTAATTGTCAATTAGGAAGTTCTAAAGAGTTCAAACTGGTTTTGCATCTCCCAAATGCACGCAGTCATGTGTCAAAGTGTCAGAATTTACTAAATAAAATGTTCAGGAGATACACTCAGTTAAAAAACTTTGCCTAACAGTGCTGGTATGATTTATGTAGTTGATGTCTTACAGATGTATTGTTTTCTTAATATGGCTTTTGCCTGGTATGTTTGATGCTTTAAAATACTAACATGCAATGGCAAACACCTGTTTTATCATTAATAGTATAGTTAAATGTATGATAATAATCGATGAATAAAACAAATGTGTTTTATTCTTGTAAAGTAGGTGACTACTTTGAATAGCAAATGCAGAACTTCACAAAGTGGGTCAGAAAGAAATAGGGCAAACGAAAAAAAAAAACAAAGACAGAGTTGGAAAGATTAAAACGCCATGAAATAACAATTAATAAAAAAATCCAGTCAATTCAAACCTCACAGCTTCAAAGACATGCAATGTTATAGCAAAATGTACCTAAATCCTTATTATTACTGTATTTGTTTAATAATTCACGAATACCCAGTAAATGACCTCATGCTGTTTTAGCATCAGTGATTGTGCAATTTTTCTGCAGGAGGTCATCGTTGCATCGATGGGCCTCATAGACTTTCTGTTTACACATTATTAACAAACACTGGAGGCATCTTACATCTAATCTAATGTACGTTTTCAGCACTGACAGTCAGATCAACCAAGTACAATGCGTTTATTTTACGTGAGAGAGCCTCCGCTTTCTATCTGCGTAGATGTTTACCAGCCTCATAGCGTTGAGCTCCTGTGGAGTAAAACCACAGGAGGAGTCAGAACAACTGAAACGCATCTTCTGGGCAGCAGACGATGATCCGGATGCTGCTTTTCTACAAACTGCTTCAATGTTACAGCCACAAACACAGCCAAATATGTACACATCGGTCTGTGTTTTAAGGGCGGGTACAACATGTTTCCGAGTAACGGTACGAAGAAGAAACAACAACAACAACAACAACAATAACAATAACAGCAGCAGCAGCAGCTGTGGTGCTCGGTACCTACAGCTGCGGACTGAATCAAGGTGCCGGCTCGGTCTGGTCCCTCTCTCTCTGCCCGCTGGTCCTGAAACACACCACAACGTCCTGCACGGATTGGGCCTCTTGATCTAAAATAAGAGATGATGACCACATCCGATTCTGCTCACTGGTTTCTGACTCCGGTGGGTGTAATGACAAAGAGGGGCCACCAGAGGGCGCTGCGGTAACGCAGAGCTGACAGTAGCTGTGCAGTGCAGTGGGTTGTCCTGCAGGACACACCGAGGGTACATCCCAAGTCTCTCGAGACACACCGAGACACACCGAGACACACAGGGAGCGTGCTAGACAGATGAAAGTTGAGTTTAAAGCACTTCAGTGTAAGATAAGATAAGATATGAAAATATAAGATAAATAAAAGATGATGCTACAAGAAAATGTCTGTGCCCAAGATGCTCAGTACATCTAGCGTAGAGAAATACATATTTACATAATATAAATATACTTAAAACAAATACATCCTAATTAATAATGCACATACATAATAGGCTACACTAAAATAGGATAGAATAAAATAAAAGTCAAATTAGAAAAGTATATATGGTAGTATGTAACTAATTTGACAGATTTGATTACTAGTTGCTTCTCAGATTAAATAATGGATAGTTTATACAATACAATTCACTGTTAAAGATTTAACCAGCGGTTCCCAACCTGTTTCACTTGTGAACGCTTACAATGAAGCAGTGTGGTTGGGACTCCTTGCCATGTTTCAGATGTCTATGAGTCATCGGCATGATATCGTCAAAAAGCCATTCAAAGTACTTCGCAAATGACGAAAGAGAGAGAGTCAAATAAAAATAAAAAATCATGTAAATTTGTGACTTTTCTTCTTCCTTTGAATCATCTCATGACTCCCTAGATTGATTTTGTTAACCTTTGGAGGGCCACGGACACCTTTAAGGTCACGCAAACATTGTTTGTATTTCTTTGGAGTTGTAGTTTCAAGTCTTTTTCATTTTGCCAGAAGGAAAAGCACATTATTGACATCCCCAATGCAGTTGATCCTAACCTCGAGATCAGGACCGTCAAAGGAAAGATACATTTGAGGGACCACCAGAGGATTAAAGGGATTAAAAGAAGTAGGTTGTTTTTCTGACTTTTTTCAAGTTTTAGCATTTTTCTTGTGAAATATGGATATTGTCACCTCTTCAGGCATCTAAAAATCATTCAAATGAAACAATATGAGAAGGAAAACTCTTTATCTGAACTGCTCATGGCTTATATCCACATAAAGACCGAAAACCTGTGATGAGGAGTCACAACGTAAAGAGTGCAGTATTAGTTTGGAAGCTTCTTAATCTTAAACCTGGGTTTAGCATGTATTTGTGTATGTTTGTGCTGAAATATATGCATATTTGCCTAAAAAACTGTGCTAAATTATTAAATTATTAAATTATTAAAAATAAGATTTAAGACCTAACCACTATTTTCCTCAGCAGTGTGATCAGAATCAGGAACTCTTGATGTGCACACTTGATCAAACAAAATGTGATGCTATCTGCTGTGATCAATAGCTTAAGCTTAACTGCAAACAAACACACACGGGTTTAGACAACGGCAAACAGCCAACAACCAGATTGAGGTTCTACACAATCAGCGAAAGCAGATAAAGGAAAATCAAAGTGGACAGGAGGATTAGACGGAAACTGAGTGCAGTGAGGCTGCTAAGTTTTCTGCACAGTGAAGAACAGTTTTATATCTCACATCTATAACAAAAAACATTAAAAACATTTCGTTCACTCAAGAGGAGTTACGAGTCAGTATTTAGAGTTATTGCATCCTTAATGTCAAACTTTGTGATTAGCGATTCTTTGTTGGACATGATGAAACACACAAATGATAAGAGCTGCTGAAACCATCAAGTCCCTCCTCAGTGGCTTTATTTCAATGGGATTGTTTGTGAGAGCAATGTAATTTGCTGACAGGGCCGTGGGGCTTTAGTCTCAGCTCCAGCCGTGTTAAACGTCTCCATTTCCCAAGTCTAATAACAGAGGTATTAGAAGAGCCTGCTCGGACCAGCTGGTCCCCAGTGCTGGACACGGGCAGGAGCTGGACTGCCCAGTCCAGGGAGACTCACCCTGGGGTGGGGAGAGCCAGCCCCGGCATGCAGAGCTGCAGCTATGTGTAAATGACTACGATTGTAGTAATTTCCCTCGTGATTATGGTCTGAGGTGAAATCCAAAGTTGTTGTTGATTACATACACATGTTCATATAATAATAATAATTTGTTGACTGTATGGTGAGAGCATGCACTGTGTTTGTGTATTGCCTCTCCCTCTTGTAATAATACATGCACTGTGTATTATTCTCTCCCCACCAAGTCTTGTCATTATTCTTTGAGCTCTCACATGTGACCTCGCTGACCCATTCCTCTTCAAATCCCGGGTTCATTTTATAGGCACGCTAAACAAACAGCCATCACAGGAGAAATGTATTATTAATGTCACCTGCGACTTGACAGCTTTCTGATGAATAACAGCCTGGAGATGAAATCCCTGTGACTCCCTGCATGTTGGAATCTCGATTATTTTCCTCATTACCTCTTCTGCGTTTCATCACTTTTTTTCGGGGGGAGGGGCAAAGAAAGTGGCGTTTTGCCCCAGGCATCCAGAAGTGTTAGCAAGCTTTATACATTGAATTAAAACTGCTAACAGCATAAAAATGTCTGGTTGTTGCACGTTCGGTTGTCAGAATCAATACTCCAACAGCAGACTCAAGTTGTACAGAATTCTTACAGGATCACAACCGTTTCAGAGCAACAGGTGTGTCAGTGTAACGGGTGACCGTGTTAACAGGTGACTTAAAATTAATTGAAGGCCTTTAAGAGGACACCTACATGTTCTGTTTGTGTTTTCAACAGTTGTCGTCATTATGAGCGACCAAGGACGCATTCGGCTTAGAGTCACCAGGTAACATGGATACTCGTTAAACCGAAACACCGACTTTGGATGCAAACTTTTTAACTTGTTGACTACCACTGGAATGATCAAAAATGCTCATGTTCTTAACGTCCATTTTATAATTCAATACACTCAAAACTCGTGTAATGGTGTAATGTTAAACGCTAGGTTTCTCCACAAAATACATCTGGGCACTAAATACTAGGCCACTTGCTAATGTCTTCTATCTGCTAATAGCACGCAGATCTGGAAAGTCAATTTTGTTTAGGTTGCATTCACGGTCGTTGGTGGTTAATGCCCTTACATAGCTTGACAAGCTATTGCCCATCACTGTACTGTATTTCCATTGCCAAAAAGCGTGCGCACACTTAAGTATGTCAACATTGTTTACAAACTGTGAAAGGGTCCATAAGCCATGTTCGCAACATGGCTCGAGGGATGGCATGTCTGTCGTTCGGTCAGTCTACCACTACCACCATGATAGCATGCTAAACTAAGATGGCTTGATTTAGGGAATGGAATGTCTTACTAAGATGGTGAACATTACCTGCTGAACATCAGCATGTTGGCATTGTGCGCATGCTAATATGCACGGCCTCACAAGGACACCGGCATGGCTGTCGACTCTTGGTCTTATTCCCCTATAGGTCGTCATTTTTACTGCGCTCCAGATATTCAGAGACTCTCATATGCAATCATCACACACCATAAATCAAGAGACTACAAAGCCACATAGATCAGCCATGAATGTTAACATGTTAATGACTAACACAAGTTTGGTTTTGCGTGTTTGTGCATGTCCGCATTCGATTGTTCAATTTGGGGCGGATGTGACAGTGTGAGGTCCCCAGACTATGTGTGCGATGATAATGTAATAGGTTATTAACACACACACACACACACACACACATACACACACACACACACACACACACACACACACTCACACACTATTGTTGCAGGGAGTAATGAGGTCAGGTGGAGGTGTGACCACACTACACAACCAACAATACATAAAAACCACCACCTGCCCTGGTGTGGTGTGCAGAGTGTCACCACATGATAGCTGCACATTACACATGTACAGTATCTGTTGTCCTGTATTGAATCCAACAGCAAACAACGATCCACACACAACACAATCACGCCTATATCAAAGCACCAGAAGATTGCGTGTAATCGAGTTTGTGTGACAAGGACCAATGATGATGTTGTATTAAGTACTGGAGAGCAAGCACACACTACCGCTGTGGGGGTTTTTCACAGCTATGTTAGCTACTCTTGAAGAATCACCTTCCCCTGTCCCACATTTCTCTGTGATCAATTCACGTCAGCTGGCCATATTTTATTTAACACTTAATCGCGGCGCTCTTCTCCCCGAGTCCCCCGCGGCTCATTTGTTCACATGTAGGAGAAAAAATTTAAGAGCACATGATTGCTTCTTTACACTCTTCACACCTACCCTCACTCCCTCACACTTCCTTTCACTTCGCTGCATCTGATTCAAGTGGCGTTCAGCAGAAACAAGTCAGCCATTATTGGACCTAGTCTGTAATTAATTCATCCTTTCACATGATGCCCTCCATCTGAAGGGTGGAGGATACTCAAGATGCCATAATTGAAGCACCAAGCAGCTTTTAAGATGGTCCGCATCCTCTTTTGTGATCCCCTGCTTTGTGACTCATGAGTTTTCTCCCACAAAACCCTCTTTCTTCTCCTTTTTCTTTGTGTAAAACTCTTTAATCTCGTCTGCCCTCGGGTCCTTGTCGCAGCCACATGCACTACCTTTTAAATGATATATTGTATCTCACTCAGGCAGCAGAGCAGAGCGTGGTTGTGTTTCCTCAGACCTGTGGAGAGGTGGCGTAGGCCTTGATTGTGCTGAAGATGCACAGAGAGATCAGAAACGCAGCTGACAGCTCTCTAAAAGAAAATTATGTTTCACTGGTCCAAACTCATCCAAGCTGCACTGTACGTTCTGCACATTGAGCAGCTGCTAAAAGCCCAGAGGAGTCTGAAAATCATTGATAAGAATAATTACTATACAGCCACAATTCAGACGACATACATTAAAAAACGCAAACGTGAGAGCTGAGAAAAACACGTCAGTGGGTTGGGTAAGAGATGTGGTTATAAATAAATGGTGGAAGATGATGTTTTATTTAATTAAAAATTGTAAATTAGAAGTAAAAGTTCTGTATTAAATTAATGATTCAAGTATTATCAGCAAAATGTAATAAATTATCAAAATTATAAGTACTCTATGCCGATTTCTTTTCATAATTACTAAATACCAATTATTATTAGGCTACTAGTGTTGCATTAATGAATGCGCAGCATTTTAATATTATAGTCAGTGGAGGTGAAGCGAATTTTCAAACTGTCTAGCTGATCCGGTAGAACTTGTTATATGTTGAAAATATAGTCAAGAAATACCAATAAATAGTTATAATCTAGAAAACTATACAACAAAATGTCTTTTGAGTGCCAGATGTCTTTTCTGTTCTGCTATTAGCTGCTCCAACAATAAACTAAGACTTTGGAGAAAAAGAATTAACAACGTAAAAAGATTAAATAAATTGTACTTTTCCATTATTATTAAATCCTCATGTTTTGATGGCGTTCTGAGCAGCTAGCTGGCACGATACCGACCATGAACCAATAAAGATCCAACTATCTGTTACACAGGTCGATGGTGAGTCGCTGACTAGCCCCCTGCATCTCTTGATAGCTGGACAACTTATTTACCACATTTCCTGGACAACGTTCCACTTTTACATTGTTGTTTTTATGGATTTTACTGATTACAATGCAAGAAAACATGGAGTTTGATTATATTGTATAGTGTAGTAAGTTATGTTTAGTAAGCTATATCAGAGCTAAATCATAAACTAGCAAGTATTTCCCTCCTGGTTTAATAACATTGTTGTTTTGTTTTTTTTAAATCCAAGCCTGTATCATAGTGACCTACATGAGAGCGCTTTGGGTCGTAACTTGCAGGTATACCTTCATCTGTCAGAGGGGACGACTGCCCACCGTGATTAACCCAAACATGTCTGCTTCAATGTTAATGATTTAAGTGTCACTCAGGCGCCGCAGTAATGACACACCACTCAGCAGCTGGATTCGTCTGTAAAGCAGCATAAAATTAAAATGCTTATGTAAAGTAAACGTTCCTAAAAACAAATACTCAATTACAGTATCTAAGAATATTCATTTATTTTACTTAATTTGGCATATGATATCTTTACAAGTTGCATACTCTTTTTTTGTTTTGTTTTTGCGGGTTGAGACCGACCAAACAAGTCATTTCCAGACTTCCCTTTCGACTCAATGTGTCATTGTTTTGTTCATTCTGTAGACTATCAAGAGCCAATTAATAAACAGCTCCCGCAGCTCCTCTCCAGCATTGTATTCCCCAAATGTGTTCAGCTACATCGCCTGGTGAAAGCAGTGTTCTGTTTCTGAAAATGTTGTTAATTAATGTTAATTAATTAGATTCTTGTGGACTTGCATCAGCTATTCTTATGTTCACAATGGTCTGCACATTTCTGTGCATTCATAATATCAGAAATCCCATTTTTCAGACAGAACAACTAATGGATGTATTGTGAAAATGGACAAATGAATCTGTTGCAACCCTTATGAACCAGAGACTAGAGGTTTCTTAATAAGGAATACTTGCATTTTTTTAGTGTCAGCCTTCATCTCATTAGCAGTTCACACTGCATGGCAAATTAGATTGAGCAGCCAGTACCAACCCCCACTCCAACACACACACACACACACACACACACACACACACACACACACACACACGCACACACAGACAGACAGACACACACACACAGACACGTCCATATCACATGCATTTGTACTGTATGTAACGTTTATGATATGCAAAAAGGATTGTGGGTACATGTTTGGATTCTGCTTGGGCACTCATTTGTGGATAAATAGTCAAAGTTACTTAATATGAACGAAAGAGATGTGCAATAAAGAGATACATTGACAATCTGACAAGGGCAAACACACTCTGTCCTTTTCAACTTAACCCTCCATTTATCTTTTGTCATCTGTCACATCCTCATCAGTTTTATTCTCTCTTTGTGTTCACTGCCCTCAAACTGGGACCCCTCTTTTTTTCTCTGAGCATCCCTCAGCCTCCCGCCTCCACCCTCAGCCTCCGTCTCTCTCCCTCACTCTCTGCTCTCTAGCATGCCTTTGCTCTCCATCTACCTTCCTCCCTTTTTCCCTCTTTCCCTCTTTCCCTCCCTCTCCCCTCTCTCCTCCTCCTCCTCCTTCTCCTCCCGCTGCGCTCTCGACTCGCTCTCATTCCCCCTCGCTCACACACTCAGGCAGCATCCTCCCCTCTCCATTTCTACCTTCATACTCACCTCTTCACACCTCCCTCTCCGCTCCTCTCGCCTCCTTCCTCACCATCACCTACTAACACATATCATCTCTCGCAACTCCCCGTCTGTTGTCTCCCTCCACTCTCTCCTCCATTTCTCCCTCCTTCTCACACACTCAACCTTGTTGCCTTGCGCAAACTCGTGCACACACTCATGCTGATTGGCACCCAAGGACAGAGCACCCTCTCTTCTGTACCGGCGACCAGGCGGTTTGCGAGTGTGACCAGGCTTCTGGACACTGAGCTCAGCTGAGGAAGAGGAAGAGGAAGAGGCCATGGAACACAGCCACATCTTCCCTGTTTTCTCCCCAAATGGGAGCACTTGGAGCACAGGGCAGCATCCCACTGAGTTTGCCCATGGATGCCCTCTCGGACCACTGCCTGTCATCTACTACAGCATCCTGCTCTGTCTCGGCCTTCCTGGTAAGAAATGTGCACACACAATTGTTTTGTATATGTGCCTAATCACAAGCATGTCTCATTCTGTGTTAATTTGCTCATCTGTGGGTTGCAGGAGTCATGCTTTGCATCTTGATTTGTTGTGCACTTGTCTGTAGGTTTGAGTGTGTCAGCTGCTCCACTCTTCACTCTTCACTCATTGCACACACACACACACACACACACACACACACACATGCACACACACACACACACACACGCACACACACACACACACACACACACACACACACACACACACACACACACACACACACACACACACACACACCATACACACACTGTTGATTTGTCATTCTGACCTTGTGGCAAATCAACTGTGCATGCGTGCGTACGTTGTATGCATGTGCCTGTCCGTTTGGAGTTTGTTTGTACATTCATATCTTTAGTTGGACATATTTAGGCACCATTTAAACAATAGAGGGAAACCAGCAGTTTTATGTGCAGAGCATCATTAAATATGTCTATTAAGCCTGGAAACTGCACCTATTTTGTTACTCTGGAGTAGTTCTAGCTTATGTGTGCATGAAACATTATGTGAGTAATGACTCAGGCTTGACCTCGGGGACAAGTGTGTTACATGGCTCGTCTTGATGACCTGAATTAATGAGACTTCCTTGTTGCGTCTTTACCATTGACTGATTAGTCCGTTCACACTCACTGTCGGACCCATTTACTGCCTCTCTCCCACTGCGTGATCTATGAGCGCTGACCTAGTCTCACACAGGGAAGCAAAGTGCAGTGTGCATGTATATGTGCGATTATGAATGTGTGTCTGTGAGAGAGACAGACAGAGACAGGAAACATGGAGGTCGAATGAAAGAGAAAAGGTGTGGATGCCTAATCAGAGGTTGGGTTTTAGATGTTGAAAGCCCTCTGGATGGTCGGATACACATCCCCTCTGCTTCAGCCTGTCACCAAAATGCTTCACTCATTCTGTGGTCAAGTAACATAAAGGTTAATTCAAGTGTTTCACTATTTAACCCTGAGTCTGACGAGTACAATCAGTGACTTTTCTTGTCTTATTTGTCTTATTTGTCTTAATACATAGGATTGAAATACATTTTCCTTGATAAAGATTGGGAGTGAGATGTTATCAACAACCTAAGCTGTTCTGGTTCAAAACAAATCTGCAATGCAAAGTGAAAAGCTTTTGTACGCCAAGACTGCAGTTGCTCCACAAGATTTACGGCCTTGTTAAAGTAAAAGTCATTCTTTCTGATGAAATCTCGCCTAATTATTTCTCCTAGATTGGCAAATCAAGTCTTGCACAAGCAATTCTCTCTCATTTCAAGTTTCTCCTACTTCAGAAGTTTTAAGAATTCTCTTTACAAGTCGTCTTTACAAATGTACAAATGTGATTGAGGCTGTTTGTTTAATCACCGAGTAACAATAACCCGGAATTGTAATGCAATCTTACAATGGCTGTCTGAATTAATGGTAGAGTTGAGTGCGGCAGACTGATACTTTGCAGCAGCCGAGATTAACTTATTCAATCTTTATGACGTTCCACTGAGGCTGAATCATGAATCTTTCATGAACGCGGCATGTGTGAGTAGTAGCGGCATGACCTACAGAACACTCTCAATAAATGTGAGGTTGTTACCTTGATTACCAGCCAGTGTTCCAGTTATAACAGCAACAGGGCTTCAGGGAGACGTCGACATGTCCGTACATTTCTCGACCTTTAAGCAGCAGACAGAGAGGGGTGACATCAAAAACACAGTATTGAGGATGAAAAGCGAGATGATGGCAGGTGATAAGAAAAGGGATTACACACATCAAGTGATGGGGAATGATTTCTGCGTGACCTCGGGAAATGATGAACCTAAATCTCCAGATGAACAGTATGGAGTACAAGGGAGACAAGGACACCCAGAAGAAGAAGAGCAGAATTAAGAGAAAGAGATTAATAACAGCAGAGCCAGTGAAGTAGCACCTCTGAGGCCCGTGTGGAGGCAGCTATAGACGACGGAGCTGAGACGAATTGCCACATTTTTAATTAATCGCTAACTCTCTCTCTTTTTCTCTCTCTGCTCACCACACCACACTGCTTGAGACAGAACAGACGTGTGCTGGCATAGCAAACAGCACAATGAAGGTTTCGGTGCTTTGCCTCAGTCTTTGACATGCCGGGATTACAGAAGTGAGGCCTGCTCTTCGTACAGTACAAATCTCAAAACATTCATAGCGAAGACACATACTGTACAGTATGTTGAAGGTGATGAATGGTTCTGTGTGACACAACCGGATGTTCAAGTGAAGCTGCTCTGAATATCCGGGCCGAGACAGCTGCTTGCATGCGTATTTCATTTGAGTTGAACATTTCTCTACACAATCAGTTCCTGTCAATGGGGTTTATAGACTTTTTACCTGCACACAAACATTTCAAATCCTACACCTGCTCAGGTGTTATTCAACTCGAGATAACGGTTGATGCCTGAATTTTGCCCTAAGAAGCCTGCATTAAAATGATTTGCAAATGTGTTCATGTTCATAAAATGTCTCTGCAGCAGAGCGCAAAGCCACTAAGAGGATAAAATTAAAATCTATTGTATTCTATTTAATAATTCGACATTTGTAATCATTATATAATTAGTCATCAGGTTCTCATAAAATACATTTTTACCAAAACCTGCACCATGTTGATCAAAATGTTGATGTTTTCATTGACATAACATGACAAAATTTATATTTCCATCAAATACACATTTGATGCAACACCTCATCACTGTATGTATGCAAATATTTTGTTGTATCTGCTTTGTTGCTTTCAAGTGCCAAAACTATAGATATTTAAGCATTAATGTAGATTTGAGGGATTTAAGATGGCCAGTCTATTTAAAGTCACAAGCTACCATGATTGAACAAAAATGTTGATTAGTTATAAATCTGCAAATTAACCAGTAACCTATGCTTGAAATTAAAAGTATGGGAGTAGATGTTACAGTGTTTGCCTCTGTACTGCAGTGGGGCAGAGGTAGAAAGAAGCACACAACGTATTCAAGCAAGGACATCTTTAACCTTGAACAGAGTGAGACTGTCATAACAAGAAAAACAGGAGCAATAATTAATACAAAGAGACATAAAATGCCTACAACAATAATCAAAATAACTACACAAGGACACAGCAAAAATGGGCTAAACAACTATAAAGTCCGTGAGTCTGGCTCTGGAGTAGGAGAGGTGGTGGGACCTTTTGTATGTCTGTGCTCAGGGGCCCATCATCTCATAATCCCTTCAAGGTTATGTGACAACAAGTGGTTGTATGGAGTTGAGATGTGTGAATATTGTGTGAGCAGAAACGTGTATATATCCCTCCTCCACCTTGAACATACATGAACTCACGTACTCCACAGTAGGTTGGTGCGTTCCTTCCCTCTTCCTTGAAAACTCTTACAGTTTGTGTGACTGTTCAACAGTCAGCTGTGTGACTGGCTCACATGAGAGTTGAAAAACATCTCCCACTCCCACTTATCCGCCCACACGACGGGGAGAAGGTTGGGGATGTTAAGCACTAACAACCTTCTGTTCCACGTCGCAGTGTAGACCAGGTGTCAGACGCTACTTAATGAAGAGTCGGGCCCAAGTGATTTGCAGTTTGCACTATTGATCTGTCAATCTGCAACAGCGATAGGGCATCTGTGGTGGAATGGGGGCTTGTTAACGGATACTATCACTCCAAAAGTGGAGTTTAAGATTAGTGAGTGTAAACAGAACGAAGAGGAAAGGATGTGAAAGCATGTGTTGAAGCATGGACAGTGGGGAAAGGATAGCAAACATTAAGTAAATCAAATGTAAGAGATTTTTTTGAGCTCTGGTTTGTCTCCAGAACAAAGAGTGTGTCAGCTTGTCGTGGGGGAGACGAGCCAGAGAGGACGCGGGAGGACAGAGGAGGCAAGGGAGGAGGGAGGTGTTGTTTGAGGCAGTAAATCAGAGATGTGGTTGGTGCAGTGACAGAGTTGACTTTGTTTGACCAGCTGACAACAAAACGCTGTCACCACTGCTGAAAACCCAAATCCCTGTGTTGATTGGCATGTTTTGGACAACAGCAATACATCAATCTGAGGACAATTATAGTGCTGTGTTCTGGATGTCATGTCAATGTTTCATCTTCCATCCATTTACCCTTCTTCCCGTCTCTTCTGTGCATTTAATTCTCTCCTCTACCCTCAATCTCAAACAAACTTTCACCATTCATTTTCTTTTTTTTTTTAAAGCTGAAAGCTAATAAAAAACATTTGGAGAAGATCCAAGAGCACATTATAATTGTTAGCATTGTTTATGAACACTTTAAACATAATAAACTAAGTTTGTCAGTCTGCAGTGTCTCATTACTGGCAGCACAGTTAGCCATTATGTAAGGACAGTCATCTCCACCAAACTTTGACTCACTGTGGCCTGTCTTTAAAATGAATGGCTGTAAGAGGTGAGCAGAGGCAGAGCACTGCAGTAGCATCAATATCATTAACAGCAACCAGGGCCTATCTCTCTTAATATGCCCATATTCTTTATTGCATCTTTCTTTTTCTTATGCGCTTCCTCTACCCTTCCTCATTAACTCTCAGATCACACACATCAAGATGATGCTCACAATAAAATGTGTTGAATTGATATTATCACATTTTCATAACACTACAAGCCGATTTCGCAGTGAAAATTAGTAAGATTTTAATTCATGAAAGAATCTGGGGTTTTCTCTTCATTTAAACCTTAAAATCATAATGTTATCTTCAATGCATGTTTTTTCGTGGCTTTGCAGCAGGGATGTGGTCCTGGTTTTCGTTTGGGGGAATTAAGGAATCGCCCTGCTTTATGTCCGGTCTGACACTTAGAGAAGACAAAAGGGAAATGGTTGTCATCAGGAACAAAGTGCTTGTGACCTTTGAAGCAAGCTTTGATATTCACCCCCTCTCTGTCTCTCGCCTCTCTTCCTTTCCTCCCACCTCCTCTGTACCTCTCTCTGTCTCATTCTGTGTTTCCATCTAATCCTCCCCTCCATTCCCTTTCTCTTTTTTAACTATCTGTGACCTTCCTCAGACCACACTTTACTTCACCTTCCAGCTATTTCCTCATCCCTCTCTTCTCCACTCATCTCGTCTTATTAGCCTCCAGATAAGCCACCAAAGCCAAACCTCAATTTCCTCCAAAAGACAAAAGAAAATTGTAAAAATACAAAAATAATTACAATGCTTACTTTCATTGTCTTTTTTGTAGTATATTTCATTTTTATAATGTTTTATGTAATATGAGGCCCACGAGAAAGCCTGACGACTAGTGTGCAGCATCTCATGACTTGCCACCGGTTTTGAGGGGTTAAGATGCACAGTGTCATTTGTCGACAGCCCGTCTGAACACGTCCCTTTAGTGGTGGGATGAGTCAGCCTCGTTATACACCTCGGGGAGCACGCTGTGCCTTCTCTTTTCCCACTAAACAACGTCAATGGCCCTGGCCCTCGTCATATTATGGGTGCAGCAGGGGGAGTGCAGACACAAAAGCACTCCTACACAAACACACAGTGAGGGTCACGCATGCAAACACACACACAAATGTAGACAGACGGACAAACACACAGCAGCCCAATGTCTGTCCTACAGATCATTTTAATCCCCTCTCAGCTGAAGATACTTATTTTTCCCTGCAAAAAAAAAAAAAGAAGATGGTGACACATTGCATGTGCCCCTGTCTGAAGTGTCCAGACATGAGACGCACGTCTCTCTATGTGTGCACGGATGCCTCTTTGTATGTGTTGTCCTCAAGTCTCTGCTCTGTGTGTGCACGGATGTGCAGCTTTTTCCCCTCCCTGGGTCCCGAGACAACGTAAAGAGCAGGAGTCAATTGAAATGAATGAGCAACAAGCTGGCTCAAGCTAAATGGAAATGTCAAGCTCGCTATGGATCCCTTTTGTTTGTCTGTAGAAGGCCCCATCTCACCAGGGAGCCCAAACAGAATAATACCCAGTGACAGTCGAAGCCTTACTGTTTCCATTTCATGTCACCCCTCTCTGTTTAGCGGTCAGTGGACAGAGAAGAGAGAAAGTGAGAGAATTGACGGGTAGAGGTACAATAGAGAGTGAGGCTATAGGATTAAAGGCGATGTACATTGTGCAGGGTTTGTAATGGGCCTCCACCAGGAAGTTTATGCGCAGCTCAGAGCTTAGCAGCAAACTTGTCCAGGTACAAAGAGCACAAACACTGATAAGATCATTTGCAGGTGTGTGTACAGTACACACTGACAGCTGTGAGAGGCGGGTGTATGGGAAAAAGCACGTACAAAGAGTCAGTATGACTAAAACAACTGAAACAAGCAGTAGCCCAAAACAATTAACATCAAAACAAGCTCAACAGATGAGCAGCAGTTTTTATACAAAAAATAGTAAAACAGTCTCAGTTACGATTTAGCATCGCACTGCAATATAACATGATCAGAATCATGATAGATACATGCATCTTCATTTTCAAAACCTGGCTTCTATATTTCCCATAATGCAACTAGACCACCAACAACTTTGTCGGAGAGTCGGGTGTGTTATGCTAGTAGCGGCTAATGTTGCCTTGAGTCGCTAATCTCAAGCAAAGATGAGGAGCTGACTACAGAAGTCTGCTAAACTCCCTTATTTCTAACTTCACGCTCCCAGATTTTCTTTTTATCATTTTCAAACTTAAGGCTTATTTAACTTTTGTAGTAGGCCTAGTACTACCAAAGACCCATATACAGACTTTAATGTGTAAAATTGGAGGAGTTTCCCTTTATTACCAAAGTTTAGTCAAACCAATATATATTGACACTCGTCATCTGATCTTGAAACGTAACACTGTGTTGGAACATAGGGACATTAATTAAATCTCTTCATTGAAATTACCATAGTCTGTGCACAATGCTAAACAAATATTTCATGTACAAAGTCAGTCCAAGGTCAACCTAAAATGAAATGTATTGTGGATTAATTTGCTTCGATCCTGAAAAAACCGGACCACCAGAACAGAAGAAGAAACAGACAGAAAGTGTAGCTGAAAACAAAGAATCAATAACACAGATGACCAAGATTCGACATGAAAGTAATTTAACTTGCCTGTGCAGAGGTTGGTGTGTGGTCAAGTGAGGGGGACTGTAATGGTGGGGCGTGTGGTGCAATCCAGCAGCCCCACAGGAACACATATATTGTCTTGTCGAGTCTTGTAAACTGCTTTGACGTTTCATTTATGTTATTGATAGATTGTACGTTAATGTATTGGTGCATCCTTAATGTTGTTTGTGTGCATGTGTTAACGTGTGCATGTGTGTGTGTGTGTGTGTGTGTGTGTGTGTGTGTGTGTGTGTGTGTGTGTGTGTGTGTGTGTGTGTGTGTGTTCTGCTGCACATCCTCCAGTCTGGCAAGGACATCTTTAGTCATTATCTGGAGCCGGCTTTGAAATTTGTAATCAGCTGACAGTGGTTGAGGCTGTGAAGTGTGATGTACCAGACTCCTAGCTGCCATACTTAATCCAATCCAAGATCTATTACTGCAGAGGGGGACAGGACCACAGAACACACACACACACACATACTGTATGGGCAGGGACAGCTGCTAAGTGCATTGATGTCGCAGTGATGCTGCAATGTAAATCAATGTTAGAGGCCTCTTCGTCTGAGGAAACAGATCGGACAAGTCTTCATGCTGCACCAGCAAGTTACACTAAATGGGGTTGGTTGGCAACAGTAAAGGATTGACAGATTAATGTGTGTATTTGATTGTTAGTTCAGGTAATTTAACTAATACAGCATGAAATAGGAATCTTTGGATACATTGGAAAAGTATTGATTTCCGCCACCTAATTTTACACTACATGTCACACATGTATTGAATGTTCTTAATGTGCAATGTGCTAACACACTAATGTCTCCTTAAAGAAATATATATGTCCAATTAGTATATAAGAGGCTTTCCAGGATTAATTACATACTCTTATAATTTTATTAATAACAATAATAATAACAATTCCCATATTATCGCTTTCGAATGGAACCATTTATTTCCATGTTCAGCTTTTCAGGAAGGAACAAAAATGATCTTGCAGATGGAAGTTCATTCAAAATAATCTAAATTTAAGGTCCATTAAAGGTGCAGTTTCCGGCCACTAATAGCGCTATGCAGTAATATTTCTAAGAGAAGGCTCACAGTATCTCTTGCATGCTACTGGTATGAAAATAGTCTGAGAACAGTCCTGCGAATGGTTTCATGCTATTCCACTGGTGCAAAGTTGGACACAGTACCATGCCAAAAGAAAGTTGAAGTGCACCAAAAAAAGCAAAGACTGCTAGCAAGTAAACATGGCTATAAACAACATACGTTTGAAATTCTTCAAAAAAGAAATGGTCTCTGATAATGTTTTATGAGGAGGGAAATACATTCATTAGGTTTGCTGGACTTCAAGAATACACACAACCCCTGCATTCCAATACCCATACTACCATACTATGTAGTAGGCCAGAAAAAGATTAAGTATGTCCCAATACATATAGTATGTCAAATGCAGTACACAAACAATAACGGGATGTCCTGTTTGCATTCTGTAAGCAAGCATGCTTTTCTGGCTATTCTGACCCAAGATCCTCTGTGCTTAAGGTATATGAGCAAAGGTGCAATGTTATGAGGAAGTAGTATGTCCCAATTGAATGCATACTGCATGCAACAGTACATACTTTGTAAGAGCAGTTGCAGCATGTACTAAAAGTGTGTTTGGTACAATTGGTCACAGGTTATTTTGAGATAATCCAATTTTTTTAAACTATTTTAATGAACAGGTCATGAAGTAGAAGTTCATCATTCAAATGATCTTAAATTATCAAAAATGTCTCAAATAATCTAAAAACATAAAGTCCCCCTCCTTTCCCACACTTGGGGATGCATTTTATTTTGTACAGTACAGTACTTCAATACTTTTATGACTCAGGAGACAATAATTCATTTCACTGATTTTATTCTTTTTACATCCTAACAACACTGCAGTGTGAGCACAGCCACTGTACTGTCTCCTCCATGTTTGAGCAAGCTCACAACCTGTAAACTAAACGGTCTAATGATAAGAATAATATGCAGTAATATACCAGAATATTACTACTGAAGGACAAAAAAGACGTGTGATGAGCCTGTTCAATACAATCACCAAACTGCAGTTCCCCCTGAGAGGCAGAGAGCCGTACTCCTCCTGTCTGGAGCAGGCGCACAGAGGTCATGCTTTGGTAGACGTGGCAGTGGAATAAATCACATCCAGGCTTTTGTGTCCACGTTCTTTTTTAGCGAAAAATGAGAGTAGTGCCCCCCCCTCCTCGGCTAGTCAGCTATCCTGTTTGTGAAAGAAAGTCATAGAGTTGGAATGAATTAAGTAGAAGGTGACGAGGGAAACATTATTTTGCAAACATGGGAGAGAAGGTGTGACGGTATATGTTGGGAATTTGGAGTAAAGATTGAAAAGAGAAGCCGACAGGGAGAGATGGGGCATCCTTGTGCTTTGTTTTAGGAACCAAATCGCCAGTGGCAGAGTGGAAAGCAGTAGTGAACTCAGCAGACTGCCAAGGCTGTGATGCTGCACGTTGCCCTCTTGTTTTTGTTGTGGCTTTACTCTTTATTAAAGATAACAATTTGGCCAAAGGCAGAGGCAGATGCTGCTGGAAATACACAGCAGGTGTAGATGAAGAGGGAAAGCGGAGGAAGCAATAAACAAAGGAAGGATTACACAGAGGGAGAGCTGGTTGAACGTGGTGCATACTGACTGGAGACGATAACACCACCAAACATAATGTGTGTTTGGTGCTGTCGGTGAGGCTGAAAATCTTCCACATATTGCAAATATTGTTTTGTTTTAATCTTTGTGTATTGTGTGCTTGTGTTGGAGCAGTCACTTTTTTGTGTTGGCTGCACCTATTGTACAAATCCGCTGCATTATGTTTGTTGTTGTGTCTTTTTAACTGCCTGCCCACTAATACTCAATTTTTCCATTTCCTTTCCCTGCCCCAACCTGTGCCCATTCATTTTCCAATCTCATCATACTTTTTCCATTCCCATCATTTCCCAAATTCCTCCATCTTTCTGCTGTCAATCACCTTCCTTCATCCCCTCCTTCCTCCTCCCAGCTAACATCCTGACAGTGGTCATCCTGTCCCAGCTGGTGCTGCGTCGTCAGAAGTCCTCCTACAACTATCTCCTAGCTCTGGCAGCCGCCGACATCCTGGTCCTTCTCCTCATTGTTTTCGTCGACTTCATATTAGAGGATTTTATTTTGGGTACGGCGCTGCCTCCGTCACTAAACAACGCAGTGCAGGTTCTGGAGTTCTCCTCCATCCACACCTCCATCTGGATCACCGTGCCTCTCACCATTGACCGTTACATTGCTGTGTGCCACCCGCTTCGCTACCATACAGTCTCCTTCCCGGCCCGCACACGAAGGGTGATATTTGCTGTGTATATTGGGTGCTTGCTCTCTGCAGCTCCTTATTACTGGTGGCCTGAGCTGTGGCACAGCCTGCCTGGGGTGGGCAGTGTTGGAGGAGATGGGGAGGGCAACAGGAGAACCGTGGTCCAGCATGTCCTGGTGTGGGCCCACTGCGCCACCGTCTACATCCTTCCCTGCACTGTCTTCTTCTCCCTCAATGCTGTCATCGTTCGGAAGCTGCGCAGACGCCGCAGCTGCTTCCGTCTGCGCGGCTACTCCACTGGCAAGACCACCGCCATTCTGCTCGCCATCACCTCCATTTTCGCCGTTTTGTGGGCGCCACGTACCCTCATGATCCTCTACCACTTCTACTCCCCTCCTCCAGTCTCACAAGGTGCCGGCCGACTGCTCCACATGCTCACTGATCTGGCGAACATGCTAGCGTTGCTCAACACTGGGGTCAACTTCTTCCTCTACTGCTTCATCAGCAAGCGCTTCCGGGGCATGGCGGCCAACGTCCTGCGAGCCCTGGTCCACTGCCGGAAGCAGCCCCCGCCGTTCTATGCCAGCCACAACTTTTCCATCACAAGCAGCCCTTGGATCTCACCAGCCAACTCCCACTGCATCAAGATGTTGGTGTACCAGTATGACAAAAATGGGAAACCCATCTGTATTTCCTCTTGAGTCCTCAGCCACCAGCAGCCAACCCCACCCTCAGTTGTTGGGGAACACATTGTCTCCTTGGTGACCAGCTTTGCCCGCATGGGACTCTTTGAGGCTTGAAAATGTCAACACGCCTGGAGAGCACACAAGGGACAGTTTCGCTAGCTTTGAGCGCTAACAAAGTGGTTGGCTAGCAAGGTGGAAAAGCAAAGAGCAGATGCACGCTTGACAGAAAATGGCCTCGTATGTTCAATAAAGTATTCACAAAGCAGCGACCAGCATCAAACAGATGTTGATTTTTTTCCCTCATGCAAAAAAATACAGCTACTGTAAGTGACTGACTCCTGACTCACGGGATATCACCACCATCTATCAATGACTTTTATGAGCCACAGCGCTACAGACTAAACTAGCAACAGGATGAATCCTTGGTGAAGCTTCAAACGCCTGACATTGATTTCTTTATTGACGCTCTCAGTTGCTCACTGCCACAAACGGTGAGGATTTTTGAACAGCTGCGTCTTTGTCCGTTGGGAGTCATTTCCAGAAAGCAGAGCCATCCAGTCAGAGTCTGGGCACTGAACATCTCACCTGGAGGGGTGATTCACTCAGGCAGAGCCACCGACGGTTCTGGCTGTCTCTCAAGCAATGCTCAAACAGCGCTATCATTTCCAGTTTAATATGCAGAAACATCTCAATGGCATTTTGATTCGGGCTTTCCTAAAAATGAACAGCCTTGTCTGACTTTCCTCGCGTGTGTGCCGAGTTCATCCTTGCAGTGCCGCCTACAAGTCGGCACTCGCTATGAAAGTCAACCCACAGATTGTCGTAGGATGAGTAGGCTATCTCTGCTTATTGTTGGTTAAATATTTATTAATGGTAGACTTGACTGTTATTGTAGCTTCACAAAATTACAAAACAAAAAACATGACGGCTCCGAGGTGTCGTTAATCTAGTGATCACTTTTCCAATATTAGGTAGAGGAAATTTCTGCTATTAGTAGATAGTCCTCTATTAACTATTAATGGTACTTGATGACTTACTGTTAGCCATTATCTGGATGAATATAATGAATGTAACATCTCTTCAACCCCTTAGCTTTCTGAGCGACTGAGAGAAAAAGAGAGAGAGACAGAGAGGACGGTTTGTTTTCCCTCGTCCAAGGTTTTCTGTCCCATGATGCAGTAGTGAATTTGGTCTCAGGGCCACAGTGACACATTTCAGCTCTGCTCATTCTGTTGCTGGCTGATGGAAATACAGTAATATTTTACAACGAAACACAGTCACGTACATCAACACTGCCTCAGTGCTGCCTGAGTCCTGCCCAGTAACAAATGTAAACACACACACACACACACACACCGCGCTTTGTATGTGCTCTGTATTGCCCACAGAAACAGCACATTGAGATCAATGCACATCCATTTTGCAGACACCTTGCGGCATTAGCAGTCTTCATCTATCTAACAAGAATGGGGCTGCGCCAAAGGGTATATTTCTGCTAAACCTGCCTGGAGATATCAGACACATCAGGCCTCGTTTTATTGGACGAGGCTTTAAATCTGATGGATGTTTGGTTCTTCTGTCATAGCTGGTCTCATGCCCTCCAAACTCTGGTTCGACACTCAAACGTCTGAGACACTTTGGGGGGCGACTGTAGGTGTGGCTCTTTTTCTCATCATAGAAACAATTTAAACAAAAAACTGTCTGCAGATGAAAATCAGGGCAAATGTTTCGTCGTGTTGGCCATTTTTCAAAGTCAGTTATAACTCAACAGCGTCATTGCTGAGGTATCGGGACATGACCACTCAACAAGACACGTCCTGTACGGCGAGAAGAAGAGTTATGAGCCTGTTTAAACAACTTAACAGTGGAATGATGTTGTCTAAACCAGTAAATATATTAGATGATTATTACAGGCATTTGGTCTGTTTGTCCTTGTTTTCTGGGTCAAATTGGGATTCATCATGACGGAAACAATTTTATCTTTATCTTCACCAGGACTGTGTGCTTGCATGTGTTTGATTGGCTGACACGTCGGCTTGCCATATGATATCACGTTGCAATGCGGTATAACTTGAGCCTGGTTCAACTTTTTTGCGTTTCTGCAATTTTTCCTGGAGCTCCCAGCGTTGTACGCAGCTGGCTTGGCCCCATTCAAACGAACAAGAGGGCCTGAATGCAGCCATATTCTACTTAGTCCTTCATGTCAGCTAAAGTCTGCAATTCAAGGTAATTAAACCCAAACGTACTATGTTTCACATTTTTTAAATCGCTACCTTCCATCCCATTTGAATATGTCAATAGTACATGATACGGTCTTAGACCAATCAAATTACATAACTGTTAGAGAGACAAGGAGTATCTTGTGACGCATGTATAGGTGATACAATATTTGTGGCAAGAAGCTCAATGTGCTGTAATTGTGCCGTACTGAAAATGTTTTTCAAAAACAGTCAAGAAAAATAAATTAAGCGATAAAAAGAGAACAAGCAATGATAGTAGAAAAAAAGCACATGAACGATAGATTTTGAAATATATATATATTTAAGAGCTTATAAAACAACACTTTAAAACAACTTTGAAATTCTTCTTTCAGACTAGTGAAAATTACATTAAAAACTTGTTTTGCAATCCTCTCTCACAGTTCAGTTGTGACCTCAGACCATGACTTGCTCCTCCACTTTCAATTTCCACTTCTTTGTTCCTCACAAATAGATTTCCTTCAAAATTGCATGTTAATGAAAGAGCACCGATCGCCACTTGCTACTCACCTTACTTCACTCTGCAGTCCTCCCACTGCTCCCTCTTTCCTCTCACTTTATGTCAAATGCACTCGCTCAAAGTTAATTTCACAAGTGTCCTTTTTACTCGTTAACTGATTACCTTGAAGTCTTGCGGCTACATGTGCATACTGAGCATACCGCTCCATCATTTCTCTTTAGAAAATGGATCCATGCGGTTAGGGACCTTGAGAAGAAGCTGGTGGATGTCGAGAGTTATTTGAGGTAAATGAACACCCAAAGGGTCAATAACCGGTAATCACTCAGCGGGCGCCTTGACTCCAAGTCCATCAGACATCCTCAGCAGGACGTTTAGTGTACAGGCACGAAAATATGTGCTTTAATCCTCAATCAATACCGCCTAATGATCCGACGATGATCATTAAGAAAGTAAGAACACAAATAAATGATTAAGGCCTCAGCCTGAAGAGCTCATGCCAGATCAATGTTGCCATGACATTCCTTTCACGTGTTAACCCTCTCCAGTGTTTCAGGCGATGTTAATGTGACATTTGTGGGAGGACCGCAGCCTCAGTCCCGCGGCCTCCTGGGAACGAGGCAGGCAAACCAGCTTTAGGAAACCAAAGCGAACGGATGAGTGGGGGGTGTTGAAAGGGTGTCACATGCATGTGTCTCTTCGTCTCCCACGTGAGGCACTCGGGAGCAGGTGGGAGGGTGTGTGTGTGTGTGTGAGATGTGTGTGTGTGTGTGTGTGTGTGTGTGTGTGTTTGGGGGGGGGGGTCGATGCCAAGAAATCCACCCTATTATGATAAGATCTATATTTTCTTCAGCCAGATATTAAAAAGATAAAACATAAATCAATCAGAGGGTGAAATTGTATTTTCTCTCTCACACCTCCTCTCCGTCTCTCTCTCTACCTGCTTAGCTCTACAACGTGTGTGTGCGTGCGAGTGTGTGTACAAAATGTCCGTCTTAGACAGAAAGAAGCTTTAAAAAATGTTTGTGCCATAGGACCTGTAATGTATGAAATCAAATATGTATTTTTACTCAATCATGATGAATATAATAACATACAGCACAGTATTATAACGATATAACCATGAATGTACAACTGACGCTTCTGTCATTTTTGTTGGTATTTTTCTGATAGTGATTTTCTACACAATGACCATTTTTGAGTATTTTACCTTTCTCCATGGCAGTGTTTCAGAACTGTGTTTTTTGATCGTACTGGAGTAACTATAGGCTTGCATAATTCAGTTTTTTCCTCCTAATGAATGTATTGACTGTATAAAGAGTATGTATTACAGTTTTGATTGAAGAAATAAAGAACAGTATCTCTAAAGATTGAGATATAGTGCCACTGTTTATTGGTGTCTTTTTTTCTGCAACCCTCAAAAATTGCTGAGATTAAACCAAACATTGTGTCTAGTATCATCATTACAGTTGAATTTTGAAAGACTTTTGCTTTCTGGATATTTTACATGTTGTATTAAACACTTGTTAAATCACAATTAATTTTCTTTACAATTTCCCACTAGTCTACTTTGATTTCTGAAAAATGTACAGTTATGAGTAGTGTAATTTGGTATTATCATATCATAGTGAAAAATACGAGTTCAAATGGTACTCTTGCAATTAATCAATTCCAAATAATGTAATTGCAAACCTGCGGAGTCTTTAAGTTGCACAGCAGGCGTGAGCGGAACATGCAAAATTGTGAAACTTTGGCTATGACCAAGCACAAAATTCAACATATATAAAATAATTAAGTTTCCAATAATAAGTCGCAGATGAATTAATAGTTACTTGGGTTTCAATTTAAATTTTCCATTTTACTATTTATTTCCAGGAAACCTGCCTATATAAAAAGTGTAACCCATTTCAACTACAACTGAACTAAATATTCATGTGACCTAATGTCTTGGACAGAATATCTCTCTTGCTTATTGACATTCTAAAATCTGATCCAAATCCAACTGTTTTGTACAGCATTCAAATTATGTGAGCTACACGCCAGGGTATTTACCTCCATCTGTGAGTTTTCTAACAGATGAAAGTCACCAGATGATCACTGAGAATCAACATGTGCACAGCGACCTGACTCACACTGCAGAGCACTTACAGCAGTTCTCCATCCACCAGTTTGCTGTGTTCACAGTGTGTATTTGTTAGTGTGATATCAGTTTTGTTATGATTCATGTGCAATGCAGTGACAAACAGAGCTGTGTTGATCCACAGCACCAACTCAACTTTAACAATCCAGGTGTTAATCAGAAGCTCACAGAGAAAGGAGGGATTCAGTGGTGTGTGTGTGTGTGTGTGTGTGTGTGTGCGTGTGTGTGTGTGTGTGTGTGTGTGTGTGTGTGTGTGTGTGTGTGTGAGACCAATTAAAGTCTTGACAGCAGCGCTGACTCAGTCGACACTTTGTCCCTGTCGAGATAAGTGGGAAAGATAGCATAGTGTACATGAGATCAAAAACACACAAAGATTTGATCGGCCTATAATCACCTCTGGTTGACGTTAAAGCAACACAAGTGTGTCACCTTTCAAACTCCCCCTGGTTACATCCACAGGCGCACTCAGCCAATCACCGCTCATATTGACAGTCCACCAATCGTCAAAACACAGAGCTCACGACAGGACAACGAACACCCAAAACAGTCCTGCCAAATACAGCTCACTGCGTACTGACATTTCCCTGCAAATACGATCAAAAGTCACCAGCAGCTGCAACAGAAAGAATCGCTGTGTCGGTTTCAGTTAGACAACCTGCAGCTGGCCTCTTTCAATAAATGACCACGTTGTATAAGCTGAGGCCACTGCACTTTTCATCTATACCGTAAAAAAAAAGGTCAGGGGGTTAGCCGTGAACCGTCTTTCATGTGAAGCGTATGCAATATATGAGGTGAGAAAGGGAGAAAAGGAGAGAATGAAGACAGAAAGATGGAAGGACGTGGATAAAAATGTGTGTGTGTGTGTGTGTGTGTGTGTGCGCTGACTGCCAAGTCTTACGAGTGTGTTGCTGCAGTGATAAAGATGGATGAGTCTGTCTGCTGCTGCTGTGATTGGGCTTCTGCTGATAGTGAATGTGTGCACATGCAAAGATTTATTTATTTATTTGGACCTGAGGCTGGTAGAGTCAAAGACAAGCAGAAAAAAACATTACATCTTCTGCGCACTGCGAGAGAAAGACATTTCTAAATCTATGTCAAAGCTATTTGTTACATATGTCTGTCAATATCCAAAGAGGAAACTATGAATCATGCAATGTATTGACGAGAGTCTACAGACATTTACACCAACCATGCTGCTCTTTTTGTGGTTTATATTTTTTATTGGGCAGTGTACTCACATATACTGTTACACAGATCATGATGCTGCTCAATTTAACACATATAAGGATAGGTTTTAAATGTATCCACTGACATTCAATCAGTAAGTGACAACAAATTGAGAAAAGAAAATGTATCACATCATATCAGCCTATTTTTTTAACAGTTTCCCTGTCAATCCCTTTTATTATTATATTCATGATATGATACTGTGAAATATTACAAAGGCAGTCTTCGAAATACAAGCTGCAAGGGTCTTAATTAGGAGTTGTCAAACTTTAAAGAATAAAACTGACAATGGCTGATTTCCTTCTAGCCGCTTCACTTTCAGGGTCTTGGTGTTCATGCTGGCTCACTGTCATATGTACTGTCCCACACCCGTCATCAGTGTTATAAGTAATACCTGTTTTCCAAACAAAAAGTCATAGTTTCCAGGCAAAATGTCTGCTATGAACAAGAGCTTGTTTTTTTTTTAAGGAAATTATGATATCTTCTCTAAATAGCTACATTTTAACAGGAGGGACAATAGTTTTCTTCCACTATATTGGTAAAGGAGTAAGAGCGTGTGTGTGTGTGTGTGTGTGTGTGTGTGTGTGTGTGCGTGTGCGTGTGTGCGTGTGCGTGTGCGTGTGTCTCTGAATATTTTAGACTTTGAATGAGATCCGAGCGATCGATGTTTTCACAGGCAGCCCTGAGATCCAGAGGGACCAGATTGGAGCGCTGCCCAGTGGCACCAGACAGCTGCAAGGATGTAATATCTGACTTTTAGCGAAGATGTCTCTGTACTATGCTTCAAGAAAGAACTCTTGTTTGTTTGATACCTCTGCGACTCGACGTTTACCCTCATGAAGCTGCAAACCTGGCCCATAAAGACTTCGAGAGCTGGGTCTTGGTTCTTAATGTGATCACAGCAACCCTCTCATACAGTGAGTCATTTGATTTGATGCTACTGTTATTCCATTAATTTGCTTAATGGAGCTTTAACACAGAACTTTTAAAGCTCAGAGTCTGAGCAGAAGGCAGCAGATTTCTCAGACGATTTATGGATTCAAATAAAGTTCTAGGATTATTATGATTATCATTATTAAACCAGACAAAATATTTTTTCCTTGCAGTCCTTACTGCATCACAAGATCCTTCAGTTCAAGATGACACAATTTATGCTTTTACCACTTGAGCTCGGCTTTTAATGGTGCATACACATCCACTTAACCTTGAAGAGGCACCATAAGGAGCCTTTAAGTGTTTAAATCATAAACTGCTAATATAAAATGCATTAAGGAGGTGGACAAGAAACAGCAATCCAATAAAATTATCCTGCAACAAACAGTACTGGACTGCAATGTATTTCTTAGCACAGATATAAGGGCTGTCCTTGGAACAAAAAATCTTAGTCAACTAACACTCAAAGGATTTTGTCGATTTAGATTAGATGATTTAATCTACAGATCTGTGAAACTGAGTTTCTCCACAAATAAAACCACATAAAAACACAACTTTAAATCTTTATTTTTATTAGAGATGTGCTGATAAGTTTCTTGGAAATAAGTCATTCAGCATTAAAAAAAGCATAAAAAAGCTGAACGGACTAAGAAATCGTAGTCGACTGAGACGATTAGTAGTTCCTGGTATTTTCTTCACAAAGGTTGAATTCATTGCAGAGATGTCTTATTGGATTGCATTATATTGTTATTGCTTCCGCTCCATGTCTCTGACAGCCTCAGGCTCTCTCTAAAATACTCAACTCATCTTCTTTACTGAGCAATAACCGCTATCATCTTTTGTCTAGTCAGACCAAGTGTTTGAGATCCGAGAAAAATAAGATAAGAAAATAAATGTAAAAAAAATAAAACAGGGAGGAGAGACGGCAGCACTCTGACTTGTGACTCAACTGATGAGGTTCAAGTTCTTCACGCAGAAAAGAGTAGAAAATTACCAACAATTGATTTTCTAACAAGTCTCACCGTGCACAGATAATTGACTGACACGCTAAAAGACATCAGTAACAATTTAGTTCTGCAGAATTGCAGTCCCAACTGTGTCACACCTGAGCCTTTTTATAACTGGGATTACCAGCTGGTGGAAAATTATTCCTCGACAAAATTTTAGTCTGGCATGATGGCGCTTCA
The DNA here is from genome assembly GCA_016806645.1 of Ophiodon elongatus. Classification (NCBI taxonomy): domain Eukaryota; kingdom Metazoa; phylum Chordata; class Actinopteri; order Perciformes; family Hexagrammidae; genus Ophiodon; species Ophiodon elongatus. The sequence continues at coordinate 2,711,941 of JACSYO010002129.1, forward strand.
AAGAGGTTCTTTAACTGGAGGTTTATATTCAGGGACACAGGCGAGCAAGCATCGTGCAGTATTGTGCTAGGTGGTAAAATCATTATTAAACCACTCGTGCTGTGCAGTCTAACACAGTTCAAACCCACAGAACGTTCTATTCATTTCTAATGGGGGTGTCAAAATCCCCAAATATCTATACTTGATGAAAGAGTCTGAGAATTTAATATTTTACTCAATGTAAACATCAGATATCCGAAATGAACACACAAGTTAGAGCAGTTATTTTGTTTATTTCACAGCGGAGATTTACGTCTGTGATGTTTCAGCTCAGTTGGAAAAAGGGTGATGTCATACTCTGGTGCACCAAACTGGACGTTGCAATATTTTTATGTAATGTTATATTATGTTATGTTACGTGATGAACGCCACAGTTCCCAGCCAATGTAACCTGATCAAACCACATCCACAGAAGTATTTAGCTAGATTAGATTTTGAATCCTAAAAAATAACACTTGGAGCCATGTGGAGGTTTCTGGTAAACAAACTTTTATTTACATTCAGTGTTTCTCACCAAAACACATTGGGCCTCATGCAAGAACCACTTGTATGAAGAAATTCCTTCAGTGGCTTGTACGAGTGATTTTGCCACATTCACAAATTTTCACTTAGATACGAACGAGATGTACGAGTGGTCCAGAGTGGTCATAGGAGTCATGCACAATTTAAATGGTGTTGACATCCTGTTTGACTCTGCAATTTGAATTATAGGCTAATAGAATTCTAAATGTATTCATGTCAAAATATCACCATTAATGTAAATTGGCTATTGGCGCTTTTGTATATTGTTACAATATCAATATGACCATCTTAAATTATTTAACCCCCTCCCGTTGCAGTCATCAATGGCCTTTCTGTGGCAAGACATTTTTCATGTGGAGCTGTTTCTTCTTTATTTCAGTTCCTTGGCTGTAGCTGGTCCCTTTATTCTGCTGGTGACGCTGTTTAAAGTTATAGACAGGAATTCAATATTGGACACCAGGGGCAGGATACATGGCCTTAAATGGTATTATTGGGGCGTTAATTATGCTAATTACAGTTCTCTTTTATGCACAATTGGCATTCATAATGTTTACGCTGCTTATTAACAGAATTATCTGAAGTTAGGAGCTTTGGAGCCTGTACAAAAAAAAAATAAGAGAACGTTAAGATAATACAAAAATGTTCTTGCATGAGGTCCATTTTGTTTATCTTTGAGATCTAACAAACTTCATTCTTCATAAAACATTTGCAAAGACAATTGTTTTTTAATACTTTACACCCTATGTTTACATGTTTGCCGGCTTGTCGTCTCCTTCTTGTTTCTGTGTGGCCTCCTGCCACCAACCATCAGCAGAATAACACAAACCCGGTGACAGTAATGTTTGTGTGTGCGCACAAGAAACGGAGACCTACTCGAAAACATTGCTCCACAGTGCAACTAGTGGTCAAAATAATTCCCAGGGCACCTTGGAGGAAGTTTTAATTTGCTAAATTTTGTTTTGATTATTGTTTATTTGGTGATGAATATGTCATGATATAGAGAAATGCAACCCTAAAGCCCCTTCAACTTTTCAATGGCTTTATGGTTTGGCACCTAAAATATACAATAAGTCCATTGCTGATCATTTGAGGTTTTGTCAGATATAAAGGTACTTTGTGCTACTTTAACAAACCTGCTGAGCTCATTTCCTGACAATCGCAGAGTCGCTTCATGTAGCACTCATGGCTTTTTTGTGATAGAGCGAGATGATGAATCCATGCTAATCCCATTTTCATCACACCTTGTCCTTCTCCCCAGCTGCCTCGCCTGTGGCTCTGAATACCTGCCTGCTTAGTGTATTTCCTGCCGTGCAGCCCCCTCTGCTTTCATCTAGCTAACTACACCACCTTGATGTTGGAGTAGTGCTTAATTCAGGGTGGTTTGAGCATCAAACAATCTGCAAGTCCAAACAACTACAGACACAAAAGGTCACCTGTGAAGTTGATGCCGGCAGTATTGTATGGGTGAGATATTATGCACATGCACCTGACAAATTTGTTAATGTTTGCATCATAAAAGATGTGTTTGGTGAAAGACCATGAAACAGTTTGATCAGAGGATATTCTACCATGTGGTGCTCTGCAGCAACCCTAGAAACCACATAAAATATGATCGATCCAAAGTTCTTTTTCATGCACAAAACACACACTGCTGCAGGAATTCCTCCCCGAGGTCCAAAATAATCAAGCGAGGTTTAATGAGCGAGTCCAGCAGCTGACATTAAAGCTGTGGTGCATGGACAGAAGAGGCTCTCCCCACCTTCCTCAGGGAGACATTGTGAAGTGATGAAAAATACAAAAGGATGGTCACAGGTTTAATGAGACAGAGGAACTCCTCTTGCGGCCCCCTGTTGCCTCCCCTATTCATCCTCTCTCTTTGCTCTCCTCCTCTTTTTCTAGTCAAAAGGTCTCCTCCAGGTCAGACTCCCACAAAAGTGCAGCAAATAATGGATGAGGGTGTATTATATTAATGATGACCTCTTCTTCTTTTTATTTTATCCTCTCTGAAGAGCTGTCACTAATCCTGCTTCATCTTGTAGCAGTCTCCCTCTTTAATCAAACAGCGTATCAAAATTCAAGAACGAATGGCAGCAACAGCAATCCATCAAAACTTGGAGCCGCATGCATATCTGATGAGGGGTACAGTACAAACAACACAGTGCAACAGCATTTTGCTGATCAGCTTCATTTTTCTTTCAGGTTCTTTTTTTTTAAACCATAAACCCACTGACCCAACTTTTGAGAATTTCCACACTACTTTGTTATTAAAAGTTTGTTTTCTGATAGAGTGCAGCGGCGATGTTGATTCATTATAATTGAAAGTGGGAAACGCGTTGATTAAATATCACAAATTCAATCATTGCCCATAATGAAGTGGGTGATACAAAAAGAAGCCTGATGTTGGGCTTAATCAACAGAGATGTACAATGTGCTGATAAAAGCAACATGTGACTCCTAAAACATGATTGTTTGTAAGTTTATTATTGCATAAAGGAATAGTCTGACTTTTTGGAAAAATATAGTCATTCAGTTGTAGACAAAGAGAGACACCACTCAGGTCTTTAAGGCAAATATGAAGCGTTAGCTTACCTATATGTTGGACTTAATCTACCTCCAGGCTAACTGTTTCCCCATTCCCATCTCTAGGCTGGCATCAGTTAGCTAGCTCTAGCTTACTTACTACACACACAGAGAGTAGTAATCTTCTTATATGATGCTAATTTTTCCTTTAAACATACATCATCTCTCAGTATTCTTAGTTTTAACAATGTATACCCTCCTGTGTGTACTCTATGTGTGCAGTGAGGCTGCTGCTGTTGGTGGTGAGCTTTTGAGAGGTTTACGAGCACTCTGTCCTCCTCTCCCTTAACCACCCTCTAGGGAGCTCTCTTTGAGCCTCTGTCTCTCACCAGTCAGGACAGGAACCGATAGGTAGACATGCATCAGTTAGCATGGAACCACAGGAGATTACTTCATACCCCTCCTCTCGCAGTGATTAGATTTTACAATCAGCGAATGCAAATTGGAATTTACTGACAGGCCATCAATCACATCCTGGCTGCAATATGTTGCGCAACTCTCGGCACGTGCCATTGGACATATCGCACAGTTAATCTGCTCTCATACACTCAGATATATCTCTGCACCACAGGTATATGAGACAAATTAAGAACATTCAATTTTCTACTAGAGGAGCGTGCTGCTTTATCAGTCGTTTGTCTCAGGAGCCATAGAACAACTCCATTAGTGTCACCTGTCTTATTTTGTTGAGCAGGAAAACAATCATAAACTATTGTATGTGGCATAATTGAAACATGTTTGGTAAGCTGTAATCCCATGACTTGTGAGGTGACGTTTATGACATTATTATAATATATATATAATAATAGTTGAGCTACACATGGGTATGTGCTGTTACAGCTTAAAACAAGTAATATATGTATATATTTTGTGGCATGATTTACAGTACAGACTGCTTGACATTGATTATTTCAGAAGTTGATTGATAATATTGACTTCAACCCAGTTCACATTGTGGCAGTGCATTGTTTAACAACACTTTCACAGGTACATAAAATTGTTTTTTTCATTAATTATTGATGCCGTGATCTCATTTGGATAAAATCCATAATTGCTTTAGTTGTGGAAGACTAATAACATGTTGTCATATAACTAAAATGAGAATAACAGTAAAAACACAGTCTTTTCATTTGTTGGGACAAAAGACAGCTAGGAAGGAGCTGGGAAAACATAAAATGTAATCATTTGTTTGCATTAATAGTAAAGTATGTCTACTATATACTCTACTTAGTAGAGTAGTGAGCACACAAAGGGTCAGAACATACATTTGAGAGGTCACAAGATGATTAACAGAAGAGGAAATCACAAAAAATAAACATTTATGTTAAACACACATTATGATTATATTTTAAACTTTTCTCTTTTTTTTTTATTGTTGCCAGACAACCACCGAAGGAGTGCTACCATTAGCTTAACACAAACCATGAACTGTGTACTACTTCATATTTAAAGGGCCAACGCGTAGGATTTAGTGTCATCTAGTGGTAAAGTTGCAGATTGCATCCAACTGAATACCCCTTACTCACCCCTTCCTTTCCAAGCGTGTCGGAGAACTACGGTGGCCTTGAGGCCATCAAAAGGCCCACTCTATAGCCCCCTAAATCCTACACACTGTCCCATTATTCAATAAAAATAACTTTCCTAAGTTTTAAGTATTGCATCAATTTGCCTCCAGACCTGCTGTTTTCTGTTCAGATCACGATATCTATGGTTGGTTGACTCAGAGCTCCGAGTATCCAACAAAAGTCACCACAGTGAGGAAAAATGCTTATGACGTTGGGCAATTTTTCACTAACATTAAACCTTTTTTTTACTCGAGGCGTTCAGAAACAAAAGGCGCATTGAGCAGAAAAAACACGATGCACCCTGCAACTCAAAAACATGCTCTAAGAACTTCACTCTCATTAAAAACAATTTTAAAAAGCTGCTAAAACGTGCTCTGTCTGATTGGGGCTTTATATAACCAATGATGAGGAGTTGTGTAGTATATTTTGCTCTGTAATGCATGAAGATAACATATGTGAAGGGGCCTGTGACTTTGGAATGTCGGATCCATTGATGTTTGTTGCACATGGGATACTCGTTAGGTACCCCCGCTGGGCAATGCTCCTTGCAAAGAGATCTGTACAACTATTGATTGTTTGGCCACAGGCTGATTGCTCTTTCAGATATTGTCCAACTGTGACAGAAGATGAAACCTTTCAGCCAAAACTGTCTACTGTTTAACATCCAGGTCTTGTTATCAAGTGACGTGGTGGGCCAATATGTGGTTAGCATGACAGCAACCGTGCTGCCATCAACTGTACAGGAAAGACAAGAGGGGAAATGAGGTGCAATCTGATGAGGAGAAGTATTATAATAAAAGCATGGAGTAAAAAGAAAAATGTACTAGTGGGAATTCCTTGTTTTGTGTGCACGAATGCACAAACCGCACACACACAATCTCACAAGCCTGGGATCACTGAGTTCATTGTGTTTAGCAGTCTAGGGAGGCAGATGCAGTCTCTCTCACCAAATCATTGCCTTCTCCTCAATACAAAAAGAGAGTGATTAATTAGAATGGCCGGCAGCTATAAAGGGTCCACATACAATAAGTTGTCACCAGCGGTCCTGGGGGTGTCTCTCTTTGGTGTATAGTTCAAAACAGACCACACTGCCATTTAACCTTGCAATTATGTGCCCACATATATTTAATGCTATACAGAAATCTAGGAGATAAACTTAATTTGTGGGTGGCCATGGCAACTCATATATATGATTGAGGAAGTAATCACCAGTGGTGGTGAAGTTCAGCCATTTAATATTCTGATCAGCCTCACAGAGAAATCTGGCTGTTGCCGTCTAATAGCAGCACAGAGCAGAAGGGAAGAAAGTGTGGTAATTATTTTGAAGGAGCAGTTTCAGTCTGACAGCTGTGAAGTAAACTTTGAACCCCGTCTACTGGATCTCTGGAGAAATACTGTCGTGATTTCCCTCGTTTGTATTTATGTGTGCACTGGGTCGCTCCTTATTTCGTACAGACATTCAGGAAACAATTCTTAATTGATTCCTCAAGACGTTGCTAAAGTCACCTACAGTTTTGGCCACCTGTGAGACAATAAGAGAAACAAAATTAATGGACAATTCATTACCTGTCCAATAAAGATGACTGGTGGTTTATGGCGCAATTAGGTAGAAGCAGAGAAGGCTGGCCATGACATCTATCATAATTAGTGCAAGTGGTCCTTTAATGACAAGGAGTAAGTAATATGGCAGAGAAGGAAGAGAAGATAAGTGTTTGCCCGGGTGGTGAAACTTCCTTTTTATAGTTCAAAGAACAGAATAAATCTAGCACAAGTGGTTTAGTAGTAGCAATAATAATAATATTAATGAGTATTTATATCTTCTTTTTATTAAGTAGTCATACAGCATGCTGTCATGTCACTGTTCTGATCTGAAGCGTCGCCACATCAGAAAACAGCCCTTTATAATTGAAATAATTTCCATTACTGATGGTGCTGTTATTTTTTTATAATAGCATTTACAATGAGTTACATACATCTAAACAACGATATTACTGTTGTTAACGCTTTGTGTTTGCCATAAACTCAACTAGTGCAGCACTCACTTAAAACATGCCTGTTCGGGCCGAATTCTTGGTCTGTGGTGTTGCTGCTTGCAGCTTTCTCAAAAAAAGGTCAAACAAACACGTTCACACTCAACACTGGGCTTCCTTGAGTCCTGAGCAAAACACCTGCCATGTGTTAGGTTGTAATAAAATAAAATGACTTACACGAATAAGATAACACATGAAATAGTTGCGTCACACAAGTTGCAGCCACTCACTGTCAGAAACACTAGTGAAATACACTCCGGTTCATGGGAAAAACATCATTTTACTGTGAGGCAAGGTAGGACGCCTGGTCCTAGGGCCCTCAACAGCTATGGATGCGTTATGCTATTATAAAAAAAAAAGAGCTATACAAGTTCATTTACTCCTTGTAAACCAAAATATGTTACAAAAGGCCCCCAGCATCCCCATATCCAACTCAACTGCATACTACTTACTGTGTGCTTCTACTTCATTGTAAGAGCCACATGTGTGTATATTTAAAGTTAATGAAAGGTATTTATGTTAATGATGACACCCCCTTTTTTCCCTGATTTAATGACGTCATGACGGCAGCAGGTGCAAACACAGAGCAGATAGTTTTTCCACCGTGTGACCGTGTACAGAGGATATTATTTTGTAATTTAGTTAACGTTTGCTTCATAAAATAAAGCTAAAGAAAGCGTTAACAGATCTCCTGTCCTGTCATTCGCGTAAGAAACCAAGTCACTGTGCCTGCAGCTCATTTGCGGCTTAATGAACAACGCAGACGGAACGCCGCTACATTTAGTAGAAACACTTCTCCAGGAGTTGACTAGTGGACGTCGGAGTTTGAGCCCCGGGGAAAAGCTGAGGAAAAGCCCCAAGACCGCTGAGGTGCGTCGGCCCGAACGAAGACAGCGGACACGGTAAAGAAAGGACCGGAAACCCGTTTACGGTGTCGGTTTATGAAGATGGACCGTCAGCTTCTTTTACGTTAAGGAGGATTGATTCTGATGTGATCCAGGATGTTGCTTCTTTAAGGTTCTCATGCATCAGACAGCCTCCTCATTAAAGCCACTGAAGTCTCTGCGGGTTTCAGAAGTTGTGATGCACATGTCTGATGAGAAAAGTGGAAATACTTTATAAACATTTGCACGCAATTTACGCATTGCTTTATTAATATGATGGCGGAAGATAATGAGGTAATTAATGCTGACAAAATGGAATCTAACAGAACGAGGAAGTTAACTGAGAGCTTTGTAGGAGAAGCTGCACAGGCTCATTGGAACCAGGAGAGGAGTATTAGCTCGGATAACTGGAAAAAGAAATGAAATTGAAAGTTTGATGTGTGATTCTAGCAATCTGCAAAAAGTGCAAACGTTAATGCAGATGGACTTCAACACTCTTGTCAGTGAGTTTAAAAAGCTTAGTGGACAAGTAGCAGATCTTCTGTCTGAAGAAGAAAAAGATGCAGATATTAACTGGTTGGAGCCGAAGATGATGACTCTGAGACAGTTTGAGGAAGAAGCTGAAAGCTGGATGTGTGCTTTGAGTGAAAAGGAAGAAAGTACAGCTGCTGATGATAATGAGGACATGGACGGTGATCAGGATGAAGATGTAGAAGAGGATGTGGATCCTGATGATAGTGCTTCACAAGTAAAAAGCTGATCTGTCCTGTCTGGCCGATCATCAGTTTGTGCTACTGAAGAAGCTAAGCTAAGCTGGCTTGGTGGAACGTGCTGAAGCTTTACAGAAGAAGCAGGAGCTGGAGTTGGAGGAAGCGTGTATTAAAGCCAAGCTGGAAAGGCTGACTCTGGAAGCAGCAATCGCTGAAAAAAGAGCTCAAGTAAAAGTACTTAAAGACTATGAGAGATCAGAGGATGGTATAAACAGCTATATTCGCTCACACGTAAGACGATTGCAGGTGAAGGAGGAGAAGCAAAGACTTGTCCCGCCCACTAACATGGCTGTACATGGAGGTACAGTCACAACCCGGCTGCAGCAGTTTACAGAGCCACAAACTGTGAAGCCCAGACAGACAGACAGACAGACAGACAGAAGCAGTAATGACATTCTTCAAGTAATGCAAAAACTGATCACAGAAATGTTGGTTAATCATCAGAAACAAGCTCAGCTACCAGTTAAAGAAGTTACAGTTTTCAAGGGTGATCCACTTACCTACAGATCTTTTATCAGAGCTTTTGAACAAGCTATTGAGCGGAAAACTGATAATGATCAAGACAAACTGTACTACTTGCAACAGTACACTGCAGGAGAACCGCAGGAACTGGTACGTAGCTGTGAGCACATGCCATCACACAGAGGATTCAAGGAAGCAAAACGACTGCTTCAGAAGAACTATGGAGATGAGCTGATGATAGCAAGCGTTTATATTGACAAAGCCTTAAAGTGGCCACAAATCAAGTCTGAAGATGGGAAAGCGCTGCATGCTTATGCTATCTTTCTCACTGGATGTCGTAATACAATGGAAGATGTGGAGTTTATGGAGGAGATGGATAACCCCACAAATATGAGGATTGTGGTATCCAAATTGCCATTTAAAATGAGAGAAAGAGCAATATAGCATTTGACCTCAAGGAAAGTAGAGGACACAGAGCAAGATTTGCTGATCTTGTTAACTTTATTGACCGTCAAGCAAAGGTCGCTATGGACCCACTCTTTGGAGACTTCCAAGACAGACGCACATCTCCAGTAGGCAAAAGTAAGGAAAAGGAGAAACTTTTCAAAAGTGGAATGAAAGGAAGCAGCTTCGCAACAAATGTGTCGGTGGAGAGGAAAAGGCCGGATACAGCACCAAGGCAGGCCAACCCAGTTAAAGCAGCCAATGCCTTCGAACCACCATGTCTTTTCTGTCAAAAGGACCACACATTGGAGTCTTGCACCAAAATTAAAGGACTAGCACACAAGGATTGTGTAGAATTCCTGAAGACAAAGGGAATATGCTTTGGATGTTTAACACAAGGACATCTTAGCAAAACATGCAAGAAGAGGATGGTGTGCAAACAGTGCTTGCAGAAACACCCAGACATTCTTCACATAGCGAAGGAAGCCAATAATAATATCTCATCTATAGTGGAGAGTGAGGATAGTACTTCAAATGAAGAGGTCTCAGGAGCTCAGAACTATGTTAAACAGAAAATAGTTGGCTATGCTGGGACAGGGAACCGAGTGTATGCTATCGATTGTGCCAGTAAAAGTGAGATCCCGTAAAGGTGGCAGGTGTATAGAGACATGCGCTTTTATGGATCCTGGAAGTACAGCCACGTTCTGTACAGATGAGCTTCGAAAGAGACTGAACATTAAAGGAAAACCAACTCAGATCTTATTGAGCACTATGGCTTAAGATAAACGTGGTGAGCAAAAGTTAATCAACAGTCACGTGCTCTCAGAACTGGAAGTGTGTGGCCTTGAAGACACAAGTTATGTCCAGCTACCCAAAGTCTTTACACACAGCAGGATCCCTGTTCAAAAGGAAAACATTCCAATTCAACAGCATCTGGAGAAGTGGCCGTATCTGCATGAAGTAGCCTTACCACACATTGACGCTGATGTTGGCCTTCTCATTGGAGCTAATAACCCAAAGGCAATGGAGCCGTGGCACATAATCAATAGTCAGGATGATGGGCCCTACGCTGTGAGGACCGTCCTGGGATGGATGGTGTGTGGACCTGCAAAGAACGAGACCACTGATTCCAAGATGGAGTCAGCTCATTACAGCGTCAACCGAATTTCAGTGTTGGAACTAGAACAGCTGATGGTTCATCAGGACAACACAGACTTTCCAGAACGTCGCTATGATAAGAAAGATGTCGCAAGAGGACAAGCAGTTCATGCTGTCAGTGCAAAAGACAACAAAGTTTGTGGATGGACATAACTGCATAGGACTTCCGTTGAAACATGAAGCAGCTAACATGCTAAATAACCGCTGTATGGCAGTACAGCAAGCTGCTAGCCTGAAGAGAAAACTGAAAAAGAATGATGTCCTTCATGAAAAGCATACTGGATAACGGCTACGCTGTTGAAGTTCCTGAAGAGCCGCTTGACCGTGATGACTACAGGGTCTGGTACGTCCCTCACCATGAGGTGTACCACCCAAAGAAAAAGAAAATTTGCGTCGTCTTTGACTGCACTGCTTCTTTTCAGGATGTCGAATGGGGCCGGAGTACAGTATGCAAGGAGACGCTGGAGGCAAGTACAGTATCTCCAGATCTATGTGGACCAGATGGACTTGAGAATACTTACCTCTCCTCCAGGAGCGGCAAAAGTGGTTCAGGATGAAAAGAAACTGGGAGCATGGAGACGTGGTGCTAGTAGTTGACAGTTCGTCACCACAAAACACATGGATAATGGGAAGAATAATCCAAACCATACCCGACTCCAGTGGAACTGTACGCAGAGTGAAGCTGCAGACCAAAACCAGCACGCTGGAGAGACCTGTAAATAAACTGTTTACTGCAAGAAGCAATGTGAACAGAAGAAGATCAAATAATGAAGAAAAAGCCTGATAAACGAGACCTAGATTTGCAGTGTTTATGAATATTTATTTAGGTTGATATTTGATGGCTCTTTGAATTTTGAGTTGTTAGGTGATGGTTTAATCGTCAAGCTTAACCATTAGGGGCTGGATATGTAAGAACCACATGTGTGTATATTTAAAGTTAATGAAAGGTATTTATGTTAATGATGACGCCCCCTTTTTTCCCTGATTTAATGACGTCATGACGGCAGCAGGTGCAAACAGAGAGCTCATTAGGCATGAGAGCAGATAGTTTTTCGACCGTGTACAGAGGATATTATTTTGTAATTTAGTTAACGTTTGCTTCATAAAATAAAGCTAAAGAAAGAGTTAACAGATCTCCTGTCCTGTCATTCGCGTAAGAAACCAAGTCACTGTGCCTGCAGCTCATTTGCGGCTTAATGAACAACGCAGATGGAACGCCGCTACATTCATTGTAGTACAACGTTGTAGTATACAATTACCGTACAGAAAAATGGTACTGGTTACATTTTAGATTTGACTCTCAAAATATAACAATTCGAAATCTTTTCCCTTGTGAAATGCCTTCATAGCCGTTCTTTGCTCTTCTTACAATAAATATATTCTCTCCATTTCTGAACTGATACTATTGTAGCCTCTTTGCTAACCTATTAGCAATATTTATTCTTTTTTTGAAAACGCAAAAGAAGGAGATTTCACTGCTTTTCTCATATCTAGACCACATCGGACCAGGTCTCTTTCAAAACAAGTTATACGTAGACTGGTCAAATCTGGACTAGATTATCCCAGAGAGGCTAAAGACTCTGTTTCGTATTAGTGAGAGCGTTATTCTTTTTAAAATATAAAAAATAGCAACAATATTGATTTACAGTTTGACAATCAATGAGAAAGTCCATGCATATGCACTCACACATATGGAGGTTTTAGTAGTCGATAAATTACTCCATAGGTACTTGCCACCATCAAGTCAAACAGGGGTTAAGGCAGGAAGGAAAAAGCTAATCAACTAGAATAGTTCAGGCAGGCAGATACAGACGAAACAAAAGGGCTGCAACTCTACAACTAAGAGACACAAGTATAAAAACGTCTAAGTATAAACTTTGGATACTGTGATAATGATCCCCTGCATGCATCTGAAATCTGAAACGCTGTTTTAAAGAGTCTTTAGCCTCTCTGGGATATGTTAGGTTGTAATAAAATGACTTACACTGTAAATAAGGAATATCTATGTATAAATTACGATACTTAAAGGATAATTAATAAGGAATAGTGAGCCTTATGGGAAGGAGTATGCGTGACATAGAAGAAAGCCACATTGAGTTTCTAACTTAGACTTTAGCAGGTATGCATGGAATGAGATAGAGAAAGGGGGCTGGATTTCACTGAATTCTCCTACAGACACACAAAGAGCAATAAAACAACCCCACTCGAGGGGGGTTGTGGAGCAGAACTGTGTGAGGAGAGAGAGAGATGACATCAAGAGCCATAAAGCCCAGAGGAGGGCCATATGGACTGGAGCGACCAATACGAATGCTGATTCTAGCCATGTGGAACTTTAGCCGAAGCATATGTTGTAAAACTGAGCCAATGAGAGGCGACGATGCACATTTTCATTGAACTATATAATCAAATGTACTGGTCAGTTCAGGGCTCTCTTAGGTCACCAGCACAGACAGTTAACTCTCGCAGGCAACTGTTGAGGGCCTGTGGACTGCCGTGGCCTATGATCCATAAGAGATTTTTACTCTGTTATCACAACGCTTTTCACTTTATTAAATATGTTTTATTATAACTTTCGTTCCAAGAAGTTCTTTGTCTCCCCGGAACTTTTCTCAGAATACGATAGATAATCTAGTCCAGATTTGACCAGTCTATAGGTATAGTGGTTTTTGATCTGGACCTGATCCAATGTGGTCTAGAAGTGATAAAAGCAGCGAATTCTCCCTGTTTTTGCATCTTCACAAATAGAATAAAGCATTCACAAATTTGAAAGTGGGTTTCAGACAGCGTCAAGGCTTTAACTAAAGTGTCTGACACAGTTTAACAACAGTTAGAAAAGCAAAAAACAGAGGATCAAGCGCTCAGCAAGATAAGTTCACTTTCCCTTAACTTTACCCTCAACTATTAAATCACAAGTTGTGAATCACAAGCTAACTTCAGTGTTGTAAATAGGCATATTATGTATAAATGTAATGTAATATTAGTAGCGTGCTTTGGCCTAACTGCTGCGGTTATAAGGTAGAGCGGTGATTTAATTAGTGATAATGTTATTAGCTGTATAAGTTACAATTAAGTCTTACACTAGACAAAAACAGTTATCTTCAGGGGGGGAAACACAGCCAAGTGGCAGGTTATTCACGGACCACAGTCTCACTTTGGTTTGACTCTGCTTCTGGTTGGCTGTCCGCTCGTGTTGACACCAGAAAAGTGAGGACGAGTCCGGTAATAGGCCTACTGTATATCCAGCATCCAGCAGCAAACGTGAACTGCAGAGCCGAGGTCTGTAGATAAAGGCCCGACGGGCGACACGTTGGACTCGTCTTCAAAACCCGGAAGCTGCTGGAAGCTGGAGGGTGTAAAACAATCGTGATGATGAATAAACTCAGGTCAGAAATCTTTTGATAGCTCATCATAATAAGAATACCGGTAATCAGGATACATTTCAGTGTTATTTTCACTGAAATAATTCCATGTTATTTCCACAAGTATAAAATAAATAGAAACAAATATAGTCTTTATTTATTTATGATTAACTGGTTATTTTAGCTAATGTATTTAATTGTTGTTTTGTTTGTTTTGTTTTTTTCTGCAAAATATATTTATCCCGTTTATTTTCTCATTTATTTTGATATTTAGTTTAACTTTAAGCTCCCATACTGATATCACCTATTTTAATTGTGTATTTTATTAATTGAATTTGCATTTCCAAATAATTTAGAAAATACGTCACATGAATATGATACATAATAACCCTAAAGCAATTCTTAAGAAAAGTAAAGCCCCCAGTCTTGTGCTGAAACATATTTGGTGAACAGCAGATGGCAGCAACAATACTTACAAGCCTTTTAGAGACTCTCTACCAGGAATCCAGAAGGCAAAGAAGAAGAAGGGGGAGGAGGAGGAGGAGGAGGAAGAAGTAGAGGTGTGATCTTTTTAAAAGGAGTGACTGAGGCAACAACAGGACACAGTTTCATATTTTGTGAGCTGTGAATGAAGCCAGGTTTACTACATTATTCAGGTTTGTACTTTTTAACTTTGTCTTGTGTTTTCATAAATGTTCTTAAGTCTTGTTTGGTGTGAAACAGAAGCCTACAGCTGTTAGCTAACTAAAGGCGTGTCTTCTGCTACAGTCACTGTTCACTGCTCACTTGAATCCTAGAGTCTCTATCTAACTTTGAAAAGTAGAAATGTCCCAACTAGCTGTGAGGCTGACTCATGTTTTCCTCGTTTCCTGCAGTCTGGTCAGTAGTTGAAGATGCAGCACGGCAGCACCAACAACAGTGTGACAGAGTTTCAGAAGCTGTGGGGAAGATGGACCAGCCTGGTGGACCGCTTGCATAGTGACCCCAAGGTAACAAGAAACTACCCTTCATCTGTCGAACAAACATCTTTCTTCATTTTCCGTGTACATGTTTGCTTTCAGCTGTCATTTTCACATGTTTTCTATGTGAAAATGACAGCTGCATCCTGTCTTTCTCTCTTTCACAGATAGCAGTGCTGATGGACTCAAGAATCGGGCAGTACCTGAGCAGCCACCCTGTCTTAGCCCTCACAGTGTTGCTGTTCGGAGCCATCGCTGCAGTGCCTGTCGGATTTTTCCTCTCTTTTGCTTTTGTGACTATCATTATGTCGGCTGTAGGTTTTGTTGTCTTTGAAGGTATGTGCAATCATGTCAAAAACTATTTTCTCCCTCGTACAATCTAAAATGTACTTTTTATAAACCCAAACCGTGTTGTTTCTCTGTGTCTTTCAGTGTTCCTGTTGTTTGTTGGAGGGGTGAGTCTGCTGTGTGTGCTCCCCGGCATCGCCCTCTTCTCTGTCATGGTTGCATTCATCTCTAATGCGCTTTATGTCACCAGCTCCAACATTCTCAGCCGCTATAGCTGGAATCTGACAACGGTAATGTGTAATTGAAAAGAAAAATTTGACCTCACATGATTTTCTTGTATCCCTGTTTTAACCACACGCAGTCTTTTTCGAGGTAAGTTCAGCCTTCAAGATATGGAAATCTATAGTCTTTACTGAAAAGCCAGGGGTAAAATCAGGTCAATGGATATTAGTCATCCTCTCTTCTTAAAGGATAATATATTGTACACACTTTCATATGCAAGGCAAGTTTATTTATACAGCACATTTTATACACACAGGCAGCTCAAGGCGCTTTACATAATGAGGTTTTAAAAAAAAAAGACAGGTAAGAGAAAAAGACTTTGTTGAAGATCAAGAAGTCTAAAAAGAAACCGGTAGGAAGAAAGAGTATAAAATAAACATAAGAACAAAGTATAAAATAGGCTAAAATACAATTAAAAAGGCCAGTGCAAATCAAACATACAGTGCAATTTCAGTATTAATATCTGTGATATTGTTTCCGCATTGTATTTATTTTCTTCTCTGTTGTCCTTTATTCCTGCCAGCAAGGAAAAGTCCTGGAGGATCAGGAAGAGTACAAGGAGAGTGAATATGAAACTTCAAACTGAAGCAAATGCAGTAGCTTGATTCTTCTCTCTGGAATTGTCAACTTTCATGTTGAAAAGCAAAAATTCGCTGAGTCAGCAACCTTAAGTCAGCACTACTGAAGCTCTGTGGGTGGGATTCAGACCCTTGAATGTATTCAGATAATATTCTAAGCACAACTACTTCCTGATTGTTACTGTATGTCTAAAGCCTAAATATTGTAATTACATATTTTGTCATTATCGCCATACATGTAGACCTATAAAATGTTTTTTGTCCATTTTCCATATTATGGTTTTCAGTCTGAAAATGCTTGTGTATGTTTTTTTAGGTTCATCTCTGCCGATATCTGATGTTCATGCCTAATAGGCAAAAAGAAATTAACTACAAAAAAAGTCTGTCCTCAACCAAAGAAAATCTTAGTCGACTTGCTCTCATGATTTTGTCGACTGATAAGATCATTTAATCGTCAGATCTGTAAAACTGAGTTTCTCTGTCTCTCTCCCTCTGACTTTAAATATTGTGTTCACTTATAAGTTTCTTGGAAAAAAGTAATTTGGCATGAAGAAAAGCATAAAAATTGACTAGTGAACCAAGAAATCTTAGGACACCGATAATTGAACTAAGAAGAGCCCTAAAAATATCTGTTACATGTTTAAGTTTGCTGTTACTTTGTAAGAAGCATAATGTTGTACGTTTGTAATGTAGCTTTGAATAAATGTTCCTCAGGATTAACATCTGTGCTGGTCTTTTGTCCAAAAAGAGATGGAGAAACCAGAAACAATGCATCATTGGTGATATATTATTTGGTAAAAATGCAATCTGTTGTATGGCACACATTAATTGATTTCTCAAAGTGGTACTACTACTATACATTGTTCCTCATAAAAGAAGATCCTCGTATATCACAAGGAACCTGAGATGATTTTAGGAAAGAAGTCCATCCTTAATATGCATTTTGGTTGCAATAATCATTTTTGGAATTAACTGAGTTTACTTGACATTATGTTCTGTGTAACGATTATTTAATAGTATAACAGCCACAAAGGACATTTTTCAGCATCGAGTACTTTTATTACTTTAGGTACATTGTCCTGATTATAGTTGAATACTTTTACTGAAGTAACATTTTCAAAGTAGGACTTCTACTTGTTACAGAGTATCCTATAGTGTGGTATTTATACTTTAATTTAGGTAAAGGATCTGAATACTTCCTCTATCACTGTCCATAGCACCACTAGTGGTCAAAAACTCTATAATGCACCTTAAAAAATAAAGGTGTGCTTCTATTCTCGCATGCTTTCAATAATCAAACAGCAACGGAGGGTGATTCTCATAAAATCTTTAATGGAGGTGATATCATGCAAAAAAAGAAAAGACATAAAAACTTGAAATAGTCTTTTAGGAATGACTAATTTGAATAAGAAAAAAAAAAGAAAGTTATCAAGAGGCCTTTAAATTTAATAGAAATGCACCCATTGAACACCACTCCTCGATTATAGACCAGCACCATGTCAAAATCTGTTTGATTGGACATACAGTCCACACTTGAAATGTCACGACCAGTCAAAGTGTTGAAGGATTTTAATGCAAAATATCATTTAGCGATTCCTTATTGCTTTACTCTTGACTTCAGTGATTTCAACATTGAGATAACCGACAGCGTTTGAAGGTGTTGCTGCGTTTGTTAATGGGGTGCAATGCCAGCAGAAACAAAGTTTGTGCTCTATTTTTTACATTAAAGCTGTCAAACAATTGATGCATTATATTTCCTTCAATACAGTAAGCCGAGGAAAAAAAGATCAATAAACATATGAAAGGTTTCATTCCAAATGAGATATCCTTTTGAAAATACTGATATCTATGTCCAACTGACTGCTGGTATTAAATGAATTAATTTCATGAGACGAAACTACAAACCTTCTAATGAGTTTTGTTTACAAAAAGTTTCAGATCTATAGAGTTAAAATGTTGTCTAGAGCAATTTTAAAAGGCGATGCTTTTACAAAATGCATGTGTGTGTTGGCGTGTAAATGTTGGCATTGTTAAATATTCCAGGAGAAGATACATGTATAACAGTATATGCAGACTAAAAAGAAATCCAAAAGAAAAAAGAAAAAAAGAAAAACTGTGAGAAAGTGGACATAATCCTCATCAGGCACTCAGATACATTACCTCTTTATCTCACTCTTTAATAAGACTGTACATTTGTGCATTTCATTACCGAGTCAAACAAGGTACTTCTCAGAGTCAACCCTATTTGTGACATTATAAAAAACGAACAAAAAAAAAAACAAGCGTATACACCTCAGATGTAAAAAAAAAAAAAAAAAAAAAAGGAAAAAAGAAAAAAAGAAAAAAAAAGCCTTTTCTCCTATTTTGAACAGCAATGAAAAGAAGTTTAAGGCAAGATGCTGAACGCAGAAATCCAAAGGTTGACCAGCTATGATTTTTGTTCAGCTCTGGTGTTTGTTGGCATTTACCAGATCCATCCGCAATTATCAAGAAGACTAGTGTTTTTCCCCCCGATTGTTGTCTCTCTGTCTCAGGCATCTTTTGTTGTAGGTCAGGAGATTACATGACGTCATCTCCACACCCCCCTGAGTCTGCTGGGAGTCTCCATCTCCTTCTGCATGCCTTACGCCGGCAGGCTCAGCTTCTTGCCTTTCAACACTGAGGAGTGAGACAGAAAGAGACAGTCAGAAAACGTCACTGGGCCGGCGTACGTACATTCTCCCATAGATGATTCACACCACTTTGCTTTAGGTTGAAAGTTCCAGGGTTTTCCGTTTTCAAGGAGTTTTTAAAGCGGGATTCATTGATTTGTGTTCAGAAGTAGCCTCCAGGGGTTATAAAAAATATTTCCAGGAAGTAGAGACAGAAGAATTCTCATGTGCACATTCTTGTTTTTCGTTTCCAACTCATCTAAAGAACCGCGGCGATGACATATTTTTAAAAACAAAGGAGTGCTTAAGACACAATTTTCACACAGAAGCTATAACACAGAGACATGTTGTTTTTTGTAATTTACCGTTTTGAGTGACTAGAACGAGACCCTCAGAGGAGAAAAAGGAGACTGAAAACGTTTGTCTCCAAACCATCTGCTGAGTGTATTATGTATATTTATTTTTGCTTTACAACATTAAACAAATGGCAACTTAACCTGCTTGTCTCTTTTATGTGAAATGTCTTATGTGAAACTTTTTGTGCTGCCGTCTTGACCAGGACTCCCTTGAAAAAGATACAGAATCTAAATTGGAAAGTTTCTAGTAAACTGATATTAAATACTTTTCACTCATTTTTTTCTCTCGAGTTCCTGGGCCATCAGAAAATACGACCCAAATACCTTTTGGGGGCCAGAAGGAACTGAATTTGGACTCTAGTTTGCTTTCTCCCGTTACCATTTTTTAAATAATTTAAATAGTTGGTTTATTTGTTTTTTTAATGGCCAATTTTAACATCAGGTTGAGGGATAGTTGAAACATTTTCTTTTGGCTAACACTGGCACATTTACAGTGACGTTGATCAATGTGCATTGTGCCTGAGAATGAATAAATGAATAGTTTCAGCAATGGAAATGCAACTAGGTTTCCTGCAATGTTGGCCCCAAGAAAACTACTGTATTGAAGTAACAGTGTAGAAATATTTGGCACTAGTAACTGACACACTGTGATGTCCAAGTTTTTTTAAACAAAGTGTGAATAGTTGCCGTTTTGGAAGCACTGCGATGTGATAGAAGAGTGCATTACTAGTCTTGGACTGTCTTGAATTTTCTCACAAGAAATTTCTTTCCAATGCCAATAAAAGCAATAGAGGAAAGAATCCAAAGTCGTGGTTTCGGGAGAAAAAATGATTTATAAGAAAAACCGAGGCTAATTTGCCAAATCAAGTGCGTATTTCCAAACTGTATATGAGCACACATTGCCCTTTGTGGGTTTCCTGGATGTTTCCTTACTTAGCTATGGACCGACGTAATACAAAGAGGACACGTTTTACTAAAAAGACCACTTGATTCAGGAAACTCAGACAGCTAAAGCCACAAATTAGCTTTAGCTGAACTTTACGTTTCGCAGTAAGGACTGTAGAGCTCCTTCATTGAAGGTACTCTAGGAAAGGATTAGATCAGGACCAGTGAGGAGTGGAGAAATTATTGCATCATCCCATACCTCTTTCAACCACCATATAGGCATTTCACCCACACTGCTCCCTGATTCACCCCTGAACTCCGCCTCTTGAAATTCATAGAGCGACTCTCCAACAAAACCGGCCTCACAGTACACACCCTAGCTTACAAGGAATACATACAGCACACTCCTGCTACTACTCTGGCATCATTCACTCCGGTTCCGCCAACCCCAAGGTCCTCTTGTCCACAATAAAAAAAACATCTTCAACCCTTGGACAATCTCTCCCACTCCTCCACAGTTGAGAAATGTAACTCCTTCCTGTCAATCTACAAAGCAGACAAATTAGACAATCTACAACCAACTAGCCACAGGGCCTTCGGTTACTGGCCCCTCCCTCTGGAACGCTCTCCCCCAGCACCTCAGACATTCTCCGTTACTCACCACTTTCAAAACTGCACTTAAAACAAATGTATTTAAATCAGCTTTTAACCTGTAACGCTAGTTATGTATGTTTCTGTTTTGTTTCTTACTGTTATAATGTCTTGTTTCTGCCTTGTTTATATTGTTAATGCTTTTATTGTTTCTGTTTTTACCATGTAAAGTGCCTTTAAGTTCCTTTTAAAGCACTATACAAATGAAATGTATTATTATTATAATTATTATTATTATTGTGTGTTGTGTTAAGATGGACATAAAAAGCTTTTTACTGTAGCAGAATATGGAAACATAATAATTGGTCACTGCACCTTATTTCATGTGTATAACAAATGTCTTTATACAGTAAAAAATAATTCATAATTTTGTTCTTCATGTATTGTCTGATAATTACTCTCTTATTTCCTTAGTTTTATTTATATATTGCCATAATGTATGATAAAAACAGGAAACCCACCTTTGGTGACATAAAGGTAGAAGAAGTCACAGTAGAGGACAGTCTGGACCAAACCGGCCACAATGGCGATCATGTCAAAGAAGCCTTCAAAGTAGAAACGCCAGATCCAGTTGAACAGATAGAGGGCCCGATACAGGCCGAGGCAGAACAGGTAGTGGGTGGTGATCGTCTCGGCCTCGCCAGTCTTGCTGATCATGAAGAGCTGCGGCAGGATTGCCACCGACTCCAGGTAGATGGAGAACGTCCACAGGATCTGATGAAATACAATAAACGTATAGAAAATGTATATCATTCATACTACAGTAAGATAAAACGAATACAACAGGACTTGTGTCACAGCGTGACAACAACAGGAGAGGTCGAACCCACCTCCAGGAGAGCGAAGTCGTGGTTGATGAGAACAGCAAGACCTCCGACAGGAACAACCAGGAAC
Source organism: Ophiodon elongatus (assembly GCA_016806645.1). Lineage (NCBI taxonomy): Eukaryota > Metazoa > Chordata > Actinopteri > Perciformes > Hexagrammidae > Ophiodon > Ophiodon elongatus. The sequence goes on from JACSYO010002129.1 coordinate 2,733,298, forward strand.
TCCACTCTGAAGCTGTCATGGTTGCCATCGTAGGTGGCCCTGAACTTTGCGTAGATCAGGTAGACTGTGGCATACGCACAACCGATGTAGATCACCTGGTAAACAAAGCAGAGCAGCGTGTCATTGAAGGTACTGGCGAGAAGTAAGGGACTTGTATGAAAGGCTGCTGGTCAGATCCGAGACGTGACTGGGGTCTTACCTTCATGCTTGTGTTATAGAGGGAGATGAAGGAGGTGAGCAGATCCAAGTAGCGTGTGGTGAACACTATCGCAAACAGGATTTGGCTCTTTCCAGAGATACCTTTAACAGAGATATCAAGCAGAGTTAAAATTCACGTTGAACCATCAGCAACTTCAGAACAGCTTCACAAGTAGTTTGGATAAAACATGAATCATAAAAGCGTTTCCTTGTTAAATGGTGACATCTACTGGAAACATGATGAATATGTATCCGGAAAAATCAGTAGTCTCAGTCCTTTTGGACTTGTTTTTATAGGCATAAATAGTGAAAATGCATGTATAGTGTACTTTATTTAGAGTAATCTTACTTATTTTACTAATTAATGCCATTTTAGTGAAATAGCACAAACCAATTTAACAGGTTGGCGGGCCTAAAAGCCACTGAATGGATGCATGGATTGGTGTTCCTGCACTGACACAGTACATCAGACACAACAGGAAGTCATGCGTAAACAAGGGCCAAACAGAGCCTCATATAACATCCTTTTGGTTCCAAGGACAATTACAGGCAGAGATGGACATCCCTCACTCATCTTTCCCTGACCTTTACTATGCCTAAACATTTCATTTATTACCTTAAATAAGCTCAACACGCTTTAAGATGCATACAGATCCATACTGGGTGGCAGAGTAGTGGTTACCTAGCACTGACGCCTTGGCAAAAAGGTTCCTGGTTCGAACCTGCCAGCTTCTCTGTGTGGAGTTGTATATTATTTCCGTCTATGTGGCTTCTGTTTCCTCCCACAGTGTCAAGACATGCATGTAAGGCGAATTGGAAACTCAAACTTAAATGTATGGATTGCGCTGGATTTCTAGCCTGTCAGCCATGTGATCGCCTGGCAACCTTTCCAAAACGTACCCCTGATTCTCAGCCTATTTCATGCAGGAATGGGCTTCAGACCCCGGAAAGGATAAGCAGGTCCTGTTCCTCCAGGAGCTTGATCTAGAGGTCACTGCATCTTTGCTTATACCTGTCTCTCTGCCTATGCAGTGTAAGTATAGGCTGTCCTATTTTCAGGAGGTTTCAGAGTCCCATCAGTGCTTGGGAACACTTTGACATTGATCAATATCTCATCTGATCCATATCCTTCATGCATGTGTGCACTTAACATCCCTTAATATTACGATTCTGTTTCTATGTTGTGCAAGAACACTATGTATATCTACTATACACAACATATTATATTGCATGTATGTCAGTCCTGGAAGAGAGCTTTTTGGTAACTGAACCTGCAGTCAATCGACCAGCCTTGCAAGCCAATCACTGCACTTCAAATGACCCGAGTAGGATCCACCTGTGTGTTCAAATTTATCTCACGTGTTTGGTTCAAGGTGCAGTTTACCATTAACACATATTATAAGAGATAGAAGGAGCCAAGTGTCTGCCTCTGCAGCGCCTTCTAGAACGCCACGTCAGAAGCCAGACCAAACTAATCGAGCACCAAACCTCAGACTAACAGAGCAGGACTACACGGATGGGTGATTTGTAGAGACAGAAAAACCGAACACTGAAAAAAAAGGAAGGAATAACCCCCTAAAAAAAATTTACTAAGCAGCATGCAGCTGTGTGACTACATCACCCCGTAGTTTAACTACCATAGTTGGGGTTAACTAACTCATACTGGCAATCCCAACAAAGCTAGCTAACCTTAGATGATGCTAAGCTATAATTACTTGCTGACTTTAATATTTAACATTTAATTTTGTATTAAAACTACCAAGTAGTCTGCAGCTATACGTGATAAGAGGTGCAGACAGACATTTCTGGTTGTTATCAGCAGTTAGCCCGCTGACTGCTAACGCTGTTAGCCATAGACTCTAATGAATGAGTGGGAAACATTAGCATGCAGCTAACTTTAGCATGGAGCTTGCTGGTTAACAGAGAGAGAGAGCTAAAACGACTTTTCCAGCAAATTAAAGAAAGGCAAAGTTAATCAGCAACGTTCGGGAAACAGTAATGAGGCATGTGTAATGTAAATCATAGCTGTGGCTCACCTGCACACGACCTGCTTTTCCATATTTTGAGTAGCAGGATGATGATAGCAGCCAGATGAGAGAGGTCTCCTGTAAGTCTGAAGACGTTCATTGTTGCAGAAAATAACAGCGACTAGCTGGGCAGCCAACGCAGATTCCCTTTAATCCTCTGAAGTAGATCGTTTCACACTAAATGCTGTCTTTTTTTGTGAAAAGCTTCCAGCAGCGAGCCGGGGACTGAAAATATGGCGAGAGTGCAGGTCGACGTGGAAGGGGGCGTGAGAAAACACACAGGGGGATTGTGATTGGACCTCAATTTGAGTGACAGCCTGAGAAGACCCGCCTAGAACAAGCTGAACGGAAAAGGAGCAAAGAGTGTGGATGAGGTGGAGCCCATTACTTTGGGTGGGACCCGCAGCGTTTAACTACAGTTTTGATATTAGCGCTGAATAAAATGACCCAGTGCAATCGGATGGATGATGTAATTACACATCATTGGGTTGTTATTACCAGTGTTTTAACCTGTACGCAGCTATTTAGGGTCGAAGCTGGTTGAGGACGAGTTGATTTTCTAGCAACTTTACATACTATTGGTTGGTCCTAGGCTATAGGCCCCCCTGTGTATTTAATTATATATATGACTAATGTGTGTTCTGTTTTTAGTGTATAGCTCTTTTATGATGATTTTAATGTTTGTAAAGTGTCTGAGAATTTTGAAAAGCGCTATATGAATAAAATGTATTATTATTATTATTATTATTATTATATATATATCTGTCTTTTACCTCCTTCAAAAGTCCGCTGACAGTCTTAGCCGTATCACCCTTTCTCTACATTGCATATTGCTTTCTGAATTTCCTCCTTTCCCAGATTACCCCATCGCCAACACAAGAAGATGACGGCTCACTTCCCACTACTTCTTACAGAAAATGTTGTTCACATTTGGCGATAACAGGCTGATTTATAATGACACAAAAATGTCATTCTGACCACACATTCATCTGTTAATCTACTTGCACTTGATATAAATGCCATCGTTATCATATAATTTTACTATAAACATAATTGAACGCCTCATGTTTATGAAAATCCACAGCGTTACCATTCAGTTGCAAAAGATAGGAAAATAAGAAGGAACAAAGTCTAGAGGAAGTGCAATATACCTACTTCCCATGTTGTTAGCCTCATGCAAGTAATAATGTCGTCATTCACAAGCTGCCAAGCCTCAGACATGGACCGCTTGGTTTTGCTCTCTCTCCTGCTCAGCTACCTGCCAGTAACAGGTAAGAAGATGTCTTTCTTAGCATCATCTACATTCGTCTTTTAGGGAATAATGTTTTTGTTTAGGGAATTCATTTTTTCCCACAAAAGGAATAAGACTTAGGCATAACAGCTTCTTTTCAACAGCAGCTAGGTGGTTTCTCTGAAACATTTTGGGCTAGAAGATGAATGTTTAATCTGTTAAATGTCTCGTCTATTCATTCCAGAGAGCGTGAAAACAAATGAGAGCTGCTTATCACAGCCAAACACGGTGGAGCTTCAAAGCGGAAAAACTGCTGTTCTCAGGTGTTCCGTCAATTCACATTGTTCAGCCAAAGGTCTGCATTATGAGTGGTTTGCCGTTAAGAAAAACGTCCATCTTCGTCTCAACCTGAATAGCGAATCTCAGAAGTACAGTCTGGCCGAAGCATCTTTAAAGATTTCGTCACTTCATGTTAATGACAGCGGGATGTACCACTGTGCTGCAGTATCGAGAGGAGATCCAGCACCCGGCGCCCAACATGTAGGGTTGGGTACAACTCTTGTCGTTAGGGGTAAGATTGTAAAATGACAGGTGAGGCACAGATGTGTTGATTTAAAATGAATTGGGAGAGACAGCTGTTCTTTTGTTTTCAGAAAAAACAATGATGGAACGCATTCTGTGGGTATCATTTGCCCTCTTGGCCATCTACAGCTTGGCAGTAACGACACTAATGATAAAGAAGGTAAATTACTTTTACATATTTCATTTCAAATGTTGTGTATTGTTAAGATCTATCGAAGTTCATACAAACAAGACTGAATACTGAAAATGTACTGTTGTGAAATGCGTGTTCCTCTCTGTTCCAGTATGGCTGCAATATGAGCGTCTGCAGAAGAGTGCCCAGAACTGACAAGGTTGGAGATAACCATCTGATTTTCTTAACAATTTGTATTCGATGTGTTCACGAAATGGGGGGAATGCCAACAGAAGCAAAAAGAGGAACAGGAACCAACGCCTGTGTGAACTACTGGCCAGAAAGAGGCTCTTACAGTACCACCAATGACAAAGCAGTTGTTGACCAGCTTTTCTTAACACCTAGAAAAAAAGCAATCTCCAAATTTCTCTGGTTTATAACAAATTTGTTCTAAACTTTCTACACAGAAAAACTCTAAAAGAGCACAGTTTCGTGATGTGCTGCAAGAAATGTACAGAAGAAGGAACTTGGATAATGGCGAAAAAACTGCAAGCAGACACTGTTCTCAAGCTGAGGTAAATGTTGTTGCAGCATGTTGTGGTTTGATTTAGTCAACAGAAAGATTGAGGAAGCGTGGCACTTGAACTTGAACCTGAACTTCCGTATTGCTTGTGTTACAGCATGTACGTGGTTTTACCATCATTTTCATATAAAATTTAATCTCGTTGCAGGCTGCAAGCACTGAGTTCAAGAGCTCAACTGATGACATCTATCAAAATGTCTAAGTGTCATAAAAGGATATTAAATGACAGTCTCAGACCTCCATCATCCGGACTGAGAGGACATTGTAATGCCATGAAACACCTGAGAGAGGACGCCATTATGTGACACAGAAAGTGAGCAAATCATCAAAGGCTGAAAGTAAATGGTGTGCTTGCTCACCTTTTCTCATGAAGTGAGAGATAACAACCACAACAAACACTTTGTCCTTTCTCTCCAATTTTTATGTTTCAGCAATAATGGACCTCTCTCTCTCTCTTAAAGCATTTGTAGTTTTATTTATGTTCTGTTGATTGTAATTAATGTGGGAGCACCTATAACCTTTTTGAAAACCTGGACAGTGTTTACATGAGAAAAGAAATAAAGAAAATCCAGTTGAATTCATTGAAGTCTAGCAGAGTCACATGATTTTAATTCCTCAATTTAATTTCTTCTATATACTTGTGATGGTAACACATCTGATAGAAAATCATTTCAATTTACAGGAATAAAAAGTAGCACACGTAATTTATATTTTCAGGAAACACAGATCACGTGTTCACTATTTAAAGTGAAAATCAGATGTGTGCAACAGTGCAAATAAGGCTGTTAGAAGACAACGCCAATTCCCTTGAGAGGATTCATAATATTTTGATAATATGATATCAAGATTATATAACTATTGACCTTCTCAACAAATTTGGAAATCACAAACTTGTTCTGGTAATAGTTGTGTACAAACCCCTTTTTAAGCAAAAACACTGGAAATAAAACATAACATTTCAAATCAGAAGTATTTTTATTATAAGTTGATCATTTTAAACAATGTAATGACATTAGAGGCACATTACTGATGCATTTACATATAGCAGCAGTAGTATCAAGCAAAAGGTTGTATTTTTGGTGCTGGAGTGGCTTTTGCTCTGAAAAATGATCATCAACTCAGAATAAACTTACAGTATTTCAACAACCTGATGTGTTTGAAAGGCGTCTTGCTGTGTCATATTCTGTACAATAACTTGTATGTAAATACCAACAGAAAGAATCCATACAGTTAACATTAGAATGTACTTTATGAAGTCAAAGTGGATGTTTACATGTCTGTGATATTAACTTTTGGATTTATACCATCCACTCAAACATCCTTTGTTCAGAGTCTGTGTGGATTCTTCCCTTCCTGCCTTCTATCTCCAATGATAAGGTCTAAATGGTGTGAGCCACATTTTGACTCAAAACATTTCAGCTCTCCTCAAGTATTGGTTATAATTTACAGTGACACTCAGGTCTGTAAGGCCCCACGGATCGATAAAATAAATGCATGTCAGAGCATCAAGTTGAATGACTGTATTCTGGAGTAAGGCAGGAATTAAATCTGCAACTGCTAATGTTGCATATGTTTACAGCAAAAATTCACTGACGCCAATAATCAGACAACCAAAAATCAACTCAGTCCTTGATTGAACTAAATATTGTTTTACTTAGCTTCCTTTTAACTATATGCTCCTCCATAGGAGGTCGTCTTGGACCTCTAGCTGCTAAAGCTTTTATCATTAATGAAAGATACATACTCCCATGTATCACTACAGTATGAATCACTTAACTTACATTCATTTTCAAACGCCTTCTGAGGTATTGGTCTTTTTTTGCAGAGCACAGCAATCATACAATATGTTCCTGTTAAATAGCTATAGCTGTCGACACGCACATGCACACACACACGCACACGCGCACACGCGCACACACACACACACACACACACACACACACACACACACACACACACACACACACACACACACACACACACACACACACTATAATCCTGGAATATACAGTGAAAGAAGGAACATAATCTCATACTAGGCAATACAAAATGTCCTTAAATCCCAGCTGAAGAAATGGCAACAGGCTTCCTTTGAATACTGAAATATTGAAGTCACTTGTCAACATACTTTGTGTCGACTGTGTGACTGTTGCGTATGGAAAACGGCCTCCAAGCGAGGGCTCGCAGAGCAGCGACACACATGGGCACCACACACACCAAGTAGAACATGACATTATGGAGACTCTCTGGGGTGCTGCAAACAAGGAGAAATGTTGTTCAAGTGTTTGTATGTTCACATTTATTTAGAACTGCGGTGATGTAGGTGTCCCTGTTTCACTTGTTGCACACTGTCATGACAATAATGTGAAACTGTAAATGTAACAACCTAAGCATGTTCGGCCGATGTTTATAATGAAAGAGAGATGATGTGTTTCTAAATGTTTTTAGTAAAGTGAATGTCAGGCCTTCTTTAAGCTTTTATACACTTTCCTGTTGTTTTTTTTAAAATCAGATTTGTGATTTTTTTTTCAGCTCATACCCAACATATACTGCAAGTCAACTATCTGACTCAAAAGAAAATGTTTAATGGGCTCTGAATTTATGAAATTATATTACAGGTGACCTTTGAAATAAAAGGCTTAGTTATTGGCATTAATTCAGTTGAAAATATACTTGATGGGGAAAAATGTAACTGCTCTTACTTCAAAGTTTCTGAGCTTTAAAGGTTGTGTGTAAGTTTGGAGATTTCTGTGTGAGCATTAAACTTTGCTGTAGTTGAAGTTAAAGTCATCACCATAACGTTTTGCTAGTTCTACTTCAATACAAATGTTTATCTGAATAAATTGTATGAATAACCGCTACAAGCTGTAATCACCAACCATTAAAATGAATGATTTTAAAAAGGACTACACTTACTAAGCTATGTGTACTTTACATTACAGATGTTCATTTTCCAGAGTATAATAAAGGTTTATAGATTGGCTTCCCACTGCTGCTTCCAGGGAGAAACTGGCTCCTATTCCTTTGAACCTCAATTGAGAGGTTCATATTTTTTAAAGTCTGTCATAAAATGAAATTGCAAGATATGTACAGTGAAACAGTTTTTTCTGGCTGTGATAATTCCTTCTGTTCATGCTGGCTGTGAAGAGATCAATTCCTGATGTGCTCGCAATGTAAAAGATGACAAAATCCAATCCTTATGCTACGCAAAAATATATCCCAAAGTTTATCTGAAGTTTATATGAGGCTTTAGCAGTTTGAGTTGGACAAATTATGGGGATATCTTCTAATATTACAATCACTTTGGTACAAAATTCTCTGGAAAGTATTCCCATAATTTACAAGTGCAATAGGAAAGAATCTCTTATTAGCCAGTATGAACAGGGGTATGATTACAGCAAGCAAAACCTGTTACAGTATTCATATGGGCACCTGACTATTCTCTTAGGACACACCTGAAAAAGAGTGAACCGGTCCTCTAAAAGTTGCTTTCAATCCATCACAAATCAATTTACTGGAAGTTAAGTTTCATAATATAGTGGCACGTGTAGAGGGCTGGACATCAAACTGAACATTTAAGGCATGCTTTGGGAAATGGTTGGCAGTAATATAAAGTATACAGTGGACCGCTTATAATATTCATATTTTCCTTCAGAATATGGCTAAGTCTAAGGGAGCAAACAAATATTACTTGATACTGAATTAGTACTACAACAGAATGGTTACCATTACCAATCCATAAAAATAACAGTTTTAATGTGTTTTTTTGTTGTTGTTAGACTTATTTAGTTTAACTGAAGTTTTAACTTTTAAGTTGAGAAGAAGCAAGAAACCCTCCGTACCTTTCATTTGAATCCCTTCCAGCGTTCTTCAGCTTTTCATATCCAAACTGGTTGAGGATATTAAGTACTATCATTGGGGCTAGAGACTGAGCCGGTTTAGTGAACAGAGCATTCGTCCCAAACACCATGGAGGAGAGAGGGGAACTGTAGAGGAGGCAAAATACGATACAATGCTAAATCACCAGTCAAATAACAGGAATAGGTTTGATTATAAATCAATAACAACATGACGGATTGGCTTCATTAGATACATCATTTGGCGCTGGTTACAAAAGTGTGATATTGCCTCATTTCATTTTTGTTGTCTCATGACGTGCTGTAAATTTGTATGTGAGGAATGACCGAGTTTGTGAAAGTATGCTGATGAATATATTTGTTTTACCTGCGATTGTACTTCTGCTGGTCTCTGTCAATGATGTCAGCCAAAGGTAAGCCAAAGAGACTGAAGGATGCTTGGATTATGACCCTGCATAGAAGATAAGAGTGAAGGTATAACTCAATCAAAGTGCAGTGATAATAAACTGCAATTATAAAGAAAAAGTGAAAGTGTGTTAGACTAACAGTTGTATGACCTCTTACATGTTAACGGTGAGAAAGAATGCCATAAAATAGTAGTGCTGAGGACCGAGTGCGAGCATGACAGCTGCCATTCCAGCTTCAATGTAGAAGGTGAAGAGGATTATCTGGTAGTAGCCAAGATCCTGGAGCAGTCTCTGACAGCTCAATACTAACAGCTGGGATGGAGACAAGGGGTCAGGAACAGCACATTAATATAAAGTAGCAGTTTATAAAGTAGGATGGCAAACATGTTCTTGCTGTTGCATTCAGGTGATTGTACAGCGCTCTGACATCTGAGTGAGTTTGAGAGTGGGCTATGTTGTAAGTAACAGTCAGTATGGTCCTTTGAGGTAATGGGAGGACAAAAGGACACAAAAAGCCACTGAGGGACAATACCTGTGGACAGATGAATCCCGCTCCGTACATGATGCTCTTAGCCAGTGATGGAAGCACATCTGGAGGAATCAGGTGCTCAGCAAATATCATGGTAAAATTTGTGAAGAAAGCCAACATGAAAACCTGGAAGAAGTTCATGCACACAAAATGCAGGAAGTCCTTGTTGCTCAGAATTTGCCACGTCAAAGTTTTTAACGTGGAGAAGGAAAATCCTGATTGATGGGAAGTCTTGTCAGGAGACCTCTGTGCCTCTAATTCAGGTACTTTGTTATCAAAGCGGCTCTCACTGTAGAGGCCCGTGTAGAGCATGCAGACACAGCTCAGGATAGCGATCACCACTGTGAAGACTTGGAAGGACGCAAAGTCCTCCATGTTATTGGACACCACACCACAGAAGAGGACACTGGAGGATCCAAGGAGAGACGCCACCTGGCAAATAAAAGGTGGAGGATATGAGAGGGATTACCCTGTTGGCTTCGAGGCATACAGAGGAAAGACAGTGGAAGTGTTTGGTCTACAAAGTCCTCACCTGGCTGTAGTTTACAAGTCTTAGTCGGCTCTGATGGTGGCTGGAAATCTCCGCAAACAACGCAGATTGTGCCAGCAGCACAAAAGTCAGCATGGCGTCAAAAGCACACAGCGCCACCATCAAGTGTACGCCGCTCAACCAGTCACCGGGGGCGTAGGTCTGCCATGGGAACCAGGCTAGAAGAAAAGCCAGTGAGTAGAGGGGAGCGCCATACAGGATGGAGAGACGTCTCTGAGAGCAGCAGGGCACCCTGGAATTATCTTGCAGGTAGCCAAAAAGAGGGTCATTGATTGCATTCCACACCATGTACACCACCTGTGGATATATTGATTCAAATGTTTCAAGTAGTGCTTTGGACAGTTGGCTGGATGAAATACGCAACATGAAGACATCAACCCACACTCTGGGAAATTGTAATGAGTATTTTTTCCACTATTGCTCAAACATTTCTCAACTTACAGAATCAGAATCATCTTTAATGACCACGTAGATGTGAACACATACAGTATGAATGAATTTGACTGAATGACTTCAATCTGACAAGGACATTTGACTACTATGTACAGATATAAATATATATTTTAAAAAGTGTTCATATCTCTCTCTCAGCTTTTTCGGAGTAGCTCCTCTTTGCTACTGTGACCTCCTTTGTCAGTGTGTTTCTGGCCTAGTTATACAGGATCCTGTCACCACTTCTGTAGGCCTCGTCCTCAGCTTGACGAAGCTGAGTTTAATTGTATAAACCCGGGTTTATTGTTGCTCTACGTACACACGGTCTAGTCGGCAAACACATGCAAGTGTCCGTGAGTTCATGTGACTAAAACAATTATAATGATCCATAGTAAAAAAAAAGATATAACAACTTAATCATCAGAAGATAAAATACTCACTTGTGATTGGTGGAACGCTCCCTCTGATATCTTGTACTTATTGAGAAAGAGTTTGACATAGTAGAAGCTAAATATGTTGTTTATCATACCAGCTCCCAGTGTAGTCATAGAAAAAGCGAAAGCTGCAGAATTGAGCTCAAAGGTAATCGAGCGTCGGACTACGTCCATTCTCCCGGAGCCAGATGTCTTCCGCACGAGCGCGACTGCTCAGTAAATTCAAGTAACAACGAAGTTACCTGTTGTTTATCATTGCTGAAAAAAATATTGATAATAGCAAAAAGGCGTTCAATGCTGAGCTTGTTCTTGTTCCAGCTGTCTCATTTGCATGATGTCACGTTTTGTTTTTTACCTGTTAAAGACACTACTATCTGTTGACTGCAACAGTTTCAACCTGAATCATGTCAAACTCGATTCCTGCTGCTGCGAAGCCGGCGGGGCTTCTACGTCACACACAAACAAACACCTGATTGGTCGGAGGAGTTCTTTGGTTCAATTCGCTGCTCAGTGATTCGTCGACAAGAATGTCTGTCAACGGAAGCAGGAAATAAGGACAACGGGACCTTTTTTTAAAAAAAAAAACCTATTCCAACAGTTAAGCTTTTCTTTAGAACTTGGTTTTGAATTGTATTTAAATATATTAATTATAATAAAGAGTTATTTAAAAAATACTGTTCTTTTATGTCAGCTAACTTATATCTGCCACCTGCTGGATGCTGTAGTGTATTTGCCACGTTGCTGTAGACAACAACTTAACGCCTCACACACGCACACACACACGCGCACACACCGGGAGGATGTAGTTCGCATTCCTCCACACACGGTGGTAGACGGCGGACTACTTCTCACAGCTTCTCTCAACACGCGCACACACACACCTGTGTGGCAGCTTTCTCTCAGGTGAAGCCGCGGACAGACTCACCCTGCGGCTGTAAAATGTTAACCGACGTGATTTTGGAGGAAGACTTTGACAAGAATGGAGAGGTGTGGTACGACCCACGGGATCTTGAACGCGGTAAGAGCTGCTCGGGTCTGAGGTCGCACCCTAGAAACTCTGTCTGACCGGCTGGACTCATGTGTTATTATTTGCTAATAAATACACTCTTGGAGTAGGCTTATTGCGGTTGCTTTGTAAGTTGGTGATTATATGTTTTTTTTCTTCTTTTCATTGATGACATGACACAAGCTGCAATGGGCTCGGAGATGAAATTAGATTGAAGTCTGTAGTCTACACTTGTGACACATAATCACACCAGTCATGGGTTCAAGGCTGTGGCCGAGGTTGCCAGCGGCTGTTGGAGGTTCTGTGTTGTTTGTTTTCTGAAATACTTCTCATGTGTGTCTACAAGCGTGGGTTTGAGATTAAGAGAATTATAGGTGGAGTACTTTATTAGTGCACAAGATACATTGCAGTCACAGCATGCAGGTAACACTAATCATGCAATAATTAAAAAGGGAGGAAATAAATATGGCCATGAATACTAAGGAATAACTAGGATGAAACTAGAACCTGCTGTGTCTCAAGGTCTGGAATTGCGATTGCATACATTATAGGATTATTTGTAAATCTAATATACAGTGTGTGTGTGTGTACTCACAGGTAGAGGTATGTTACAGTACAGGGATATGAGATAACAGAGATCTAAGTATAGCCAGATCGTTGGAAGGTCGGAGAAGTGCAAGAGAGCAGCAGAGAGTCTTGGAGAGATTAACAACAGACAAATTATAGATCTAAATTTAATCAAATAATAATAACCATCAACTTTTTGTAAAAAAAAAACAAAAAAAGCCAAACATTTGCGATTGCTATAGCTTCTTAAGTGTGAGGATCTAAACATTCAGTTTGGCATATATGAAAGTAAATTGAATGTTTGTGTTTTGGCCTGTGGGGCGAATAACACAAGCAATTTGAATACACCACCCTGGCAGCTGGTAAACTTAGCTCGCCATTTCTTACTATGTTCCAGCAGTTAGGAAACGATAAATCAATCAAGAAAATAATTGGCAGAGGAATCAATCATGAAAATAATTATTAGTTGCAGCCCTAATTAACTACTATCATAACAACATTGATGAGTGTACAAGTAAATGACCAAGTGAGCAGACTGTCCAAGTTGTAGGGGGAAAGAAAAAAACAAACTACTGATACAGAGGGGGCTCGTTCTACAGAGTGATGGCAGCAGGAAGGAGAGACATCCTGGAGCAATTTACAGAGGAGCTTAATAAAACTGTTTTACTGCTTGGAGATTTAGATTAACAGTTTGTGCAGCATCCTCTTCTCCGCCACCAACTCTAAGGACTTCAGAGTAGGGCTCACGGTTGGTATTCGGTTGCCACGTGACATGATTGATTAAATAAAATCACCGGGCATACACTGCTTGTTGCGTGAAACCTGTTTGGTTTCGTTGCACTGTTATTAAAGCGGTCCCACATTAGACACGCTTCACTTCGGCTCAGAGGGCGATTCAACAATGTTGCTGGACAATATCCAGACTTTTAAGAGAATTTAGTGGGAGCAGGGTTCACGAGGAGATCCCAGAGCATGCCTTGGATTCCTCTGTGCATGAGACAAAGAGGTGTGCGCACCCTTTACACATCTAGTTCTACCCGTTTGCCTGTGTTTGGGCATTGAAACGTCCTTCTGTCGGGTGTTTACATGTTTTCCTTCTATCGCTCTTCCGTCGTGTGTTTACATGTTTTCCTGTGTTTTGACAGATCTCCACTTGGCAGCGGAGCTTGGGAAAACCCTCTTGGACAGGAACCATGAGCTGGAGCAGGCCCTGCAGCAGATGTACTCCAACAACCAGGAGCAGCTGCAGGAGATAGAGGTGATAAATGTTCGGAGGGAACTAATCAAGAGTTCTTGAGGCTCCACATGCGCTGAACTCGCTCTGGGGGAAACCGTGTGTGAGCAAGGCATATCCATTTCACCATGCAAAACATGTGTGTATACAGTTGATCCTCCATTGGGAGATTCATTGAGAAAAGTCCACGTTGAGAAATCTGAAAAACTACCCTTCCCTTCGAGTGACGGGGAAAGGGAAGTGCCATTGGAATTTCTCTCCCCTTCAAATAGGCTTGAGTAAAAGCTAATCCTGACCAGTGTGACCTACAATAGAGAGCCTTAGTGCGGCCTCCTGACAGGATGTCCGTCTACCTAATTATAGGAAAACTTTCACCAGCTTATTTGCCACCTTCTACTTGGACACTGTTCAAGTAACCAAGATCTTAAGGTTTTGCTACAAAATGTTTATTCTGTATTAATATATAATCCCTTAATCAATATAAGATCAAACTCTCTGGCAGTTATGTCAGTCTACCTTAATACAGCACAGCATGGATTTTGCTTTACCCGGTAGTTTTCAGGTAAAGCTTATAAATAAAGACAATCAGGTCTTTTGTTTCAGTGCTCAGACATTTCATTGTGGCGCATACAGACAGTGCTGCATGATCGGTTTGAGTTTGAGCACATGGCATTAAGCAGGCCAACAAAGATAAGAGCCTTAATTTGTTTGAGGCAGTTAGAGGGCCTGTGGCTTGAGGATTTATTGTGGTTGATATGGTAATCCCCATATGTCTTTATGACCCTCATGCACTGTCCGCCACTGGTCCTACCCAATGCACTAATGACAGCCTCAAGGATACAGGGGCTGTGCTGCTGCACTAGATAAATGGTTGCATCGATCTCTTCCAGAGAAAAGTAATTTAGTTGAACAAAGACACGGGGCTATTGCAGAAACATATTTCTCGATAATGGGTACATTCTTGTCCACCATGCAATATAGCTCGCAGACTCATGTTATATTTCTCTGCAACTATATTAGGAGTCTGTTTAAAGGCCCTTAGCTGGCAGCTCTTTGTTTCTAAGAAAGCCTTTGTTTGTTTAGTTATAAAATATATTGGTCTGGGATTTGTAAAACTTGCTACCACCTCTCTTTCTTTTCTATGCGTCAGTTTTAAATAAGTTTTAAATAACTAAATGGCTTCAAAATAAAAATAAATGAAAAAGTCCAGTACAATTTTCTAAGGCTCAAGGTCTTCAAATATCTTTTTTTATTCGTCCAACAGCTCAAAACCATAAAAATATTCACTCTGCAATTATATAAAACAGAGAAAACATCACTTTTACTTGACCATTGCAGACTAATTGATTTATACACATGTAATTTAATAACAAACCTCAAAATCACAAATAAAGTAAAGTCTTTGTAATTTCCCTCCCTGATTCACCAGCACCTGAACAAGCAGGTGGACCTGCTGCGTCAGATGAACGACCAGCACGCCAAAGTGTACGAGCAGCTAGACGTGGCCGCCAGGGATCTGGAGCAAGGCAACCTGAGACTAGTGCAGGACAGCCGCCTGGCCCAGCAGAAGATCCACAGGTCCGTCTATCTACCAGTTATAAGTGAATTTGTCTTTTAAATTATATTTTATACGATTAGAGATCAATAATTTGATTGAGTGCAGAACCTCAGAACCACATTCTTCTTTCCCCGTCAGTCTAACGGAGACCATTGAAGGCCTTCAGACCTACATGGAGGACCTGCAGACCCAGGTGGAGGAACTAAAGACTGCCCAGGTAGAGCGAAACAAAAGAGAGGTGGTGGAGCAGCGACGTAACCTGGGAGCACAGAGTGTGTCCTGCCTCAAGGAGCTGTATGACTTACACCATGACAGGTATTTCATGTGTGTGTGAGAGTCATTGCTTGTTATATTTTGCTTGTCATAACAACATATTCAGGTGTAGCCGTCTGGTCTACTCGTAAGTGTTCCCGTCTGATCATCTCTTAACCTCAGTGCACTGCTGTCTGAGCCCCTTGTATGCTGACTGGACACTACAGGTCACCCAGAGCCCGACCAGACGTCACCCGTTAGACATAATCCACAGGAGGAGGAAGTTAATCCTCCAATATTGTCAGCCGCGTATTAACATACACACAACTGTTGCTATATGTTGACACGCGTCATGCCATTTGTTTGATGTGCTTTGGAGAGAGCAGAGGTGTAATATATTTTTTGTAGGTCAACAAAACAATTGTTAAACTAACATTTTGTTGTGCGCCTCCTGCGTTTCTGTATATATAAACACAGAAAATTTGTCATGGCAGCGCCCAAAGGGCGTTTCAAAAGTGGATACAATGAAGCAAGAGGTCTAGTAAATAGCATATTATGAGTATAATATATAAAATTATTACTATAAGCAAAATGCTGCTTAAATTGCTGCATAATAAATGCATTAACCCTTTTATCACATTTAGTTCCCTTGATAGAGATCTGACACTTTATGATAAATATATTTACTGCATTAAAAGTATTGATTAAATCATTTTTGTTTACCCAAAAAGAATAGCATGTGGGGCAGGTGAATTTGTTTTTTCAGCCGTGAGTGGTCTCTCTCTGAGGTCGCCAAGTCTCCGAAAACCTACAACAAAACAATAGAGAGTAGAAAGACAAAACCCAGGGGGAAAAAACCCAAACTCGATATTAGACACTAATAATTGAGGTTTTAGTTAGTGAGTTAAACTGAAAAATGATTCCCTTGGCTGCACCTCTGTGTACGTTTAAATGCAACTATTCATGTTTTGCGATCTCTGTTTGTTTTAAAGTGCTATTTTCACACATTTATTGACATTTCCCTGTCCTGGCTCAGGCATCTAGACCACGACAGTCTGCGTGTGGATGGACTCTGGTCCCTGCGGAGCTCTTTCTGTGACAGAGACAGGCGCCAAGACCCGGAGGAGGAGAACGCGGCTCTCCGGCGCTCCGTCCACACCATCCAGAGCCAGATAGCTGTGGAGCGGAGCCGCAGGGAGGTCGCAGAGCGCGAGAGGGAGTTGACATTAATGGAGAACCAAGGACTGGAGGAGCGGCTGGCCTCGCTGGCCGTCTGCCCAGCCAAGCAGAAGGAGCTGGAGGCCCAAGTGGAGCAGCTGCGGCTCCTGTGGCGCGCTGATTGCGCAAACAAGTAGGCCTGACTTGTATACAAACTAGATTCAAATTTTCTAATTATTTTGGCTCTGGTTTAATGACTGACACGTAGCGATACAACATTTGACATACAGCACAAGAACAGACCCATAATAGGTGTAATTATTTTACTTATGCCTCCTTGTCCCGTCCACTCTGCCCAGTATCAGAAGACCGGAGCAGCTGCTGTTGCCTGATAAAGTGTTCTTCGCCTCAGAAGACAGACCCAGCCCGGGGCAGGACGACATCGAGGAGAAGGTGGAAAAGGACGAGGAGCAGAGACAGTACGTCCGGCAGAGGTGCAACAGTGACAGCGTTTTGAGAACGGCGAGCGCAGACGAGATTCGCCGTGGTCACGAGCAGCTGTGTATAAGGCGAACAGAGGCGGTGAAACAGAGGGGCATCTCTCTGCTAAACGAGGTGGACGCACAGTACAGCGCACTGCAGGTGGTTTTTTTATTCATAGCATCTCCAGTACAATTTATGCATTATAAATATTCAGAATAAAGTATTTTTTTCTTTGTTAATTAGAGGGTTTGTTGCAAAAAAGATTTTTCTCTCAAACTAATTTCAGTTTCTTTGACTGGTAATATAGACTGTAAGCCGCAGTTAAAATAAAAATGTATTCACTTCCCTGAAACACGTTTGTTGTTTAGGTGAAATACGATGAGCTGCTGCGGCGGTGCCAGCAGTCAGACGGGCCGACCCATAAAGCCGAGCAGACGCCCAACGGGTCCTTTGCGAGCACCCGGACCCGCCGCCGCCGGTCCTCCGCTGCTCCGTCTGATCCGACGGTGGCTCTTGGCGGCCAGCAGCCCGAGTACAAGGCTCTCTTCAAGGAGATTTTTACCTGCATCCAAAAGACCAAAGACGACCTCGGCAACAACAGAAGTCCAGTCGAGGACAGTGGCTCTGCCTGAACATTGTATTATTCAGAAACCACGGACTTGTATGTCAACGTTTTTTTTACAAAGGAGAAACTTGGAGGTTGCTTTGCTATAAAAAAAATATACAGAGGGTGTGGATGCAATATCTTTGACAATTTACAATCCTCTTATCTCCTGTCATTTTGATACATCTTGGATTTTGTTAGTCAGCACTGTTCCTTCCTTCCTTATTCCGTCCTTATCAAATGAAGTGTTCGAAAATGTGTTACATAAAGCAGCTGTGTGATTTGTATTATATTAATATTACATTCTAAAGTTCAACAACAAATTTGAAAAAAATGAAAACTTTAGATGAAAGAATTATTGTATTGGGAGATATTTATAGTAGGAATAATATATACTCTCAGATCCTCAGCTGAAAGAAAGTACAGTATTCTGTGTTTATGTAATGTTAACCCTGTGACCACCTGATTATTTGATGCTTGGGAGAGAAATATACACATGGAACATTGTTTGTGTGATGATAGAAGTTGGAGATGTAGCCGTTATGTATGACAGGAATGTTGTAATAGGATGAAAAATTGTAGCTTTGTACTAACTAAAGACTCAGGAGTTCATGATAATTAGCTTAACAGCTAATGTGAGTTGGTTTTATAAGTTGGCAATAGTTGGTTCACCAGTTGAGGGTCATTGGCGTGTCACCAGACTAATATCAGTGGACACTGGAATACTGTCTAATGTCAGTAAGAGACAGAACAGCACTTTTTATGACTGAATCACAATTTCCCTTTTGAATTTATTTATTTTAAAGAAGTTTAGTGAAGATTAAAATATATTTATTTTCTTTGTTAAATATGCAGAGCAGATTGGTCAGCGTGAGGAAGTAATACTACACTGAGGTGCTTATTTTGTTAATATTCTGTCTGGCGCAGGTTATAGAAAAAACAATACGGAGGCAAATGGAGAAAAAAGAAAATATTCCCTTGTTTACTAACAATTTTCCTGCTTCTAACTTAATGTAGAACTGAAATTGTGTTGATCAGGTTACGATAAACAACAGAAACACTTTACTTTTACTTTCCATGTGACACTCATATGAAAGAAGAGGCTTAATTGACAATACTGATGAACTAAAATACAGTTGAGTATAGTCTATGCGGTTTTGAAGCTGTGAAATTCTCTTCTAACTGGTTATTAAAGACATTGATGCAAGCGCCTGTTGAGTTTTCACTGTCTAACGTCTAAAACACCGACTCTGGCTTGATCAGTGCATCTGAAAGCTGAATTGTGGGTGCTGTAGCAAGAGAGAAAGCATCACTACATAGTTTGTGTGTGTGTGTGTGTGTAGAGATGTTTCAACCTGTCCTCCCTGCAATGTGTTAGAAAACAAAACACACAACAGCAGAGAAGCATTGTCTCTCCTACAGAACCCAGAGGAATCCTCATTCTTGAAGTCCCCCATGCCCCAGCAAACCCTGAGGTCCAGCAAACAATTAATGGGGGCTTTGTCCCTTTTCATAATTAGGTTTTGCATAACTGAGATCTCCCCAGCATGCTTTCAAATCCAATAAACCTCCAAACAAGGGGATTGCATACCAGCACTCCGAAATGGGACAGGTCTCAGCAAGACCGTAAGCACACAAGCAGACATCTGATAAAGACATCAGCATAGCAATCATTAGAGGTCTGGGACCTGGAGACCAAATATATTGTAAAAATGCAGCTGCGTAGGAACAAGGAAACTGGATTCACTGGATTTTTAGATTAAAGGCCATATGCATGCACGTAGCGGTGAACAGCGTGTGATGCGTGTGTATATGGATCTTAAAGGGTAACTGCACACTTAAATGTGTTTTTTAAACTATAGAATAAATGTTATGACTCTACTGTGATGAAACACCTCAATGTTAATTTTTTTTTTACCTGAATTTCATGGTTGAAAACGTCATCTACCATGCTGTACCAACTAAAGGGTGGGACCAAATCATGGGCTGGTGCCACCAAGTTAGAATAGCCCATTTGGTGTAACGGTACATCCTCTAAAAGTGTTTGTTTTTGCCAGTGATGTTTTTCTTTACCTTGAACTTGATGAGATTCCTCTCTTTACAGCATTCTTCCTCTGTGGGCCTCATGGGGTCACAGCAGCTACAGGATTCATCCTCCTCTACCTATTGCCCCCTCTTCTACTCATCTTGTAGGCTCTTCATCTGCATACCACAGTCTATACTATCACATAACTACGGGCAGCCATGCACATGGTCAACACTAAGTTATTGTGTCTGTACTACAACCACATAGTATATATAAGAAGACTCGGCCCAGTGGGAACCCTTCACTCGTGTTTTCACCGCTGTCTTCCGGCAACACGTGACCACGCAAGACTTGATACTGAGCGAGACTCTTGTCATAATGTTGTCAGACACAGAGGCCCAATCCCAATCCTAATGTCCCCCCTTAGGCCTTAAACCCTGAACCCTCTGGGACTTACTGACGTCACCTGTTAAATGGTTGAGCGTGAGAGACTGTGAGGGCTTGAAATGTTGTAAATACGGATTTATTTTATACTTTTTTCTCCCTGATTTGAACGTCTTCCAGGTTCTTTCCTCACAAGATGAGACGTCATTTCAAATTTCTATTTTTGTTTTTTGTCAAAACAAATAATAAAAAAAGATCCTCTGTTTTTATGTCCCATCTTTAATCCTTAATATTGTTGTGTAAATGTAATTTGCCTGGATGAACACCCTCCTCTTTGTTTACCTTTTTTTTTTTCTTTTTTTTTTTTTACGTCTCCATGATTCCACTGGCGCGTGTTTAACGTCACGTGTCTATGAATTGTGGGTAATTCCCTTGGGCAAAGTCTGCATCTAATGCTGACTTATGGAAAGGGTTCATAAATGGCTCAAAATGTCTGCCAGAGAGCCCTCAAGCACGAGGATTTGACAGTGGGGCAGAACTAAACCCTCACGGACTTTGCGGAGCACGCCTCAAAGGTCAGACACTTAAATAACAAGCAAAAGAGTAATGTCACAAATATAGTGTGTCCAGCATTAGACTGTGGAGTCTAACAACTAGCCTACTTTGCAGTGTTTGAATAACGGCAAGGAGAAAATTGGCCCCCACATTAGGCCTTTTTTTTTGTTGTTGTTTAGGTGTATTATAAAAAAATATGCATTAAAATGTAAAAATGTAATCTAAGGATATATAATAAATATGTTCAAGAAACACTTTCTATGAATTTGTAGATTACTAGACTGCTGCACAGTGGTAGCGTGGCCGAGTGGTCTAAGGCGCTGGATTTAGGCTCCAGTCATTTCGATGGCGTGGGTTCGAATCCCACCGCTGCCAGATTTCTGTTATTTTTATTGGTAAACAAACTCTATGGATGTACAAACTGAGTCAGCAGACACTCGTGTACTCAGTTACGTGACACATCACACAAATACCCTAACTCTGATGTTGCTGCAACAGATTATTGGTAGTCTCTGATTATTACCCAACACTGGAAAAATCTTTGATAGTGCAAGGGCGCACTCTTGTGGCAGTCTACAAGCTAAAAAATAATAATGCTGGCTCAGGAAAGAGGGATTTTATTGTAGGCATTCATTTTTACTGCTTTATTTCTAAATGTGTAGAAAATGACTAATTAAATACTAACTCTAAATATGTGTAAATCAAAACAAATCATTATCATAGAACTTGGAAACGTGCTTTAAATACAGCCAATGACAATTTAATGTTTGTTCTACAAACATAGTAACTTCAAACGATAACCTAGAGAAATCAATAACATTCACACAATTCCAATACTTTTCAGCCTGCAGCCTGGTAGTTTCATTATTTAGAAAATCAGACACATATACCAACATCAAAAAGATGGGAGAAATTATTCCATAACCTGATGTTCTGAAGACCTATATTTAGGGAATTTTGATTTCATCTACTGGATTTCATAAATAAGTAACATGTGGCGAGAATACATCATCAAACATTTAATTGCCTAACAATCTTGAGACCATTTGTTGCCCCACTTTCCATCCAGTGCATATACAGTGAAACTTGTTTAGTCTGGAGAGACCATGCAGGACAGCGTCAGCAGCAGCAGGCTGAGGCCCAGCAGCAGCATGACGAGGAGGTGTCGGGGCAGCTGGGAGGTCAAGGAGACGCTGAAAAGAGCCGATCTGGAGCGAGGCTGTCTGGACTTCAGGTATTGCTCCACAGAGTCCACAAGGCTGTAGGGCTTCGGACAGTAACCCAGCTCTCGACGGGCCTTGTCAATCTTGAAGGTGTGGCTCACAGCTATGCTCCTCACCTGCAGTGGAAGACATTTATGTTAATTGTACAAATGTGTCATCAGGACAAAAATCTCTAGAGACTCCAAACGCTGCTGCAGAGAAAAGACCAAGGTAAAGGTCGTACCGTGGGGCTAATGGTTCACATTAACCTCTATTTGGCAAACCTGCTTTTACATTCTGATAGCCTGTGACTGATGGATGCCTCCGGTTACTGCATCTTCTTACCGCTCGGGGATAAGGTGTCCGCATGTGAGGTGACGGAAGAGTTCAAGCAGACGTCAGTGAGACAAGAAGAGTTCCTTAAAGCTATTTCCCATTTTTCCATCCTGCCACGGAGTTCTTTTTCGCACATGACATGAAACTGCATCAATCAGTGAATACCTCTTACAAAAGATCTCCTCTGCATGACTCATGCCAGTTTGTATTGATCTACCTGTACATCAGCATTGTTGGACACACTGCAACCACAAACTACTGAGTCCTGCTCATCCTGCCTGACCTGACAATCAACCTGACTTTAATTATCTCCCTCTAATAGCTGTGACTTTTTTGTTTTCCCTAACTTGAGACGAATCAGCATTAAAAAGTAATTCGCTGCCCCGGGCATTATTACCTCAGTCAACTCAGTCAACAAAGTGTGTCGTTTGAGATGTTGCTGATGTGGTAGTGATGCAAGGTGGTGCTCTCATTCAAGCCCTTTCATTCAACATGAATCTTTAAAAACAGGCAACACATAGATAGTTTGAGTTTGGAAACGGGTATGAATAATTTCCTAAATCATCTGAGCACTGTAGTATTTAGCAAAAATAACTTAAACAGTTTAAATAATGCATTTGTTGGGGACTATTTTCAGCTGCGTATTAAGACGACGATGTGTGCTACTACAGTGGTATTGTTCACCCTTAATAAGGAACATGTCTCCCAGTGCAACAGAGTTGTTTTTAGTTTAGACAACAAATATAGAATATCACCTATATAGAGTATATCCATTAAGCTTAATGACCGTGTGCATACTTAACCTTGATGCAGCTCTCTGCAGTGTTTCAATTGCAGTTGATTTGACATTTGAAGACCTGAAATTTATGGGAGAGGAAAAAACACCTCTCGCACATAACTTGAGAGTTGGCTCGATCATTTGACCCCAGTGACGAGGCCGCCTGGCGCCGCGCACCATAGCAACAGCCCCTGTACTACGGTCACTTCCTGCGGACTTTACCTTGAACTTCCTGTTCTGACCCTCAGCAGTTTATGTTTTATTCACAGGACAATCATCGATCCCCGGGCCAGCAGCTGTCTGACAGAATGAGTTCTAGGTTCAGGCCCACGGGCTCAGCTTTGGTTTCTGCCTCATCACACATTCATGAGGACCTTGCAGGCCGTGACGGAGGCTCCTCAAGATGCATCGTAAAGGTCTCCCCTGGCTGGATGACTACAAACATCCCTCATCCTGATACATGTAATTATTTTGTTTTTAATAGCAGTGCAGACCAGCAGATAGTACTAAAATGCTTCTAGTGACCATCCGAACATTGGGAATACGTTATTTGCCAATATGTTTGAATTCATTAAAGGCTCTCTTTGGTTTTTCATAATTTATGCACAAGAGACAGAATCAAACAAGGGAGGAGGAGAGCAAGGGGGGCCTGATAGGAAAATACTAATGAAGTCTGTCGTCACTGTTGTGAGAGAGACTTAAACAAGAATCTACTCATGAGAGAGCAGGTAACCCATCTCCAAGCAGGCGGCAACCTCCGGGTCTGAAAAGTGAAGCCAATGTGGAAGTGCCGTAAACTTGCACTCTATTTAATAGCCAGCAGGGGGCGACTCCTCTGGATGCAAAAAGTCAGACTGTATAGAAATCTATGATAAAATGACCCGACTTCTCACTTGATTTATTACCTCAGTAAACATTGTACACATTAGTTTATGGTCTCATTCACCAGTTTCAAGTCTTCTTCAATACACCATGATGTTCATTTAGTAAATTATGGTCCTATTCAGAGTAAAATAGATGAAAAAGCAGGGTATGCTTTAGGGCGTGGCTAGCTTGTGTTTACCCACAGCTCCACAGTGTTGTAACTTTCACCCCTCTCGACATGTCATCCTGAACCAAAAATGCACCTCACTTAATTAATTCACATCAGACAGCTAAAATAGCTTATTGAAGAAGTTGAGTGTATGAGAGAAAAAAATTAAAGTTTTAAAAGAGACAGAAGAGGCAGAAAGAAGTATAATTACCTCACTTCTGGTAAAGAGCAGGGGCACTCCTATCACAGGTCTCAGAACTACATGCAAATATTCCACCAGGATGGCTGAAAATAGAAGAAAATATAGTGTAACAACAAGCCAAATAATTAACCAAATGAAATATAAGGGATATTCAAAAGGTGTACTAATTTAAGAGAAGATGAGCTACCTGCTGAATAGACGAGTGAAAAAGGCAGGTTTATCAATGGTCTGCTGTAGCCAAGCTTTTCAAACTGCAATGATAACATGAAACACATTTTTGACTAAATGCATTTTAATGTAAACTGTAAATATCCATAAAAGTTTAAAGTATTATACAGGAGATAGTCTAATTTAGTTTGTATCAACAATTCCCATGAAAAGGCCAAAACTAATAACTTTCTAATTTTCCTACTCAATATGTCGCACTCAGCCTCAGGCCCATTCATTCATATTTGTGGATGTGAATCTTTAAAAATGTGTTAATGAGTTAATAGTAATTTGCTAGAGACTATTTTCAGCTACAGATTAAAACACGTTTGGAGCCTGTGAGTGTTTACGGTGTAAATGAACATGTCAGAACATTGTGGCTCATTTATGAGTTTTTTATAGTTTTTAGACAACAATTGAGCTTTACAGCACACATGTACATCTATCAGGCTTTGGCTTCACAGACAATACTTGTTAGTCGGATAAATTAATTGTTGGTTTTGGTATTTTCATGAGATTTGTTGACACAAACAAAAACATAGAATATCACCCACCTTATCATTTAACTCACCAAAGGTGTCAACCACTCAAACAGATTGACGGAAACTCCATCATTAATGAAATAGGCCTGTCCACTCTGCAAAAGAACCAAACACAATGGGATAACTGTACATTATCTTTATTTAAACTGCATTCATTCATCCATTATCTGTAACAGCTTATCCTTTACAAGGTCGTGCGGGGCTGGAGCCGAAACCAGCTGCCAGGCTGCATCCTGAGGTACTAATTATCTTTAAGCATAACCAATAATCAGGTCGTCTGTCTATGTATTGTCAGTTTGTCTTGACTCACAGCGACACAGCTCCTCTGCAGTGCGAGAGCCTCGGCTGCCAGCGTGTGGGCCAGCACCAGGTTATCTACGTGTACCCAGTTCATCCTGGCCTGGGGGTCCCCAAACCTGAAACTGAACAACCGGCGCTCCACATTCACCTGAGAGAGAGAGAGAGAGAGAGAGAGAGAGAGAGAGAGTTTAGTGGCTAGTGTTACATCATTCCTCACTCATTTGTGTTTTCTGGCCACGTGTGTGTTTAACTTTTGCCAAAGTGTTTTGAAAACCTCTGACATGCAAGAGTGAGAAATGAAGAGCATGACTAAGAGACAGTTCAAAACAATCAGTCATAGCACATATTTATAACTGTTTTTATAGTAATAAACTAAAACTTGTAGAGCATAACTTATTGTATGCTAATGATTTAAAATTATATTTGACTCGTGGATGTGGTTGAAGGCAACCAACAAAATACAAGGTATAAAAAGTTAACTGTCTTGGCCACTCGGCCAACAGTAAACCCAGAACATAAACACCATCCTGCCCTTCAGCGGACTCTACTGCTGCCTCTGTAACTGGACGCCTGGAGAGTTTCATCAATAATGTAAACTCCTCAGGCAGAAACACATTCGGCCAGGGAGGCTTCACATACTGCAAGATGTTTATTTAGTTTAAAATGCGTTGGTCTCTCACCATCACTCTGTGGAGGTGTCTCCTCTCCTCTGGTCCGTAGATGCCACAGGGCCGCAGGACGCTAGTCCGAAGCAGACCTCCACCTTCACACGAGAGGAATTAAACCTTCCCCGAATATATGCTTGAATGGTTTTTTTTTTTTTTTTAATTAGGAGCATATACGTTGACAGTGGTCATTATCAGAGCACTAGTATTTTAGAAAAACAAGGATCCTCACTGATAATGTTGTTTCTCCTTTTCCACTGTGTATCATACAAGTGTATGTATACATGTTTCTAAAAGCTCTTTCACGTGTTTCTTATATTACTAAGTACTCAGCTATTTTACTTCGGTGAAAATACCAATGCTACAATGTAAAAATGCAAAATTATAAGTGCATTGTATTTTATAAGTCTTTATGTAAAATCTTTGTGTGAAAAGTAACGGGCAACTATCGAATCAAACTAGTTGGATAAACACCTCAAAATGCCATTTAAAGCTTGGGTAGGCAGTATATTTTTGGCATCATTGGGCAAAAGGTTTGTATGTTATTAGTTTTTACACAGAAACCAAAAGGTTCCGATCTCCAGTGATTGGACCCTTTTGATGTAATTCTGTGATTAAGCCGTCGACACCTTTCAGGGGGCATCCGTTGGCAGAGAGGATCATCTGCTCCGCAATCGCTTTGGTTCTGGAGTAGTGGTCGATGTGCTGCAACAGAAAGAAAAATATTGACAATGTATTAGTGTTGGCAAATGTACGGGGCTTTCACACATTCTGGTCTTTTGTTGGGTTCTTCGTTCTAAGTTTTGGTGAGACACCAGTGGATCGGACATTTATAAAAAACGTATGGTAAACATGTCAGTTGATATGGAAGAAGTACTCAGAAAAGTACCGTAGTGTAAAAATACTAGAAAATATAAGTTAAATTCCTGCATTCAAAATGTTAGTAAGTTGTAGATAACTCAAAGTACCAAAAGCAAAAATGCTCATTATGCAGAGCAGCTCATTTTAGAATAATGCACATTTTATTATTGGATTGCACACAGTGATGCATTCATGTGTACATCCCTTAATGTACATCCCTTTAATTTTGCAGCAGGAAAATGCGGGGCTGATTAATTATTAGGTACATTACAGTAAAAACATCATCGTTTATTAGTTGATTATGTTTTGTATCAATACTCTCAATTTGCTAAGTAACTAAAGTTATCAACTAAATGTAGTGGAGTAAGAAGTACAATATTTTTATCAGGCAAAAATTTTAGATCTAAATATTAAAGTATAAAGCATAACATAAACGCATTAAGTAGCAGTAAAATGGAAACACTCAAGTATTGTGCAGGTACCTGAAAATTACACTTATAGTAAATGTACTTAGTTAGATGCAATAGTCAGTTTGATGAATTTGTTTGTTTTGTCTTTTATTTACTCACTACATCGGGGGGCACAAACGGCACTGAGGCCTCATCTCCCTCCTCAATTGGTTTCCCAGCAAACACCACATTGATTGTACTGGTGTACACCAGCCTGGGGATGCTCCTCTCCTTACACACTGACAGAGAGCAGATCACACACATCAGACACACATCATTACATCAGAGACTTCAGGGTGTTTCATGGGCGTTTGCAGATTAATGATAAACTTATTTTATGGCCTCAGAATATCAAATTAAGCTTGGCAGACGTGAATGGCATAAAAAATGACAAATATCTCGATTTACTTATTGTTTTAGCGAAGTGAGCTTTGAAAATCTTTATTATGTCTAAATCTTTATTATATTCAGAACTCATGAAATGTATTTATCAGTGTATGTGCGACTATGATTAATAAGATAATTGTAAAATGAATCATTACCGTTTATGATGTTATTTGTCCCTCCAACATTGACAGACTCCACCTGCGCTTTCCTCAGCTGGCAGGAAGAAAGAATAATAACAATAATAATAATAATAATAAATAAAAAACTTTCACCTCCTGTTTCGTTCTTTTAAGTGACGTAACCTGCTTATGTACACCTCAATTCGGGTTATTGGATGATATCAGAAATCCTAATCAGCATTATTTTGTCATCATGACAGAACCTCTGTCAGCACACACTTAGTCTTACATCACTCGCTCTCTCATGCACTCTCTCAAGTGATGTCACTTGAGTCAGCGTCAGTTGGGGATGACGACTGCAAGTTTGAAGATGAAATAAATCTGGGGTAGAGGAGTAAGGAAGAAGTGAGAACTCTGTAGCATCTCATCTCTGCTCATCGATGCTACATTAGCCTCTAAGCTAACATAACACAGACAGATAGACGACTGAATTGTTACAAGTTGCACTGAAACTGCACTGCAACTTTTATTCTATTGTTTTAGCTTTTTAATGTTTTACTGACTGTTTTTAATGTTTAAATGAATGTTCTTAATTGTTTTTAAATCTTCTTTTCTTTTGCATTATGTTTTGATGCTTAATGGTTTTATGTAAAGCACTTTGAATTGCCTTGTTGTTGAAATGTGCTATGCAAAATAAACTTGCCTTGCCTTGAAGGGAACAAATTTGCCAGGTTTTGACAAGTAAGAAGAATGCGTGGAATAAAGAAAATGTTATGTTATAGGAACGCAATGCTAATTTAGTGGAACACTCTTCTCTATGGAAAAAGAGAACAAAAATGGCTCTCTACTAAATATATAATCGTTATATTCAGCAGAGCGATCAATGACAATTGTAAAACAAGGATGTTACTCATCAATCTGTCTCTCTGAGTGAAAGTTTAAATTTCTAAGTGAAAGGTTCAATGAATTAAAGTTGTATTCTTTATTTTGCCACTGAAGACAATAAAGTACACTTGCTCTTCATCGTTCTATGAACATCCTCACTGCACCGTCTCTGCTTCTCTGACTTTTGTTTGTCGGATTTAGTGGCGAAGAGACGCATAAGAAGATATGAGGAGAAGTCACCTGTTCTGGTCCGGACATGCCGTAAGACGCTGTGTGGAATATACAGTCGACCCCTTCGCACACTTTATAGAGGGAAGAATAGTCCCGGATGTCACTCTGTAAGAAAGCAATTAATTAATGCCAACTCTGAGGACAATTATCTTAATTAGTTCTACTGCCTTTCAATCTTTTTATATGCTATTAGAACATTTACTGTGTAAATAAATTAATTCACAATTTTAGCCTCTCCTTCACATATTCACACATTCACACACACACACACACACACACACACACACACCAATGGCAGCAGGCTATCATGCGACGTGTTGGCCAAGCATCTGGTGCAATCCGGTGTTCGGTGTCCTGCCCGAGGACACTTCAACACGTGGACGGCCAACCCTGCGATCAGTGGACAACCGGCTCTACCTCCTGAGCCCCATGTGTATTCTCAACATCAGCAGTTTGAGAGTTGAGAGCTTTGCAGTTTCAGAGTCAGAGTATGTGTGAGTCAATATCCATCCCATGAAAGGCCAGTTGTAATTAAGGTAAGTGTGCCCTGAGTCCTCCAGGTGAAACCTGAATCATGTCTCCGCCCTCTCTGAACCAGCCAGCAGCTGGCACTCTGAAGCGGATCATTCCCTGTGTCTGTTTCCAGCCAGACTAACCACGAGACACAGACACTGGCCCAAGAAAAGAAATACTAGGGTCGATTTTCAAGTAGGAGCAGTGTGGTTTATAAGAAAAACAGATTATGTATGTTTTATGTAACGTAAACCCAAACGAAAGCAAAGTAAAATATACAAAAATATACAAGCAGGAATGCACTATTATTTATTTACTTTATATTTGGTTTAGTTACTTTGCACAGGTTGCATTAAATGTGTACGTTATGGCAAAAAATAAAGACTCAAAAAGAGAAAGAAAATGCTTATTAACTCTAATAAATATGAATGTATGGGTTTGCCCATTGATAATTAATGTACTTTTTATTAGATTCTGTTCCTTTTCATAAACTATGTGAAGGTGAAAGTAATTGATATTCCTGTCATATTGTGCATCATTCTGGTTAGTAGTTCACAAGAAGAGGATTTTTAGAGCTTTAAGACTTTATTTAATCCTTTCAAGTCTCGTATTCAGCAATCAAACCATGTGGCAGGTATTAGGCCTTTTTTAGTATGAGGTCTTAGGATTGACTGCTCTTTGTCACAGTACGCACAGGGACTAATATGTTGATGCTACCAATTTAAAAGAAAGAATAGTGAAGGGACGTTGTTTTTGTGCAAAATACCACACAAATAGAAACCAAAAGACACAGCTGTATGACTGAAGAATCATTGCCAGTTGTCAGTGTTGTGTCCTGTGCAATCACACTGTCTTAGTATCATCATTGGCTGGAACTAAATTGCTGTAGGGCAAAGTTATGAGTAAAATGCAGGGAAAATTGGAATAGCAGGATTCTAACAAATAAACCGGTCCTTCCTCACTGTCCCATACCTGATAGAAGATGGCTCCATCAGGGATGTCACAGGGAAGCTTGTTCATGTCTAGAAGGACCACTGACATCCCCTGACTGGCCAGTTCTCTGCCCAGCCTGAACCCAAAGTATCCCCCTCCTCCTGTTACCACCACCTTCCCCGTGGAGACGCCTCGGGCCAGTGCTGCCTCCTCTCCCCGTCTGGACACCGCACACTCCGGGTTGCTGCAGCCGGCCGCCATGGCTCCGCTCACCCTGTGGCGGACGGCCATTGTCGGGCTGGAAGCAATGGCCGGGGCTGGGTGGTTGACCCACAGTTGGTGGGAGAGGTTGCGTATGTGGGGTCCACTCGCCTGCAGGCGACAGAGGGGGACACTGTGGCAGGGAAGCTGCTTCACCCGGCAGAGAGATCCTCCACTCTCACTCATGTTGGGACCGCACAGCTCCATGAATCTCCTGATGGGTGGAGGAGGGAAAATATGTATTATTCATTGTTTTAGTATCATAAAAGTATGACCTTTTACAGCCTCTGGCCCCCATCCAGGAATTCCTCTATTACGTGCTTAATCCAAATATTTCTTCTGTATTCAACTACCTTGCAACATTAGTGAGTGTGAAATATCATGTTTTTACATGTTTTTTATCAGCCTGACAAATGCACTATTCAAATGCCCACCCACGGATTTATGTCTGCCGCCGCACTGGACCTGTAACGAGTAACACTTATACTGTCTGACAGTACCATACTGTGTATGCTGTATCAGCATGTTCCAGCTTTTTACAGAAGATAATGGTTAGATAATGTTTACACTGAGTAAAGATGTCTAGTGCATCATTTTACACACATTACCCCAAAGTTTAGCTAGACATATTCAATATATTTGGATCTCCACTAGAATTTAAGATTAAGTTCTGTGGATTTAAACAATGGTTTCATGACATGAGTTTGTAATGACTGTTGAGGGGTAAAATTAAGAAAACTGTAGAAAATGTTGAAAAGAACACAATGCCAGAATTCCATTTGTATATTAAACAATTGAATAACAGCATTTTATAAAATTGGACTTTTCATTTAATACACACGTTTTAAGGGCTTTTGCCCATTTGTGGTTGTGCAAACCCACAATTAACTCAATAAACTGTACGATAATAACCTGATGGACACTTTGTTTACAACTCAAACTCAGACAGTATGCCACGACACTACGAAATAAACACATGTACAATACTCATCAGTGAGCCAAAGCTGTATCTATTACTCCATTGTACTATAATCCAGTATATAGCCTACAAGAGAAGAGAACTTCTGAACTGAGCCTACATGTCACATTAAGTAAAACTTCTATTGTATTTTTCTCCAAAATGACTCAATTAATACAACATTTAGCACACAAAGTGATGCATAAACGATACGTGGATCAGATTGCCATCACGTGTACACTTTAAACCTTCCAAATACTCCAACTACTCACATTAATTAACATACCTTAATAGTCCTTTCGACCTCTCACATCCATACCTGTGGCGGTTGACTCATGAAACATCCCAGTCTAGCCCATCCCTTTCCTCTCGCGGTGCCTCCTGACGCGTCACGTCGCTCATCTCTCAATCACCTGCACCTTTACGTCAGGACTCTCCTCCCGTAATGTCTGGATGCAGCACGCAGCCCAGCTGCAGTGAGGATCACGTTTCCAGGAGCATCATGTGGATAAGAAGCCACCTCTCCTGCCCTTTTCTTTTTTTTTGTGTCAAACTCAAGCTCTGGTTCTTGGCAATAATAAATCGTAGCCTACTTTATTAACAGTTAGATTGTATATTCAGTGTAATAGATTTATGCCACATAAACAACTTAAAATATTCTGATGTGAAACTATAGAAATAATCTTTTTGCAATTCCAAATACTCTACAACCATGGGAAGATAAGACAGCAGGCCCCTGGACACAGATCAAAAGAGAGAGGAGGGGGGGGGGGGTCCGTGGGAGTAACACAGCCAGACTTGTAGTCTCTCTCTATGTCTTTGTAGTCGCTTTACATTACTTTGTAGTTGCTTTGTGTCGCTTTGTGGTTGTTATGCATCTCTTTGTGGTCGTTATGCATCTCTTTGTGGTCGTTATGCATCTCTTTGTGGTTGTTTGACTTTCCACCACTAAATGCTTACTGTTACTTCATACGGAGGTTCTGATACTAAAAAGCTAACTTCCTTCCCACTCTGGCCCGGCCCCTATAGGCCGTTTATAATCAGTGATTTTTTAAAAAGTTAATTCAATGCTGTTGATTCTTATCAAAATAGGCAATATAGAACAGTAAGTCGTAGGGGAAAAGATACTGAGGATTTTTAAATTAAAGGCTTAATTAGGCTACAGTATAAGGCTAAACATCTCGGGTGGAGCAAGAGGAAAGACCATTGTTTGTCTTCTTGAGGACAAGCCAAGCTACTTATTCAAACCACATCCAAATACAATCATTCAATGACTCCACTATCCTCAGAACACCATGGCATCTAATAAGAATTTCTCTTTTTAGAAAAACCTGTTGTGGAAGGAAAACACAAGGTCATTAATGAAAGCTCTCTATAACTAATGTATCTCCAACATGACAACAGGCCAGGTAAACAGCAGCAGTCACTTCCTGAGCTCAGTGTGTTTGGTGAGCACAGAAATAGATGCTTCATGTTTTATTTAGCAGACAGACTACCAAACCTGAGCTGACAGTTAAAAGCACTGAATGAAATTAAAGAGAGGGAAAAAAAAAAAATCGTTAGCAGCTGCCAAATGACTGGAGCTCTTGAGTATGGAAGCACTTTCGAGATAAACTTCAATAAAAAAAAAAAAGGACTGAATTGTAGTTCAAGTTTTTTGATTGTTTTGTTTATTTAAACATGAAGTACAAGATGTGTTGATTTAATTCCGATCCCAGATTGCATGCACCCTTATTTGGGATAAATGGCAGCTCTAGCACTGCTGTTCAGTAGAGGTTGTTGCGTAGAAGCCTCTGTTTTTGTATTCGTCCTCCCCATAAATGTATCAGCAGAGGACAGGCATCATATTCAGTTACAATGTTTTTTATCAAATCTAGCTCTGAAGCACTAACAGTGCTAACAGTGCAAACAACGGCAACAATGTTTACCTGAGGGTGCTTGCTACACTTTAGCTGTAAAGTACTCCACTATATCTTGACAAGAAATTAGATACAGACTCCTGGTAACACTGATAAGGGTGAGTGATGCTGTGTCAATAGCAAACTTGACGTTAAAATGTTTGTTTCACATATGCAGCGCACTTTTATGTATAATCTTGATTATTGTGTAATACACATGGTTAATATCGAGCTCCCCTTTAATGTACAGCAGCTGAGTTCTGTTTGATTTAGGCCCTTAATCAATTTCAGCTTGCTTTAATCTTGTATACAGACATCAGATGCTTCTCTCCTCCAAACTTATCCCATAACTCCAATCAGATTATTATTGGGATTTTAGAGCAGTGGTTCAATCAGGGGTCTGGTTCAGTCCAAGGGGTCACGAGATAAATCTCAGGGTTTGTGAAATGAAAAACAAACCGAATAAGGAAGCAGTAGGCTAGAATATTGTTCTGACATTCATTTCTCAGACTTTGCTCCAATTTTTTGTCTTTATTTTTGAGAATGAATGGATAATCTTACATTGTTAGGCCAATAACTATATTAAGATAAACCAGTCTTGGTTAATAATGTGCTTGTGATTTCAAGTGTGTGGTTACTTCTGGATTCACTATAAAACTAAAACACTAATCAAATCCGTCCTAACCCACTGCCTTCTTTCCTCTGCTGCTCATTTGTTATTTCAGCACTCGGTGTGATAAAAGGATTGAGTTACTCTCTCATTAAAAGCTGCAAGGAACACCCATAAATCACAGTCTGCAGGGAGCCATCACCTTGTCTGACCCAACCCGTCTGACCTGCTGCAGCGTGGAGGGGATGGAGTGCTGTGGTGGCACGGCGGACCTCCCTTGTCTACAACCTTGCCAAGCCCTCCCCGTAATGTGAACATCACTCTGAGGACTGGAAAAAGGACGGATCACTGTGATTAGCCGCCAGTTCCCAGTGTGGTGTGGGGGTCACGCTGAGCTACTGCAATGATCAAAGGAGACATGTGGAGAACAGAGAATGGTGATACAATGTAAAGTATATAGGGCTTCCTCTAATGAATATTTAAAAAATGAATTGACAATAAGCTAACAGCCATCATAAAAACGATTAAAATGTATTCAAGTTTCAGTTTTTTCTGAAACTTTGGATTCAATTATTTTGTATACAAGCACATGCAATGATATTTCCCCCTTCGCAGTGCTCCAGTGAAAGCATTGCCTACCACCTTGCGCCAGTGCTGTGACTAATACAGAATATTCTGAAATATATTATTATTAATTAGAGTCTCGTTTTTCGTACCTGGTTCTTAGACTTCAGTACACGTTGACTCTAGATCAAGAGAAACAAGAATAAGAAGCCCACAGATATGACCAATGGGCAGCAGGGGGCACCAAACTACAGCATTTGAAACACTGCAGATTAGTTGGAGGTCAAAGATGGTTTTGGTCTCTCTTATTCCAGGTGAGCTGATCTAGAATCAGTGTACCATGATTAGTTAAAATGTTATGCTTGATCAGTTGCTGCTGGTCATCTTCAGTCCTCTGGTAGAACAAAGGTTCTTCATGCTCTGATTCTGGATGTTTCTAAACCAATAGGAGAGAACAGAGGTTCATGCTCCCATGGGCTTCCACATTCTTTCATTAATCAAAGAAACAAAGGCTGATGATGACTTATTGAATTATACTATAAACTCTTATAAACACCACGTTCATGAGAATGAAAGTTAATGTACAAAAGAAATGACAAAGACAGAATAAGAAGATTAATAAGCCCGCAGGAGTACAGTTTATATGTTGTGCACAAGGCTTTCCAGCCTTGTTGCTTACAGCCACACAGAATGACACACTCCAAAATCCAGTGAAACCTCATCATGGCAGATGAGTAAAAACCCCAAAAAGAAAATGTGACAAAATACCTTTTACACATCACCAATAAATTACCTAACCCTCAGTGTCACGCTGTCACAAGCAATGAAAAATGCCACATAATTATGTTATCCATTAACTGTCTTTTAACTAGTCAAGTTACAAATAGAGCAATTACCCAACATCCTTGCTTTTAATACCCTTCCGTGAAAGTTATTGCAAAATTCTTTTGATGTTGGCAGGTATATTTTTTTTTGTTGAAATGAGTAATTGGAGTGGATTAGTCATCTCATTTCATGCTCATTTTAAGACGCGAGAGCTCTGAGGTCGCACTCCTGGAAAAAAGGCAGCCTGACAAGCTAATGCACTGAGAGGATTTTAAGCTAAATCAATTAGTTTGACTTTATGTATAACATCCCCGAAATCACTTGTGTGATGAAGTGGGACAGGGAGAAAGGAAGCGGCACAGTGAGAGGAGGATGAGAGGCAAGGCAGTGGAGGCATTTTATTCATCCCAGTAACTGAAACAAGAGCCTAAAGCCATGCAAAAGACTGTGTGAAGCTGAACTTAAATTAACATGTTAAGAAGGTGGAATGTGTAGCATGTTCACCATTTCAGTTTAGCATGTGAGCAACATTTAACATTTAATTATCACTTAACACAAAGCACAACCGAGGCTGATGGAAATGGCATTAGTTTTGCATTTATTTCGTCATAAACCAAAGTATTGGCTTACTGTTCATCATGGGGGGCGCATGAATGTGAACGTGTTACTTTGTGGCAATACATCCAACAGTCATTACAAACCACACGTGTGATTTTAGTGAGGTCGCCAAAAGCATCATGATTCAGACAGAATTAGCTATCAGCTCCAGACTCTGAGAACCATTATGTCTCTGCAAAATTGAATGACAATCCATCCATTGACATATTTTGGTCTGACACCAAAATGGTGGACTGACTGACAGACCGACATCACCATCCGTCACGAGTCACGTCACTATCATGGCTGAAAAATGTATCAAGAAAAAGCAGCATTACTCTTTTACAATTGTCATTCAACACTAGAGGCTGATGTGGTAGAAACTGTGGGAGTCTCTGGATTTATATCTCCAATTACTCTGCTCTTTAACTGTTTACACAGACAAACACACACATACTCAAGCACAGCACTAAAGAGACACACAAGATGAGTGTGAAAAGACAGCAGCTGAAGAGGGGCTTTGATTTGCAGTAAAAATGTCAGTAGTGGCTATTATTTTTCCAAAAGAGGAAGTAATTGAGGGGTAGCAGGAAGTATTTATACAGAATCACTGATTTACTGATAAAGGTTAATTAAATCCTTAAATCCTTGCTGTTCTGCTCTCTTACCTGACCCACGAAATGTAATGAATATAAAAGCGCATAAGGGCTTTCTACACTGCAAAAATGAGATGGGAGAAAAGAGAAGACAGAAAAGGAAGTGTTCCTCAGTGACCTTCAGTCAACCTTAAACACAGGAAAGGAAATTGCAATCAGCCAGCAGCCAAACACTTGACCGTGGCTGACGGGCAGACAGCCAGAAATTGTGACACTTTTTTTTTTTTTTAAATACTCTGAAAGCATACTCAATACTCAACAAGTACACTGGCGTTGCATTAAATAAAAACCACTTCAGTTAATGTATTAAAAGAATTTTCTAAGTTGAAGTCTGAAATTGCATCGAGGCTCCAAAAACATTGGATTCTACGTTTCCCATAATGCAACTCACCAGTGTTCTTCACTAGACTGGTCCTGCCTCCTAAATGCCTGCGTCTCTAGAGTCCACCACCTCCAGTTTTGCAATGTAGGCTTTCTGTTAAAAACTTTAAACCAAAGCTGAAATAACCCTGGTGACATCACTGTGACAATCGTCAGTTTGTTTATGCAAACATGAGGAAAGAAAACAGGCTGAGTAGCGCTGCAAGTGATGTGAGTAAACTGAACTTCATGCAACTTGTAGTATCTTTTCAACTGTTGGTAATGAATGCTATGAAAGTCATGCACAGCGAAATAAGTTGCATGACGTAAATACGTCCTATCAAAACCAAGTAGAGCCTACTGAATACACACTAAATACAATATATTTGGCTGCAGTTCTCACTGCGCCCCCATATCAGGTGATTCTTCTATATCAATTATACTATTAATTTGTCAATGTGCCATTATTAATCACCAGCTGTAGCTTTTTACTCAACCCCTTACAAATCAGTGGCACGTTTGTCTTTGCTAATACTTGCTTTTGATGTTTGACAAAAACTGGTAAAATGATGTCAGTACAGCCGTTGACTTTTTATTATCTAGCCTGTGATTTGGCCAGTGAATGAAGCTTGCTTGTTTGCTGCCTCGCTCTGAGAGATAAAGGAGAAAGCAATTGAGAAAGTGACAGACAAGCCCATGATTCCTTGGAGGACGACATTGGAAGCTTAGGACAAAGATGATGGCGGTACTGCTGCTTCAAGGACAGATAAAAAAAAACGAGGGGGGTGTAAAACTCCTGCTTGTGTGGTATAGTAGCTTAGTAACAGAGAATATGATGGATATTTTGTGAGACAGCAACAAGGATCTCCTCATTTGTAAATGCCCTAGTTCAGCTTCTTTCTGGCAGTCAGAGGGATGTTTGGTCAGAATACTTTGCTCTCTTAATCAACCTGAATCAATATTTTGCCAAAACTCAAGAGAAGGCTGAACAGCAGCACAAATAATATTGTAGCAGACTCGGACAAACAGCTTTTACTCTCAGCCCGCTCATGTTAAGGTCAGAGGCTTATAAGCAATCAATATTTGGCAGTTGCCTTTCAATCCATCGCTCCAGAGCCCAATCAGCCCGAGCAGCCGTCCCGATGCACCTGATGGCTCGAAGCGAAGGACAGGAGAGGAGAGAGGGGGTTGCTACATTACCTCTGCATTTAGCTGCAGCTGAAAAACAAGACATGTTATAATTAAAGAGTGAAAAGAATGCATGTGCACATGCTTTATAATTGCAGAGAAAGAAAAGGAGAGGACAAAAAGATTACCGTCACCTCTTTTATTATCACAATGATTGCAACGTCCTCCAGTCGTCCCCGACGGAGGCCGTCAGTCTGGCTCAGCTCTGATCTCCCTGCAGTGGCATCTCTCCTGTTATCCAACGCATACATGCATACAATAAAACACAACAAAAGGGCTCATGAGTTGGAGTTGGAGATGCTGAGTTACTTTTCCCTCCGACATACTGTATATTCAAACCGGGACCAACATTAATCATTCATATCCACTGGAAAAAAAACAATAATAACAATATTTTCTTTGTGTATTCGCCGGTTATTGTTTGTGACACAGAGGTCTATTCATGATAGCTGCTGCAGTCCCAGCATGCACCGGTCCACAGTCGGCCACAGTGTGTGGAGCGCTGCTGAGCGCTGAAGAGGAGAGAATAATTAAAGACACGGTGACAGAAGCGTAGAAAGAGAAACAGAGAGTGAGGAGGAGATTGTTCAGTGTTTTTACTGCTACTCAGTTTTTATGCTAAGCTAAGCTAATCAACACCTGGCTGCAGCTTTGTACTTAAAGGGATAGTTTGGGTGTTTTCAAGTGGGGTTGTAAAATGTTACTTATCCATAGTCAGTGCATCATCATCAGTGGATATCAGTGTCTAAAATAATTGCACGGTGTTAGTATAATTTCATTGACATGGTCTTGTCGCCACATTGAGCTCTGAATAGTAGCCTGCTTTTAGCCCATCCACTGGAATCGAGGCAAGCAATTGTCATAATTTCAATGGCTTGGCTATAACCATGACTTAGACCGAGTATGTGTATCCCACTTCTAGCCAAAATAGTGTATTCATTAGTTAGATGTAAATTACGACCTCACAGCCTGTGAAGTGCATGACATCACGTCATGTTATAGGTATGTAATATATACATGTATGTATTATGTAATATACATCTTATTGCTTTCTATCTTCCGTCTCGGCTGAAACAAGGTTAAATTTGGGCTGTCAGTGAAAGTTTAGTAGACCTGTATGGTTAGTAGACAGCTAACCATTGCTCAAGTATAGCATAGCCATCAATGAGACAGAAATTGTGTGTGAAATAAGCACCAAAATAATGTCTATAGGGTTATTTT
Organism: Ophiodon elongatus; assembly: GCA_016806645.1. Classification (NCBI taxonomy): domain Eukaryota; kingdom Metazoa; phylum Chordata; class Actinopteri; order Perciformes; family Hexagrammidae; genus Ophiodon; species Ophiodon elongatus. The sequence goes on from JACSYO010002129.1 coordinate 2,772,848, forward strand.
TAGCATGTTCTGATAATAAATGTCAATCCATCCAAAACAGTACTGTTCTCAGGTGGGTGTGTGTGTGTGTGTGTGTGTGTGTGTGTGTGTGTGTGTGTGTGTGTGTGTGTGTGTGTGCGCGTGTGTGCGTGTGTGTGTGTGTGTGTGTGTGTGTGTGTGTGTGAGTCCCAGCAAAAGTGACTGTATGTCTTTCTGCCACAATAAATGTAATAAAGTAAAACAAATAAAATTAGAAGAGGCTGTCAACAATGTCTTTCTCCTCCTGCAATTGTTTTCTCACTTGGCAGATGTGACTTCCGGGATCGGATGTAGAAATCAGAAATAGGGGAGCATTCTTTTTCTTTTATTTATCATGTTTTGGCATGTTAAGTTGTTTGCAATGTTCTCTTCTTTTTCATTGTTTTAATCATGCTTTAATATGTTACTGTCTTTTTCATTTATTTTCCATGATTTAATATGTTAAGATGTTTAAAATGTTGCACTAATTCTCAATTAATTTGACAAAACGTAACGAAAAGCATTTTCACCATGGACCACCATTATAAAGGAGGCAGTGACATCTATAAAATAGCAAGCAGGGCTGTTTAATACTGTTTTTGTGATGTTAGAATGCATATGTCTGAAAATATTGCCCAAAGCTCAGCTTTGTTTGCATGTCATCATCCCAGAGTAAAGTCTAGCTAAAGTATACACTTCTTATAGTACATCCATGGTTTCTTTGGAATAAAAGTTATTTATCCTTTGCTGCCAAGACACAACTGCAGAAAGCAGGATAATACGCGGAAGTTCTGTGAGTTATTTCCAGTTCTTTGAGTCTTCAGGGCTTTTCAAGAAGATGGCTGAGAATGATGACAGCAGGCCAACTATAGGTCTCTCTTTAGGGCCTAAAAGAGGTCATACTCTTCCCCCGGGGACTCCCTCATCTTACCCCTGCTGACACTGTTGGAGTCAGGGGGACAAACAGAAAACAGTTGGGCTACAGACAAACCTACCAACTTATTTCTGTCTAGCTAGACAATACAGAAAACAATGAACACTGTACACAGACCTTATTTTATTTGAACCGAACTATTATGTAATGTTTGCAAAGCTCAACATTTTGAAATGCAGAACAACAGAGACTTTCACGTGGTCTTTTCTCCTCTTCTCTCGAAAGCATTGTTGACTACGGGTGAAGAAACACGCTCCTCTGTTCAACAGGATACAGAAGCATACATTATCATATGAGTGTGTGAGTGTGTGTGTGTGTGTGTGTGTGTGTGCGTGTGTGTGTGTGTGTGTGTGTGTGTGTTTGCACATGCACACACATTTAATCCTCTGTCGCGTCTCGCCCGTCCTCGCACAGGCACAGACTGTTCTCACATGTACCCACACATTCCCCAATGACTCATCTAAAATAACACAAGAGGCATATCAAAATAGACATTAATACCCTCGTGAAAATAAACAGTGGGGCCCAGCAGAAATAAACACTGGTCAGCCAGCTTGGTCTGTGGGCCGTGAGACTGCAGAGCCTCTCCTCCATCTCCTGCTGTTACAACAACATACCAAACACATCCACGTCCTCAGGGAGCTCCGGCCGAAGTGACTGAGCAGCTCTTCGGGATACCACAGGGTTGTCTGATGAATAATGGGTGCTTTCACCGGGGCAAAACAATTAAAGGGATATATATCAGCAGTAACATCTGGTGCATGATGACTGACGTCTGGTGATTGGACTCATGTGGCGTTAAGGTGAGTTGCTTTATAGGAAGTAGTAAGAGGAGGATTTAGTGGGCTATCTGGGTTTATCTTCCACGAAACAGAATATTAAGAGAACACACTCACTGACAGATACTGGTTTGATTCTAGTCTTGAGAAACAGGTGTACATTTTGCTCAATGAGTCAGCAGTGTGACATTATTTCAGTTAAAAAGTAAAAAATCTAAATAATCAAATGAACCATTCACAACATCATACTCCGAAGCATTAGTGATCAGCAACCAACAACCAATACAACTTCTGAAGCATTTTTCTGAACTTCCTTATACATTTTTTTTGAGCCAATAACATTTTATGACATAGATTTAGCGAAACAGAGTGAACAAATGAATCTTAACCCATGGTCCTTTTTCTATCTTCCTCAGTAGAATGAGCGAGTATGCTCAGTCACAGCGAACTCAATGGGGAAGACTGTGGCGTGCAGAAAAAGTAAGTGGACCTTGAGTCAAGATTTGCTTTTGCACAATTAATTGATTGTTTCAGTGCTCACGCCAATACTTAAATTGAGCCTGAGAATATTGGGCGGTTTGTAAATGTGTCCATTGGCATTCAATCGATGAATGAAAAACACACAGGACAGCAGATATGATGATGTTGAAAGGCACCTGATATCGGTCAGTGAGTAGAAAGCTGCTGGTGCCTTGTTCACAGCCAAAATATTATGTTCCTTTCCAATGTTAACGTGCAGTATTAAATTGTACCTAAATTATAAAATCTGACTCATGTCCAGCATCATATTATATACCACATCGTTAAATCTGCCATCACTCAAAGTCTGATATAACATCATGAGGTGTTGTTTGTGATTCATTTTCAGGTTTTCCTGGCAGGGACACAAAACCCAGAAAACTACATAACAGCTTGACAGATTCAGCATGCTCGGTGGAGGACGGAAAAACTCAAATTTGTTACGCTGAAAAGACTGTTGGTCAACTGGTAGCTTATAATGACTTAAGTATGTTGACAGGCTGACTCTGTGTCCTTTGACATTACATTTAATGAGCATCTGCGTAATATAAATAACTGATAATTGACTTAATGAATGGTCAGATGTTTACCCTCCACAGAATATTTTACTGGACATTTCCTCTCCAGACGCTTTACTCACACAGAAAATAATCATTTCCAAACATAATGAATTAGACAATGTGTAAATATAGACACCGTCTTGTTCCAGTTCAGTTAAACAGTCAGGATGTGATGTGACTGCAGCAAACACACCAGTCACAGGTGCACTCAAAGAACTGTGACAGCAGCTGGGTTCACTTTGTGTGTGTGTGTGTGTGTGTGTGTGCGTGTGCATTCAGCTGCATCTGTTCCTACACTCGGGTGCACCTAAGTGATAGCTGATGTCCTTTGCATTTCAGTGTTGATGGTGTGGCGCTAACATGTGTTTGTGTTTATTGTGTGCAGACTTCTGGTATTGTCAGAAATACACGGTGACGGAGCAGGAAGTCCAGGTGTTTGACTGTGACTGTCACAAACACGACAGAAACATGGAGAGTGACACCGAGTGAAGCGATGACACGGGGGGCTGCTGCAGCGTTGACAGCAGAGCTGCAGAGCAAGACTGGGAATTTGAAATTAAAGCAGCAGAAGTAGATTTATTTTGTCAACTGGGTGGTGGTGGAAGAAGCTGTAATGTCCGCCAGCCTGTCGCTAACTTAGTCTGTTTGCAGTTTGGTGCTGAACAAGCTTCTTGAAAAAGAGTACCGGAAGTATTGAGACTGAATCGATAGAGTAAAGGTGAGACAAGCAGAACCGAATCAATGAGCTAAAAGCAGCTAAAGCTGAGTTGGTGATAATTGTCTGCTGGTTCATCACTACTAATGACCCCTTTCACATTACACGTTGTTATTTGATCGATTGTAAATAATAAAAAAATATGGATTTGTGCAGCTTTAAAACTAAGATGAAAACAAGGTGATGAAACACTGTCATGAACTGAGAATAATGTAGAGTAAAACTAAAAGTTAACGAATGATTTTATCTCTCACATGGCATTAACATGAGATAAATATGCGTCTTTTTGTTTAAAAGCAGACGTAGAGACTTAACGTCTATCATCATTCCGTTTCAGAAACTATCACCTTGATTAAAAATATGAATATTAGTATTAGAAGATAATTATAAACATTTTACGGAGGAAATATTCAAAATAAACTAACTGAAAATGAAAAGTTGAAATTCAAATATAATTCAATTTGATTAAAATAACTCAAAGTATGTCACCCTGATGTCTATACACACACATTAAACAATCACGTTTTCCAACAAAAAAAAACTCATAGAAGAGACTGCGTTAATTTCTTTCTCCTCAAACATCACTTTCCTGTCTCCTTCCTTTTTCTCTCCTGCAGCAGATCTGCTGTGTGACGGATGCTGACGAGCAGCAGACAGACTTCTGTCTGGGAGGAAACACCACTGCATCCTCTGCTGGGCCTCTATCTCCCACCCACTGGCTGATCGATACTGTGGGCAGCTAAAGTTAGCACCAACAAAGAATCTCACAGGCCTCAGACCAGCGAGTCTCACGTCACTGGCTTTGAATGCGGTCTACATTGCATTTTTACTGCTTGCATGGACATTGTTCACAGCAGATGCACAGTATATGTGTCTGTAAACTGGGTAATTAAAATGAATGCATTTGAAATAATACATTATAATATTATGTATTAAAATTAAAATATCATAATGATAGGCGTGCAAGCTGTGACCTGGTACAGTAAACAAAATCTCCAAGATGCAAAATATGTTTTTCTCAACCTTAAAAGAAAAACTGTGTTTTGGACCAATAAAGAAGATATATAGACTGTGATTTATTTTTTTAATAACAGCACCTAGGTGGAGAGCTCTGAATCAATAAGGTGTTTTATAGTTTAATAACAAACATTCACTACTGCATGTCATTAAAAACAGATATCCCCATCCACTAAAGTGTATTTGGCCTTTTGTTATGTCACTGTGATGTTTTCACTTCACTGTGCAGAATGTTTTCACTTCAGTCTGCTGAAGAGGGGAACGTTTCTCTGTGCTCATCTTAAATCTGAGTTCAACGTGGGGATTTACAAGCAGGATTTTGTACGTCATAACTAGTTTGGATGGAAATTGAGGTCCAGTATGTTACCTGTAACACAAGTGTGATATGAAAACTTGAAATCTGAAGTGCACATACACTTAGAATGGAGTTTTTTTTTTTTTGTGGAGAAAACACAAATTACGACTATTTTTATTATGTATGAAAACATGTCTGGAGGGCATCTTTAGTAAAAGAGTGTGCAAACGGTGCCTTGTAAATTAGTAGGATACAGACATTCCTCAACATAGATAGATAGACAGACAGACAGACAGATAGACAGATAGATAGATAGATAGATAGATAGATAGATAGATAGATTGATTGATTGATAGATTGATTACAACAGCAGGTCCTCAGGTGGAGCACAGAAAGCTGGAGCAGCCTCTCACAAGAACAGATGGCGGCCATATTTCCATCTAAGTGCGCTTGGCAGCGTGCTGACACAGTAATCCATTTCAGCGGGCAGGACGCCACACTGTAAGCCATGATCACTGTGTGCACACATTTGCTATATAAAATATAGGAATATGTGCATATGCAACACATCCGCTGATCATTTTCTCACCGCTTCTTCCACCCACTCAACTTATGTCATTCTAAGGCACCTATCAGTGTGTGCAGCACCAAATAGGAGTAAATTTCGATTAGATCGATATCGTCTGTCTTAGATGGGATCTGAAACAGCAATCTGCTTAATAACATTAATAATGGCGCTGAGAAAAAAAAAAAAAGATCCTTGGCTGGAATTGCCAAATGATGCACAAAACCAGTATTTGTCTCTGGGTCAGTCCTCCAGAGCAGTTATTCTGCTTCTTCTTGAATCTCTTTTATTGTCTCTGTGAATGTGAAAACAAAATTATACAAACTGCAGAGTCCTTTGCTACACATTACGGATCAGCAGATGGGAGACTCTTGTCAAATGACAGACGTTTCCACTTAATTAGAAAGGGATCATTGCTTGATGATGTCTCATTAAACATACTGGGCTCCCAGCAGTAAAGTGTAACATTTGCATAGGAAACATCCACTAATAGAAGTTGTGTTGCAATAAATCATCATAATTCACTACAGTTAGTCTGATAACTTTCCTAATTAAACCCAATTGAGGTCTGGATAGTGAAGCACTTATTTGTCAAGTTTATTTCAATCCATCACACTGTATTATATGTAAATTTCTGCAACACTCATTTTTTATTCATAATCAAAATATGGATATTGTGGATGATTTTATAGCTAATCACCTACTTCATTTTTAATGGCAAAGAAGAGTGCACATTCCTTTCTTTCTATATAACCGAGTATTTTGGAGCAGGGAAACGTCTCACCTCCATCTGGTCTTAGAGAGAACTGTTCTGGGATCAGTCAGTGTTCATCATTTCTCCAATAACTCACTCTTAAGCATCTGCTGCCCATCAGGGGGGGGCCGACTAAATCAAGTCCAGCAGTCTCATCTGTGAGTCCTCCTTTATACAGCGACTTGTCCCCTCAGTGCATGTGCAGGGTGATACTAGACGCACACACTGTGACGGAGGATAAAATATAAAATGGACTCGGGGGACGTTTGGGTAAAAGCAAACAAAGATAACACTGCAGGAGCATCAAGTAGAACTAATGCAACGTAAAACATGTATTCTGCTTATGCCGTGTGCTCTACAGTAAGACTGCTTGTACTTCTTAATACGTAGATACCTTAATGCCTCATTAAAAGGCTGAAATTGCATTGTGAACGTTTTCTCTTTTTTTCTGCTTACTTAATCTATCACTGTACAGCTCTTTTCAGTTTTAAACACATTTTTAGTTGTAAATTTCAGTTTTATATTTAAGATTCTAAATTTGCACTACTTTTTTAATTGTCTTTCCTCTTTCTATGTTTATTGTGACCAAAATATTAAGGCAAACCTACTTGGCAGTAAACCAAATTCTGATGTCTAAACAGGTCACCCTTCAACCTTCAAAGAAACAAACGGGTAAGATTAAAGAAACATGACGTACAAGGAGCTTTGTGCGACAGTTGAGATCAAATATTCATAGGTGCATTTTTCCGTAGTTCTGCAGCTGTCCTCAGTGAGCAGAGCGCTGTTCAGACTGATGTGACCTTCTGAAATCCTAAATGGAAACACTACTCATGCTCAACTCGACGCTGCAGGTCGCTGAGAGGCTAATGGAGGCGAAGTCCTGAGAGGAGCTGTGCTGTCTCATCTTCAGCTGCACACCGACGGTGAGAAACTGACAAGTAAATGAAACCGACTCGTCCAGCTGAATGCGAGACAAACATGAATATAAAGGGTAGACTTGTGCTGAGAAGTGAAGCCTTATTTGTGTAAAGTGTGAAATCTGTTTTCTTGAGGAATCCCACGTGTGAACTGTTGTAGTGCATTGTTAGTGAGGGAAAGAGAACCAATACACTGAAGTGCTAATGCTGCAGAAAAACAACTAAAAACTCAAACTTCAAAGATTCTTATGTTTTTTCTCTTCAGATGGAGGCTTAGAGCCGGTTTCATGAGCCTTAAAGGAACAGGTCGGCATTTTACTAACTGTGTCATTTGCAAGCGCTATCTCCAAAATGTCATGCTATTCCTGTAAGAAAGGAAAAGATCTTAAAAACGGTCCTTTTGAAGGTTGACTTGCAATCAAAAGTAATGACGGAAGCTACGAGAAGTCGATTTCCTTCAGAAAACAGACAAAATACTTCTGGCAATCTAGCAAGGTCAACACAAAGGTTGCAACTACTGAAAGTCCTCTGAAAACAATGACAGCCTTCAAAGTCAAACGCTTTTATGCATAGTGTAAAAGCGCTGATGTTCTCAAAACGATGATCCGTATTATTAGTCCTCTGAGAAACTGAGGTGCTATTGTGAAGGAAAATGTTAATTGTGAAAATTAAAAGCCTCAAAATGATTGACTTAAATACGACCACTTAGCCCAGACAATACTATTCTGAAAATAGATTTCAAGGCCACTAAAAAGCATTTAACAGATGCACTCTGGGAACACTGATAGCCCTTCCACTGATGCATCCTGGGAGGCTGCCCTTGAAGCAGGTTTGTGTTCGTTTTCTCAGATTTAATGAATTAGGAGTAGAAGGACATTTGAGTCACATCGTGCAGAAGTAGCATGCTGATTTTAAAATGAGATGGAGCATTCCTCTAATTGAATGATCTGCTTATCATCTAAGATATTGGTTAGATTCACGTCTCCTTAAATAAGTGCATCAGAGTCACACACACCCACACATTTTTTCCTCTTTTTATTCAGTGATAAATAATTTCCTATGATCATAGGCTTTATGTGAAGACATCCGATCAAGGCAAGAGACAAATTAGAGGGCACACGTTGCCACCATTAGAAAATAATAGCAGAAACAAAAACAATGAGGTAAGAAGTTCTCTTTTTTTATACATTTGTGGTGCTTCTATTTCTGTTACCTATACTGTTGAATGCACAGTGCTTCCTAATACAGCCTGCCTTTTGTGTGTCTGTACATTATTAAACATAAACAGGTCATGGCACAATACTGAACCAACCAACACAGGGAGGGCACTGCAGAGTGTGGCGCTAGCAGTATACGTCTTTAGACCGAGAGGAAGAAAAGCTGAGCAGGAAACACAAACACAAAACAAAACTCTTAAGACTCGGCGACAGAGCTCCGTGATTGATTCAACACACACACACGCACACACACACACACACACATGCACGCGCACACACATGCACGCGCACACATGCAAAGAAAAGCACACGCGCACTTCAGGAGAGATCTGAGTGTCAGTAGGTTGTATGCTCTTTAAATTGTTATGAATGTAAATATGTAAAGAACAAGCTTATGTGTTGTTGTTTTTGTACATATATGTGGAGGAGCGATACAAACTAAATTAATCTACAACTATATTGATGATGGATTGTAAATCTGTGGGTTATGAACTGGTCTTGTCCAGTTGAGGGATGGCTGTGTTCAGGTCAACTGTAGAATTAACTAGTTTAGAAATAAATCTAGTTTGTTTGAAGGAGATGCTTTAACAACAATATAAATAGAGAATAGAGATGAATTATGAGCAGTTTAAACTGGCTCTAAACAGATTATAATACATCATTAAAACTACTAATGACAAGATTTGTTTTAATCCATAAAAATGCAATATTTTATGTCCTTATCATTTGAAGTGTGTGTTTTTCTGAGAAAAAAAAACACACTATAAATTACTATAACAAAGTAAAAGGATAACATTTATAATTTTTGATGGTTTAAACCACCTTCAGAGAGGTTGAAAGGATTTCTTTACACGGTGGCAAAAATAATAGTCTGGAGCCTTCTGTACCAGCTGTATCAAACAACAAAGGGATCTGTATCTGCCAGCATGGATCCTCAATGATCAGCAATTAGCATGGGTGACAATTTTTTTTTATATTTGCTCCCTTTTTTCCTTTTGTGCTGATCCGATCTATGATCTGACCCAAACTGAGTTTTATGATCCATTGCACCACTACTACAACTACAGAACTCGTCTGAAAATCTGCACGTTTTTAAGTTTTCTTCTGCATAAAAGTAATCCAGTAATAGTTTTCTGTGTATCCACAAGTATATTACAAAAAATATATAATAACTAATTCAGCATACTTCTAAAGGCGCCAATTTGTCACAATGTGAAGTAATATAGTCTTTCAAAAAAAAAAAAACAGGGCTCAGGTTGAAGTCCAAAGCATAACCCACTGTCTCCATTGCAACATTATACGTCTGTTTACATCCACTAAAGCCTCAAATTATGGGATTTGTAGTTGCAAAGCCTAGCATGAGCCCCAAAGCAGAAATAACCTCAGACACCTTCTTAATGGAGTCAAGATGGCCAAAAACTTTGGTGCACTGACTAAAGCCTGACATTTTTACTTTTAGTTTTACTTTTGAGGGTCACATTGATCTGCACCTTCCTGTGTGTGTGCGTGTGTGTGTGTGTGTGTGTGTGTGTATTTTCAAAGTTAAAAGCTTGAAATAAAAAGAATCGTTGGTTGCAGCCCTAATATGTGGATTTACACAGTACAGACAGACGATGTCTTTACATGCGTATGCGTATGCGTATGCGTGTGCGTGTGCGTTTCATTCACGGGCCTCAAGAGCAACACACTGAGGCACAGCCTCATGCGCGGACCTGACCTGCAGTCCCTCTGCCTCCATTGTTGCACTAAACTAAACAAACAAAAAAAAGCTCCTGGCTCGCTTCTTTCCTGTCCAACATTAAAGGAGAATACCACCAATTTTCAGCATTCACACGTTATTTTCACACCTTAATGTAACTTCAGCTTCCATTTATTAAAAAGAAAAGTCATTACTGTCTGCTATAATTACTGATAGATTCATCTCAACCCCTCAGAAATGTAACACCTTTGAACAGGCCACCGTGTTTGTGGCTGTACTTAACAGAATTATTACTACAAATACAAGAGGTGCGTTTATGTTCAGATGATTGTTCTCTTAAATTCACAGTCTTCTATTTATTGGCAAAAGATGTGTATCACCGTTATGTGTTTAGCTTTGCAAAATAATACTCACAAGTACTGTGTTGCTATCCATATAAATAACATAATGCGAGGTCTTACATTGAGTGGCATTCTCCTTTATGGTACTTGACCTCCTGTTCGGCTGCCCAGGGAGGTCAGCCCTCGTTGCTACCTGCTCCTGAGCTGCAGCTGGTTGGACACTAAGAGGCGTCACACCTGCACCTTCCTCTCGTCCACAGCAGCCCGTGAGCTGGCCCAGACAGCTGTGCTCATAGCTGCTCACCCAAGCCACACACCTGGGGCCGCGTGAAGAGTGACAGGCAAGGATAAATCCTGCTTTAAAGCCGAGGCAGAAAAACACCCAGTTCCCCTCCAGGATTCAGTTCAGTGAACCTCAATTACACTCAATCTACTTTAGTGAAAAGGCGGTGGTGGGTAGGAAGGAAAAACAAAAAAAAAGGAAAAAAAAGAACACAAAATGTACAACAACGGGAAAAAAAAACACACACACAACTGAAATAGCTAATAGAAGCCAAAAATAGCAACAGGAGCAGTCGTGACGGCGCTGATGTGTGCTGAGGGCGATGCAGCGGGCGGCTGGGGGTCAAGTTGAAGAGAGGCTGCAGTGGTCCTCAAGAAATGTGCGCCAGCATTGTGGCCGCGGTTGCCATGACAGCAGCACGTTAAGCACCCTTTTCCAGAACAACAGCGACGGCCATATTTTAAATCAACACTGGAAGGGTGCTGCGACAGCCTCGGCCGCCCTCTCTCTCTCTCTCTCTCTCTAACTCCTCCGCCCCTCTGTGCCCAAGTCCCCACTTTCAGTGTTTTGTTCGTTTTCATTTTTTTTTTTTTTTATCGTTAGGTACTCTGTGGTGCTGCGGTCCCTTGACACATAATCAAAGACTTCCCCGTTTCAGGCTTCTGGCCAGAGTTTGTTGTTTCTGATTTTCAGTCATTGTGTGTTTTTGTCAATCCCATAACATTTTCAGAGCCTCTTGTGTCAGTCCAGAGGCGGGCGTAGTCGAGTCCTCAGCCTGGGAGGCAAACTTTGCCTGCAAACAGAAGTCCCACTATCGTGAAGAAGATGGAGAGGACAAACAGCACATACGAGGAGCCGACCACCGTGTTGTTAGGCAGCTTGTACGGCTGGCCTCCCACCTCGTTGATATAGAAGCCTATGGGGAAGATGAGCGCCGCCATACAGAACAGGATCACTGGAAGGAAGGAGCGAGAGAGAAAACGTTAGTTTACTGTCCACTTAAATATCTCATGATTCTGTACAGACAACCACTTTTACTCTATAGGTTTTCTCACATGTAAACCAAACTAGATGCATTTCAGGGCCAAACTCATTTTACTAAATGTACAATCAATCAATCAATCAATAAATAAATAAATAAATAGCACTCAAAAAGTCGACCCTCAGTCATCCTTGTAGCCTTTAATCTCCACATAAGATGCAGAAAATAAAGCTTGAACTCACTCAACTTGCGCAGGAAGCACATGCGGCTCAAATTTAATTAAATGTTGGCAAGTTAAGTAGCGACGTACAACAGTGCCTTTCAAACGGCTTTGGAGGAGCAATTACACACGGCAGATATCATAGAATGCACCACGATCGGTGTGACTCCGCCTCGTGTGTTTTAGGAAGACGAGAGAATCAGTGGAACACACTGTGACACACTGTGTAAAGTGTAATTTATGTAATTAATGTATCAAAAAAATGTCAACGATTACAAGTCGTAGATTATATATTATTCTGCCAAGTTTGCAGCAACAGAATATTTAGCAACACATTTGAGTGCCAGTACATCTTTTTTTTTTTTTAATACCAGACTGCAGAAATGACAGACTCATTGCTCATTTCACGACAATGTCTTCATTAGAAGAGGATTGTGGATAACATTGACTTCATAATCACCACGGCAGCAATTGGGGAAAAACAATATTCTACACCAAGATAACTTCATCAGCACTTTAGCTGGAACTTTCTACAAGCCCTGGGTGTACCGTAATTGTCCCGTATGAAGCATGACAACCTCATTTAAAATCCCATTGACATTTGTAATTACTTTAAGAACTTAAATTCAGCCTTGGAAAAAAGCGTTTCATGCAACAATATGTCGCGTGGCTCTCTTCATATGTCTTGTGCTCACAAATGTATTGTTGTTTAACCCCAGGAATACACAAAGACAGATGAAAGGAACACTGAATCAGTGATTGTATTGAGTTACAGAAGCTAAGGGAGCAGAGGCCGGCTTGGACGTGATGTCATGAGAGCTTGAGACTTATGACTGAATATGTGTGACAATGAGGAGCCTCTACCATCTGCCCCATGGTACTTATGCAAATGCATTTAAAAAATGCAGCCAGCATTACTGTGTATTTACATGAGATAACGCTGTTTGGCCCAAACTGTACAAGAACCCGATTATTCATTTTGATGTTTCCAGTCCAACTATACTGTCAACTAACAAATAATGTCAACAAAAAAAGAGTTGCTGTAAATCCACCATCTACTGTATACATAACCACATAATACAAAACACACAGTTCAAAGATTAAAAAGTGAAAAATGACTCTACATGTTATGTTTACCATTCTGTTGGGTTGTTTATGTATTTCCATATTGAAATTACAATATTTATGATAGTACCTAAAGGCAGCATTTCTCCACAGTCAAATGTTTTGGTAAATCTTTAAAAAGCATGCCTGAGGATGCTTTAATTTCAGCTTTTAAGTGAGTAACGTCAAGCTTTTGTGGGGCTTTAGGCAATTATTTGTGGGTAAAACCGTATCATAATCGAGTATCCTTGAGCTCAACACAGATTTGCATCATTTCCAACCTCACATGAATGCAGCATTAGTTTCAGTAAATGCTTTTCCACGAACCATAAATAAGCGCTTTATAAAAACTGCCTCAGGCTGATTAACAATGTTTAAAATGTCTCTACATGCTTGAAGTTGCAAATCAGTGATCAGATTCCACGCTTTTTCCGCAGCCACATCTAGTTTCGTTTAGCTGCAAGTTAGTAAAATCCTGAAATAGAATTGGCTACATTTAAGAAAAAACAAAAATGAAGAGCGAGGAGGACGCCACAAGTATGCTGACGTTGTTGGAGTGTCTTTCGGCTATCACTAGATGTTACGTAAGAGCTATAATTTATTGATAGAAAGTGTTCGTCATGAGACAGTCACATTATTACAAATCTGTTGCGCATCGAGGTGGTTTTTGTTTGAACTGTCACGAGGTGAAACCGATTTAGTGAGGTGAAGTAGAGCTGAAGGAAGTACTTTCGTTTCAGAGACTTGTTGTCTCCTCTGGTGTGATCCAACGCAGACACTACTGGAATCAGTTCACAAGTTGCAGCTGAACTATTTCACTTGCGTGTACATTTTGAGGGTATGTGATGAGAGAAAACTCCTTTTAAAAAAAAAAAGAAAAGAAAAGAGTACTTCTCTGTTTTTCGCGCTGCGCTCCTATAACATGTCGGATTCACAATGGACAGATGATCAAAATCGGTGGAGCAGTACCAGAGATATCATCTGTTTTATTCCATTAATTCATCAATTTACCAGTCTTTGGGCAGCTCCCTACTTTAACATATAAAGTAGCTGGATCTGAAAACACACTTTGATGAGTAAAATCAATGGAGTTCCCCTTAAACCAGATTTTTAATTGGCTTTTTAGAAGTACACATGTGCATGACAAAAACTTCACAGAGGAAAAGTACCCCTTTAAAAAAAAAACACACACATTTTGAGGATCTGCACAGCGTGTGCACAGCCAAGCATAGTGAAGCCATTACAGAGTCTTAAGTCCTGCTGTCCGGGAAGTAGGCGCCTGCGATTGGATAACAAAGTTGTTACTAATGAGGTTATCTCCCGTTTTCCTTTGAATATGTTATTACTGGCGCTTTGGGTCCAGCCCCGAGTCCACTTATGTAACACACAGTGACATTAAACAGCAAAGCCAACTGTGTGACACTCGTGAATCACAGATCAATGGCTGTGCACAATGTACTTAAAAATAACTCTCTAATGTTGCATTCAGAGCGCACCATAGGATGTTTTCTAAAAGGCATTTCTTAGTGGACTGACTGTCTGTCTTTGGTTCCCTCAACAGTGTGTAATCCATGGCGTGACAGCACATGCAGCCATTTTTAGCCTTCGCCTTTTCACTCTCTTTTTCAAATTAGCAGAGCAGTTCAGTACCCGAGGGATGACTTTTTGACGCTCTCAAAAATCTCACTGATGTTACAGTTTTGAAATGTCATGCAGCTAGAGGGATTTACATTTTGTCAATCTGGCAATCAATATCTACAATTTACCCCAGAGATTAAATATCTAATTAGGAGTGGGCGATACGAGTCAAATAAACAGACAGGGATACTTGTTTTTGGCTAATCCGGCAATAAATACCTGACAAATCAAAAGGGTTATATTCAATCTTTAAATCACAATGATGAAAGTATAAAAATCAAATACTGCCATCAGTCCTAGATTTGTTACACTGACCACAATATCCTAGTAACACCAGAGATACTCATGGGATGCCAATCACATCTCTCACAATGGCATGTCTCACAATATACATCATAAAATCGCACACTATGTTATTTTATCTGAACACGATTAACTGAGTGTGATATTCATGAATCTACTTGCTTAACTAATAAACTGGTTTATAGTGTTATGGTCCTTTTAACTGTTATTGTCAAAGTGCTAGTGCAAAAAGATGCGTGGTAAGCGAAGCTAAAGTGGAGCCAGAAATTGGCAGCGCAGCATTATTCCTGCAAGCTTCACCAGAGAGTTAATTGAAGTGCACCTCACGGTCCGCTGCTTCTCTAAAGTGTCTGAACTGATGACACACGGCGCCGTGCTCACCGTCTGCAAGAGAAAGTATCATCTTAGCCGATATGACTAAGAGTTACTAATGTATGAGTTACTAATGTATGGTTGTATGGTATGATTGATTAGTTCATAGACAGAAAATTAACCTTCAACTATTTTTGATTCATTTTTTGTCCTTTTTCATGCTAAAACATTCACTGGTTCCAGCTTCTCAGTTATGAGGATTTGCTGGTTTTCTTTGTGTTACACAATAAAAAGGCAAATTTTGCATGTTTATCGGAACATGGCCAACGGGAAAATATTTTCTCTCAGAGTAACTAATTCGATTTTAGACACAACGTAAACTATGAAAATGGGACCAGAATCAACAGATAGTGTAATAAAGTGACTGTACAGCTAGTTTACAAACTTAAAAGTAGATTTAGTGTCAAGTCACTCTTAAATAAAGTTCATGGACCGACCATACAGGTATTTGGGGCTGTAGAGGGTGAGGAAAATATTTTTATTTTGCAATTTCATCATTAGTAACCAAATTTTCTGAAATTACTGTTTATGTATTGTACAACTCCTATTTATCATAGCCCCATTCTGAACCCACACACCTGGTGGAAACACTGCTGGGGTGTGTGTGTGTGTGTGTGTGTGTGTGTGTGTGTGTGTGTGTGGCGACACAGAGGTGGGTCTGTGCTGGTCATACAAAGCTGTCCATTCAGGTGCCGGGGGCCTGGAGCCAGTTACACCACAGACTGCCCACCTTCTCTCAACCTTCACCTGGCTGACCCGAATGCACCGCCCCCGGCTCCTTAATACAACCAGCTTCACTTTATTCTGCGTCTACTCCACGTCCATTTCTGTCTTTACATTGGCTCTTGACCTGTGCAAACACGATTATTCACTCAACTCACCTTCTTTACTCAACTCTTCCTAAGCCCCCAGCCATTTCACTTACTTAACCTCTCACCCTCTCCTCCGGCCGGCCGACAGCAGAGAGGTGCGTGCGATCACAGCTACATGTTCAGCAACATCAGAGGAAAAAAAAAAAGCTTACTTCAAATCCCAATTTTACCTTTTCGTCCCTCTCCTACACTTCAAACATGCTCTTGATATAAGAGGATCCCAGGAAGACCATCAGTCCCTAAAGCGTCAGCTAATGGGAGTTCTAAAGCAAAATAAAGTGATTATTTACTATATTTTCTCTTTCTCTTTCTCTTAACATACTCATCTCAACATGTCACGCTCTCCCTTTTACCTAAAATATATCATAAGTGCCCCCCGAGCCTTATTTCCTGAAAGGGATAATCCTCATACTTTAATCCCCTTAATAACAACAATATACCTCTTGTCTAACATGGCCAATGGAAGCTTAACAAGGGGACAGCGGTGACAATTGCTCACTGTTTCCATAGCAACCGTCTTACTCCCTTCAAGTGTGATGGTTAAACAATGATTTGACGCCATCCAATTTAGCTTGTGACACAGATTTGTGCTTACCGGACAGACAGACCAGTCTGTAGCGAAAGCGGTGATTCATCGGGAAGTGATTAAGGAACGTTATAGAACCTAATTATAAATCTGCAATTAGCCTGGCACAAAAAAGAAAAAAGAAAAAAACTTGCAATGGGTGTTTGTTCAAATCTGCAGAACAAAAAAGCCAGTGTCCTGAAAAATGCACCCAGCTTTCAAACAATAATACAGAGCATTGTGTCTTCCCAGGCTACTGCTCCATCTGTACGAGTGTGCTTGAGGCGGTCTCTTCCATTAACTAACCGACCAATCACATGCCACTTTTATTTTATAATATATACTTGTTTTAAAAGTACTGTTATCGGTTTGTTGTTTACCATGTTTATCTTTGAATTATGTCTCGATTATTTATTGTTTTTATTACTTTTATTCTATGTCTATGTTTGTTGTTATGCACCTTTCACCTAGTCAAATTCCTTGTATGTGCAACGTACTTGGCAAATAAACAATTCTGATTCTGATCATGCGCTGGTCTTCCACACAGCCTCACGAAACCAGCCTAGCCACGCTGCACGAGGTGGATGCCGGGTTTTTGTCGAGTGCTGGAAGTGAATCTTACAGAGAAAACCCTTGAGAAACACTGTGGCACATAAGCATCCTCCTCGGGTATCAGAGGAGCTGCATTACTCAATAAATTAGCTTAAGGGAGCAAGAAGAGTCGTTAAGCATGCAAGAAAAACACTGTAAACGCAGCCAACCAAACACACACCCACAAACAGATTCTCACGTCATTCTCGAAAAACAAACACACACACAAAAGGTCCTGTGTAAAGTCTCGGATGTTTTTGACGTCACACTTAAAAAAAAAAATCTAAATTAACAATGTATAACTGGGCCAATATTTCACATCGATTAAACCTCATGACTTCTCCTTTTATTATTCCGTGCCATAAAGAGACGATGTTCATGAAAATACTTATATTGCAAATGACTTTTGAAAGGTTATGTCATGAAAGATGCAGTGAGACAGAAGAAGGTGAGAAAGCTCCGGGGGGGGGGGTGGGGATGTGCTGACGGCCAGTCTAGTGAAGCAAAACTATTTCATTCAGAGTGAATGTCACTGTCTGGTTCACTTACTGCCAGTGAAGGCGATCCAGCGGGCGTATTTGGTGGCTTCTCGGCGCCAGTGTGATGCCACGAGTAGTCCACAGGTGACAGTGAGGGAGATGATGCCCATGATGATGAAGAAAAGAGTGGTGACCCACTCCGGGGGCAGCCGAGGTGGAATACAGGTCCGGTCTCGTCCGTGGATGGTCTGGCATTGCCGGACTAGACCGACTGTGAGGGCACCTGCAGAGAGAGGTCGAATGTTGAGGAGTTGATCATTTGAATTCATCTGTTTTAATTAATCATTAGACAGCACACAAAAACACTGATTATTAGGGTTTAAAAAAAACAAAAAAACAAATGCTTCATTATATAAATCAAACACAAGAGAAGCAGCTCTGTCGACACTGTATCCTGTTATCTATGCTCCGCGGGGCAAATGTAAAAATATGGAGAGGCAGTCAAGCAGCCCGCAACATACTGCTCACACGCTTCTTACATGTGGGCCAACCTTTGAGCATGCGCTCATAATGTCATAGACGAGCCTACATCTTTCAGGGTAACGGTATGCCTACAGGAGGAATAAAAAAAGAAGAAAAACGGCGAGTGGAAAATGATACAATAGAAAAAAATAGACTGAAGGTCTCATGCTGAACAGTATGGCCTTGATCAAACACAAGATCCAGGGAGGACGAGAAACGAGAGAGAAGCTCCATTAATTTGTCACCAATTCAACGCTGGCGAGGAGCTGGGGGGCTGCTCTCTCCACACTGGTGGGCCCAATTACGCCAGCAAGTGGCCAACATTTCTTCTTGCACCTTCACACTCTACAAGAGGGGAGTGAGGATTAAATCAATCCTGCCAATTACTGAATCTATCCCACGCAGGTATATGAAAAGGACACTTAACACAGACCCACATCTGAAAGAAGTTGCAACGATCACACAGATTTACAGCAGCTTTCGAGACCCAGTACCCATAATCATCTCCTTTCTCCATCTCTCGTCTTTGGCGAGGATATTATGCACATTGACGGCTTACTGTACCCATCAGTGATCAGACGGGGAGCCATGGCCTCATGCCTCCCTCTGAGTTATGAGCAGAGCTCTGCTAAAGTTCGAGTGTGAAGGCCAGTACTCGGAGCAGAAACATGCTCCAGTGGTGCAGCCACTCTGGAGGGACGTCATTCAATTAGAGCACGTCCTTAAGGGGAGTTTCTACCCGAGTAAGCAGAACAGCGTCCCATCACTCAGGCCTCTGCTAATCACAGGCCTCAGCAAAAGAAAGGCGGACTATAAGTTATAGGCTGTGGGGATGTGAGGTGTTCATTTGAAAACTTAGAGGGGTTTTACTACACTTGGCTGATGTCTAGTGGTCTTCCTGGATGGCAGAGGAGCTGTCCTATACCCCAAAGCTTTGACACTTATGCATATGCACACACATAACAGGACACTGTGAGACTGTGTTCAGAGAGACAACAGCACTGCATGAAAAGTGCAGCACTTGAATTCATTTCAATAAAGCCACACGGTTGGTACACAAGGCGAAGAGAGCGGGTTCCGCCGGCAAAAGAAGTTTAACCTGGCTCAGATTGTGCAGTAGCACAATGCATCGTCATTCACCAAAGCACTGCAGACTTTTCCAGGAAATTACTTTGTAACATGAACGAGATCATTCTGACGTTTGCGTGCTTATTGTCTCACCAGCTGTTAAAAGACTTCGTCCCTGTGGTATCTTTCCAGCACTTGTCAAATCCAGTTTGTGTCCTTTGCAAGGTAACAGCAAAGGACACAAACTTCAAAAACACATATGTTCTTATTAAAGTGACCTTCCTGGATCATAATTCATTCTCACACGGGTACTTGGAGCAAATTTCCTCGACAAACACGGTCCCTTGCGTTTTCTTAACGCAGCACTTTTTTCAGTCGGAATGCTCGGCCCTGAAATGGCACTAGCTATAAATAACATGCAGTCATTAGTAAATAAAACTCTTGAAAACAGAGAAACACATTTTCACCTTAAGGTGCCCTGTGGAGTTTTCTTGTGAACAAACAAAAGTTATGTACGCATTCAGTGTTACTCAACCAAACTCATTGTGTCAAGAGTATTTCCTTCCACATAAAACATTTAGCAAAGCCAAAATTTGTAAAAAAAAAAAAAAAAGTATTTAAATCCTGCGTTGTTGTATTTACTAACAATCTTCTTATCCTAGGGTTGGACGATTGGAGGAATATATAGACGGTTGGCTGAGTACATCCCCGATGTTTTTTTTTTGGGGGGGGGGGGGTGATGTCTGTAATTTTATTTTGTTAATGTAATAGTCTGCCTCCAAAGTTTGAGAGCCTCTGATCAGCAGGCAGAAAGAGAGACAGCGGGGGAGAAAAGCTTGTTTACAGCATATTAAATGGAGGTGGCCACTATGTGACTCAGATAATTCTGCATTGAGGCCTTAGTGGTACAATGTCTTAGAGTAATATGGGGTCTTTAATCCCTCCACATATTTGAGGCATTGTCTAATAAAAGCAAAAACATTACAAGCGGTTAACACTTTTTCTACTGACCACAAAATAACCCATTCACTGAAAATGCAATTCTTTGTGGGCGACATTATAAAGTTCAACAGTGGCTCAGCAGGTGGGTGGACGAGAGCATGAGACAAGCATGCAAGCTGGAATTTTAGAAGGTCAAGCGTGTTACTTGCTCTGTCTGGCACCCACATCTAGATATTTCATAACCCGTCTACTGTAACCCTTTCTCGATTCACACAATGAATATATGATGCTGCTTATAACCATATTGAGTCTAAAGCCCTTAAAAACAAACAGAATAGCAAAGTGTGTGAGAAGAATGCGCTCATTGCCCCGGGGGCGTGGTGGGTTCTGCAGCCGGTCCAGAGGAAATCCTGTCCCCTTTGTAACACCCAGTGAAAGAACTGCTTTTACAGTCACAACCTACACACACAATTCAAATGATTCAAAAGAAATGACCTGGGAGTCTGTCGACGTTAAAAGTATGCTATATTAGGAACTGCAGAACTGAAAGCTTTACGTCTACTGTTACAGGCATAAAAACCTACCTAATCGTACACACACAGTAATAGTCGTTAGGGCACACACATCACAGACAAGGAAAAACAAAAAAAAAGGATATTCTCAGTCTTCAATTATTTCTATGGCAATTCAATTATCGCAGAGCAGAACACTTATGTAATAACAGCGAAGTAAAGTGTGAAGTGAAAAATAGATGGAGGTCATGGCTTGTGACAAAAATGGCACCTGGCTGTTGGGTAATGGCTGACTCAACAGCCGAGCCCTGAAGTCGGTACAGAGTAACCTCGAGCAAATTAAGTACAGGGGGTGAGCGAAGTAAAGAAAGCAGCGACTGGTGCTGGGAATAGGGGAACATTAAGCAAAAGTTTAAAAGCTGCAGTTAATGGCTCTGGTTTATGACCATTTCCCCTGGATCCTCTGGCCTCCTGCTGTTTCACTAGCTCTCTGTGGAATTCCTGCCTTACAAGAGGCAGTCACGCTATGGTACACGGATACAGGTAAACAAGTCAACAAGCAGGCGCATACACAAAAGGTTCTGGTTAATGTCTGATAGTCAAAACAGCAACAGTCTGTTCATGGTAAGTACTTCTCATTCAAATGCGGGAGACTTCACTTCAGCTGACATGGAACTATAAACGTTGACTGTGCTGCGCAAGAAGAATATGCATGAGGGTAAATAGTTTGATATTTTAGGAAGTGTTTATTTGACTGGAAATCATAGACAGTATATTTTTAAATACATAAATCACTGTGACGTCAACCATTGGTTACAGTTTTAAAGCCTTGACTTTTGGCATTTTGGCCGTCAACATCTTGTTTTTTTTGCCACCAGGTTTAATACGAGAGGGCGTAGCTAAGTACAATCAAACTCTGAATTATTATTAATAATTTGTAGGCGAACAAAATGTTACAATTAACTTTCATAAACTGAAAATACACTGAAAGGGTTAAAGTAGTACCACATAAACCAGGACAACTCACAGACCGAGAACGGCACAGTAGCGACTTGTCAATCACTCCATGTAGCCACACCCTAAATCATACACTGCTTTACTCAAAGTGGGACCATAATTTTCTAAATGAAGATCAAACTATTGAAAAAGACTTGAAACTAGCGATTGAGACCATAAACTCTCAATGTTACATTGTTTTCCGAGTATGGATGCACCGATACCACTTTTTCCCCAGACTAAGGACAAGTGCAAGTGCTTACATTTGAGTATTTGTCGAGACTGAGTACGAATATGAGTACAGTTTTATTTTTATCAGATGATGAGTGGAGACTAAAGTGGTTGCATGTGTCCATGACAATGCAAGCAACATTGTGGCTGCTAACTCTACCGGACGGGTGAACTGGAGACTGTCTGTTTTTATGGATTTAACCTGTTTATGCATCAGGTTATTGTTGCAGCTGGGCAACTTATGAGGCTCTGCTAGTGAGAGGTTAACATCGTGTTGCAGTACTGGTATCGGGTGAGGTTTTATTGGAGTAGTTGTATAAGTACATGAGCACAGTATCGGACCGGATACTGGTATCGGTATTGATGCATCCCTAGTACTGAGGCAATAAATTAAGCAAAAAGTAGGTTCCTTTTCTCATAAGACTTCTGTACAATCTGACTTTTTGCAACCAGAGGAGGTTGGCAAGAGCAACCCTACTCTACCTCTGATTGGCTATTCTTACGCTGGCCAATCCCACTCCAAATCCAACCAAAGCAGACATATTAAGCAGAGAGATCATAGACAGTCTGTGAGAGTGGAGCTGCAGTTTACAGTCTGGTAGCATCTTGACAATAATGACCAAAACAACACTGAATCAGTATTTCTATTGACTGATCGTGTACATTCCCACCAATGTTAAACAAAGGTGAGCTCTGACCTACAAGTTCACCAAAACAAGAAACAAAAAGCTTGAACTCATCTGTTGCACGGGCTTCAATTGAAGTAAATGGGAAGCAGCCAGTGTGACCATACGCTCAGCCTGCCAGAAATGGCCAAAATGGATTCTCTTTAGTACACAAACTAACCTGTTTTGGTTAGAAAATAATGGGCCAATTCTCCATTTTGCAGCCGTGCATATTTTCACGCCCCCATCGTGCCCGGTTGACCTGCAGTGAGCTTTTGTGCTCACAATGATCAAAATACTCCTCTCACCATATCTCGGTCCAAATGAGAGGAAATGAGGTCCGTGTCTGCACATCTTCAGCATGATGATGCTGTCATTAGTGGAGTATAGGGGGGGTGGTGGGTGCTGCTGCTGTTTTAGATGCTCTGGAGGGATGAGTCAAACAGGCCTCTGAACTGTGGTGGGCGGCATACAGGCAAGCTAAAGCTGCCAACAGCTGCGTCTTCTGCTGCTGCTGCTGGAGGCTTTTACAGCGCCCACTTGCATTGCAGGGCCACTGGAGCACAGCTGATGCGTACGGTCCAAACTTGCATACAAAACATGGTAGACGAACCCATGAGAGTATTGTACTCTCTGAACCCAAGTGCTAAATGATGAATCTAGTCTAATCTAATCTACAACCCCTAACTATGTGAAAGCAAAATAAGTAAAGTAGGCAGAGGTTGAAATGCTTCCACCACAACGCGCAATGAAAGTAATTTCTGCTTCAAGTATTTTAACACGTGGGCCACTTGCAGGGAGTGAGTTTTAGGCTCACAATAAACACTCAAGTGTCAAAATTACTATTTTTTTTAAAACATCGTCACGTTTATATCTGCAGTTTTGAACCAGTCTTTTTGTCCTTTCCTGTTCGTGGCACAGGGTGGATTGAACTGCTGACTCTGCATCTCTGCAACTATACGATATTGGCTGGGCCTGGTTTCAGTTGCTTTGCATCAATGACACTGTGTGTCCTTGTGCTTTGGAAAGGGAGACCTAAAATAACACAATTTAATGTTCTCCAACTTTATCTATTCTAGATGTCAGACTATTTCTACAGTAGCAGTGAGCACCAATCCAATTTTAACTAGAGTTACATAAGTCTTTTTCATGCATTTTGTAAATTTGTATTGTTTCCAATATGCTGGAACCAATATCTAACTATAACCAGCTTGAAGAGTTTTTCTGACTTTAGTCCTTGAGTTTCTTTATTAAAATCTCACCAGTAATGTAGCTCCTTAATACTCAGTGGAAAATAAATGTCTGTTTATTATCACATAAGTGATACTGAACAGTAATACACATCTGCTGTGAGGGAAAATGTCTCTTGTGTGGCAATTATTCATAACCAATGATGAAAATGCATTTCGTCATATCTTAAGAAACCTCTTGCTTGAAAGGAGAAACAGCGTGGCATTTTCTATCACAATTATCACCTTGTGATCTCCAGCAACGGCAGCCTTTTTTTTTATTTAATTCATACAGCTCACGGCATACAGTAAAACCATTTGCAAAGTAAAATCAAGGTAATGCTGAGTTGTAATAGTACTTATTAGTAGTTCATTCTAACGTTTCTTAAAACGCTAACTGGCCAATGACCTAGACACAACGGTAAAGATGGGGAGGTAAAACACTACCGTCAAAAAAATGATTTGGCTAAATCGGCACCTTCGAGGTTTGGGATTTTCTAGGAAACCTACATTTGCTTGAAAAACAGCAGTAGCGCATGTCAAATCTAGACCTAAAGCTGTATTTCCATGCACAAGTCTCACAGTTTGTTTACTTCTAAAAAACTAAAAAAGCTTTGATCAAAACAGCAGAGTCAGCTTTTAGTGACGCTAACTGAGAACATGCCTCCACGCTCTGAGCACAAAGACGACATATTGAGGTCCAACGAGGGCAGGTTGTGAAGCACTGAGCCTCTCTGACAAGACAACAACACAGCTGGGTCAGCTGATGGCGATAACACAATGTGGGGCGTCACCAGGGGCTCCTACTTCATAACAACATCAAGCAATTCACTAGTCTGTGGAACGGCGTGGACAAAACAGTGCAAACAGCTCCTGATAAACAGTTCAACTCTGAAATAACTTAATCACAAATACAAACAAGGCAAGAAATGCCTCTCTTAATCCCATTTAGTGGCATGTCACCTGTAACAGAGGACTCACACAAAAGACTGTTTAACAGAGCCCCTAAGAGAAACTGTAAAATGATGTAATATGCCATCTTAAAAAGACAAGACAGGCCAAAAGAGGAACCAAAGGTCGCAAGAAATGTGAAATAATTAGGCAACATGCCGGGGGAATGAAAGCAAACTTTTAGCTGAAATTTCAAGTCCTTTTTCGAAATAGGTTTGTCGTTATGTTACCTATGTACCAAAGTAACACACACCGTATTGGTGAGTGAATGTGTCAAGGGAAGATCTCTGAATGCACAGCGATATGTATAAAGATACAAAATGGTACAATAGCATCAAAGCTCAAGGAAAGAAGTTTTGTTTTACGGATATATTTCAGGGCAGGCAACTGCAAAACAAACAATCTGAAAAGAATCCCCCATTTAATAACTATATAATAATTTAATAAATGGTTTATGACAATAACAAGGTTTTAAGCAGATATAGACATTGAAGTGTTTGTTTATGTACAGTATTTGTCAACAATTATAACATCTGCTATGAAGACATTTTATAATATTATAACAATTATTTTTTTTTAATTTAATTTATTTTCAGTTCACCACTGCCTTCACTTGAAGATCAATTCTATTTATATGTCCTTTTAAAATTAGTTTCTTTTGCACATTGTGTCAATGCTTTTGATGTTTTATGTAAAGTGCTTTGAATTACTTTGTTGCTGAAATATGCAATATAAATAAACTTGCCTTTACGTACAACTACATTATAATGGATCATAAATAATTAATTTACTATTCATTTGATAATTTGGTGAAAGACAAGTGGTAACCACAATTGTGTGTGGTTGAGACGGCACACTTAAGCCATAAAGATATATCATCTTTAAACACTCAAAGCTCTGTCACAAATAACTCTATAACACAGATTATGCTGAATTTCTAGTTTACGTCCAGTTGTATATTGGTAATCTGCATTTATTTTCACTTTGACCAGATAATCTAAGACACATTTGCTACTCATGCCAAACCAAGATGGACGGATAAAATGTCCTTTACAGGCAAACTAACTGCCTTTCTAGACCAAAGAACATGACATAATAATGACTGGATTAAAAACCTGTATTAGTTTACGATCATAATATAATCCAAAACAGTGGCTGGTATGTTCTCCAAATGATGAGAAAAAAAAAAGCGTGACAGAGTTGTAGTCCATCGCCTCCGTGTCTCATAAAACTATTAAAGAGATGTTACATCACAATCATCAAAGAGGGCCATGAAAGAAATGTGGTAACGCTGAGGGGAAGTGAGAACAGTGACAGCAAGGTGGAAGTCGTCGCTCTCTACGACAACCACACTCAGCACAATTCACTTTAAATGGAGCAACGTATCAACTTTATGTTAGAGGTGGTGAGAAATTACCCACAAACCTTTGACTGTAGTGCACTAACTTTAGATGGGAATGCTTCAATACAATCAAATATAGATGGGGGCTTCATTTTCTTTGCAGCCTATTATTACTTTTTTTGTACAGATGGCTTATTCTGTAGAGCTAATACAGCCTGGGTGTGCGTTGGTGGATGATGGACCCTCCCTGACCCAGTTACTAAGCTGTCATCCTGCCGAGGGAACAAAGAGGAGCAGCTGTCTATCAATAGCCCGAATGTGTTCTCGGGACTGACACAAATAAAGCGAGGACTGGCAGCACGTGCTTCTGTCCAAAATCAGCCGGGGACGCCACAAATGAGCACCTGCCTTGGATCCTCAAGTGAGCGCTGATTGGATTGATCACATAGAGGTCACTTCAAATGCCAAGTCACCAGAGACATACAGGAGCGCAATAACTTTTAGTGCATACATGATAAGCCGCTGAATCAATTAGTCAGTTGACAGAAAAAAAGGCTGCAACTAATGATTCATCTGTTGCTTTTTTTCCATTAATTAATTATCAGTGTACGACATTTCCCTGGAGCACATTGTCAAATCCCAAAAATTGCTTTTGTTTCACCCTGGTTCAAAACCCAAAATTATTTTACGACATAAAAACATAGAAAAGCCGCAAATCCTCCATCAAAACAGCTATTACAAGCCAGAGTTTGGCATTTTAGACTTGATACATTCATCAGTCGATCAATCACTTATCTGCAGTGAATTTCTTGATGCTTGATGAATAAATATTTCAGCAAAAGGTCAAACATTCTCTGGTTTCAGCTGCTTTACCTTTTTAAATATCACTGCAAATTAAATACCAGTTTCGTTTTGTTTACACTGGTGATTAGAAGACATCACCAAGAAACCCTGATGATCATTTACATATTATATTCTACTTTCTAACCTTTTTATAGACTAAAAAGGTGCATTTATTTTATCAAGAGTCATGCAAATAACAATCAAAGCAACAGAGGTCCTGATGCTGATCAACCAGGTATGACATTGTAATTATTGGTCTTATATTTCCAAGTATGCACAGAACCAAACTGCTGTGGAGGACAAACGATGCTGCTGCGGATGAAACCATTTCTCACAATGGTGCACATCTTTGTGGTGGAGATTATCTGATGGCCCCTGCGGTGTGTGACTCAAAACGAAAATCCCTCAAAAACACAACAGTAGATCTGAATCGTGGCCTGCTTCATTTACCTGCCGATTCGCCAGTGTTGATCCAGTCTGGGTTCGCAATGCTGGCTATTGCGAAGATATCCGCAGCCAGGAACAGGCACCCTGAAATGATCGTGAGTTTATCCATCCCACCGGCTGACGGAGCGGCGGGATGACGTGGGAAAAGGTGGCGGTCGTCGTCCAAAAAGTGTGGCAAAGACGCAGGGTAGGCTGGTATCAGTCTGACCTCGCCCCCTTCAGCAGGAGCCCACTGTTGTGGTTCTGCTGTGCATGTTGCAGCGACGTTAGCTCCCTCGCGTCAAGCAAAGCGAGAGCCTCCAGCTACAAACGACTCAAACACGACGCGCAGAAAGCATCACATCTCAAACGTGCCTCCCCCCCTCCCCTCCTCCTCCTCCTCCACCTCCTCTTCCTCCTCCCCAAGTCGTAGTCCGGTTAGGTAAACCGACAGCTCACTCGGCTCCGGGGCCCCTGAACCGCTCGTGTCGTCTTTCGGATCCGTGTTGAGCAGCAGCAGCATCGGGCACAGCTGCGGCTAGCGGACGGCTAGCTAGCTAGCTTAGCTAGTGCCCGGACCGGGGCTCGGTGAGCCGAGCTGCGGCCCAGAGGCGGCTCCACGGCCGAGAACGCAACATGTCGGGCACCAATGTCACACAAGGCGGGGGAGGAGGAGGAGGAGAGGAAGACGAGCGGGTATCCGTGGGGTCCGTGTTTTCTAGGAGAAGGTCTAACGAAAACCCATCACCGTCCTCCTGCTTCACTGGAGTAGCATCTGGTACTTTATGTCCGTTAGCTTCACCTCGTCGTCTTCTTCGTCTGCTTCTTATTCTGCTGCTTCTTCTACTTCTGCTTCTTCTTCGGTGTTTAAATCCCGCAGAGACGTCACAGGTCCCGATGTGGACGGTGAAGCGGTAACGTTATTGTTGTGCTTTCCTCCCGTTAGCTCAGCCTCCCTTTCTGCCAAATGACATCAGGCGAACACCCCCACGCAGCGAGACACACACACTCACTCACACACACACACACACTGAGCCCAGTATCTTCACGTTCTGGGGGGAGGGTGGGGGGGAGGGGGGGCGGGGGGTCCCGTTCTCTTCTCGCGATACTGTAAAAAACGGGGTTCATGTTATCCTGAGTCGCCCTATTTTCTTGGGGGGGTCGCTGATAACCGGAGACTGTGATAACATAATCAGTGCTACAGGATAATTTGAACCCACAATATGAACTATGGTAAGTCCTGTGTCAAAATCTAATTTAATTATTTTTATTTATTTTTTTTTTTACATTAGAGTGCTCACATGAAGCATACTCCTAAATAAAGGTGTGTTTAATCAGCCAGAGGTGAAATGATAGGGCACACACACACACACACAATTTTGATAACCAGTTCAACTTTCAAGATAATTATTCCAGCTTCTATGTATTGTATTGTATGTATTAAATGTAAGTTTTGTATGTATGAAAAAAATGAACGATTTAAACACTTCACTTTGTGCTCTGAGAAATTGTGATTTGATAATTCACGTCATCTTGCATTTTATTGATAAACAATGAATTAAAAAAACAGCTTTATCAGTAATGATATTAATGAGTTTGAAATTATACTCATCAATACTTATCCCACAACTTTTCTGCACAAGCAAAAACAGTAGAATGTTCGATATTGGCAATTTATAATCCTGCATGTTTGTTTTTGGGTCCCCCTACTGGTTACTGAGTGAAACAACATCTCTTGATTGCTAAAAATAGCTGCTGCCTGAGCAGCTCTTTAAACCACCAGATGACCCTCATACTCGTTATACAGCAATGAAACCCTTCAGTAAAACAGGATTCATTCCAAAATACAAATCCAAGCAACAACCAGAAGTTATTACCGTCTTTAATTTACATAGATATACAGTTAAATTGACAAAAACAAAACAAAAAGAGAAATTGCATTATGATCCCCTGGCTCTCTGCTAGTGCTTACAGGACAGACTACAAATGATTGGCGACATCAAATGAATTGTTGCAGGACACTTTGGCTTTAAGGTCCTCTTTCCTTTTCAAGCAGCCAGGCACAGCATGACCAAATTAAAATCAACCGTTTCGACTTTATCTTCATACTTCATCCACAAACGGTGTATTCAACAGTTGTCCACTAGCTGCCATGGTCTTCTTGCCATCAACAAATGATTTTGCAGCCTGTAAAGAAAGAAGAGATGGTTTTAAAATGTACTGCTTAGTTAGTTCCTATGTTGTGAATTATAACTCAGACAGTACACAACTCCATTTACTCTCAGTAAATATAGTACGTATACGTACGTTTGAACAAATACATCTACATTCTTGGATTAATAATCTTAAACTTTATGTAACATGCTTCTGCATTCATCTTCTGAGTTATTTCTGTATTACACACACACACACACATTTGTCAAAATGTTACGCACAGTCTTTGTCTAACAGTGAAATAAAAGACACATATGGGAGAAGTTTTCTTTCAGGGCTTTCTGCCAGAAATCTCCTTAGTTTTATGCAACAAACCACTTGATTAATTTTAGGAAAATATCATGGTTCGGATTAAAATAAACATTTCTGGCAGGAAGCCCTGAAGGCAAATGTCTCCCATGTGCATTAAAGTCTGGAATGTAAATAACTTAAAGCTGCATTAAGTGTTTTTTTGCTGTAAGCGCAACACTGACACATTATCACCATATAAAGCGGTTATCATGAACAGGTTAGCAAACAGTTGCCTATTTACACATTCAGCAGATATGAAGCAACATTAGCATTCATGTGGACTCATGCTTCTGGCAATTTGATGATTGTAAGTCCATTAACTTTTCTTTTTTTTTTTTTGCTCTGTTTTTGGGCTCCACCAACTCTTAAGGGAAATATCTGTTTCTCTTCTGTACCAGGTGTGAAAAAAAAAACTGAACATGATGATTCAAGATAGGCATTAGTAGAGACACTCACCATGACCACATCGTCATGGGTAACGGCATCTACAGCCTGGAGAACAGCGTCAGGGAGCTGGTACGCTGCGGTGGTCAGAGCCTGAGCTCCGATCTCCTCCAACAGACCGTCAGAGCTTTCTATTGACATCAGGTACTCCGATTTCACCTGGTTCCTAGGCAGAGAAGCCAAACACACACAAAACACGCACCAGAGTCAATAACATGTTGTTGTTGTTGTTGTTGTTGTTGTTGTTATTATTATGGTACACAGCTGCTTCACCTCCATGTCCAACGTTACCAAGTGAACTCACTTTGCTCTGGTGACATCTGCCTCCGATACATTTCCCTCAGCCACACCTCTCACTTGAGCAACGGCAGCTTTGATCACCTACACAGACGACGGCAACGAGCAACACATTTTAGATGCAGTTTCATTTGTTTGTTTCGTTTGTCTTCAAAAGGAGTGAATTTAGAAATCACCTCTCCTGCAGAGTCAGCTTGAGCAATGGTGTAGACGCCGAACAAGCCGGAGTCAGAGTATGTGGCGTTGAAGGCTGTGGCCTGAAAGACATCCGACATTAGGAGATAAACTGCATTTATAACTAATGCAACACACCCTCCTACAATAAACAAATAATACCGTACTACTTTTTTATGTTTTTACTTACATCAAAGGGCTGTGTGGTAGCTTTGGCAATACCCTGGCTCAGCTTGCTGGTGATGTTTGAGCCCCTCTTTACATGTGGCCCAGCTCCCAGGATCCTTTGCAGCACGCTGAAGGCATTAGCCTCCGCGCTGCCCGTCACACCGCCCTCACTGGTAATCAGCGCGTGCACCAGGTCGTCTTTGTTCTGCACCCGCAGCTCCCCTACACGCAAACACAGACGCACAATAGCATCAGGACAATAACGCAACGATAGATCTCAAAAGATGTGATGTCACTATTGAAGTTAAGAGCTTTACCTCCACGGTACAAAGCCTTAGCCATAGGCGCTCCAGCCCCACTGCGGACACTCAGGAGCCCCTCGCCCATCTGCCTCAAGACGGAGTGCTTCACACCTGAACGCACAGATCAGACAAAACTAACATTAACATACAACTGAAGTGGAACACAGAGCACCGTCACAAACTGAAACACACCACAGGAATTCAGGGTGCATGATGTGCCGTCATCCAGGCGTGCTGACACTTGTTTGCTTTCAGGCAGAGTCAGCATTAATGCTGCATTCACACCAAAAGCGAAGCGAATATTCGCGTTGCGTTACTCGCGTGAATTTACTTGCGTGAATTTACTTGCGTGAATTTACTCGCCGGAGAGGAGGCGTGGCTTATCGTCATTTCCGCCATCCACCATGGAAGAAATCTGACTTTGCATGTAATCTACTCACGCAAAAAATTTGCTTTGCGTTTGGTGTGAACGCAGCATAAGACATGTTTTATGCTGCACAGTGATAACCAAAACCTGACGAGTTTGGGAAGCAGCAGTGACAAAACGATGCAGTCCGACTAGACACTCACCAAGTCCCACAAGAGCCATTCTGCCGGTGCTGAAATTGTCCTCCACAAATGTCTGCAGCTACAAGACGACGATAAAGAGGAGGAGAGGCGTGTATGAGCTGCGTACGCACCAACAAAGAATGAAAGGTTTATTCACACGCCTTGCTAACAAAGATGCGTACCTGTGTAGAGGAGACACGGCCGACCATGTAGTCTGGGCAGTACAGAGAGTTGGACAGGGCATTTTTATACGCTGCTTCATGCAACTTCTCAATTACACCTGAGAAAGAAAATAGAAAACGCCCCAAATTACACAAAGCAAGCACCCGTAAAGTCACAGTGAAACGAAAGCTGGAGTGTCTTTAGTTTCAGTGATGAGACATTTCTCTTCACTTCTCCATGATAAGGGTTCAATTAATTAATTACACCTCCAAAAAAATATAATCAATAATCTTGCTCTAATTCAGCTGGACAAAGGTATGCGGACATGCTAGCAAGAAAAACCTAATACAACAATTCTAAAATACTGTTTGGTACACAAGGCCAATGTTTTGCTGCGGTTTGTTTTGGCCCAAGAGATCAAAATCACTTAAACAACCTGACATGATGAAAAAACAGGTCGTTAGGAGCTGAACTGTTCCCGATACTGACCGATCTGAGGACACTGCTGAGCCAGAGCCTTGTCGATCTTCACCCTGGACGTCAGGTCGTCCACCTCCCATGGCCGGAAGTCCTGAGCTGAAGTCACGTTGACCAAAAACTCAAATAATGAATCTCTGCGCACACACATACAGATAAAGTAACGTTAACGCACACCGAGGCGTCCACACAGGAGTAAAACCACATTACAGACTTGACACAAGGACTCACAGGTGATCTCTCAGGCAGTCTGCCGTGTAGACGGTGGTCTCCCTTGATGATGTCACACTGGAGATAAACAGATGACGACACAGTGGGTTCAATGTGGTGGGCTGTGGTCACACTGGTATGTATTTATAGCAGGAAATGCAGGGACGTTCAGTGTGTGCATGCGTCACTGACCTCAGGCTGCCCCCCAGAGCTTCTACACCACGACAGATCTTGAAGGCAGACGCGCCCTGAGTAGTCTACAAAACAACAAAAAGTTGTTGTACAAAAACAGGTTATAGGCTGGGAGACTTCGTTTTACAATGCACACTGCAAAAAGGAGAATGAGAGCCAACTGTCCCCCACAATAAGCTGCAAAGACAAATTACCAGGTTTGCTGCCAGTCGCAGCACATGAGAGACGCCCTGATTTTCCGCCGTCTCGTATCGACTCCCAGCTTTCACGAACACGCCGACCCTGGACAGGGGAGAATTGTTCTCCAGCGATGCGATCACCAGACCGTTCGGAAGCTTGGACACCTGAAGAAGCAAATAAGAACGCGTTTAGCGAAAACTTGTCATCAAACTGTTCAGACGGATACATACATGTTCAGTTTGATTGTGCTACAGCTGCACAGTCGAGCGCCGCACCTACCTGGACATTTTGGGGAGGGAGCGGTGAGTGTGACACGTGGCCTGCGAGGGGTTCGGACAGAGCTTCGCTCCTCCTGGCAGCGGCATAGCAACGTTTCTGTGGGAAGCGGTGACACCAAATTCAAGACAAGTCACGCCCAGTGCCCTGGACTCAACCCAACAGTGTTTGTTGGAGAAAGTGGTGCAGCTTCAAGTATTGCAACACATTTGGGTCCAGTTCAAAAGCGGTCTAGAAGAGGATTTACTTTCTTGCAAGCGCTCCACTAGAGCGGGCTCACATTAGATCCCTGAAGAGTAACATGACATGTAATGTTTCATAGCAGCAGTGGTTCCCTTTCCCCAACACCTCCTCCACGTAACAACAATAAATCTGGGGGGTAACCAGATGACCAACAGGAAATGAAAGCATTCAATTGTTCGTTTTGCCAATTAAATCTTGTTTTTTGACATTACGTTCCTTTTATCTTTACTTGAAACACTTGATAAAGTCACCCCCTGTGGCTTTTGAAGGTTATACAGATAAGGACAAAAATAAATAAAACACTTTCCGATTGACCTGGTGACAACCAACACACAAGATGTAACTACACAAGGAAGAAAAGAGTCTATGAAACCGATTATGTTTGACAGTTTCACTTGTAAATCAGATTAAGTTTAGTTATTTAACGAATAATGACGTTTATGCACAGTATAATAGTCGTTTCTATCTCAGGCTTAACAGACATTGACACCCTGGAAAAGGAAAGGAGGGTGACACTCACACACACTCACACACACACACACGTCAGAGTAGTGCGACCCAACATGACCTGTGCAGCTTTAGAAACGTTACACTCAGACGTGCCCGTACGGGTGTCCCGTAAACAAAGCTGTCAGGTTAAATACCCGGATGACACCAAACCTGAGGACGGTTATTCACCTCGAGGCGTCTCAATCAAAACAAGTGAGAGGTGAGTTCAGAGATGACCTTCAGGTTTCATCCAGCTGAACCACATAAAGAAGCGACTGAGACAAACGGAGCCAATAGACCATCTGACAGCACGCGTACCTCGCAGTACACCCGACACCCCGCATAGTTGACAGGGATGTTTTACTAAAACCTGACGTTAGATAATTAGCTGGACACCTCGCGAGCTAACTAGCTAGCTAGCAGGCTAACTGGAGCTAACTGCGGCTCACGAGCAGACGGAGAGGAAACAGAGTTCAGCTCAAGGAGGTCACACGGCTCAGAGGGAACAGAGGACAACGCGGGACTCACGGGGAGGCTGTTAAGAGACCGGATTCCTCTCATGGCTCCAGACTCTCTCCTTCAACCGGTACAGAAAGACAGATATGGCGGCGGACTGACGTATTACCCACAAGCCACCGCATGTCGCAGCCGATCAAAGACGACAGAGGAGTCTCAAGATAAACTCTCACGTCAGACGACCTATCGGATTCAGATTTTTATCATTCGATTCGAAGTCTTACTGCAAAGAAAATAAAAAAAGCATTTTAAAAATGAGTTTAAGTCAAAATATGTCACACGTCAAAAGTATGACTTTTCAAAGCTACATTTTTACTTACCATCTGATGTTTACTTCGTAAATTAATTTTGAGCAAGTAAAATTTATGACGTAAAATGACTTGAATTTAGGTGCCCTGGAGATTTTGAGTATCGTTTGTCATTTTTACTTATCAAGTCTTGTTTATTGTCACATTCCCGCAATGTTAGCTCTTACATGTAGATCAGTGTAATATTCTAAAACCATTGGTAGGACTGTAAAGGACTTCCATGTGCCGATAAGTGAAGAACAGTGAACAGTTGAACAAAAACACCTGAACTCAGTTAAGAATTAAAAATCTTTATTAGAATCCACTCCATTTAAAGTCACCAAAATTTATGACGCACATTACGTTACAAAAATATACTCAACATATTACAAGTGCCAAGACAATCATTCAGAACGTACAAAGTTTAATTACAAAAACACTGCTCACGTTTAAACAACTTGTTCACAGTTGACCTTTGAAAATATTCACAAGTAGATTCTTTGGCTCAGAGCATCTTTTGACAGCGCAAAATGTTTATCTTTTTTTTTTAAGTCTTCCTCACAGGTAGTAACACCCAAATAAATACGCCACTTAATACAAAAATACATTTTGTTGGCTGAGAAAACTGTCAAAGATTTGAGGTGCTCGGACATTAAAACAGCACCATAAACAGAGTGAGTTTAGACTGCTCACTGAGTCGTCAATCAGTTACTTGAGCTTCATGATACGATGATTCCTTCGTCACCGCGCCAAAAGACGGGACCCAAGTGAGACTCATTCCACAAGCAGTCGGATTAAAAACCGACTGCCCTTTGGCGCCAGTAACAGCTCAAACAGCGCTGTGCCGAATCCAGGCATCATCTCAGTCGGCCGTTGTCCACAGCTCTGAGCTTTGTGGCGCACCGTCCCTTAAGGAGGGTGCAAAGAATAACCACGAAAGAAATTCTCAGACGCCGTCGCTCAGTTGTCACTCGACGTCCCGGGAAAGCTGCTCATGTGGATGTCCTTCCTCAGCTGCAGGGACACGCAGCTGAGCCAGCTGCGACTGGTGGGCATCTCCCTGACGATCTCCCACGCGTCCGTCTCGTCACAGTACCTCTCGATGGTGTCGTGATATCTGCACGTAAAAAGGTGGTCAGCGTTAGAAGAAGATCGGCTGTAAATGTGTCTGTCATTGTGTTTTTTTTTTTTTTTTTTAATCCACAGGAACTAAATCAGCACCCTTTGCACATCTTCTCTAACACGTATTTATTGTTGCATGACTTTGATGTTTGAATGGATGCGCAGAGGTAACGCCAGTAAGTTCCTAAAATGCTTCTTGGGCTCCTGCACAAGTTCCTGCTGGGATTAGATGAGCGTTAGATTCACAAGCAATTTTTTCTGACGTTCCCCAGATTGGCCCCTCACCTGTCCCAGCCCTCCTCTCCTCCCAGGACGTAGATCTTTCCATCTACCACGGCAGCACCGGGCCGGTAGCGTCGCTCTTTCATGGGGGCGCACATGGTCCACTGATTGGTCTTCGGACTGTAACACTCCACCTTATCCGTGTTCTCCGTCGAGGCATGCCATCCACCTGGGAGGATAAACGAGAGGTTGAATTTGATTTCATGAGAGAGGTTGCTGTGTTGTTGTTGTTTTTGAGCAGTAATGTGAAGTGCGTCACAGACCTATCACGTAAATCTTTCCTTTGCGTGTGCAAGCAGCTGAACCAGAGCGAGCGATCAGCATGGGGGCCACCTCTGTCCATACAGAGGTTTTAGGGTTGTACACCTGAGCGAGGTCCGTGCCGTCGCCATCCTCTAGAACCGCACCACCTAGCAGAACAGACAAAACTTAATGTGTAAATCCAACAAAAAGGACAACAGAGAGAAAAACGTGCGCCGACTGCGTTTCCTACCGGTGACATAGAGCAGTCCGTCCAGGGCCACCACAGCGGGACTCGTGACGGCCATCTTGACAGACTCCGTGAACTGCCAGGAGTTGGTGTGAGGGTTGTAGCACTCCACCGAGTCCAGGCGAGAGCCTCCCTCCCAGCCCCCCACTGCGTACACGAAGCCGTCCAGCATCACCAGGCCTGAGAGGGAGGAAGAGCAAAGTCAAGTCACTGATAACACATTTTTACATAAACACCCAGAGAATGCCCCGTTTGCTCCGAGACTTTCTTGGAAGAGATTAGAGAGGATTAACAGTTCAAATTGACAGATTTTTTCAGTTAATAGAATACTTTAAATGAGTGTGAAATCAGTGAGGAACTCGTAGGGTTATCATACGAGGTACTTTGTGGCGAGGTAAGGACAGAAGAAGTGGCTGTCGTACGAAGGCTGCCTTACCCAACTCCGAACGAGCGACATTCATGGGAGCCATCTCCATCCAAGAGTCGAAGCAGGGGTCGTAGCGCCACATCTCCCTGCTAGCTGAGCCGTCAGGAAACTCTCCTCCCGCCAAATACAGGGTGGAGTCTCCAGAGACGGAGGACGGAAAGAAACATGTCACCGTCTGAGCTTCGGTGTTCCTCATTTCAGAGAGGCGACACAATGTGGAGGATCTTTATCCACTCGGTCATGACGGAGTTTTAGATGGAATTGAACCTCGCGTCTCCCTCACCTGACACGACCAGCCCGTGTTTGCTCACAGCGAAGGGCAGGCAGGCCAGGTTCTTCCACTGATTGGTCACAGGATCGAAGCTCTCGACGCTCCGCAGCACCACCTTGTCGTCCTCCCCGCCAACTGTCACTATCACTTCAGCCGTCCCTGTTGTCATGGCAACAGGAGTAGAGGAACAGAGGAGTGAGCAGAGGCATGCTGGCCTTTGGACAAATAAATTGTGCCTCTAGGATGTGACAGTCGCGTGTCGGGCTGCGGCTAATGATTATTTTCATCAGCTGGCTTTTTTTGTCAATTAAATGTTTGGAATGAAAAAACTACTAAAAAAGTGCCATCACAATTTATAAAAGCTCAAGTTCACCTATTCAAAACGTCAAAAGAGTGAGTGGGAGATTCTAATTCTATCACCCAAAACACGTTATAATGTACAGTGCAAAGGGGGTCTAAGATACAAAACTAGAAAGTCCTTATTTTTCAAGTGTAGCAAAACTAAACACTAGTTGGACAAAGATGCAGCCTCTGCTCATAGTGAAAACCATGCAATGTGAGTAGGTGAACACCTGTGGACCTGCGCGGCCTCGCTCTGGGGCAGTAGAGCTCTCCACGGCGGTCCTTCAGCAGCATGTAGTCCTTCGCCTCAGAGATGAGCTTCTGGCACGCCAGGTTCTCCTTCACCACATCTAGAGACTCGATGACATCATGGAGGTAGTACGGGCTGATGAGAGGCAGCCGGATATGTTCAAGCACCTTTGAGGAACGAACGAGAGAGAGCGAGAGAGAGATCTGATGAACCGCCACTGGGACGGTTATCATTTCTAGTTGGAAAGTCACAGGGCTCATTCAAAAGTATGTTGTGCATTAAAAAAATGGATGCACCTGAAACGTACCCGAGCTCGTGTGAACTGACCTTTTCAAAGCTCTGTTTGCGAGAGGCACATTTAGTCAACCACGACATGGCGGCCTCAAACACCAGCTCCTCTTTAGGCACATTTAGAAAATCACTAGCAATGATTTCTGTCAGTTTGTCCACACACAGAGACAGGAACTCCTCCTGGTGGAAAAACAGAAAAAGCAAGAGAGAAAGAAGTGTGAATGACGACCTACAAGCACAAAACAAGCGCAACATCCAGGAGTTAATCACAGCCTGCCTCCGCCTGACCGGCAGGTAGATTATCTTTGTTGAGCCCCTTTTCACACATGAAACCCACAACACCGCCGGGATCCATCATCCTGCTGAGGTACTTGTGTGCGAAGGCGGCATTTTTATATAGTGTTCATTTTCATTTATACAGAGAAAAACGGACTGGACATAATTCTGTTTTCCACATTTGTAGATGTAGTCGGGTTTAGCGATGTGATTTTGAACGAATCTGGTCTCAGGTCAGCCAACACACATTTTTCAGGGCTAACAAACACTTATTAGCCAATAGTAAGTATAAATTATTAGCTGTAAAAAAAAAAAAACCCACAAAAAATAAATAAAATATCACCCACAATTTCCTTCTTAAATGCTTGTTTTGTCTGACCATCAGTTGAAAGCCCAAAGATATTCAACTTCATAATGGTAAAT
The DNA here is from genome assembly GCA_016806645.1 of Ophiodon elongatus. Classification (NCBI taxonomy): domain Eukaryota; kingdom Metazoa; phylum Chordata; class Actinopteri; order Perciformes; family Hexagrammidae; genus Ophiodon; species Ophiodon elongatus. Next base: position 2,811,938 of record JACSYO010002129.1, read on the forward strand.
AAAATCAGATCCTTCACATTAAGAAGCTGCTTTGGCATTTTTACTTGAAAAAGGACTTCTACCACAATTAATTTCCTGTCAATTGACAAATCCCTTGATTAAATACATTAACAAAAACAGACATTTCTCACCGTTTTTTTTTTTTTTTAAACTATAAACTGTAATCAACTGTCCAGAAAACGTACAATTAACAACCTCCACCGCCCATGAAAGAAGGCATTATCCATATTGCTCACCTGACACTGCGTTTGCCCACTGCAGCAACTCATTACATAATGAACGTCTCCATCATCAGCGTCTCACCTGCTGAGAAACGCTGCTGAAGTGCTCATGGATGTAGTCCATGCTGTGTTTCTCCAGCACCTTACAGGAATGGGCCTCAGCGAAGCAGTGGATGCCCACACAGTTCATCTCATCCATCTGACGCTCCATGAAACGACAACAGGCTTCCTGCACGGCCATCACGTCCAGCAGGTTGGCTGCTGCCAGCAGCGCCTGGACAGAAAGAGAATAGCTTATTCAAACGCGCTTCAGGAATGGTGAGAAAAATAATCATAATTTTAAAAAAAAGGGAGGATAAGAGCAGAAACTTTACCTGCACATTTGCTTTAGAAATGTAGACCTCTGAGGTGTAGGCGTAGCTCACCAGCATGCCAATCATCTGAGGCTCCACTCCATTGATGGCAACACGCTCCTGTTTAGACTCTATCAGGTCAGTGGAGAACATGGCCTGGGGACAAGAAGTCAGAGTGGTTTGCATGAGATCTATCCATCTATCTAGATAGAGACATATATAGCGAGACATATATAGACCTATATAGAGAGCCATATAGACCTATATAGAGAGACATATAGACCTATATAGAGAGTATAGAGACCTATATAGACCTATAGAGAGAGACATATAGACCTATATATATAGAGACCTATAGAGACATATAGACCTATATAGAGAGTATAGAGACCAATATAGACCTATATAGAGAGACATAGACATATATACCTATATAGAGAGCCATAGAGACCTATAGAGAGAGACATATAGACCTATAGAGAGAGACATATAGACCTATAGAGACATATAGACCTATAGAGACATATAGACCTATAGAGACATATAGACCTATATACCTATATAGAGAGTATATAGAGAGAGAGAGACATATACAGACACATGTGTATATATATAGAGAGAGCTATAGAGAGACATGTACAGACATGTATAGATATAGAGAGAGCTATAGAGAGAGATATAGAGACATCTACACAGACCGAGAGACGTTTACCTGGAAGTAGGAGCTGAAGGAGGCCAGCACGATGCGGTGACAGGGGAACTCCTGTCCCCCGCAGCACAGGGTCACATCGCAGAAGGCGCTGTTCAGCCGCAGGCTGTTCAGGCCCTGCAGCACGGTGTTGGGGTGCCAGGCCTCCACGAACAGGTAGTCCTCGCTGCTCAGGTGGAAACCGGCCGGAGGGGCAGCGTCAACGACACCACCGGCGGGGTCCTCCCGCAGCTGGAAGGTGACGTTCATAGTGGACGGAGAGGGCGACCCGGAGCTGACCGCGATTATTTCAGCCATGTCTCCCTCTGCTAGAACAGCCTGGGGGGGCAAACGAGACATGACAGTTATGGATGGTCACTGGATGTTAGTTGTTGGGTGGTTCTCAGTAACTTAGCTCTAATCTGAGGGGGATGTTTTGCACGAGTCGCGGGAGGAGCAACAAGGCAGAGAGACTACCTGAGATTGTGTATTCGCTCTCTAATGAAGCTTAGCGGCGCGAACGAGCCTGGTTTACCTCTCGAGTCAAAGTAATCCGTCGTTTCAGGAAAAACACACATCGGGTGCGGTCAGGTGAGAGCAGACGTTAGGCAGCTGTCACGGTGAGGCGTGTTACCTGTTGGACATGATCGTGACCGCCACAGCGCGAGCCCTCCTCCCTCTCTATCTCTATCTTTCTTTCTCTCTCTCTATCTCTCTCTCTCTCTCTCCCCACCCGCACACGGTCGAGTCCTCAGTTAGACGGGAGGTTTAAAGGCTCTCAGCGGAAGTCCCGCCCACATGTCAAGAGGAGTTACCTCGGAGTACTTCCGGCTTCGCTTCAGGTCCCGCGCGATCATTTAAGTGAGACCTTTGAGTGATAATTCGGAGTTCTGTTTCTTTCTCTGTTGAGTTATTATATTCTTCACGCACCACTTTCAAAACAGCACTAGAAATTAATTAATTCAAATATGCTTTTAACCTGTGATGCTAGTTAACTATGTGTTTGTTTTGTTTCTTAATGTGATGATGTCATCTCTCGTTTATATTGTTGCTTCTATTGTTTGTTTTTACCATGTAAAGTGCCATGAGTACCTTGTAAAGCGCTATACAAATAAAATGTATTATTATTATTATTATTATTATTATTATTATTATTCAAGGTCAAGGTATGATTATAAAACAATTTTATACCATTTACAGAAACACTTGACATTATGTTTTGTATATGTTGTTTATATATTTTTGTATTTCCTCATGTTATACTTATACACACACATGGCAGTGGATAGATGCATGCACTTTTCTAATTGGTTATGCCTCATTTTGTTAAAACAGCATGTGATGGCTGAACCAGCCATAACAGCAACAGGCCCAAGTAAAGGTGATGTTTCCTAGTTATTTTAAGTAAACACCTCATTAAAGGGACCAAAGACACTTTTTTATCCCCTTCATATCTTTATTGAGTGCACACAATTGAGAAATGTTAAGTTGAAGTATAAAGTGCTAACAGCCTTTTATGTCAAGTTACCTGCAGCCGACAATCCTTCAGAAAAGGCTGCGCTACTGCAGCACACCTACCTAAATAGACTGGCCTGGGGAATCGGACTGTGCCATGCTCCCACAGCCAGAGGGGTGTCCTCAGCAGCCAGTACATCTACACCAATAAGGAGAGAGGTCTTCTCTCCCCTTCAATTAACCATGGACTCACCGACAGCGTATATATCCTGCAGTGGAAGATAGATCAGGAGTGTATCTTGTTTCATAGAGCCCTCACTATGTTGTGTGTCTTAAGTGCCAGCTAATCATTTTTTGCAAACCTCAGAGCAATTATGTTGAACTTATTTTGCACTTTGTTCTTAATTTTTTTTCCTATCATAATCCTTGTAAATATTATTGGGTGAATAAACTCCTTTTTTTTCTCCACCTTTACCTGCTCTCCCAGTTCTATGTGTACCCTGGTCCTTCACACAGCATTTTAAAGATTGGAGGCTCAAAACCTTTGACAGGGCGAGCAGAAGTATGCATCTTGCTTTACATTATATGACCGGTAGTTGGCTACTTAAACATGCAGCAGACTTGGAACATTAGGGATTATTTCAAGTCTTGTCTCTGGCCAAATGATCTGCTTTTTAACTGTTTAATTCACCAGCTAGTTGCTAGTTTTCTCTGCAGTTTGGTGCTGTACAGGTAGTGTTGAGTGGTTTTATCAGAACTTTTTGTCTAAAAACAGCTGCCTGGTGTGTCTAGTGTACATGTCTTGTTGAACTGTAGAAGACTAAGATACAAATCTGGTCAGCACAATTATTTATGCTGTTCATGTGCTCTCAAATGAGTGATTTTTCTTTCTTCCTTTGCTTGTGTTTTCCTCACTTACAGTAAGGACCAACATGTTGTCCCCAAATGGAAGGTGAGCCCTCACAATGTGACTCTGTGACCAGAAGTCCCCACAACGTAATGAAAACTAGAGGTCACGGACACATCTTATTAACTAGGAGACCATTTTCTTTTTTTATGTTTCATTTATTTGACATTTCAATTGCAAAAATTATTAGTAAAAATCTGACACTGACTCTGTTATCTCTTTTATGGTGAGAAGCGGTCACGAATTATGTGATATTGTGGATTTAAGATTGATTTAACATTGATCATTCTCAATAAACAGATTATTTCAAAATGTTATGGATTACAAGTTTTATATTTTTGTAGTAGAAATAGTTGTTGAGAGAAACAGTTTGTTTTATACAGAAAATTAAACTCTTGGCTCTATTTACAAAAAGTGCAGACTAATTTTAAGATTCGAACTGGATTATAAATCACGGATAATGTGTTTTGAATCACAAGCAGCTGTCCTTCATGATGCCAGGAGTCTCCAATGTGTTCTTTCTGCGGGCAACAGCTTCCAGGATCTTCTTCCTGGGTCCCAGCTGGATGCGAATGCCTTTCAGGTCTTCATCAGAGCAAAGCATCAGTGCCTCCAGGTCTAGGTGTTCTCTGCTGAATGCAAGGGCAAACTCTGGCAAGGAGATGGCAGACAAGAATGCATCCAAAGGAGACGTTTCCTCATCATCCTCATCATCCAGTCCCAGATCTTCCTGATCCCAGGGCAGATCAGCGTCACCATTCCCCTCGAAGCCAGCACCGTCTTCCGCTATCTCAAACAAGTCATTCTGAACGAGGTAGCCGAGACTTTCGTTGTTGTCGCTCGGGATGTCCTCTGACTCTGGCCCTATTTTCTTCATGAAAATCAGACCTCCAAGACCGGGCCGATTGAAGATGGACTGTTTGACTTGGCCTGGCTCGCCGTCGTTGTCGTCATAATCTTCGAAGCCTGTCATTCTGTCTCCGTCGAACATGCTCTCATCCTGCTCATTGAAGACACCCAGAAACTCTGGCTGCTCAGACGCTGCACTCTCCTGTTTGAGGAAAATAACGTTCCCGTCCCCTCCCAACCTCTGCAGTGTGCCTTTATCTTTCTTCCCAAGCTTCTTCTGGAGCGTGCCCTTAACCCTGGCTGTAAGGGAGCCCGATTTATCGTTAGCAATAAGTTTGGAGAACTGCTCATTGACGCTGGACATGGTCCCACCGTTTGAGAATGCTGATGCCATGCTGGCCTCTGAGACAGACCCAGTATTGCCCGCGCCACGTTGCATTTTGTCCATCTTGCTCTGGTGTTTCTTCTTCACCTTCTCACAGAGCTTCACGCGCTTCTCCACTTCTTTGATGGCCTCCTTCTTTAGATTGGCGACCTTCTTGGGGTTTTGGTTGGTCTGCTGTGAGGCGGCAGCGTCGAGAAAGCGCACGCAGTCCATGCGGTCACGAGACGCAGCAACATCCATGGCTGTGTGGGATTCATTGTCCTGGGCAAAAAGGTTGGCACCAAAGTTGACCAGGAAGCTGAGGATGTGCATGTGGCCGTTCGCCGCCGCGTGGTGCAACGGTGTGTTTCCCCAGATGTCACTCCGGTTGGGGTCTCCTCTGCATGACACAAAAGTAATTCACTTTTTTATTTCTTGCCACTCTCTAGCGTATATTAATACAATAATATAATAATGATTCCTCCACTATCTAGTTCATAAGGGTTTAAAAAAATACGTTCTTAAGATTTTTATTTTATTTTTTGGTATTTGATTTGAGCTACAAAACACACTTATTAAAGGGTAAAAATTATAAAGTGGGAATATTTATTCATAACACAGTCCCAAGAAGTGCAAACATAAAACACCAGATTTAAACAATAAATCCCGAAATTTAAACTACCTCAGTGCAAACTTATTCAAATAAGAACAGTCACATGAATACACCCAAATACAACAAAAATAGAGTTCAAATAAACACATTTCCCAAAATATCAAATTATTCCTTTAAATGTAAGGAAAGAATTTGACAAAGTCTTTCATATTCAAAATATACTCACAACATAACTAAATAATATCAAACAGGTAGCCTAATTGGTAAACTATTAAGATTTAAAGTCCTCTCATGCCGTGCCTCATTGTCACAGCCATAAAAGTCATGATTGATGTTTCTGCAACAACTTGTCATAAATCCCAGTGACCAAAGCGGAAAAAGCTTCAGTCAATTCTGGCCACGTAGGTTATGCGTGTGTTACACCCTTCTAAATATCCAACACAAATCTTATCTTCACCTAATTTTTCAGTAAGAATGTTGTTCTAGATTTCAGCCCGTCTTTTGTTGTGTTGAATGAAGGCAGGAGGTTGGGGCGGTGGGGATAGATAAAGGGCTCTTTTGTTTCAGGTTTTCTTTGGCTGATTAAACATTTGGCTCAGCTCATGGGGGGAAAGTGGAATTAAGTTTTAGCTCATTATATTATGATGAAAAACATGTTGAAATCCCCAGATGAAGTCCTAAATAACTGTTAAGTGGTTATACAAATAAAAAAATGTCACTTTTCAGCCATTATGTTCTATTGATTTTAGTTTAGTTCAGTTTTAGAGCATCATACATACAATATTATAGGAGAAATTGCAATAAAATGTATATATTTCTATGTCTTAGTGTAACAATACAGCCAAAAATTAAAACATTTCAATAAACGTCAGAGAACTGAGGTAATAATCATGGAGATAAAGTTTCTTTGAATGTGAAATGAAGCCCAGGAGGTAAAGAGGAGTGTAACATGCTTACTCTCTGCTGCACATGAGCTGAAGCGCATCGACATGTCCGTGGAAAGCAGCGAGTAAGGTGGGAGTCATTCCATCCTCATCCGCAGTGTTCAGGTCCTTCCTTGTGGCCTCTTTTAAAAGGTCCAAGTACCCATCAATTGCTGCCTTGTGGTACCTAGACATCTCTTCAAAAGAGCAGAAAAAGTCCACACAAATCTGTCACTTTCTTTCACTTTTTTCCTCCCACACTCTGAACAGATTCACAGAATGACTCGACCACAGACCCGAGCAAACAAAGTGGTCAGTGGGCGTCAACGGATCAGCAGCTCAAAGCCATAAAACAAAAGCAAAGTCCAGTTCACTGCTGTCAGTTGCATAATAGATAGATGGATAGTTCGATAGTTACTTTATTAACTTTTAACTACAGCAGCATTTATACATACAAGTAAAGCAATATTAAATATAAAAATGAACATTATATATAAAAATAGAATAGAATAATATTAAATTAACTAACTAAACAATAGGACAAAGATGTAACCAAACAAACAAACAACAGTGTAACGGTGTTATGGTTGTGTGATTGATTTGGCCTGAGGTGATTTATTATATAATCTTGTTGCAGTGCAGGAATGATCTCCTGCATCTGTCCTTGAGACAACAGAGCTGGAGGAGTCTGTTGGAAAAAGTGCTCCGCTGTCCCTATAGGTGGAGAGGGTGGTCCGGGTTATCCAGTATGGATAATCATTTCTTCAGTGTTCTCCTCTCCACCACCTTTTCCAGACTGTTCAGTTTGCAGCCAATGATGGAGCCGGCCTTCTTAACCAGTTTGTTAAGTCTGTTGGTGTCTCCGGCTCCAATGCTGCCCCCCTGCAGACTACGGAGAATGTAACTACTACGGCTCGAGATCAGTCATTTTGATAAAATATGACACTTTATTCTATATTAAAGTGCCAAACAGTCTATAAAGTAAAAGTTATAATTACCCTCACCTCGACCACCTACAATATTAAAGTAAGTTTAATCAGTGTAATGTTATATACCGAATAATATCAGTAGTGAAGATGGTCAGCTCTTTAACTAACAAACTATTCAATAACAATATCGGCAATATTTTAATGTTGTACCTGAAAAATTGGAGCTAATTAAAAAAAATGTAATACTCTTTTTGGGTATTTATGTGTTTTATTTTGTATGCTGATCATTTGTATAATATGAATGTAAAATTCTTGTCTGCAAAGTATCGCGTAACTATAGTTGTGAAATAAATTTAGTGGAATTGAAAATACTCAAATAAAAGTACACATACATCAAATTACAATTACAGTACAATACTTGAGTAAATATATTTAGTTACATTCCATCTTTAAATACTACTTTTGCTTGAATAACAGATCTCAACGATACTTTCTCCATTGGGGATTTCTAATGTTAAATAGTTTGAGTTAAACAGTTAATATTTATTTGGCGTTCCCTCCGGGCTCTTGAAAATAAAATACTAAACACTCAAAATAATATGGTAGACATCTTTCGAAAGACACAGGTCATACAGATTTTAATGATTTCAAGTGATGTTTAACGAGATGGATGATGAGACTTTTTTTTGTTCTATTAATAAGGAAAAACTTGGACTAAACTTACTGAACTATTTAAATATGGCATTACAATTAGATATGTCAAAACAAAACAATATATATATATATACGTTTTATTTTAGCTAATAATTCCAAGTTTATATATAATAATTATAATAATAATAATAATACTTTTTTCTTTGTATAGTGCTTTAAAAGGTACTCAAGAAACATACACAACGTATACAGATTATTTATTTAAATGGAACTACAAATGTAAATAAAATAAAAAAAATAGATTACTAAATTACAAAATAAACTATTCATTTATTTATTTAAAAAAAAAATGTATTATGTATTATTTGTGTTATTTTTATTTATTTGTAATCCCCCTCTGCAGCTTCGACGTCAGTAGGCGGCTGTTAGGAACGTTAACGGCTTGCAAGACACCATTAGAAGATGTAGAAGAAGAAGTAGAAGCAGAACCGACGAAGAAGAAGTTGTCAACCCGGTCCGACCGTCCTCAGCCAATGAATGGGGACTGGGAGGAAACATTGATCGACACTTTTCTTTCTAAATTGTCTTTTCTTTCAGGTCTCATTCCGGCTGATAAAACACCGTGGAGTCGGAGCTGTGACTGTTTCCGTAGTTTCCCTGACAGCAGCCATATAATAAAAAACCGACCGACCACCAGCTTCCACCCTTCGGATCGCCCCGCGGTTACTTTCCGGTGTCTGGGTCTGTGCGCGCGCGGTGGTCCGACCGGGGAGAAGCTGCAGAGATGTCCGACAACGGTGGCCTGGCTGTCGGCCTTCTGTCCTACGATACGTTGGTTCACGCTGTGGCAGGGGCAATGGTGAGCCGAGATACAAGGGCAATAAAAGGAGATAATTTATGTGAAGTGTATGGATCTTTCTCTTACTGCATTGAAGAAAACAACTGTTCTTACATGACTGAGACATTTATGTAGTTGCATCACAATGGGTTGTGTCTTTCAGGGGAGTGTGACAGCGATGACGGTCTTCTTTCCTTTGGACACAGCCAAAAGCAGACTGCAGGGTGAGTAGGAGGTTTTAATGAGAGCAGCAACTCTAAACTCTAAACTTTTATTTATTTATGATTTTTTTATCCTTACTTTTGATTATCTCTGTGACGTTATGCTCTTGAAAGCTCCTCCCTAAATATAGATGTTTACTTAACTTACTTACCTGGTAAACTCCTTTTGTTGACTTTTGGTTTGTTACTCTTAGTTTTTTGCTGTAAATTTAAACTTAAACTTAAACTCAAGTCAAGATAACCCTGATGGCATCCCCTAAGTTATTTACTTCAGACCTGAGAAAGCTTCTCCAAAGCCACAGAAAATGTTCTCCAACCATTGAGTCGTCCAGTAACCTCGGTCGAGCTGCCTGTTCGCTGACTTATCCCACCATTGTGTTGGTTTTTCAGTGGATGAGAAGAGAAAGTCTAACTCCACCCCCGTCATCCTGGCTGAGATAGCGAAGGAAGAAGGCCTGTGAGTAAAGTTCTGGGTTCAATTTATTTCGAGTTATGGCTCGTTTTGTTCTTATAAATAAGCTTTTCGGTTTGATTTGAACAACTGAGTGAAACACAAGTGCAATGTAATTACAGCCTTAACTATCATAACTATTTTTATTGTCTTAACTAGATCTGAAACAGTTGATCATTCAGTTACTATTTAGTTGATCGTCATCAAGTAATCGATTAATCGTAAGTTATTTTTTTTAATAAGAAATGTCAAAATATTCTCTGGATCTGGCTTCTCCGATGTGAATATTTGTTAGTTTTCTTAGTCTGACTCTCCATCTCTTCTCCCAGTCAGTCCCTGTACAGAGGCTGGTTACCAGTCATCTCCAGCCTCTGCTGCTCCAACTTTGTCTACTTCTACACCTTCAACACCCTGAAGAAGCTGGCGGCGTCTAGTCCAGGGAAGTCCGGACCCAGCAGAGACCTGCTCATGGGGGTCGTATCAGGTAAGAACTAATAATTATTCACGACCTGACAGAAAAGTACTAAACGGTTTTGACTGAAGGACTTAAAGGAGCCCTGAGGCGTTTCCTTATAAAGAACAAAGTTTACATGTTGAACGCGTTTCCTTCTTCAAAGCATTAAAAGCATTTTTTTTTACCTGTACTGTTAAACATTAGTGCTGCAACGATAAACGATAAATCCCTTCTAGAAATAGAATTAATTTGTATCTGTTGTTCTTTCAGGGGTGGTGAATGTGATCCTGACCACTCCCATGTGGGTGGTCAACACTCGACTGAAGCTGCAGGGAGCAAAGTTCAGGAACGAAGACCTCCAGCAAACCCAGTACAGGGGCATCTTTGGTGTGTAGGTTGTTCATAATTATATCTATCTTACAGTTCAACAGTTCAGACATGCTTTTTTTTTTTTTTTTTTTTTTTCTTCTTCATGCTGCACAGTTATAAAACCCTGCTGTGTTTGGGCTTTTCCGCTCAGATGCTTTCTCACAGATCATAGCCAATGAGGGTGTGGCAACTCTGTGGAACGGCACTCTGCCCTCTCTTATCCTCGTCCTCAACCCGGCTGTGCAGTTCATGTTTTATGAGGCCATGAAGAGGAGGGCAGGCGAGGGAGGGAAGAAGGTGAGAGAACATGGGCGTTGTTGTGTAGAATACCTCGTTACCGAAGCTCATCTATGAGCCTCGTCTCCTTTTTTTGAGTCGGTTGACTTTTTTTCAACTGTAGTCAAAGGAAGTTAAAAACTCTGCAGATGAATGTACTTATTAAATAAAAACAAGCATCCTTAATTTGACCTCATGTTGGAGTTAAAAGAAGTCAAGGGATCACCAAAGTTGGTATGATTCCTCCTTTAGAGACTTTGAATGTCTGTAAGAAATGTAATGGCAATCCATTTAATAGTAATATTTAAAACTGGAGCAAAGTGGTGGACCACTGACAGACGGACGTGTCTCTAAAGACATATCGCTATGTGGCTAAAGGGTCAATTTGTCTGGCAATGACCCGCTGTTCATTTTATGTTTTGATCATTCTATCAATCAAATAGTACAAACTATAAAAACATAAATGTTCAAGCAAAAGCACCGGATATGAGTGGATATTTGTTTCCTCCCACAGATTTCCTCAGCAGAGATCTTTCTCATTGGAGCCATTGCCAAGGCCGTTGCTACCACGGCAACATATCCTCTTCAGACAGTGCAGGCCATCCTGAGGGTAAATATTAAGTTATATTAAATGTCACCCTTTTGTTTATGTTTCCAAGATATCTCACACATTATGTGAGAGGATATTCTGTAGTTTTTGTTGTTTTATGTATATTGTTACATGCGTTGGTGGCAAGAGAAGAATAAAGCAGTATTCAGACTTAATTAGGAAGTTAGGAAAAAATATAGAAAATCTATGTATAAAAGTTCAACATCTTTGTAATCACTTTATATGATGGAACGTGCAGATTTGAATAGTGCAGAATATCTTTTAGATCTCAAGTCGCTGATCAAATCTAATTAAATCAAATGAAGCTAACCTGCTTGATGCTTTTTCATCAGTTCGGCCAGTACAAAGGTGACAGTAAGGCCGGTGTGATCGGAGGCCTCTCAAACATTTTCTCCATGCTGATGGACAGAATCAGGTGAGTTCAGACCACGAACATAAACACACACTCACTGACACGCTGAGCCCCACCGCTGAGGATGTTACATTCAGCTCATCGTTAATGACACGTCTGTCTCTCTGTCACAGGAGGCATGGTGTTCTTGGTTTGTACAAAGGCCTGGAGGCCAAGCTGCTACAGACGGTACTGACGGCCGCCCTCATGTTTGTAGTGTACGAGAAGATCACTGCCGCCACCTTCAAAGTCATGGGCCTGAACAAGAAACTGAAGCAGTGAACAAACACCTCCTTGAATACAGCAGTGCATCGGTACACTCATCGCCCGTAGGTTTTTATCGATGCCTTACCGATGATGTGTTGATGCCAGGAATTGATTCAGTCACGTAAACGTTGTAATGAGACACGGGATTGGTGCCCAAAACAAACCCCATAACCAGAGCCGGGCGCGACACTTACAATACCCTCTTTCTTAACCGCTAACTGGTTCCATTTGTGCAAACTGGTCTCGATTTGATCTGTTGAGACGGTTCTAAGTAAGATTCAGCTGAGATTTTCATCGCAATATTACGTGAAGAGAAAGTGGACATCATTTGGGGAAATACCACTATTTGCTTTCTTCCCGAGAGATCGATGAGAAGACACTCATTAGTTAGGACTCCTGAGCATTACTGGTCCTGACCAAGTCATAGTTTCCCCCGTAAAAATGGTGATTTGACGGTTTTAAGCTACAACCGGTAAATAGGTGAGCTTTTAGGGGTGCTGGTAGGTGGATTTTGTTGCTCTGGGACAAAGCCAGGCTCGCTGTTTACCCGCTTCCTGTCTTTGTGCTACGCTAAGTTATCCAACTGCTGCAGCTTCTTTTTAACTGTTTCAAACATGAGAGAGGTGGCAATCTTCTCAGTGAAAACTCTCTCTATAGAAATAAAAGCTTATTTCCCAAAATGCAAAACTTTTCAACTTTAAGGACTTGCTGCAAAATGATGATACCAATAAGATAAGCGACCTACTTGGGTATTGCCTTGATGTAAGCTACCGGACCATTCCTCACACACCGTCTTATGTTTTAACTGTGAATTTAACTGAGTTTATAGAATCCTCATGGAATTCTTGCCAGATGACTGTTTTTTTTTTAAATCTTCTGAGTTATGATGTCATTATTACACACAGATTGGTAGTAGTCTCAATAATGTTAAAAGGGAGAGAAGCTCCTTCATATTTATAAATGTATGTGTAAAATCTGCTCTGAAAGGTCTTAATTTGGACAATTATAATATATTAAGTGAAAATTAATTTAGCAAATGGCAATGAGTACTTAACAATACACAGAGTAAAACTTACACGTGTACAAGTACTGCAGTCGGCGCTAAGTGCGTCTAAATATATCTTAAAAACCAATGAACTGTGATGACTGTTGACGATTTACACAAATCCATGATGCACTCAACTGTCTACGGTCTACCTGATTGTATTGATCTGTATGAACTTTTTGTCTTCTATTCCTTGTCTGTGTCCTTTTAGCTGTGTTGGGTATTCAAGTTTGCAGTAATTTACAGTATTTGTTTTGCCACGGTGCTCTTTCTCTGATTTGGTGAAATTCTGCTGCCTTGAAACCGTTTAACTGGTTGTTCAAGAGTCGCTGCTCTCAATACTACTTTGTAACATTACTTTGACTGTTCATTGTATTACTCAGTGCCAGTTGTGTACGTCAGAGTAAGAATGGAATGTCCATTTACCAAAAAACAGAAATTACATGGGTTTGAGCTTGTCCTCTTATTAGGTTTCAGACTTTTTTGCTGTCTCACACACTTGTTGTTCTCAGGTTAACCATATATGTGCACATCAGCAAACTATATACCTGCAACTCAATTAATGAGTAATTTGTGTACCCTTTTTAAATTCATAATCTCAAATAAATGTGTATTTCAAGATTGAGAAAGTAAAATGCAGCTTTCACATAAAGGTGTTTATGAAAAAAGAAAGCGAGGCACTAAATGTCCGGTACGGTAGAACATTTTAACTGACAGGAAAGAAAATGGCAAAATCAGAGGATAGAAAAGTGTGAAAAAGCAGAAAGCTCTGAACAAAGAAAATGTCACTAAGTCGGGTGAGGCAGAAGGACAACATTAGCTTTATTCAATAGTTAGGAAGGAACCCAAAGCTGGTGTATGTGTCACTATTCATTATAAAACAACGGCAATGGTGCAATGGTTACAAGAATACACCATGCATATTAATTACGGTCTTCTTCACAAATGAAATGTGAACTGAACGAACAAACAAAATGTTTTGTCTGAACACTGAACATGAAAAAAACTTGTAACTGCGGATGCAATACTAACTTAGTCATCTTCATTCATTTACATCCTGATTTTTTTTTTTTTTTTTTAAAACATTGTTTTCTAATTTTGTTTCAATTAAAATTGAACAATTAACCACTGTTCTGAAGATTTAAAAGTTATAATAAAATCTGAGAATCCTCCATTGGAGGTCTGAATGAACATTAACAGTTGACCACGTCTTGTTGGTAAATCAGGGCTGATGGTGTGAGTCTTTACTGGTCATCTTCTCCACATACCAGTGTGGCAGGAAGGAATACTGGGAGTCCCGGTGGACGGAGAACGTCACATCTCTGCGTGGCTCCCAGGAGAACAGGTACACCACGCTGGAAGGGAAATAATAAGGATTCTATGAAAGATATTTGCTTGAAATAAGAAAAGGTTCACAACGTAGTCTGTCATTGCAACTTACCTCGGATTGTCTTCGGTAGCGATTTGCTTCACAAAAGACAGGAAATCACAGCAAAAGTTCATACAGACTGTCGGCTTCCAGCAGTTTTGTTCATTCTGTCCAGAAAAAATACAGAAGACAGAAAAGGTGAAAATATTTGTAGTTAATGAAATAGATTTCTCAATGTTTAGATAAGCTTTTGATGACCAGTGTTTTATCGCTGCAAACGACTTCACCGTACCTTGATGAGCTGTGAAATCTTAGAGATGGGAAAAGTGTCCACAGTGACGACCACTCCTTCCTCATCCTTAAAACCTGCCACAACACGGGGGACTCCCGGGAGGAAAGACTGGGCCCACCACTTCAGCAGTTTGAACCTGAGGACCACCAAAAGGGGGACGATAACAGCTTTGAGTGGGTAAAAACAAACATCCCAACCAACAAGCATGACATGAAGAAGTGAGGAATCATGTGACGTTTCACCGTTTCATCATCTACCTGTGAAAGTTGCTGCGCTGTTTAGGGGTGCAGATCTCCGCAGAGGTCTTCAGCTCGACGTAGCATGCAGGAGGAGCTGGAGCTTTGGGATCTTTATCCCGGCAGTCCACCTCACCGGAGAACAGGAGTCTGTGATCCGCCAGCCGAGTCTGCACCACAGTGCAGAATCCCTCATTAGTGTTCACCACTCCGCCCGGGTCAGGTAAACTGTGGACGTTATCTACAGGGATGGACAAAGGTGAAGCGTTATCTTTTAAACGTGTGCTTAAAGCCCTATCTGCTTTCACATGATTTGGATTTGTGTGTCAAATGTAAGAAAATGAGACTGGAATGTACGGAAGTTCATTTGTGCCGGGGAAAAGAAATAAGAGACAAAAAGTTAGAAATAGAATTGGCCTTTTAAGTCAAAATTATGATAAAGCTATTTAACTACTACATCAAAAGTATTTGATAATCATTTCTAAATCAAAATAATTTGGGACAAAACATGAGACGCAAAGTCGCAATTGACTTTAAAACTTAAAAAAACTTTGACTTGTCAGAGTTTAGATTTTCTAGGTTCAAAGCTATGAGATACGAAGTCATAACTAAGTCCATTATAGTCTTTGATGTCAATTCAAACCAGATATCTCTTTAGTTTAGAGGGTATGGTTTAAATCTTGTTCTATATTTATTCTCATTATATACCCAAGACCTTCCTCATTGCCAGTGTTTTGGTTCATTTTGTAAAAAGAAGAAAAAATAGGTTTAATGAAATCTTAACTAAAGAGGTAAAAATTAAAGGTTTACATTTGGTACTACCTTGTCATTTGCAAGTGCCTTCATCTTTTCAAGTGTTGATTGTAAAAAGAAACGTAATTTCTCTCAATGTAAGTTTTAACCTTTCAAGTTCAAATGATTAAATAATAAGTCATAATTTTGAGACAGTAAGTCAAAATATTAAGATACAACATATACATAAAATGCTATCTCAAATAGAGATCATAAAGTGATGTTATCATTTTGACATTACATTTAGTACTTGCATTTTGTCATTAAGAACATGTCACTTACGCTTTTCCTTTCCTGACAGAAATGGGCTTCCACAGATATGACTAAATATAAAACCATATGTTTTTTTCTGTGGTGCACGTGAATATCATAGTTGAGCTGATGTAAGGCAGTTAATCAATATGATGATTGATCAACAATCAAGGTTGTAAAGAAAACAAAGTAAACAGCAGTTAATATCATACTATATTGCATGAACCGACCTACCTGCACATGTGTATTGCTCGAACTTGTATCCCCAGTACATCATCTCCTCGTGTCTCTCTGTGCGGTTCTCTCGTTCCCGTTGAGCAGCTTCGGTTTCCACTTCGCTGATGTAAAGCGTGCCCCTGAACCTGGTGACGGCTAACAACCAGCCCTCGCGTGTCTCATAAGGAGTGGTCAGCAGCTTGGTCAGATGACCACGCCATGTCACAAAGTCGGAATCTAAAGCACTGGGAAGAGCAGAGGTGGAACCAATAATACGTGTCCGACAGGAAAGTTGTGGTTGGAGTAGCAACTATAGATCGCGGGGAGTATCTATCTGACCTGAAAACTAACAATTACACTTACCATGATGAGGCTCCGGGCACCTTTGAGCTGAGCTTTGATTTATTGGCCAAAATCCATCGTAGGATGTGGTCCAGCTTCTCCTTCTTACTTGCGTCTTTCTTTATGTAGCGGTCCTTGTATCCATCCTTCAGGTCAAAATTAGGATTTCTGTCAGGTTCCACATAGTATCTCATCTGCCTGCTGTCATTGACGAATCTACCCTCAGAGTCGAGGGAAAAACATCCTACTTCAACAGGCTGTTTGTACACTGGAAAGTCTCTTTCATACAACTCCCTTCTGGTGCTCAAATCCTGAGAGCTGTGTGGGTTTTGCCCTGGTGTTGGCCCAGATTGATGCTGGTGGTGGCTCGGTCTGGAGCGTTTATTCTCACAGTGATTTCTTCCACCGGTATCTCTATGTCGTCTGTGTGCTGACTGGGGGTTTTGGTAGCCGGAGTTGGGATTGTGGGCTCTGTGCTGATCCATTGCTACCTAGTGGGGAAAAGAGCAATGATTTATGAAACCAACCTGACTCATCATCACTCGTGTTGTCACTAAAAAGAAGTGTGGACCTTTTTTCCTACCTGCTGACACAAGACAACCCACTATTTGTGTATCATATATATAGTACCTTTTATTTTTTATGCTTTGTATTGAACATAATAGATGCTTATTGTATACTAGTTTCTAAGGTCTATTATTCTATTATTGCATGGGATCAACAACGTTTATATTATGTATCTATATGCACCCTAATTGAGCACATCTCATCGTGATCTGTGTAAATAAAGTCTATTGTGTCTGTATGTGAATGCAGACATAGAATGTAAAGACGCAGAAGTGTGTATTGAATGTTGTGTACCGCAGAAGTGTGTCTGCGTGGACTAAACAGACGTGTTGCTGTGCAAGCCTGTTGTATGTTAGGTTAATGAAGGTTTCCAAAAATAGCTATTTTTGTGTTTTGATTTCGCCATGTGAGTTACCTAGCCAACATAAAATCCCCGGTTATTAACGTTAAATGAAAGCCTAACGTACCGTAGTCAGCATACACAACAAAAGCAGCTAACGTGAAGCTAATGTTACCTTTCTGTCAATGCCCCGTCAGACACAATAACAAACAGGACTTTGTGTAAAAACTAGCATATGTTGCGGCGTCTGTTCTAATTGACACAATAAAAAAGAGGAAAGAAAGAAAACACAACGTGCAGCTAATAGCGCCACGAGCTAACAACAACTCCCTCTGTTGACACCAAACTCAACGCTACTTCCGGGTGCAGTCGCTCCTCCAATCCACTACTTCCGTGTGCAGTTTCTCCTCCCATGCGCTTGGTGGCAGCCGCGTCACTTCCGGTAAAAAAAACAAGAAGCAGCGTAAAGAAGACTTTCTAAGTTGTCTGTTAGATCTGTGGTGGTACTGAATGGAACCAAAGTGATGTGAATACCAATATTAATGCTATTAGTAGCGATTAGGTAAGTTTTAACTAACGTTAGTTTAACTGGTAAAATATTTTCTCCTGTCTTCAGTAGACACATAAAATAGTGTTAGCTCATTGAGCTACTTAGATGTCCTCGTGGATGTATAAAGATACATGTTTATTTAAAAATAAAGGCAAAACTCAGGAAGTTAACTGGTGGGTCGAGGAACACGTGTGTTTTCCATGTCAATTTGACAGTCTGAGTATTTTTCAAAGCTAAGTTTATTGTTTGGGTTAACAACCTAACCTCGCTGCCAGTGACGTCAGCGTTAGCTAACAACATTTTCTCTGACATAACGCTACATCGCCCTGGTTATAAACCGCCAGTGTCTCTCAAAATGA
Source organism: Ophiodon elongatus (assembly GCA_016806645.1). NCBI lineage: Eukaryota > Metazoa > Chordata > Actinopteri > Perciformes > Hexagrammidae > Ophiodon > Ophiodon elongatus. The sequence continues at coordinate 2,830,131 of JACSYO010002129.1, forward strand.
TTACGACCGTTAACTGGCGTGTTTTATAAACAACAAGTTAACTGTTTCTTTCCGCAAACGCGAGGGGATGTGATTAATTGTACAACAATGTTTCTGATGGGTCAAATACAAATCTCCCACGGGATCTGTGGAGAGAGAGGGAGAAAATAACAGCTGTCTTGATAAACAGGTTTTATTCTGCAAGTCACGATCTGTCTGCCACATGTTTCCCTCCAGGTATGAACCGGAAACGGGCTTTGATTTCAGACACTTTCAAGGTGAAGAAAATAAGAAATGAAACTCAGAAGTTTGGAGCAGTCAATAATGGAGATGGTAGGTGGAGCTGCTAAAAAAATGATAATAACATGTTTGTCTGATCTCATTCAAGATTATAATTAATTGATTTACCTTCAAGGACCGACTGACGTCAGAGCCACCCTTCAGTATCTCATGACGCTGTTCCCCAGGAAGCTCTTCAACGACAGCTTACCTCAAATTGTCATGAAGCACCAACTCTACAGCATCCACAATGACAAGACGTTGGTGGACAAGGAGCTGGTAAGACGACTCTTTCATGTCAGGAAGGTCATGTGTATGTATCTATCTGAATGTGGAAACCCACCGCCCTCCTTGTGGCCCACAGAATAAACTACGGGAACGAGGAGAACTGCTGATGTTCCAGCTCGGGTTCGACACGGACGCTTTCGGGCTGGTTTTTGCTCCTGATTACAAGGCCAAAGTGCTGGCGGGGGAGGATGGCAGGCCTACTCGTGCGACAGTGGAGAAATTCTTAGACAAGTTGCTGTGTCCTTGCACAGAACTGAGCTTCAGCAAAGACCGGATGCTCAGGGAGTTTCTCTTCATGGACTCCGAGATAACGTATGAAACACTCATTTACCACCTGACATGGCTTTAATGTGTGTCTTCTCCTGTGTTTGGAACTTCTTTATCCGTGTCACAGGGTGTGAAAATAAATTTTGAAAGATCAGCACATACTATATGTTCTCGCCCTCTAGGCAGCTGGTTAAGTCGGGGGTTCTGACTGTGAGGGATGCAGGCAGCTGGTGGCTTTCCATTCCCAACTCGGGCAAATTCACCAAGTACTTTATACAAGGTGGGTGTTACGAAAAAACAGTCTCAACAATACTTTGCTTTAATGACATTTCAGTTTACAATGTTTTTGACAACGCCTTGCTAATTGGAGGACTGTTTGTTTTCTAACCATCTTACTGCTCTTCCTGTTAGGTCGTAAAGCAGTGCTGGGAATGGTGAAGAAGTCCAAATATAGTGAAGTCTTAAAGGCGGAGCTGGAGGAGCGCCGGACAACCTCGCATGTGAAATTCCACATGAAGTACCACATCCATGACATCGTTGGTGCAGAGCTGGTAGAAAGGTAACATTTGCTCGTAAAACAAGTTGCGTGCTATCAATTCTGAAAAGGGTTTATTTTTTATTTGAGTTTTTGCAGTAGTTCAAAGTTTATCCATCTGTCAAATGAAAAGGACAGGTACTTCATGTAGCCGCTCTCTCATTTATGGTCCTTGCGGTTCAGTAATTGAGGGTTTTTTGTTACTTGTTTGAACAGCCAGCCCTCAGGCCATATGCTGGCTCTCGGGTGTTAAAACGCGTGCTTGTGGTTGTGAAACCCTTAAAAAAACCAGCCGGCTTGATTGCCGTAGTTATAAAATGCGATTGCTTAAAATCTCAACTCAAGGCGGCTGTTGTTTTTCATTCCATCCACCAATGACAAATTTGACTTATTACTCAACAGTTTATTGCATCTTAATTTTCTAAATCAAGACTTTGTCTTCTTCCCAGTATACCTACAACTTCAGGGCCGTTGCTGCGATGTGTCGAGTCCTGAACAACAACAACAACATTAAAACCCGGTGCTTAGTCGAAGCCTGACGATTGGAAGATTTACAAAGATTGTGAAGTGTTTGTATTATGACCGATGGTAAATTAATCAATATTTCAGTTGGATTTTTTGCCAAATGCATTATGACAAACCTTGTGGGTTTATGAATTGTCAATTATGTTGACATGACCTTGTCAGGTTTGGATTTATCTTATAATAAAAATGTTTTCTTTGCCTCATATGCAAGTTATAATTTATGTGAACACAATGGAAGCACTTTGATATCACGGTTTGAACTTTGGCTTCTCATTGAGATCCGTTACCAGTGTTTCTAGAACTGAATGACAACAATTGGTATAATCAGAGCGTCACTGTCAAAGCTCAATATTTTATTTCAGATGTCTGTTGGTGTTAATTTATAAAGTTCTCCGCTGCTTTATTAGCAATCGAATGCAACCGATCTGCCACTTATTTCACATTTAGCAAGATTACAATGTTAAATTCTTGGTGTTTATTTAACTATTTGTATTACTGAGGTCGCAGTTCGTGGTGGTTCTGCACTGTACTGCATTATGTTGAAATGTTTTAATATTCTTCCATCATATTTGTAAATATTGTGGGCAGAGCAGAAGAACTGCTTCAACATTATGTAGTCCACTGTTCATCTGTAAACTACAATCTCATTTTATTGAATTAATACCTCTGACAGTTCAAATAACACTTTGCCTTTGTAAAACTGGAATTTATAGCAGAACTGTTGTATTGCATTTGGTTTTACAGGTGAAACTAAAAAATGGAAACTGACATGCCTCTGGTCCTGTTTTGTGTCTTTGACTCCATGGTTACAATAATGAAAAATGATCTCCAAGTGTCTTTGATAACATTCCATTCACTGTAAAGATTCACTTATATGAACAGATACAAGATTTTACAGGGCTAAAAGAATGAAAAAAAAATCTGTCCAAGCTTCAACAAAATAAGTGTCCGTCAGCAGCGCTTTCTAATTTTTGTGTTTGCATGACAAGTGTTGCATCAAGGAAAATCTGCAGCTGCACTGTCCAACAAAGAGGCAGAAGAGTCGGTTTTACTTGAATTTATTGGCTTTTTCAAAAAGTGACAATAGCTTTTATCCGTAAGACTAAAGAGTCACAACATTGGCTTGAATTAAAGCACAGCTTGATGTCTGAATACAATACAGATGAGCAACATGTACTTAACCCCTGATCTAGTAGTTCAAATACATTTTGTAAATAGGCAAAAAATATAACCGTTGCAATTCTAATCTTAGTTTTCAGTATATGTTGCACATACATGCTATCAGCATTAATTACAAAAAGCTAGGCTTGTAGGGAGATTAAGGTAGCGTTAACTGTAGAGGTAATAAACAAAAGGATATTCATAGTGTTAGTTAAACAATACAGTGAGTGAAGTGTAACCTCCATGAAGAAAGATACAAAACAGTCAAATCACATGATTATAACAAAAAGATGAGTACGCCGTATACTACACCATAACCGACAGTAGCTTTGTTACCGTTATTAGCAGGCATAAATGCTCTTCTTAGTGACATTGCTTAGCCAGTAGTGATGCTGTTAAGAATCAAATGTGCTGCACAAAAGGTTTCTGATAAATGCCCAAAGAGCATTAAAGGTGCTCTTGTTCCCCGCCACCAAAACAGTTCTAATCCAATATCTAATAAAGGTTTCAGCGTTGCACTCCTGGGCAGCCACACAGTTGAGACACACTTCTAGGGGAAATATTGCGAAGAGGATTGCGGAGAAAAGAAGAAAAAAAAAAATACCATGAATGACCGGTCCGATTGGAGCCAAACACATAAAATACTGGATCATTTAGATTTGTCAGGGTTTAATAGCACGGTTGGTGTCAGAAGATCTGTTCCCGGTCTGAATTTTCAGTACGTCTTAGGAGTCATTCAATCCACGAGACTGAATCACCATGAATCATGTGCTCGGACTGAAAACCAACTGGTGAAGAGATTCATGGTGCACAAACAGCAACTTGAAGCAAAAAGAACTTCACAGATGATTAGATTCAAGTTCCTCGTTGACAGTGCGACGACACGTGACCGCCCCCGCGAAGTGAAAATTAATAAAAATGCCATTGATTATGGAGCTGAACAAACAGCAGCACACAACAGCAAACTGCCAGCTGTGTTTTAAAGGTTTTAAAAGGTTTGAGACAATAGAACAAAGATTTTCTTTTCTGTTAAAATACAGCACGTCTGCAGGATGTATTTGGCAATATTGCTTCCACTCAAAACAAACAACTAAGACTGTAAACAAAACAAAGGGTGGACAACCAGTGGAAGAGCAAATTGAAAACATTCCACGGTCCATTTTTTTTTTTTTTACAAAACATCCAATCCACTTTAGAAGGCCTCAAGAATTTCATAGTGTTGTCTATACAGTATATGTTGTTGGGAAAGAGCTCGGGTATATCATCTTCCAACCCCTTCTCCTAAATCTGACCCTACGTCAAATTTTTCATGGAAACAGTTGGTAGATCTGCTGTAGCTACACTTATGGAAGGAAAGAATCTGAAGTACAATGTTTTTGTGTGTATACTGGTGTGTTTCTCCTGTGTCTTTCGCCACCCCTCACCACTAGCGGCCATGTTCCCCTGTAACCGTTCCAGTGGAGGAAGTCTTAGAGGAGAGAGCACTTCTTCCCCTTCTTCTTGACGGGTGGAGGGCAGAGGACGGCCCGGATGGCCTCATCGAACACAGTTTTAAGGCCACGTTGAGTCAAGGCTGAGCACTCCAGGTACTTGACGGAACCTGAGGAAACCACGCATCAAATATTTTTTCTTTTAGTATTTCAGTAAAAAAAAAAAAGAAAGTCAAAAGGTAACTCAGTAAAGATAATGTGTGTTGTTACCGATTTCTTTGGCCATCGCCAGTCCTTGGGGATATGTAATTGGAGAGAGTTTCTTCTCCTTCAGCTTCTCTATGGTGTCCTTGTCATCTCTCAGATCCAGCTTGGTACCCACCAGGATGATGGGAGTGTTGGGACAATGGTGTCTCACCTCAGGGTACCACTGCACAGAGACCACAAGGTTGAGAAGTTAGGGGTATACCTTTCCAAACTCGTTTACGTTATCTTGAACATGTGATTGCTAGAATGACTAAGGACTACATTCAAACCACTATCTGATATTTTTGTTGTGCCACTTGGGGGTCGCACAACAAGAGTGAAGGTGAGAGTGAACCAAAACAGTAAAGCTGTGGGATGGAAACCAAAACAATGAGCTGAGGAGAACTGTAGAGTCAGAGGATAAGATCCCAGGCGCATCACATACGCATAGTCATGTGATTCATTGTAAATATAATAATGTGGATAATAGATGGTTTACATCTGCAGAACAGAACTTTCTGCACATTAAAACGACAGTAAGGTTTGTGAAATTGACAAGAATTAACTATTTTTATTAATCCCAGCTATGGGCGTGAGATGCTGTCGATTCTCATGGAGACATTTGATTATTGCACAATACAAGATTATTCTCAATCAAACTCATGAAGTGACAGTGTGGAGATTATTATATATGCCTTGTTGAATAAGGTCAGCATTTACATGTTACATGTTCTAGTCTGAAATGAAAATAATTCAATGCAATAAACATGAAGCTGGGAATGCAATCAGTTTTTAGTGCGGTCAATTTTCTTCCTGGAGTTAAAAGTCCTGTTTTCAACCTATTTAACGAAATGGTGCAACAATGGTTTCTTGTATTGCTGTAAATAATTCTCGTCTAGTAAACTTATCATGTGTCACTTTATTATTAACTCAGTGCCTCTGTCCATCATGTTTTTAATGAGGCTGTAGAAATAAGACATAAGATGGTATATGGGTCAAAATAAATCTTTACAAATCTATGAGTCATCCCTGAAAAAAAAAAAAACATGGGCCAATCAAAATCAGCCCTGATGCCTCTTATCATGCCATGTCATAAAACAAATCCATGTCGACACCTTTACAGAGTTCAGTCTTTATCATACCGCCACTGAGTCAACTCACCTTGGCACGGACGTTTTCAAATGAGGCCGGACTCACAAGCGAAAAGCAGATGAGGAACACATCCTGGTGAGAAAACGCAAGCAATACAATCAGCCATTAAACATCACTTCCTGCTAAGAACTGCTTCTCCTGTGCTGAAGCAGCACAAAAGGGGCGGTGCTTTTCTTTCCCTCTTACTTCCTTATTCATTCTTTGTCCACAAACTTTCCCAAAGTATTATGTAAGACAGCCAGCGTCATCAAAAGATACTTCAAAGCAAACACCATACTTCAAAGAGAATCACAATAAGTAACATAAAGAATTGTGCGACTGTTTATTTTTTAATACCGTTTGTGGATAGGAAAGTGGGCGGAGTCTGTCGTAATCTTCTTGTCCTGCTGTATCCCAAAGACCCAGGTTCACCGGCTTCCCGTCAACCATAACATTGGCGGAATAGTTGTCGAACCTGACAGAAACAATGATGATAGAATGAGTTAAACCCATCAGGATGAATGTAAACCGATAAAATATTAATAATTACATAATTTATGACAGGAAAATAAAATTAAACGTAAGCGTTAAAATGGGGCAACGGGCTCTTAATTGATCGGTTGTGCCCTTTTGCTTCTTCAGATGTCTCTTGAAAATGACTCATCGCTTATTACTTGGCTCTGCTGAACTAAAATCATGATTATCAACTGCTGAGCCAGTCCATGCCACACTGACAGTGATGCACAGCCACATTGTCTCCAGAGCAGGTCTAGAATCAGAAACGGTGCCGGTTTATCATTTCCCCTAAATCATTTTGTATACTTAGCTGCAGTCCACAGCAGTGATTATATAACCTGTTCTGTAAGCAACCACACTTTCACTTTAAAAAACTAAAGAATAAGAAGCCATCTTAATCGTGCAGTGTCTGTAAAGGACACAAAGGTGGCAACAATAGATGACTTCCTAAATCATTTTGTATACTTAGCTGCAGTCCACAGCAGTGATTAAATAACCTGTTCTGTAAGCAACCACACATTCACTTAAAAAAACTAAAGAATAAGAAGCCATCTTAATCGTGCAGTGTCTGTAAAGGACACAAAGGTGGCAACAATAGATGACTGCTAGTGTTGATCAGCTTCTTGCATAAGTAAATACATAACTACGGTCTGTAGGCTCAGATACTCACACTGTGGGGATGTACTCTCCAGGAAAGGCATTGGTGGTGTAGCTGATGAGCAGGCATGTTTTACCCACAGCTCTGGAGGAGAGAGGAAGAGGAAAAATTACTTGTTTTTTGTTGATGGTATCACCCTCACCCCCCCCCCCCCAAAACAGCACGCAAAAAGCAATTTTGGGCATAAATTGATATGATTACCAACTTTTTACTCAATTACACATTTGGTCAACAAAATGTCAAAAATATCTGTCTTAAGTTTCATCATATTCCGATAATTTTTTTTGTCCGACCTTTGGTCCAAAACCCAAAGATATTCAGTTAACACTCATAAAATAAGAAACCAGTCAAATTAAAATAAAACCCCCACTTGAGAAGCTGTAACTGTATTTTTTGTGTTCAGTGAACCCTGACTGTGGGAGAACAGACGTGGTGTAGACTAGTTTATTTATTTAAAGATATGTATTCAAGATCACCAGAGGAGGTGCATTTGACAAACATGAAACTTAAGGGTAGGATGAAGCCTTTCCACTTCTAGCTTCCTCTTCCTTCGAGAAAAGCGAGAACAATAAAGTAAAGGCAGCCACAGGGCCACCAGTGACTTCGCTGCTGTGGTATCCACCACACCCTGAACGAGAAGTTACGAGTATGTTTACCTCACACAGTGTTAAACATGTGAAACCCGGTCACAGGCTCATTTCTTTAATCAGTCACCAATCTTTAGCTAGTTGTTGCAGACAAAGTCTACAAAATATACGACGCTGTAAATAACACAACAGCGACTAAACCCACCACGCAAACATTGCGCCTAGCTCTTCACATTTCTCAATTTATAAAGTAAATGTTACCGAACTCAGAGCCACCCTGGGGTGAGGAGGGACGTGTGAACTATGACGTCTGACTCACCCAGGAGTAACTTAAGTCCCAGGATTAGCAAACCACTCGCATACTAGTTAGCAATTATGTAACGCAATAGTTTCCCGTTTCAACAACACCATATAAAGAATATAATGGCCAATAACTCGTATACTGATAGTTGACTTAATAAACCCCCGTGAGGCACAAACAGGTAGTTAAAGTTAAAGCTCGTTTGCTAACTTTCCCCGTTTAAGAAGAAAACGGACATAACGTTAGCTCGTCAGATGACAGCGTTTTACGCCTTCGTTATTCAGGTTAAACATCACACCGGGCCCCGGTTCCCCCGGTCCACTTACCCGTCTCCAACGACGACACACTTTATGGCCTGCATCGCGCCGCGGCGAGAGGAATGCTACGTGATCCCGGTGAGCTAACGTTAGCTCACAAGTTAGCTCACAAGTCTCTCTCTCCCTTTCCTTTGTCCGGTGGAACGTCCCAACGGCTCTTCGCTAACAGTCGTTCAGTGGCGCAGCCGAGCCTCGTGTGACGCGGAACAGCGCGTGCGTGGGGTGGGTGGGTGTGGGAGGAAGTTAAAGTAACTTAGCGGGCACTTTAACACGAGTTTCGTCAGAGAATCCCTCGCAACATTCCCATGCTTTCGTCGGCTGATGTCGGGAAGCTATGGAGCAAAACAGCGGCGGCCACCACCCCTGAGGAGGAAAAAAATGAAGTTAGCCACCGCCACCAGATGGTGCTTCCGGTGAGCGGTGGAGACACGCCCACAGACGTTGAGCTGGGACTTCCTCAAAATAAGCAGCTGACGAGCCACCGCTTTTTTTTTTCTTTTTTCTTTTTTAGGAAATCAGACACATGTAATCATTAAAAAGTGTCGGGAGTTTTGTCTCTTTTTAAAAGTAAATTTTAACTTGGCCACCTAAATAACCACGGATAAGACGGACTATTCAGAGTGTGACACGGATTGAGGAAATGACGTGGTTTACTACTACTTCCCTGAACGCTGCTCTCCAGGCACTTCCCCCAAGGACCCCGAAACTGATAGAGAAATGGAGCAGGGTCCCCCTACTATATATATTGTATAAAATTGTGTTTTATATTAAACTAGGCCTAGTGCCATGTATAAACATACCTTGCTATTGTGCATTCAATACTAAGCTATTCAAATAATACACAGGTTCATATATTCATGTTTTTATTGTAAACATGTGCAAGGTACAGTGCCACTGCCATTTATAAACATACCTTGTCAACTGATACCAATGCCGATATCAACATTGTCTGTCAATTGCATGATAATCATGCATACAAGCTATTCAAATTGACGTTTTTATATATTTTTTATATATTTTACTGAAAGATAACATATTCTGCCTCCATTTATCCATTTGCTACAACATGTTGGATTCATTTTAATGTGTATTTAAAGACATTTCAATTGTTTTCTCTCTTTTATTAATGAGGAAATTCCCCATCAATAAAAATAAATGGAATGACTCCAGACTTTGACTTCGAACTATTTGAACTATTTGAATATGGCAACACTATTAGATGTAAAATACAAAAATAAAAACAATGCGGTTGTTAAAACGTATAACATTATTGCCAGATACACCCAATACATACTTTTTTTTAATTCATCTATTTTGTATTGCCTTAAAAGATATAGCCCTGGTATGAGCTGCTTTGCTTGTTCATAAATTGTATGTACATACTTTTTATTTTTATTTTGTATTCTTTATTTAACAATTGCACATGTACAATTTCATAAATTGTCAATAACAAACAGCAAAGTACATTTAAATACAGTCAAACGAACAAGCCATATGTATGTAATTACTGTGCTAACAATAAATAAAAATAAAAAATCTGCCTTCAGCTGGAGTTCAGGACAAAAATAATCCACACAGATTTTCAACTTCCGTGTGTGTCACACCGTTACGAGTCCCCCCGTTCACCATAATAGGAACAGATTGCGGAGCCGTTGGGGTGGAGTAGCTCTGCCAACACAACCGGGCACACAAAAAAAAATGGAGCTCGGAGTCAGTGAGCGATAGAGACATGACCTGTCACCCATCAGTCTCCTCGGCTCTCTAACGGACGCGGTTACCGGGGCAGACGTCGCCCGGATGGCGGGTCTGTCCTATCTGGTGCTCCGGTTCTCGGGCTCCGCCGGTCGGACTTACGGAGTGTTTTCCAAAGGCTTGACGAGGACTTTGTTGATATTCTTTGATCTCGCGTGGCGACTGCGAATCAGGTTCCCTTATATCTACCTGGTCGCTTCCATGATGTTCAATGTCAGGTTACAGGTAACTATTCAAACACGGGTTAAAAACGGGCCCTCTTTCAGAGAGATGTTAGGTTCATTTTAACTACATTTAAAAGAAATTGACAGTTTAGTAGGCAGCCAGTGTTACTCAGCCGTTGGCGTAAACAGATGCAGTTAATTCAGTCCGGACATCATAATGTTCAGTCTTTATTCAAACTGATGTTACGGTCAGTTTGGTGGCTGCAGGATGTGGTGTCTCTAATATTTTATCCACCCCATTCATATCACTGAGGGTTGATTCATAAATATTGATACAATTTTGATTAATTACAGGATTAATACTTTGTCTAAAATGTAATATCCCTTGTAGTGTGTTTTTTTAGATAGATACTGAAACGACACTGATGGGGAGTTTAAATATTTTCCATGACAAAGTGTGGGCTGAAACAAATTGCATCCCTTTGATTATATACATTTTATTTATTTATTTTACAAATTGTGACCGAGATACACAAGGGAGGACAAATTCCGTAATGGTGACGGTTAATAAATAACCTTAATCCTAATTTAGCTTTTCCTGACTGCAGTTTCATGTTACTGGACAATACTGATATATCAGCAACAAACTAATATCTGCAACAAATTAATATCTGCAACCAGGCCAATATAGTTGCTTGGCTGATTTATAAGTCTAGCTTATAAAGTCTCAATTTATTATCATATAAAACAAACTAAAGTTGAACATTTTCTTGAGACACTTGAACCAGCGTTGTTTTATTGCCTTTTGCTGAACAAATAACCTAAATTTATTGATTATCGGCTATTCAACTGATTCAACAGTTTTATGACTAAAATGACATTTAAGAAATACATTTAAATTGGGCAAATTTTAGATCTTCAGCTGACACTTTGACTATTTCTTACTCTTCAAATGGTAACTGATATTTTATTTGCTGTCAGTGCTTACATACTGGCTGACACTTCAACTATCTCGTTGCTTCAGCTTCTGTTTAAATTTAATTTGCTATTATTGTTTGACACTTATTTTACACTTGCACATTATTATTGACACTTCAACTGCTTTTAGTGCCTCCAAAGTGAACCTAATAAGCCTAATGCCTAAGCTGGCAGCTGATTTAAAGTTTGAGCTCAGTGACCCCTTAACATTTCATGTCCATATAGATAACTGTTGCCTGACAGCCTCCTCATCTCTTCACAGGTCCACATTGAAATCCACTGAATCTTCAATGCCTGTATTTGGACTTGAGTCCATAAATTGTGGGCAACGCCATGTTTCAGCCCTCTGAAAGAAACTGTCTGACACCGCACAGCGATGTGGAGGGAGAGGACGCTTAATTCTGTGTGACGATGCAACAAAGTGACACGGCTGGTTGTCGCCCAGTGCCTTCTTCGCAGAGGAAGTACGACAGCGAAGACTGCGAAAATGAACCGGAGTGAGCGGTGACGAGTGAGGGTGGAGGGGGAACCAATGCCTACCGTTAACCCTCTTAACTCGCCACCTGAGATCCAGGAGCCGCCCGTCCTGTCCGCGGAGAGACGGCGTCGGATGAATAGTGGATTGTGACGCTGCCTCTTCTCTCTGGATATTGAGGGTTTCGGGCGTGGATTTGAAAACGGATGATTGTTACTGTGGTACTTTGTAGCCACTTTTCATTGTTTCACGTGTATGTTTATTAGGTGCTCAGTGTCAACATCTCACTTTAATTTAAAACGTAAAATATCTACACCGCATGACACAAACAAGCATGGTTTTTTTTTTGTCCTCTATGGCTCGGACACTTTATTTGGGGTGAGCTGTGTCAGCGGTACGTATGGAGGTTTGCAGCAGAGCAGCACAGCTGCCACTACGGGAAGTCTACAGTCTGTCATTGAGTGCAGCCTCAAAGGGAATCACTGCATGTCTTCTCTGTGTGCGCAGTCACACGTCGTCTCACTCATTGTGGCTCTTTCTGCATATCACTGGAAAGGCGTTGGTGAGAAAATGTTTCCTGCAAAGTTACTTTTTTTTTTTTTTTTTAGCTGCATTTGTTTTTATTTCTGTGAAAAATATGTGCGGGGAAGGGGTGGGGGAGGGGCGGCTAAGGATGACTGAATTTGGGTAGTAATAAATTAATGAAATCACAATTCGCAGCCTTTTCTGTCCTAATAACCATTCATTCATTTTCTAGGTTTGCAGAAGTGCCTTTTACAGGTTTTAAAATATATTTTGGCACATTTTTAAGAGTGTTTTGAAATACCTTTTTTGTTTATTATCATGTATACATGAAGCCCCTTCTTCCGTTACATTTCTTCCACTTCCTTATCTCCTATTAACTGCCCCAGCTAGCATCATGCCCACCCAGGAGCATATAGTGGGCTCACTATTACAAGTGGGTATAATTCCCCTGCGTTCCTGATCTCTGTAGGTCAAAGTCAGCTTTATTTGTCAAATTCTCTACATGTGCTAAACATACAGAGGAATTGAAATTATGTTTCTCTCTTGTCCAACGGTAAACCGCATGATAATAAATAGATTAAAAAAAAAAAAAATTCTAAAAGACTAAAATACAGACAACGTTGAGACAAGATATTTAATAAATGATCATTCTGTATTAGCAGCAGTTCGGACAGACAGAAAGAGGAGTCTAGAAGAGGGGAGGGAGTGGGGAGAGAGTTCAGCTTCCTTACCAAATAACAAAATTAGTTTGGTCCAACAATATAGACTTGCCAAAAGTGGATCCCCGACTACTACTAATGCTTGCAGAATAATTCCACATGTTGAAAGCGGCAGTAATAAACGAAGAGTCATATGTTTCTATACTACATTCATTACAAGCAAAAAACTATTTTTTATAGCCAGGTTTGAAGAAAAGACGTTTAGGATATTAATAATGAATACAACTCTAAGAATATGTATTGAATACTGAATAAAATTCTGAGAACCAATTTCTTTATATCAAATAGAACAATGACGACATTAAGTCATTAAAATATAACAATAAACACAAAAAACAATCCTCCAGTGGATGTCTGCCTTCGAAAACATTTGTCTTTTGCTTCCACCAACCAACCATCTGACATTGCGCAGCCATTCTTTATTGAAGCTTCCACCTCTGATTCCATATATTATAAATATATGTATGTATATATATACATACATACATATATTTAAAATGTTTTCACTTTTCATGACTTATTAGGACTTTTCTTTACTTTTCATGACTTATTATCATAGGACTTTTCTTTACTTTTCATGACTTATTATCATAGGACTTCTTTTACTTTTCGTAGGTAAGACAAAAGTTATGGATTCGGCAAGCAACCTCAGCCATCAGGAAGCTTATCCCAAAATGCACAGTCTGCAGGAGGCTCGAAGGCAGAGTGGGAGAGCAAACAATGTCCAATCTGCCAGAAGATGGCCTGACACCAGGTCAGCCACCTTTTACCAATGTGGGCGTAGATCATTTCGATTCCTTTGAAGCCAAACGGGGCCGGAGTATTGTCAAAAGGTACGGTGTAATGTTCACCTGCCTCGCCATTAGAGCAGTGCAGATAGAGATAGCAGACGGTCCTGACACCGGCTCTTGCATCAACGCCTTACGCCGTTTCAGAAGTAGAAGAGGCCGGGTTTCCACCATGCGCTCTGACAACGGCACAAATTTTGTTGGTGCAGAAAAAGAGTTGCGAGAGGCCATTGAGAACCTGAACCAGTTACAGATTGAAAAAACTATGCAAAAGAACAAGGGCGTAAAGTGGATGTGCAACAGCCCAGCTGCTTCCCACCGAGGAATGTGGGAGTGGCAGATTCCTGCTGCACGGAGGATCCTCAACGCCCTTGTCCAAACGCTAATGTGTGAGGTTGACAGTCATCATTAATGGACGACCACTCACTGCCCATCACATGATCCATGTGACATGGAGCCTTTGACTCCCAGTCCATCTGCTGCTGATGAAAGTGCAACCCAACATGCCACCGGGAACATTCAACAAAGAAGATCAGTATGCTAGGAGATGCCGGAGGCAAGTACAGTATCTCGCAGATGTATTTTGGAACAGATGGACTCGAGAATACTTACTTCTCAAAAGTGGTCAAAGATGAAAATAAACTCCATGCAGAAGTGAAGCAGCAGACCAAAACCAGCACAGTGGAGAGGCCTGTAAATAAACTGTGTTTACTGCAAGAAGCAATGTGAACATAAGAAGATCAGACGAAGAAATGTAAAGGAAAATAAAGATTAACAAGACTGAGATTTGCAGTGTTTATGAATATTTAGTTTGAAATTTGGTTCAATTGATGGCTCTTTGAATTTAAGTTATTTGGTAATGGTTTAATCTTCATGCTTAACTATTAGGGGCCGAATATGCAAGAGCCACAAGTGTATTATATTAGTTAATTGGAATTTAACGATTTTGGAATTGTTGTACACATTGATATTCATGCCATCCATAGTCTACCTACTAAGTTACTTTAGTTAGTCTTTACTAGTATATCACTAGGAACTAGTTTATCTGCTGGCCATCCTCACTGTTTGGACTCTCCTTCCCCCCACAGAGAAGAAGTCGTCACCGGCTCCTTGTTTGTAGTTGTGTTTATTTCTCCCTGTAAATTGTTTCGTAAAACCGATACAGTAACTTAACACTGGACTCAAACTCCTTGAATGTGTACACAGTTGGCCAATAAAACAGACAACAACTTAATATTTGTTGGTACACATTATGAACTACATAGTTTCAAACTGCAGCCAAAGAATTTATGTTTCGAAGAATTGTTTCATTTCTCAATAAATACCTTTTGAGTCATCAAGGATGTTCTCTTTGAAATGTAGAACAATAGGAGAAAGTATATATAAAATATTTATTACACACATATATACACTCGCACACATCATACTTTATAAGGGCCAAATTACCACACTTTATACACACACACACACACACACACACACACACACACACACACACACACACATACCAGGTTAATTTGGCCCTTACTTTGACCCTCTTGTCTCTGGCCCGGCCGTCCCTCTGTTTCCTCTCGCTTCTGGGGGACGGGGCAACGTAGTCTCCTCAACAGTCCTCTCATGTTTGTAGTAAATATAAGTTGAATATAAACTAATGTAATTTAAGTGTAAGAGCCATTTTGTTATTCTTTTGTTTTGTTAAACCTTGCACCACTTGGGGGCGTAGGATCGCTGTCAATGAGGCAAAAACTTCAATATAATCAGGAGCATCACTAGAGACCGGTGTTGCTGTAGTGGCAGTGTGATAACCTGTGATCATGAATGTTATGATTTCTTTCAGTCTGTGGTTTAGGAAAATGGATTATGACAGAACGTGGCTGTCTTCTGTTTATGTTGGAAAAGAAATTGTATGAAATAAGTCGTCTTTATGTTGGAAACTGGACATTACGTCGTTAATTGCACTGGACACCAAGGGAAGGAAGGTTGCGGTCCGACCATCTTCCTCCCAGCGCAGCAGCAGCCCGGTCATGTGATCCAGCTGACGCACCGTCTGAGCCATCCGGCCCCCCGACCAAGAAGCCCCTCCTGAGTTCCCTGAGGTTCAGGACCTTGTTCCCCAGCAGCCCTCCTCAGACTCTGAGGTGAGATCACCGACTACAATAATGTATAATAATGATGATAACAATGAAGATAGAATATTTCACAGCGCTCTGTGCTGACTGGCTCTGTTTCTCCTCAGGACAACATCCAGGGTCCTGATGACCAGCCTGGGTACCAGCAGGTCCTGAAGCCGGCCCAGGCCCTGGTGGAAGGAAGGCACCTTCAGGGGCTTTCTGACAGCAGGGTAGACGGACTCATCAAGCAGCGAGTGGTCTCCCCTCCCAGAGACCGGGATCAGATAGAAGTACATGTGAGCTACTGCTCTTAGCGAAGGAAGGTCATGACCCACTGATGTAAATGTGTTAGTGACCGACATGTAACCTGGGGAACCCAATGGCCCTGTTGCTCAGTTTTACAGGAACAGCAAACTACCTCAATCAATATATTGTTATTTATATAATCAGAATCAGCGTTAAGTGTGAACACATACAATGAATATGACTTAGCTAAATGTACATGCACAGATATAGACGTAAGGCTAAAAACAGGCAACAATGCCGAACAATCATTTGATTACTATAAACCATGTGAGACATCTTAGAAATGTGAGAGTAACTGTGCTCTCCATGTTTCAGTCTTATACAATAACTCATATAGTGAACTCCTACAACAGTGTTCACACACAACACAGTGCAATATTATTCTTTAGATCAAAGTGCCTACATTATGATGAAGTGATTTTGCCAGAGGGGCAAAGACACTGACGGCAGAGTCAGAACAGAACAGGTTAGATGTTGATGATGATGACAGTAACAGTGATGATGGTGCAGTGATGATATAGTAATGAAGATAAAATGGGAATCACAGGTGGTGCTATGACTAACTGAAGAGAGGTCCACTGAAGGCTACTTAATAAGAATAATTATGTAATTATATGTTTCTTCATGAACAACACATGCTCACTCTTCCATGGAGGAATGTTTGTTTGTTTACTTTCTTCTAATGTTACCCTGGTATGTGTTTGCATCATAGACTGTAAATAACACATTTACACACACACACAGACGCACAGGCACACAGACACACAGACACACACACACACACACACACATACACGTACACAGGCACACAGGCACACCGGTAATTATTGGCTGTAAACGTACGGTGGATTTACAACAGTATCTTACAGTATATCATAATAACTGAAACAAACATTATTCAGACTTTTGCCACTAGTCAGAGAAGTGCCACCACTAGGGGGTCAGACTTTTGACACTAGTCAGAGAAGTGCTTCATTGAGTCGAGGACATGTATATTACCATAAATAAAAGTAGTAGTCTGGTTTCTTGGGTTTCTTTGCGAGAGTCTTCTTCTTCTTCTCCAGTGCCTTCAACACAATCCAGCCTTTGCTTCTGAGGGACAAGCTGGAGCAGACCGGGATGGACCACCACCTCACTGCATGGATCATGGACTACCTCACCAACCGTCCACAGTACGTGCGGATACGGGGGTGTGAGTCCGACCGGGTGTCCTGTAGTATGGGGGCCCCACAAGGAACCGTTCTGGCTCCATTCCTGTTCTCCATATATACACCTCGGACTTCAAACATAACTCTGCTAACTGCCACCTGCAAAAGTTCTCTGACGACTCTGCAATCGTCGGCCTCATCTCCGCCGGCGATGACGGGGAATACAGGGAACTGAACCAGGACTTCATAGGATGGTGCCGGCAGAACCGCCTCCAGATCAACTCTGCGAAAACCAAAGAGCTGGTGGTGGACTTCCGCCGGGGTAAACACCATCCTCCTCCGGAACCAGTGAGCATCCAGGGAACGGACAATGAGATTGTGAGATCTTGTAAGTACCTGGGTGTTCACTTGAACAATAAACTGGACTGGTCGGATCACACTCATGCACTTTATAGAAAGGGACAGAGCAGACTGTATCTGCTGAGGAGACTGAGGTCTTTAGGAGTGCAGGGATCACTCCTGAAGACCTTCTTCGACTCTGTGGTGGCATCAGCCATTTTTTATGGAGTGGTCTGCTGGAGCGGCAGCATCTCTGCAGCTGACAGGAAGAGACTTAACAAACTCATAAAGAAGACCAGCAGTGTGCTGGGGTGTCCTCTGGATACGGAGGTGGTGGGAGACAGGAGGATGATGGCAAAGCTATCATCCCTAATGGACAACACCTCCCACCCCATGCAGGACACTCTGGCAGCTCTGTACAGCTCCTTCAGCCACCGGCTGATTCCCCCCCGGTGTGTGAAGGAGAGGTACTTCCTTCCTGCTGCTGTCAGACTGCACAACCAGCTGAGCTCCCAGTAGACCACAAAATCACAAAAATCACTTAAAACATGTGCAATACAATACACTGTGCAATAACAGTTATAATAGTTATTCTGTCTGTAAAATTTCATTGCAGTTATTGTGGATTCTTTACTGTTTTTATTACTCTTTTTGATGCGCATTTGCTATTTATAGTACTTGTTTGGATCTTGTTTCTTTTTACTATGTATCTTGTTTGCACTTTAACTTCTGTTGCTGTAATCCTGTAATCCAGTAAATTTCCCCACTGCGGGACTAATAAAGGAATATCTTATCTTATCTTATCTTAAAATTATCACCGTATTCACCCAGAGTTCCTCCTCAACCGTGTCGAAATAGCTGAAGTACATTTTGTTCTTTGTCCTCCCAGAAATGTAGCAGTCAGCACGCCAAGTATGAAAAGCAGAACATTGGCCAACTTTCTCTTTTCCACACAGACTATCAGGACAGTGTTAAGGGACGCTCAGACAAAAATGATTTTGGAACTGAGTTGAATTGATATTATTACAGTTTAACATATATATATATATATATATATGTTAAACTGTTTGCTTGCCTGTCGACAATAGTACAAATAAAATAAAAGCTTTCTAGGTGACACTACAAACTAATTGGATCAGGCAGTTAAAAACTGTCTCTACTTTCCCGCTAACTATCCATCATATCTTTTCCAAGAACCTTCCTGGGAGTTTACAGTTACATAGACGATTGTTATACAATCGGGAATTATACAAAACGATGGGATCTGTAAAATAAAGTTTCACCAAAGTTTTAGTAACACAAAGTAAATTTGCATAAATTTATTTTTATGTAGATTTAAAAACATAACACAGAAATATGCATTTTAAATACTGATGTATTTGTACAGAGCTTTCAGTTTGTTTTTAGTTTCCTCCATCACAGACACACAGTATGTTGTCATTGTTTTTAATAATTCATCAGATGTTCAGAAAACACTTTGCCTTCCATCTCATTTACAAACAAATGACACAGGGAACATTTGAAACATTTGACATCTTTTTTAAATAAACACAAGAGAAAGAGAGCAACAAAAACTTACATCATTAATCTTTCACAACTGAAAAGAACAAATTCTCTCCTGTGTGGACTCTTGTGTGTCTCTTCAAACTCTCCTGTTGTGTAAATCTTTTCCCACAAACATCACAACTGAATGGTTTCTCTCCTGTATAGACTCTCATGTGTTTCTTCAGATGTGAATGCCGTTTAAATCTTTTCCCACAAACATCACAACCTAATGGTTTCTCTCCTTTGTGGACTCTTGGTTGTGATTCTTTCTTTTGCTTCACTCGAAAACATTTCTTTCTAACCAAACAGCTGGAGGATATTTTCCCGAAATGACACATCATGTGTCTCTGAAGAAACCCCTTGTAGTAAAACTGTTTACTACACTTGAATAAGCTAAAGGATTTGTTGCCAGTGTTACATCCCACAGGACTTACAAGGGCTTCCTTATGTTTCAG
This sequence comes from Ophiodon elongatus, assembly GCA_016806645.1. Classification (NCBI taxonomy): domain Eukaryota; kingdom Metazoa; phylum Chordata; class Actinopteri; order Perciformes; family Hexagrammidae; genus Ophiodon; species Ophiodon elongatus. The sequence continues at coordinate 2,849,656 of JACSYO010002129.1, forward strand.
GACATGTGCAGCAGACTCAGGTGCCCTGGTCTCCCTGTCTCCACTTTCAGGTCCAGAATCTGACAAAGGTTCTTGCCAATCACCGTAACTGAATTCGGTCTCAGAAGATCCTGAAGTATTTTCATCATCAGCATTTGGATGTGAATGACGATGTGGATTTAGGTTCCTGGCTGGTCCTGATCCCCCACAGTCCTCTCCATCAGTTTTTGTTTTTATCGGTGTAGCTGACCTGCCAGCTGGAGGCTCCGCCTCTCTGTTGTCTTTGTCCTCCTCCTTCTCCTCTTTTATGTGGAGGGGCTCCGGGTCCTCCTGGTCCAGGTCCAGGTACTCAGTGGGGACACCTGCTTTAATCGCCAACAGCTGCTGGACATCTGCAGGGAGCACATTATGGACAACTGTGACTTCAGACTGATATCAGCTTTCATTAGCGGAGACACTCAAGGAATTTGACTAAATGTATATTTGTTGCTCTTAATGTACAAACACAGAAATACATAATACTAAACAATAACACAATGACATTTGTAAACAGCAGTACAGTAGTGCATTGGTGCAGAGTGCAAAGGACACTGGAATAAATATGGTATGTTAAATGTAAAAGACTGCTTTTATACAAGGTAGGCGGACGTCACACACACTTCATACAACGATACTAATATTTAGATTGATACTGATGATATTAACACATTAATGATCCTAAATTTAGGTAAAACTGCCAAAATTCAAAGTTACACAGTTGATTTCTCGCATAGAATTCTCATAAAATTCTCAGAAGTGAATTTAAAGTTGAAATATTATAGTCTGCTGCTTTGTTGCTCGGCCAGCTGGTATTTTAAGACCTGGTAGCTTTTCTTCAGACCAACGTTAACGTTCAACAGATGGATGGAACGCCTGGATGGGTTCAGCCAATCAGAGGCCGAGTAGGTCTTCCCTGTGGCGTTCGGTCTGTAATACTATCCATTCACCAATCAGAGGCTTTGACCCGCCCCCTGACTTTTGATGGAGGAAGTTGACAGATTTATTTTGCTGCAGCAAGTTAGATTCTGGACGATTGAAAGTACATTTATAACAAGATAAATAGATTTAGAAATATAAGAATGAATGTGTGAATAAATTAAGTGAATTAATTGGTGTACGAATAAAAAATATACACATTTGTAATATATGTATGTATATCTATATACTCAATATGAATACACAAATAACTTTATAATTTACATATTTAACGTCTGACTAAATGTGTGATTTATTTTCATACAGTATGAAGCACATCCTTAGGAATCAACCAGATTCATTCATAGATCAATGCAGACGGTTTACTGACTTTCCTGCTTTAACAACATTAAAGGTTATTCCAGTGATGATTCATGATGATCCTCAGCAGCGTTCATTTCATCTCAAATACACACAAACATCTAACTACAATAGCACAAAAAACAATGTTGGAACCTGATTTCTAGGAAACTAGAATATAATATTAACAATATATAACAACTTTGGATCTTTATTTCTGAGCTTTATATTCTACTGTAGCTTATTTAGTCATGAAAAGTTTATGTTTCAAATAAATATGAGGGATTTGGAAGTTTTCAGAGGAGTTAAAATTCACTTTGCAGCAAAAACTACAAACAGTTTGGTTGCAATCACAAAAAGATGCTGTTGCTAGGTTACGACTCTTGTCATCCTCTCACCAGCTACGATATGTTCAGGAAATAATTAATAATAATGAAAATGCACAAACCTGATCTGTGTAGCTGAACTCGAGGGTTGAAAACAGCCTCCAGTAGTTTGTGTCGTCGCTCATTTTCTCTTAAAGGAGAAAGTTCCTCCTCACAATCTGCTGTGAATCTGTCAAACAGCCCAGAAACATCTTCAGCGGCCGCGTGGAGTCGCCAACACTCTCAGCTTTTCTACTCTAGACATGGAGACAGACACAGTGACAGAAGCCTTTTCTCCACTAAAATACAAACGTCCTCAAAAGTTTTTCTTCAGAAGTAAAAACTGAGTGAAAAACAGTTTGTTCCCTCTCAAACGATAACTGCTGCCGTTGCTTGGATACGACGCTCCGCTTCAGTTCCTGATGCTTTGTGTTGGCCCAATCTCAATCTCCACACTCACTGAGGTTTAGTTCTGTCCTGCTGTCAAACCGTCGAGTGTTTGAGTCTCTCGCAGACATTTTGAGCCCTTTATGAACATTTTCCGTAAGTTCCGTATTCAACATGTATACTATTTCGGTTATCCTCTCTGGGGAGGAGGTGGAGGCCATAATCCAGGCTGTACCTACTGATGGAGAAGCACCAACTACAGAGCTCTGGGCCTTTTTTGACATTTTACACTTTGGTGCACTGACCTGTTTTCACCACTAGGGGTCAGCAGTCAGTAACTCTTCATGTCTGAGGGACAGCAGCTCTCTCCCTTTAGCTTTTGAATCATACATTTACTTTTTATACGATGCACCAAGAGAGTTTCGGGTCATAGTTTCCTTATAATTTCTTTCCTGGAAAGAGTTAATTATTAATTTGGCACCAAGGAAAGGAAATTAAAGATTAGAGACATTATACCGAATATACCGGCCCGATTCCGGCTTCTATTGCGGTTTGTAATCACCTAAAAAATGTCAAAACTGTCACGAGTGTGGCCCAGTGGGGCGGTTAGATTCAGTCTGGAGACTCTAAACTGGCAATGCCGGGGGACAGCAGATGGAAATTAGCCTCTCTGGCTAACTCTGGCTCACTTACAGTATTACTGTTGATTAGTGTGCATTGTCCCTGCAAAATAAACAGCAAATAAAAAAAAATGTCCACACTTCACACCCAGAGAAGCAAAGAGAATATAATAATGATGAATCATTACATTTCATGCATGAGAGGATGGTCGAATGGTTTCCCGAGTTTTGCTTCAAACGGTGTTACTTTTTTCTAATCCCATACATACAGTATACACTAGAGCCTGTTTTCAACCCAGAGATATTCCATAGAGCTCAAAGTGAGTTAATTTGCATTGCTGTTAATCTACATCAACATTCAAAGCATGAAACTGAAAGAAAACACCTGCAAAGGAATATTTATTATTATTTATTATATATTATACCCCCGCCAACTTCCTTGAGACTCAGTACATACAGAACAAATATCAGAAATACACAAGTCATATTGAAGCAGTTATAACTTAGTTGTTTTTTTTTTCTGAACTGTAACACCAGCTCTCCTCCAATCTTCAGGAGAAATTTCCTCGAACAAATCCAACTTCCAAGCCTGTCAGGTTGCAACCAGATGAAAGAAAACGTGTTTAATGTTACTAAATGTAACCCTTTGACCTTTAGGGGCTTCTTGTCACCTCCCTTGACACATTGTATATAGCCGAGACATTTATTTTAAGATGTATAGAACGGTTGCAGTACCAGATCTGTTCACACGGGGGAAGCATCCTGTCACTGTGCTGGATCTAGACATCATGAGCCGGTAACCTCCTTGAAGAAGGCACAGGGGAGAATAATGAAGCTGTAATAAAACATATATAATAAAAACTACATCAGTCAGCGCATCAGTGAAAGCAGATGTTCTACTACTGTGCTGCTAATTGTCATGATTCATAATATCTGTTTTATTGTTCCGCACTTCCACAAAATATGTCATCCATGAATCTACTTCTGGAGAGAAAATGTAAACTCAACTTCCATCTCCTTCATCTGATCTACATCAATTAAAAAGACATCTGTGATCCATCTCTAAACGTAAAGAAACCCACTAAATTAATCTTAGCCAGCAGACCCATTTGGCACCTCCCTTGAATATGCACTTCTTTTAAGTAGATTTTTTAAACTTCTGACACCCTCGCTCGGTGCAAAATATCCGCAGCAAACTTACCCTAACCAGTCACTCTGATGCCAGGCTGCGGAGTAAAACCATCAGGGGTTGCCAAGGCAACTGTATTCCTCCATGTGACAGACAACCCACCCCCCCCTCACCCACCCACCCACTTTTTCTGAAAAAGAGGATTTATTTCTCAGGGATTTGCCAGAGGAAAATATTTTAATAGGGTTATCATAGAGGAAAGAGAGGGAGAGATCTATAGATGAAAGATAAGTCGGGTTATCTTTACTCTGTTTTTCCCAACCACCATTTGTACCCTTTAGAAAAAAACGGGTTGTGGAATAAAGATTAGAGAGTTTCAGCCTTTGGCATCTGCAGCAGCTCACATGTGTTTTATTTGAGTGAGTGTGAAAGAGTGATAATACTGCAAAAGGAAATGGCAGGGATTCAATTAAAGCTGCAATGCAGTATATTTAAGGCCATACACATTATTCATGAACTTTAAGCAATTCATTTGTGTGGGATCTTAAGAGTTGGTGTCTTTTCGATTTTTTTATTCAGTATTTGAAACGTAAGCGTGTTACGTTTATCCAGGTTTGAGCTCAAACTAGTTTTGCAGAGTGTTTTTTTTAACAGATGGGTTCTTTAGTTTTTAATCTTGTCCACAAGAGCTAAGAGAAGTTGCCTCTTTGTTATTATAGATAAAATAAAGCCTGCATTACCTTCATAAACCTCCTAATGTCAATCTTCTCTCAGACTCAGTAATCAAGTTTCGAATGAATTTGACCATGAGCCACTCGGGTATTTGAAGAATTCAGTTTCAGGTTTGTCTTTCTCTGCCTTAAAGAAATAGTGTGACCTTTTGGGAAAGACACTGATTCGCTTGCTTACTGACTGAAGAAGAGCTGGCTTGGTTCTAGGTAAGAAAAAGCTGCAGCGTAAAAACGACACGGGTGTTTTACACTTGTAAATGTGCTGTAGAACAATTAGTTTTTTGTACGAGTTAAACAAAGAAGACGTAACGTGTTAATTAATGAACTTTGGAGGCCTGTAAGTTGATTTTGTTACGACAGATAAAGATGTTACGAACAGGTTTTCACCTTTTTATGCTAAGCTAACCAGCTGCTGGTTCCACATTATATATTGTACAGATGTGAGAGTGGTATTCTCATCTAAGTGTTAGCAATCTCAACATGTCCAACTATTCCTTCAAACCAACCTCCTACCTGGGAAACGCAGAGTATATCCCACAGCTTCTGGGACTATCATCTATACCAGGTGACACCCTGAAGAGCAGCTTTAGTTTTAGGCCTGAACAAATCCTGGCTTGAACTTTATGACAAAGAACCAATTGGTTCCCTCCACAGTCTCCTTTGCTCAACAAACCCACTATTTTATTTATCTTGGCAACAATAGTTTTGGTTCGTTTTTCTATTTTCCCTGTAAAGTTCAAACAATCACAAGGAAACTCTCCAGACCACATAGCTGAGTCTTTAGATCATGGCTCTGTTACACTCAGTTTTAAACTCCAAAGTGTTTGTTTGCCATCAACTTTTGCTTCGCAACCAAACAGGAAATAAGGCCAAAGTTTTACAAAGTTGGAGCCGCTTAATGTCACGTCTACAGTTTTTTAAACAAGACACCCAAATGAAGAAGTAAAAAACAATTAAACTCCACATGTTTGCAAAGTTTATTTGTTGGCAAACATCAATTCTATTGTGATGTGATGCATCAGCCAGTTTATAAATAACATATATTCATACACCATGTCCTTGCTTAGAGAATGGATTACGAATGCTAAATGTAATCAAACAATAATCCACATGATTTTTTTTTTTTTATCTCTGATGCTTTTAGTCTTTAAACTGTGACTTATGCTGATCCCCCTCTCCCTCAGTTTGAGGTTTTGGCATTACTTTGTGTAACGTCCTCTTTGCAGTTGACTTAAATAGACCTTTGATTTGAATGCCGTGGACCGGGGGACAAGAGGCGTATGCAAAGCGTTTAAAAAGGAAGAGATCAGGTGCGGCGATGAGCTCCAACCTGACCTCGAAACTGAATCAAAGGAGTGCGAGTGAGAGGGGGAGGAGAAGAGGAGGAAGCCAAACAGAGAGAGGGAAATGTGGAGGAGGGAGACTTGTGTATTTGCTGCAGTCATTTTGTGGGAACGAAATAGGTCACACAAGCAAAAGAGCATGCTAATATCCACTTATTTTTGGAGGTGTTAGTGTGACTTTCTTTCTTCTTTTTTTTTTTACATTTGCTTTCTTGCATCATGTGTTGGAGTGCAGCTTTATATTGTGCAGGGCATCAAAAATCTGTCAAAATAATAATCTTATTTGAATTATTTGCATTATGTATTTTAGTAAATGAAAAAACTGCTTTTTGCTGTACAGTGTAATGGGAATTTTTAATTCTTATGAGTATGTTATATTCTTATATAGGTAAACTTTTTTATAGGTTGTTATTGAGCAAACTATCAAGGCCTGCATTGTGAGACTCGTGGTTTATGCAGCAGCCATCTAAATAGCATACATCCTCTTCTCCGGTTGTGTGTGAACAAACACTTATGTTTGCATGTTCCACATGTTAACATATAAGTATGGTTCTGTATGTCTTGTGACCACGCTGATAAGTACTCCTTTGTTTTTGAATGTCAAAGCAGAATATTCCAATACGTCTTTAAAATGCTGTGAGATATTCAATCTGGACTGCTCACTTACACAGAATCGTTGAGGCTCTGTGTAACGGTGCCTCTTCTTGCAAGAATAAATACTTTAAAGATAAGTTTAGTTTTTTTCGATATTCGTCATTTCAGCTTAAAAAGACTCAACGTGAGTAAGGTACATTTTTGCCACCACAACAGTGACAAAAACTGCAGATAGGACCCATGTGCATGATTTTCTTTCTAGCAGCATCAATATATTAAACATAATGACAGGTTAAATGTTTCTGTGTAAACTGCTGGCTTCATTACAGCTTAATGAGGACCATGATTTTATCTCATGCTATTGTTCGATCCAGCAGGTTGCACACCTTTGTGCTGTTATCCTGTATCCTGATCACATACTCGCTCTAATGGTTGTGCATGTGATAATGGAGTGTATCGGATGTAAAACCTTTTGTAATGCTCAGTAGAGAAAGTCTTTCGGAGTAATAACCTTTACGGCGTGTTATGTAACCACAGCAGGTCGAGGAGGGATTGTACATTAAATGTAGCAACACACACACACACACACACACACACACACACACACACACACACACACACACACACACACACACACACACAGCTTCACCTACAAGTTCTCGGGCATACACTGCTTCCTTTGTGCCCGGCAGACAGAATCCAAATAAAGACTCTACTCATACGTGTCCTTGGGTGCAGAGAATCAACTCAACTTTGCCTTTCGGTCAGTCGGTGGTCAAGATGCAGAGCTGGATGTAAAACCAAAGAGAAGGAAGCGAGGAAATCCTGCTGCCCTCTGCTTCCTGTGACCCTCTGTCGCACATGCCATCACCCAAATATTAACCCTTTCACCTTCCACAACAGGAAGGAGGTGTGACACCCTGTCTCGTCCCCTGGTTTATGAACGTCCATATCCATTTGTTTTTGGGGGATGAACGCTAAAAGGAAGATGCGTCATTTCTTCAATGCTTAAACTAAACATCCTCCTTCAATCAATAGAGTTCTGAACCACAATTTCCTCCATAACTTTAAAACACAGGCTACACCTCACTGATCCCGTTCACGGTGTATTTAGGGGGAAGATGATTAGATTATGATGGGGGTGATTTTTTTAGTTGGAGGTAGAGAAACGTGGGTTGCTCGTGTGTCTCTGCGTGCGTATAATTATGGGCTGGGCCATTTTAAAGGGAGGAGGTGATCACCCTCTGGGCATTGCCATGGTGACTGGAGCATATGAAGTGGTATGACTGCTCAATCAGGTCACGTGAAGTCGGTCAGGAGAACCACAGACGTTTCCCATGATGGTCGGCCTAATCTGCCAGACGTGCATCTCCCTGAGGGAATGTATGTGACCTCAGTGGCACGAGACACAGACCGCCCCGAAAAAACCCCACAGATGTTCACTTCAAGCCACAGACTTTTACAGACCTACTGTGATGACTTTGTGGTCCTCGTTTTGTGGTTCGGATGTGAACGAGTGTGTCGAACACACTCTAAAATGACTGAGCCAAACTGCAACTTTGTTGATTCTTAAAGCTTTAAATTCATCACCAAGGATATCTGGGCCACACCGAGAGGTTTCTTTCATGACTCATAAACACATTAGCATGACATTTATGTCGACTAGAGCGCACTGAGTGTGTTTGTGTGCCAGAGAGACAGACTCAGCAATCTAATTGCTTTTAATGGAACTTACTACTTCACTGAGGATGCTCTGCTTGACCGGATCCAGCACTGACATAAACGGACAGTAACACCCTATTTGTCTAACCATATTCCCAAAGCTAGCGTAGAAATTATGCATATGACCTATTTTCCACTTGTAGCACAGACAACATTCAAATCAGGGCTTACTGTGTGTGATAACTGCTTTGCATCAATCCACCTAGTTTGTAAAAGCTCATAACGTGAGGAAATGAAGTGAGAAAGTGAGAGATTTCCTTTTGCTAAACGCTTCCTTTTCCCCTGTTTTCCTTTGTTTTTTTTTCCGCTCTACTAAGTGGCGCACATCTCAAGGAATTTGGTTTCCTTTCAAACACAGGGATTAGTCTTCACTACGTTTAATGTCAGAGTGCAAAGAAAGCAAATACTGTCTGGATGCATGTACCCAAATGTCTAAGATATTCACAGCAACCCTTCACCTTTAGTGTGAGCAGAGCGTTTATCTGCAGGTGTAAATTCACGATCACGCTGTAGGTCTCCAATTTCTCTTGCTCTTGTCATTTGGGACAAGACTGCACGAGACTGGATTGTGCCGGATTGAGGGGGTTCAGTGGATTGTGTAATCTTGCTGATGTGAATTTGTAGAAAATGACTCATTTGAGCCTCTTAGTTTCTGCTTGTCCCCTTCAACTATTACTTTTTTTGGAAGATGGTGAAGCAATCTTAGGGTTTTTGTCTAACATGCTCTCAGTATATCAACCCATGTTGAGTGATGATTTAATGCAGTTTTGCACATGTTCAGAATTGAATAGAATATGAAAAGGGAGGTAAATCCTTTGCTACTTCTTCTACTTTAACAAATATAGTAAAGTTAAAGCCTTAACCTCACCACGATCAGAGATCGAGAGAACTGTTTGTGTTATGTCTGGAGAATGTTACTTTGTTTAGGACAGAGTACTGAGAGCGAAACATTTGTCCAAAGGAGACACCTATGAATAAACAAATGAATGAATACGTTAAAACATCTGTTCATGCTTGACCATTGGAGTAATGCACACAGGAAGTGAGACCCCCTCCTTCTCTGCGGAGGCAGGAATGCTATAATTGAAACCACGTGTGTTGTAGAAACAAGCTCTCTCTCTCTCTATTTCTCTCTGTGTGTGTGTGTGTGTGTGTGTGTGTGTGTGTGTGTGTGTGTGTGTGTGTATGCGTGTGTGTGTGTGTGTACCTCATCCCACTGTTTCTTAACCCGATCGCTCTCCCTGCTTATGTAAGAGTCTCGTCCATAATTCCTCATGGTGATCTGAAATCAGTTTTTTATATTTTGCATTGGCAGCTTTTTGTATTACTACAGAGTAGATGTTATTTAATTGCATTGTAGCAGCTGTGTAGCTCTTTAAGATTAATTTGCTATATTATTTTCGGATTTATGTTAGAGGTAGGCAGCTGTTGCACGCAGACCACAAACCTCTCAATCTTATAAATGTGTTGCCTTTGTAATACTCTCCCAGCTCTATAAAGACCTGCTGACCACAGGGCTTTTACACCAATGAGACATTCAGAGAAAACACTGTGTATCACGGTGTATTACGACAAATAAATAGTCCTCAACATCCGAATGTAGTTGATAATGGTATTTGCCTTGATTCATTTGGGTGGAAAAAGAAACTACATCCTCCAAAATGAATGCAGTTGAATTAACACCTAAAAATGATTCAACCCAAACTGAACATTACTGTTGAACTGTTGTGTGAAACTCCATTTGCTTTAGCTGTGTACCTAATAATGTGGCAACTGATTGTATGTATCATGTGGTTAGAAAGAAAGTCATCCCCGCATAAAAAAATAATCAAATTATAATAATAATAGTATATACTGGTGGAAGTAACTAAGTACATTCAGTAACTGTATCTATGTACAATTTTGAGGTACTTTTACTTTACTTGAATAAATCATATTTGCTCCACTAGTATTATTACTCTTCAGATTATAATTTTGCAAGCCAAACCTATAATATTCTTGTAAAATATGCCAGTATCTAAAATTGGCTGCACATTGACTATTTAGTAATATGATGTATTATTGATAATATTTGAAAAGAGTGTTTCTGAGTAATTTTACTGTTAATAAGTACGTGTACATTTAGCTGATAATACTACTTACCTAAAATACATTTTAATGCAGGACACTGACTTGTGACGGAGTATTTTTAGACTATGGTGTGTTTACTTTTACTTGAGTAAAGTATCTAAATACTTCCTCCACCACTGAAAGTAGGCGATAATAATCAACCCCAAATACATTTAATCTTCTAATCTATTCAGGTACATGTCAATTTATATTGCTATGAATTCCTGAGGGATACAACCAAATGTGACATCATAATCAAACCGTGTCATATAAGCAATAAAAAACGTCGTAGGTCTATTTGGTTGGCTATAATCTTATTATTGCCTGGAGTCACGTGGGCGCTGATCGGCGATGAACGCTGACGCGCAGCACGGGGCCGTATAGCGGAGCCGAGACGGGATGAACAACCAGTGTCAAGCCACACAGAATATCACAAAGACTTTCCGTGTGTACTTCCACAATAAAAATAAACTCCTCGGTAAAACCTCAGTGTGACTCTTACTTTGAAGGCATAATTGCCACCACTTCCGGCATCGCTCCGGCGGCGTGTCGGCCAACTTTACGCAGCCATGTCAACTACTCTCCCGATACTCGTGGAGTGAAGGCGTATGTGGAGAGAGGCAGCGACAACACGCTCGACCACTGTGGCAAAAAGACGCCTCTGCCGCCGCCGCCGGATCAAGACGCGCGCGCTCACTGACTGACGGGCACCCGGAGGGACCGCCTCGCGACTGTGAGGCGTAAATGGATACACAACATTTGCTCCAAGAAGGAGGCTGCCAGTGAGACAACCTGTGTAGCGAAGAGCGTCCTGGAAATTAGGGCGCGCGTTCGCTGGAGAGGCTGTCGGAGCCCCTGTTCGCACAAGGGGAAGTTTCTGTGAACGATTTATTTTTTTTTGGGGGGGGGGGTCTTTGATTTATAGGCTGCAAACATGGACGAGGACAACCAAGGTATGATTTCATTCAATGCAATTCAGACCGATAAAGTGTAGGTGTTTCAGTACTAACAGCGAGGAGACATGTGTCTCTGTAGCCTGCTTATATTGATACTATTAATAACGTTATGGATACTGACGTTGGCCTATATTCTCATGGATTTTAGTGTTTTTGCCAAGCACATGCAGCAACATTTATCTCATCTGTTACGTTTCACACAGCATATTCTGGGAGAGATTTCTGACATGAAGTCGCCTCCTAAATGAGCAGAACCCCCCTCCCCCTCACCCCCTCACTCATGTTGTGTTGTGATGGTTTTCAAGAGCATGCCTTATGTGAGAGATGTGGGAAGGTAGAAAGATTGACCTAATTTCAGGGGGATGATAAAGAGTCCCATCAGGCTCGAATGGATCAGCATAATGACTGCATCAGTGTGGTATTGGTGCTGTGGCCAGTAGACTTGTGTTTATCTAAGGCTTTGTCAGCTGGTGTCACTCTGGCCCAACAGGTCCTCTTCCCTGTCAACCAAGCACAGCCCTGAGACACACATTCTTGTATTGACTCATGACTTAAGTGTTGGCACAGATGTGTCATTGCAACAGGAGTCTGCATCGCCTGCACTTAGCTCAGCACAGGGCCACGTTTAGAAACTTTTGAGGCAAAAATGTTTTGAGCCCTGGTTATTGACAAATATAACTACATTAACAGTTGCATTATTTATTCAGTGAATAAATGAATGTGTCTGATATGGACTCGTATCAATTATTAGCTGCTATTTGTAACTCCAAACACAGCAATAGACAGATTATGATACAACAGGCCCCTGGACACAGATATCATAAAAAGGTCTCGAAGCAAGACCTCCAGACTGAATCTCTGCGGTCGTTCGGCGTCTCTTTTCGTCTCTTTGTGGTCATTTTGTGTCTAATTGTGGTCGTTTGCTTGACTTTATAACAAGAAATGAGTGAATGTCACCTCATACAGAGGTTGTGGTGCAGGGGCGACTGGTCCTGTAGCCAGTGGGGCTTTTCAGTAATCCATCCATGATACTAACAAGCCAACTACGTATCATCGTCTGATTCTGGTAGGGGGCCGGGGGTGGAGTTTAGGGGCTGCTAAGCCTGTAATCGTAAACTGAATCTTGCAGGTGAGAAACCATCACTCATGTTGTCTCACCTCTCTGTAAGTCAGTGGCATTCAGTCCCACATGCTCACTGCGAGAGCGTTGCCATGCATGGCATGCGGGCATAAAGCTGTCATTGTGCTGTTAGCGGCCGCCCTGGCCTCCAGCGGTGGCACACGTCAGCACAGCCCCACAGACAGACATATGGTGCTGTGTGATGCCGACCAGGGATAGCTGACAGCAGCCGGGAGCATAAACACACAGACACACACACGCACACACACTCTCTCGCATATATTCATGGCTGCACGCTGACACACTGACACTCACACAAATTAAATTTCTCCTTTTCCCTTATGGCACTGTTTGGAGTGAAGATAGATGGATGGATCATGACGTAGAATTATAAGTATGTTTGTGTATTTGTGTGTGTGTGTGTGTGTGTGTGTGTGTGTGTGTGTGTGTGTGTGTGTGTGTGTGTGTGTGTGTGTGTGTGTGTGTGTGTGTGTGTGTGTGTGTGTGTGTGTGTGTGTGTGTGTGTATATGTCTGAGTGCAGGTGTGAGTGTGTGATTTACGCCACAGTCTGCCCCCTCATCTGGAATAAATAGTGTCCTGGATGCTGCAGGATGGAGAGGCTGCAGAGCTCCTGCTTTTTTTCTGCTGTTTAGTTTTGTGTCGGACAGTTGGGAACATTAGCCACAAATTGCTGCTTTTTATTAGAACAACTTAACACCCACACATGAGCCCGCAGCAAAGCTGGGCTCACCGAAGGGTAGCAGAACAAAGTGTGTGAGCGATAGCGCTGGTGAGGATTGCAAACATGGATGAACTCAGCATCAGGTGACGGGCAAGCGGAAGGTTGGTTGACGAAGTTCAAATCTGTCATTCCTCACAAACGGACACGCACACACACACATTTTCCAGGCCGTGAGTGAGTGAGTGAGTGAGTGAGTGAGTGAGTGAGTGAGTGAGAGGGAGTGAGGTGGACAGAGTGAGGTGTCGGCTGGAGAACAGAAAGGCGCGAGGATGGAAAGAACGTGTGACCGCGAGGAGTGAGAGTGAGACACAGTCGTAGTAGCAGCGATGGTGAGATGTCTGGGAGGGAATGAGAGAGCGAGAGAGAGGTGTGTGTGTGTGTGTGTGTGTGTGTGTGTGTGTGTGTGTGTGTGTGTGTGTGTGTGTGTGTGTGTGTGTGTGTGTGTGTGCGCGCGCGCGCGCGAGTGAGTGTGTGTGCGCGTGTGTGAGTGAGTGAGTGAGTGAGGGGGGCGGGATGAATGTGTGCCGGAGCAAAGTTGGAAAATGGCCAAATACGTATGGCGAGCCGCCAGTGAGAGAGGGAGAGTGGTGGTGGACTAGATAGAGCTAACTGAATTCCTTCTCCTGTGTGGTCCAGGAGTTTCTCTCAATGAAAGTCCTTCTTGTCTGTCATCCTCAACTCACTCTTACCCCTCCATCAAACCAGGTCATACCTTTTGATGGGGATTCAGTTTCAATTTCTTTTTCTTCTTCTATATGTTTCTTTTTCTTTTCTTTTTTTTTCAGTTTCATCTGCTTGAAATCTTCTATGTGTTGGAAGAAGAGAGTACCATTACTTTACACATTTTTCTTTCGCCATGCTACCGGCATTGCTCGATGGATGGTTGGTTGGTTGGTTGGTCCACCGCTTTGTTTCAGAATGAAATATCTCAACAACTACCTCCATCCTGCTGCAACATTAAGTCGACGTTTTACTTTGTCCATCACATTGATTGACGACCTAACTAATGATATTATTAACATCATACTTGTGAGCGTGTTAGCGTGCTGCCGCTGGCATTAAGCTCGAAGCGTTGCCGTGCTCTTGAGTGCAGCTTCACAGAGCTGCTGTTTCTTTCCCTTTTTCTCCTCTTTGATTCTTTCTTTCCCTGCATCTATTGTTGTATTTTTCCTCATATCAGTTACTTTTCTGCAACCACAGTCGGGCCGCACTGCACAACAAGGCTTAGAGAAAACGGGTCCATGGTAATCCGTCTGACGCGCATGACATTCAACAATACAATGCCTTCTGCAGTCGCTCAATGGACAATGGGCCGACAAGAGCCCACAAAGCTTTGCTCCAGTGAAGCCTGTCTGACTGAGCGTAGCTTACTGTAACACATTCTGGTTCTGCATGACTGACTTTGACAGTCCGTCAAATGTACACCTACGGTGTGTCTGCCTCCTCGGCTTTAGGGTAATCTTTGTATGTCTGTGAGCGGTGTGCACCTCATCGATGGAGGCTTCATGAGTGATGTCCATGTGGTGTGACTCGGAGCCTTTACCTTAGACTCCGGCCAGTTCGGCTGCAGACCACTCTATTTACACACTGTGAAATCCAGCCATTTAATCTCGGCAGTTCAGTGTGTCAGTGTGTGGTCTGTGGAGTTATGGCACACTGCAGCCCAACTCAGGCAAGGAGAGAGAGAGACACACACACACACACACACATGACAAGCTGGGCTTTGAGCAATTCATCTGTCGGCCTCGGGACAGTACCAGCAGCTTCCCGCTACGTTCAGATCTGTGTTTTTGTCTTCGGAGTAGATTTGCAGCTGCTGTCTTCTCCCCACAGCCCACACGCTGTCGGGAGCCCAAGAGACGAGCGTCCTGAAGTCTTCACAGCGTAGGAACAAATCATGCTTTAATAGGACACACCTCTTAGTGGTATCCAGACTGAATATCTTCCCTGTCCATATTTTGACTCCTCAGAGGGGTCACCTATACTGCAGATGGCTACAGAGGATTGTGGCCGTGGGTGTTTACTTCGAGCCCGACTAGGCTCTGGCAGGCAGTAGGGACGTGTATGCAGCTTGTGTGACGGCGAGGGACCTGAGGGGCCTGCAGGATGTTAGGGAGCACCAGAGGGAGGTAGAGGACATGTCCTGTACAAGTTACCTCCACACCAAAAGTTTGGTAACTTACAGTGCAGGGTAAATCAAAAGTGTTTTTTATTAAACACAAGGCTACTGCAGGAAAATGAAAACATGGCCTATACCTGCGACCTGTGAGCGTGCTCCATTTCCCGGACCTGAGGGGGAACGGCCTTCACTCAGTGTTGACGAATCTCTTCTCTTTCGACACACAGCCACACCTGCCTGAACTCCAAGACGCATCGACTGTCATTGTTTTCAGCGTTGAATACATGTATTGTGCTGCTTAAAGGAATAGTTCAATATTTTGAGTCAATGTTTGGGTCGACAGGTTGATGTTCGTACTTCCAGAACTTGTTAATTTTACTCTTAGTTTTTCGTACAGATCAAACAAACAAGACGTAACGTGTGCTGGAAGGTGGATTTTGTATCCAGTCTTTGTGCTGAACTAAGCTACCTGGCTGTAGCTTCATGTTGAGAGCGAGATCAAATCTTTTCATCTAACTCTTGGCAGAACAGCGGATAAACTTTATTTCTCAAAATGTTGAACTATTCCTTTCAAGATGCAACTTCTGTGTATCGGCTCTGTTAATTTTGTTAGTGCGATTAATTATTTTTGTGTGTGTGTGTGTGTTTGAGAGATTTGTTTGTGTCTGACTCTGCTCTGTTAAAGTGTGTTTTTTATGTTTTGACTGCCGTGCGCTCTCACTGCTCCCTCACACTGTCACGCACTAGCAGTCCTGCTCACACGGCTCAGTAACTGCTTTGAGAGGCTGATGGGGAGATAAAAAAGACTTCTGGCTTCTGAACGTGGCTCGACGTTACTGTATAGACTAAAGTCTGTGTGTGTAACAGAAAGGTCAGTGAACACAGAGAGCCCTTGTTGAGTTTGTCCTCCCTGAATATCAGATAGCGCAATACATTTACCCATGACATCCCCTTCGTGGTTTAAGTTGGACTCAACAGACATTAAGTCAGACTGACCCATATGGAAGTCAACATCCTGGATTTGGACTTGATCTACTTGCATGAATAAAAGCTAAGTTTAAAGTGAACATGAGGCGTGCATGCAAATCCTCTTGGACCTCAACTCTGTTTTCTCTGCCTATTTATTAAAAAAAAAAAAAAAAAAAAGGGTTTGAAGTACTTTTATAAGTGCCTATGATGGCAGACTTAATTTTTTTCTGGGGCAGAGAAGGAAAAGTACACACAGGGGTTTTTAAAGAAAGTATACAGTTTCCCCTTCATCTAACAGACAGTGCTGTGCAGTAAAGGTCTGTTGCTCAACAGAGTCACAGGCTGGGATTTGTCTTTGTCGCATTAGGACCATCAAGGGGCTCGTGGAGGGGAGACGTGAGGCAAATGGAGCCATTTCACTCTTTGGAAAGAGAAATCAGAGTCTCTTGAAAGGTCCCAGGAGTTTCAAATCATGTGCCGAAGTGAATTTCAGGCAAAGAACGTCCTGCGCCACTTGGGCCTTTGTGGGAGTTCATGGCTTCCATTAAAGTGTGTGTGTGTTGGTTGGTGTGTGTGTGTTTGTGTGTGGAGGAGGAGGAGGAGGAAGAGAAGGCACAGCACAGCAGGCACAGCAGAGTGGACAGGAAAAGGGAGGTTTGGAACAATTATGTAAGTTTGTTTGACCTGCTGATGATGCAGGAAAAAGGTGTATCCCCCCATTCTCTCATGTTAAATTTGCTACTTTTCCTCATCTTACATTGCACTGAAAACTGAATATCTATGGATTTTAGACAGACTTAATCCTACAAAACACTCTTGTGCACCTTTTTAAGAAGCTCTGGTGTGTGTGTGTGTGTGTGTGTGTGTGTGTGTGTGTGTGTGTGTGTGTGTGTGTGTGTGTGTGTGTGTGTGTGTGTGTGTGTGTGTGTGTGTGTGTGTGTGTGTGTGTGTGTGTGTGTGTGTGTGTGTGTGGCCAGCCTCCAGCCTCTTACGGGCCTCTTGTCTGCTCCCCTGGGGCCCGTGGCACTGCCACTTCAATGCCAGCCCTGCTTTTAAGAAAGGATTTGTAACACTCTGTCACTTACTCTGGAGGGTCAATGTGTCAGTAAACTACTACAGAACATCCTCAGTCTTTGCCAGTTTGCTTTTTTTACTCCTTTTTATTTGTGCAAAATGGGCATGTTTCCACCCGCTACCTCACTCTCTTTTTTTTGCTGTAAGATGCTGCTGCATCATGCAAAATTCATTCTTCTTTCATAGGGAGAGAGGATGAGCTGTGACTGCCCCGCTGGTGCTGTAAAGAAGGCTGAGGTTGTTGCAGGCGTCGTCTTTCCTTTCCCCGTCATCGGCTCTGTGCTATTCAGAGTGGCAGCGGTGCTCTGTTTGTCACCGAGAAAGGCCAAAAAGAGCACAGCAGGATGACCACGTGACACGAGGGGCTCTTGAGCAACCTGTCAGTGTGTGTACACATGTGTATGTGTGTTTGTGTGAGAGAGATGTAGATGAAGACATGCAGCAGTGGTACAGATTCAAAGAGGCTGATAGGGAAGCGGATGCTGCATTCAGATTCTCAAAGTAGGTTAGTGGTACAAGGCTCAGCCCAGCTGTGTATACCTCATGCTTCTCTACTTCCACCATTTCACGTGTATATGTGTATGTGTGTGTGTGTGTGTATATATATATATACACACATACACATACACATATATATATATGTGTGAGTGTGTGTATCTCTTTATATGGTGTGCACATAGAGGATTAGTGGGGGCTGCGAGCCCTCTCCATGCGTAGACAAATGGAGGAGATCAAGTGAGGAGGGATATGGATAACAGTTAGTGGATTATAGGTCAGGGACTTAGGCCGCTCACTGTCACTTCCCTACTAGGGTGAGACACACACACACACACACACACACACACACACGCACACACAGTGTATAAACAGGATTCAATCATGACAGAAAAGCTGCCCTGAATGGAAAAGAAGAGCAGAAAAAAAGAGATATCCTCTGCTGTGTTTTCTATTCCTGACACTGTCAAGTGATTTAAAGTCTGGTGAGTCATCAGGATTTTCTTGTCCTCAATCCTCAGTATTTTTAGGCTCTTGTCCTTTGCCCTGACCCTTGAATTGTGAAATGGTTTTCAGAGATGGGACAGCTTTTGTAGTGAGGACTGTGAAATACAAAATGAATGGCCTGAATAGCCCTCAAGGGCATCTATAACCAGGTCTTTCTACGGGGACGATGGCAGCTTCTTGAGGTGTTGTCACCCGCCCCCTATTACTATGAACACACACACATACACACACTTTCTCTCCTTGTCCCATAACTCATGATGCATCAATGTCAGTGCTCCCGCAGATGAAGATTGTGTGTGATTGATAACCTGGCATGGCTTTGAGTGGGTCATGACCACTGTGACACACAGAGAGTGGCCTGAGGGTGTCTCAGAGGGCGAGACATTTACAGTGGCTCTCGGACACAGGTTCCTTAACACATGTATTTGATATTTTTGTTGACTTCTGTCCTGCTGAATTTAACATTAATCTCCTGATATTAATAGCATCAGCAGAAGCTGAAGCTTCCAGGAGATCTGTGGGTGTCATACATGCCGGCAAGCTTGCCGGCCATACATGTGCTTTCACGGTAGAGCCTTGTGTTTCCAGCATGTTTCACTCCGTCGAGTCTAAAAGGAAGTGGAAACCAATCTACTTCTTTTTGGTCAGATGATAACAGTCGATATTCAAATATGTGAAACGGAAAACACTTTAAAAGTGTTATGTAATTGTATGTGAAGAGGAAGTACTTGACCACTTTTTCTGGATATTTTCTCTCTCACATCAGATTTTCTCACGGGGATTATGAGAAAAATGTAACATAATAAGAACGGCTAATGGGTTTCGAAATAATAATCTCTCAAGAAAGCCTAATTTGAAAAATGTATAGGGAGCTCTAAAATATTGTACATTTCTTTGGGATTATGTTCTTGAAAAAATGGGCTAATAGTAAAGCAAGTAAAAAATGTGCGTCTAAAAAACACAATGCTGTTGTTTCCTGTTTTAACCCTGCATGCATTGGGGTGCACTCAACGCATGTTATGCACTGTACGTTGTCTTTCTAGTGAATTTTTCTGGCTCATTGCAACTGTAAATCATTTTTCTGTTTCTTTGTTGTACCGGGCTAAATGTTCTCTGTATGAAGTTTTTAAAAGTTTGCTCATCTCCCACACAAATTATGAATGGTTATTTTGCTAAAAACCTATTGATGAAACAGTATTTCCATCTACTTTTAGAACTTTCATTATGAGCGACCCCTTTAGCGTGTCATTCAATACATTATTATTATTATTATTATTATTATTAATACAAACTTTGATTATAGCTGCTTTAAGGGGGGCTGACATTGCATTATTCTGCTGATTTCTGACCAATGCCATATTGATCTCAAGCAAGTTAAAGCAAATTGTAAAATAATTTGATATTGACTGAGTATCGATACATTGTCATTCATATTTTCTTCAACACTCAGCCGCCATCTGACTTCCGTTGCTCCTAAAGTAGTGTCGTCATGGTACGGATGGCCTCTGAGCGAGACGAGCGGCGTTACCACGGTTTTGCACTCAGCGGCTCACTTTATGACGGTCTTGGAAAGAGAGGGGTGAGCGGAGGGGTATTCAGTTGGTTGCAATCTGCAACCACACCGCTAGATGCCACCAAATCTTCCACACCGTCACTTTTACAGTAGGGGAAAGATCGTGGTCTTGGTTACCTTACATTTGAGCAAGATTGTCATCTTTTCCTAAACTTAAGCAGTGTTTTGGGATGCAGGACATAAAGCTTGATGTCTGGTGTCAAAGTCCTGTGCTTTGTATCCCCACCATGCACCGTGAACACTTCCCTGCAACTGCAGTACTTACTTTTTATGAGACAGGGTTGAATGAATTTGACTATTAATACCACAGAGCCTTCACCAACAAGTTTATCATCCCTGATGTTTTTGTCTGACTTTCATCTACTTGTGTGGGAAAAACAAAAGTCTGCTCCTCTGTGGAGATGATGCAAGAATTGCAGATGATGTTTACTTCTAGGCTGTGCTCAACTTGTGAGATTTAAGATAAGAGGCTGAAGAAAAAAAGGCTCCTGAGTGCAGAGGCTCTTAATCTGGAAAACCCCTTTACACAGAACCTGGGAAAGAGTTATGGTTTGACCTGAATCGCCCACATATTTTGCGTAGTAAAGAAATCCTGGCTCAGGTTTTAACTCCATTATGAACTCTCTCTCACTCCTCCTCCTCATCCGCCTCCTCTCCTTCCTGCTGTCTTGGAATAACAAAAGCAGACGTGGATCCTATTTGGCAGCTGGATTGTCTCTTCATCTTTCTGCCGTCCTCTCTCTCCGTCTATGGTGTGTCTTTGCTGTACTCTTTCCCACATTTAAGGCCTGAACCTAACATAAACAGCCTGTGCTGCTGCCTCCTCTGTCATGTTTTTTTCTCTGTCTGCAAGCTCTGTTTGTCTGCTCAGGGCCTCCATACCAGACTGTAGTCAGGTGAGGAGACACTACAGTTGTTTGCTGAGTGAGTCTCAGGACTGTGGGGCTTTTATTGAAGCCCTGCTAAGAGTTTCTTGAGGACTTGCATGTCCTGACAGAGAATACAACCTTGCAACTGGGTATCCTGGTTCACTTAACCATTATATATATATATTTTTTTATTAGAGACTACAACCCAAACTATCAGTGGTTAAAAAAAAAAAAGCACTCTGATCTGACACTGATACTGCAGTAAAAGTTGCAAAACCACAGTGTAGAAATACTCTGTTACAAGTAAAAGTCCTGCAATCCAAGTTTTACTAGAGCAAAAGTACAAAAGCATTAGCATCAAAGTGAGAGTGCCCTTTTATGCAGAATGGTTCCCTTCAGATTAGTTTTGAAACCACTGCTGTTGTTAACAATAAAGCAAGCAATCGGGCTGTCCTGTGATCAGTTGTGCACGCTGTTAGGGAAAGGTGACCTTGTGTTGAGTCCTGACATTATAAAAATAAATAAATAGGGTTAGTATTACTGTCAACAGATCTGCCAGAAGATTCGTCAGGGCTTAGTTCGGCCTCACACATGAAGCTGTAGTATTGTCTAACAGAGTGTGAGGCTATAAAGAACATGATGTACAACAAGATTGAGAGACAACACAAAGAAGCATTAGGATTAATGCCAAACATATCTTTACTATAGCTGTCAACCAACAGATTGGCTATTGGTCAAATGACTGTCAAGATCACCATCTTCCTTTAAAAATGTCTTTGCTCTTTGAAAGAAGACGGCAGGAGATCGACTGAGTGAGATAAGAAAAGGTCTCCGTTTCTGCAGTTGACGGATTGAAGAAAGACTGATGAGCTGATTGTTTATCAGTTACAAAACACGCAAAACTGTGGAGGAAAACATTTAGTAAAAGCACACCACTACTTTGCTACAGAGGAAATGACGCATGAGGTAAGATCAACTATCCTAATGAAAGACTCACAGTCAAGCTCGTAATTGAGCAAAGACAAAGAACAAGGGACCCTGCTGTCAAAACCACTCAACTAATTTGTCAGAGGATCGTGACAAATTATGGCCCACAAATAAACCAATCGGAAGCTGTTTTTTTTAAATCCAAAGGGAAGAGGAAGCGTTTCTTTCAGAGTGAAATTTGGCAAACGCAGTGCTCATTCATGAATAAGTGACTGTGACTAGTGGGCTCTGTGAAGAGACTGTCTTACTTCAAGGGATTGTGTTATAGGGTGTTTGAGGCTTTGAAGAATCAAACGGCCGTGTTGTGTTTGATGTAACCTCTGATTCTTCGTTGTAATCTAATTTTCATAAAGGGAACGTTGTTGATGTTTCTTCTAAGATGAGAGCTGACAACAAGCTACTGCTGCAGACTCAGAAAACATTCAGTGACTTCTTTAAGGCTAACACAGTGGAAAGTGAGGGGTTTTCTTTTGAAATTTACAGATCTTTCTATGACAATGTGTGACAAAAGTTCACATATAATATGATTACTTAGATACAAATATGACAAAAATCATCGAGAACAAGGTATTGTTGTTTTGTGCACTCCAGGTATGATCAGATATTCTACAAGTGTTGCATCCAAGGACAGCAGTGTGGTTTTCACGTGTGTTTAAAAGGCTGAAAGACGCAGCAGCTTTAGTCCTCGGAGAAACACGTGGGACAAGTTGTTGTCTTTATTTCTGCGGATAATGGTGAAACTTTTCGACCGTTTTTGTTTTTAGCGATGCTAAATGTCGGTCTGTCGAACACTTTGGTCCAAACTGAAATGTATAATTAACTATTGGACATGTTGCTATTAAATGTGTTCTCTGACTTTTCCTTTAGCGCCTTCAGCAGTTCAACGTTTTGACACAAATAACTGAAAAATTAATCACATTCCCATCGGCTTCCGCTGTAGTTTGTGTTCATACTGCAGTTCATTGTAGCGTGACTCACAGAGCAGCTCAACTCTTTTATTGATGTTTTCCAGCCATCACTACCTCTCTTAATTATAACAGTGGAGCAATACATGTCACCTGACCTCGGTGATATATGAATAGCTTGTCTGAATAAAGAGAGATAACTGAAAAGTGCTGTTGCTTGGTTTGGCTGGTCATGAAATTCCATTGTGGACATTTGATTTACGGACGAAAGAAAGACGTAAATCATTACTTCTTATGGGTGTGAAATCAATATCCTCATCATGAAGCAAATGGTAAACTTGCCCAAAGTTGTCAGTCTTCCTTAATGTGAAGGAAGAACGTCTTGGAGGATAGTGACTATAATGGATAAGATCTGTGTTCATTTGTTGTCAGAGCAGAAAAACACATCAAATAAGTGTGAGGGTTGGGGCAATTATTTTTATATTTTTTAAATCTCTTACTTGTACTCCAGCATGTACATGCACATGTAGTTTGATGTACTGTTTTAGTGGACAATTCTGAGTCGTTACATCCAAAGAAACCTAAAGGGCACTGTCAAGGATACAAATCTAATGTTTGCAATGAAGGTGAAACCTCAGAATAGTGACTCAGTAAAGTTGACAGTAACCTAAGCACTATGGACTGGAGTAGCTGCTCCTCAAAACTCATAAAAGTTATGGCTGATGCTCTTAAGGTGAGTGGATTGTATTTAAAACGAGTGCACTCTGCTGTTGTTGCTGCACCCTCAGCGCTGCTGATCTGATGTGAAATGCAGGCCAATATCCCATCATCATCGTAATAAATATCCAGAAGCCTTTATGACCTTTTTGGTGGTTTTAGGGCTGATGTTAGAGTTGAGGGTTCTCCGGGTGAAATATGGAAAAGAGCTGATGGAACTGTGTGTGTATCTCAGGAGAAACAAAAGAGAGTTGAAACAGAGTTCAGAGTTGAAAAAATGCAGAGAATTGGATAAAAGGAAGGGATGAGACTAGAGGAGGTGAATAGAGAGCTGGATGGACCAGACTGGTGAGTTGCAGTAGGAGGAATGTGGGCTATTTCCATACCACTACTGTCAAAGTGTGTGTTCATGCTTTGTGTCTGTGTGTGTGTTCCTGTGTGTCTCGGCATGCTTGAGAGCTGTGAGTAGGAGTAACGCAGAGGGGGGAAAACAATTACTACACACCTACCAGCCGCAATCTCACGGGTATGCCAGCGCGAAACAAGCTGCTAAAAGCTCTTCCAGCAGTTCAGCCACAGTACTGACACTTTCAGTACTGACCTTCAAAAGGACACAGACACCTCGGCCGATGGCATGTCAGTCATCATGGGACCCGGAGAGAGGAAAAGGCCATGTGGTATGTATTTTATTCGGGAAGTGAGTGTTACATGGACAGAGTTCATAAATGAACGTGAGCCCTTTGAAGTTTTGTTTGTCAGTGTCTCACCGACTCTTGACGCACTCGCCCGGATTTCTTACATCACCCTTAACTCAGCTGGGTTGCACATACATGCAGCAACCACGCCACAAGCTAGTGTTGTGAACTTCTGTAAGTGCTCTCTAATTAGCGTGTGGTGGGAACGGCCTCTGCCCTCCTCGTGTTTATTGCATTGCCATTGTTACGGGAAGACCAGCCCTGCGGTCCTAATCACAGTAGACGTCCCTTCCATTATTACACATCAAGTCTGGTGAAAATCAGGAAGGTTGTCACTTTCAGAAGGACAATACAGGTTTTGGTTTAGCCAAGTTGAGCAAAATTAGTTTTACTGTAGTTCAATTGGTGTAAGGGTTAAAAAAGACTTGTAGCTTGATAACAACAGATCCTGAATTAAACAAGCTGGATATTGGACTGACGAGAGTAGTTTTCACACGTTGTGACTGCTGCAGTCTTGACTGAGACATAACGAACATTGCTCCAAAACAGATATTTAATGACGTATTTCACAGCCATCTGCAGGTCCATATTCTTATTTTCTCTTAATTTCTGTTTAAAGTAGAATTGCACAATTTAATGCTGCCTTTCTTTTATCTGTTAACATTTTTGAGTATCGGCATATTGTTTAAAGGAAACTTTAATGTAACTTTCAATGGACAAAACAGATTGGGGGTTGTGCATTTAATTTAAGCGTGAGCTCACATGTTGACGTAGTTTCATGACTCTCCAAGTTTACTATTCAGCGAACATAACCTAATACAACAAGGGTATCAGTATTCAAAACCAGCCTCTCCACTGACCTTGATGCCAAGGATATTGGAAAGGCTTGACTGTCAAAGGCGTTTAGTCATTTGACTTTGCGATCTGCCAATAAAGGCCTATCTGTCACGTGAATCAGATCCCAATCCCTCCAGTATCTCCAGAAGCATTAGACGGTAAACTGCATCAGGACTGAGGTCTTCCTATCTGGACTGTGGACTGAAAGGGGAAGTAATGTATTATTCAAGACCCTTAGTAGTTTTACAGTTGATTGGGGTCTAAAGCTTCATCCACAGATCAGGCAGCAGCACTCCTATGCTGACAAGTATTTATAGTTGTGCTTATTGACGTTAACTGAAACCGTGATCAGTGACTCCAACAAAGAACATCATTGAGCTGAAACATAGCTTCTGTTATCAGTGGATTGAATAATTTGCTTGTGATCGCATGTTTTCCTTTTTTATGACCCCTGTGACCGTCTAGAGCAGCAGTTCCAGTTTTAATGGAGTCATGAGATGTTACCACTAATGATATACCAACTGAAACCTGAACTGACAATGACCTGAATACTTTAAGACACAGAGTGATTTGATCAAGTTTTCCTACTTAAATTTCATGATACTTAAGATGCCAGTCCTGGTTAGGGCTGCACGATATTGGAAAAAACTGACATTGCAATTTTTGTTTCTGCAATATTAAGAAAGTTGTGTACATTTCAAAGTTAAAGGCATCAATCTATTGCAATTTGAGAGCAAAATTAAGTGGCTAGATCTATGAAGAACTTTGTGTTTCAACAATTCAATTCTAAACAAAGTGCTTGTATGGATATGAATGGTGAATTCAGAACCCATAAAGCATGATAAACGAAACTGGGTCTCCCACCCCGACCCTTCGCACTGAGGATCATCTGTATGTTGACTCATTGAGTTGAATTTTTCTACTACTAGTAACACATTGTTATTTTAAAAAGAAGAAAGTCAATAATTTGCTGCACATTAAAAGGAGTTGTGTATCTTGATGACCTGTCATGACTCTAACTAATGAAAACTACTACTCTAACTAATGAAAACTACTGAGACGGTCACCATCATTACATAGTCCGTGTCCTACTCAATTTAATTCTGCTCACTTGGATAATAAACTATCTAATAGAATACGGTCGTTAAATCCTACCATGCCCGTGCTGCGGTAACGTTGCATTGACCCTGGCTGAACTTTGCTTGTGACCTTTTCCCTGACTCCCTGAGATGGTGTTGACCCGGCTGGTTACGGTTGACCAAGGGAAAAGCGCTAAAAGGGAATGTTACATTGAAAAGAGGAAGTTTCAAACCCAATGACCTTCCCTGAGAAGAAATCTGGACCACGTGTCTGTCAGAGAAAACTTGAGCACAGTGGCAGTTACTCATTGATGCATGCTTTAAGAGTGATGGGGTGGGAAAGGTTAAGCATGTAAGTTTGAACTATTATGATTATGTATTGATTGTTGCTGGAACAGCAGACCCCTAAGTCATAATATGAAATGGCTGAGTGGTAATCTATGTGGCCGTGCCTGGGGTTAAGCATGGAGGGTTTGTATATAACCTAATATGGATTTTTTTTAATGGGGAGCGCTGCTCTCTATGGGAATTTGCTCACAAAAACACACTCATTTCTAGACTTTCATGCATAATTCACGAGATGTCCAGTCTTAACTGTACAGCAGTAGATGTCCTCACAATGATATCAGATTACTCCGCATTTTCCTCATGCTACGAAACACACACAGCGGGGGAATAGTTACCCAAAACAGATTCAGTCTCCTCAGACAATCTGTTCCATTCTCCGGTCCAGACAAGCTCTTTCAGCCAGAGGAGGAGGGATGGAGGAGTTGTTTTTGCGCATTACAGACGTAGATTGCCTGCAGGGTCTCTTTGCTCCACAATTACTGCTTTATGAGGCTGTTTAACTGAAGCCAAGGAAAGAGAGCAAAGGAGGCTGAGAGTGTGAAGAAGTCTGGTATCTGTTCGTACATCACTCTTGAGTCTTTCCCTTTCATTGCTGTTTGGCATTGAGAGCATCTTTTTGTGTCTTTGTTTCTTTCATAAGCAGACGTTGCCTCTATGCAACTTTTCTCTTTTTTGTATCCTCTTCAACCCCACAGACCCCTCACTTAGGGTCCTTACAAACTCATGTTGCATGGACAAGGAGAAACCGACGGAAATTAATTCTTGTGAAGAGTTAAGTCTCCCAAAGAGTCACAAATATGTCATAATGTTTAACAGGAAGATGTGTGTAAAATGATGGACACACATGAGGAGGTTTGTGTGATGATCGAAAGCTCCAAAACAAAATGGATCTTGTGGTGAAATTGTTTTGTCAACTACGGTCTCTAAGGTCAGAATCAACCTTTTTTTTTTTATTTCTTTTTACATAAGTGCAAAGTGAATGTGTGTTCAGAAGAAAAGGGAAGCACATCTGGTTCTGGTACTTTGCGTGCCATCACACTTCGTAAAATTTGCTTTGCGTTCTATCTGAACACAGTAAGGAGAAAGATATTTTAAATAAATAAAGGAAAGAAAAAAAATAAAGGGAAAACAAAACCCTTTGCAGACATCCAATTCATCCACCCACACAATCCCAACAACCTCTCTCACACTTCTATTGACATTTACGATCAACGTTTTTATCACATTAGTCTTTAACCTACTAAAATAACCTTTTTTAAATAGCTTGACAAATTAAGGGCGAGTCATCAATCAATTGCACAATACTTGGTAGACATGGTATTTATACCCCATTAGTATATTTTTTATAATTAGCTCTGTTTCTCTGTCCTCAGCCTTCCTAGTTTTGTTTCATCTTGAAGACGTTGGTAGATACTGTGTGAGCATCATGTGTGAAAGAGAAATGATCACACAGCCATCTGGATCCCGGCTCTCTTGACTGGCTGCTCGCTTGTGATAACATGAGCTCCAAGCCCTCCGAACGTAATAACCTAATAGTCCATGCTGCCTCTGTCACTTTGTCTTACAGAGCAAGACTGAGGAGAAGGGAGGATTTAACGAGTGTGAGAGAGAGATGCAGCAGATAGATAAAGAGGAGAGGAAATAACTTAACTTTTCTTTTTCCATTATTTACAGTCAGAGGGGAAACAACTGGGGGAAAAACGTCTGGATTGCAAAGCTGCTTAGCGGTATGATTCAGTTGGGGGATTTGAATCTGCTCTCACCCCCACTTCAAGCACTGGGGTGGAGGCGGGCAAAGAGAGAGAGAGAGAGATAGTGTGTGTGTGTGTGTGTGTGTGTGTGTGTGTGTGTGTGTGTGTGTGTGTGTGTGTGTGTGTGTGTGTGTGTGTGTGTGTGTGTGTGTGTGTGTGTGTGTAAGAAACAGCGTAGGAGAAGCACAATCTGGTATAGCTCCATGTGAAAGTGACCTACTTCCTGTCAGCTCGCTCTCAAATGGATTGCTGTTTTCTGATGTGTTGGAGGAGAGAGGGGGAGGTCCTCCGAGGGGTCGGGGGTTGTTGCCGTGGACCCACAGTGGAGAATAAAATAAATGCCATGTGTGTGAGGTGTAAATTCCGTATGCATGGCGTTTATATTGTGTACTCACCTGAGTATACTGTGTTTGTGTGCTCATGCAGTAAAACATGCATGTTGCATGAAGTCTCTCTCTCTGCAGTGTTAATTATCTCAAATGAGGGCCCGACGACTGTCGACTATCAGAAAGCCAATATTTGAGAGGGCAGGCCAGATGCCCAGTGGTCTGTGTGTGTGTACGTGTGTATGTGCGTGTGCATGTCAAACACACAGGACGTTATTTATGGAAGTGATCTCCTTTCCAGCAGGGAAGTTTCTGTGGTTTTAATTTGGTTTGAAAGAAAATTCTCATGAGAAAGTTCTTCTTCAAATGTGGCTTTTGTGTAATCTACATCTGACACCTGCTCTATAAGTGCATAACACTGTATATACTGTAAAGAAGCAATGTATAAAGGTGGGAAGCAAACATGAGACACAAAGAAACAGAACACACATGAAGACAAGAAAATGGCTAAATGTACAAACTGTATATAGACATGTACACAATACATATTCAGACATTCCATGTACTTGAAGCAGCTACAATCAATATTTTATAATTACAATGTGACAGTGGGAAAGGGGTGGCTCGTAGTGATGAACCTACAGGGACTTATCACCTGAATCTGCAGCTCCTCTCTGCTTTACAGAGCTTTATTGTGAGTTTCAGCTCATTTTTAGCTGTCCAGCCCACAATGCTACTGTGTTGGTTCACTCTCACTGCTCTCATTGCATTGTTTTCAGCGAAAACTGGCAATTAGAAAACCCCACTCACTACCTGCTCAGCACCAAGCAGCAGATAGACACAGTGAGCAACTAGCTGGTGAACATAGCAGGGCTGCACAATTAATGAAATAGCGATCACCATTTTGCTGTCCACGATTAAATGAACATGATCGACTGCAATATTGAGGTTTAAAATGTATGCTCCATGCATATAAAACTCTGCTGCTTATGAAATCAAGCGCTTCCTAAACTAACAGCCAGCTACCAGTGAGCAATCGAGATGTTTCAGCTTCACTTTTGGGAAGCTGTTATGCCGCTTCTTCTGCAATCTGCGGTGGCAGCCGGTTGAAAACCTTCCTGAATGTTGCGGCTGTGGTCCAGAGTCTTGTCTTGATGCAAATAATTGTACATTAGCAGTAATGTAGCTTGAGATGTGGAAGCAGTGCTATGTTTAAATTAAATGGAAAGAGTAATAATGTTCTCCCTGAAATCAATCAATAAATAATTGTGATAAATAATCACAATCTCAATATTGTTCAAGAAAAATTGAGATTCATCATTTTGGACATAATCGTGCAGCCGTAGAACATGGTGGAGCATTTGGCAGCTTAAGAGACAGATATTTCCCTCAGGAGTTGGTGGAGACTAAAGGCAGAGCTAAAAGGAGAGACTGGCCAATATTGGATTTACATTGACCAGGTTGACAGAAACACGACTCCAAATGAATTATATTGTTGCTCTGTAACTGAATGGGAAGGACTGTACTGAGTTCACCTTTTACAATTATCAATTGAAGTCATGAGTAATGTCTTTGGGATGGATCCATTGAGCACTGCCAGTCTTAATAATCCCTGTGACTTTGACTGGCTGGTCGGAAGGTGAATTAATTTAATCCATCCTCATAACCCTTGTCCCTCCCTCCCTCTCTCGCTCACACATGCTCTTTCATTTTCCCTTCTCTCTGTATTTTCCAGTACCTGAGGACCTGTCTTTGGAGGAAAGAGATGAGCTGTCAAATATACGGCGCAGGAAAAAGGAGCTTCTGGATGATATTGAAGTGAGTATTGAAGCAAGGATTATGTGTTTTATTTGCTCCAGCAGCAGAAAGTTCCCGTAAGTGGGGACGGGCAATGTGATCCTCTTGTAAAATGAGTTATTGAAATGTTTTACATGTCTGAAAGCTCATCCGATGTGATGCTGATCAAAGTTACATATTGGCATTGAACATTATTTTATGTGTGATTTTGTCCAAATATCAGTAAAGCGTCTCCTAACGCCTCCAAACTGTTCACTGTCTAATGAAGGCAGAAATGCCCTCTTAAAATTATAATGTTACGGTCGTGTAGTATTGATTTCAACCATATCACCAATCTCTAACAATAAGGAAACTTAAGGAAACACTTTGAGAGTTGATTTTCTGTTTTCTTCTCTGCAGCGGCTGAAGTTCGAGATCGCAGAGGTAATGACTGAGATTGAGCAGCTAACCTGTGTGGGGGAGAGGTGAGTCTTTTTCTTACCAATTAATTTAATGTTTAAGAGCTGCAAATAATGAATGTTTTGATTATTGATCAACCCACCCGTTGTTTTCTTGATTAATCGATTAGTAGTTTTGTCTGTAACACGTGAGAAAAATGCACAGTTTCCCAGAGCCCAAGATGACATATTCAGACTTCTCCTTGTGTCTAAGAAATAATCCAACATCCAAATATGTTAAAACTATATCAAATCAGGTAAAGCAGAGAATACTAACATTAGAAAGCTGGTACCAACAAATGTTTTCCATTTTTGCTTGAAAAGTTTGACTGATCAACCAATCGTTGCAGCTCTAAATTGCTTAGTCTGTCAAATATTAGAAAATAGTGTAAAACAGCCAACACCACTTCACATTACCAATCGTGATGTCCTCAGTACATTTTGTCCAACTAACAATCCAAACCACCCCTGCCCCCCACCCCAAAAAAATTTACAGTGACAGAAATGAAAGAAAATGAGCCCTCCTCGTATTTGATGAGCTGCAACCAGCATGTTTGGCACGTTTTCTCGACTTAAATGATAAATCAATCATCAGAACTGAGGTGGATTTATTTTTTCTCGGTTGACTTATTGATTCATTGACTAATCGTTACAGGACTCATTCTTTCTTTTTGCCAAATCTGCTCTTCAAAGCCATTGAGCCATGTTGTCGCTTCCGCTATGCCTCGCGTGTGTGTGTGTGTGTGTGTGTGTGTGTGTGTGTGTGTGTGTGTGTGTGTGTGTGTGTGTGTGTGTGTGTGTGTGTGTGTGTGTGTGTGTGTTAATCCTCCTTTGTTTGAGGAGTGAAGCGGGACAGTCCCTTGACTAAACATTAGCCAAACAGTCTGCATTCAGAGGCTTTCATTTGATTGGTTGATGAGGTGGAGTGAGGTTGTGTGTCAGGCTGTGTGTACGTGTGTGTGTCTCAGGTGCAGCTGGCAAAGGGGCTCGGGCTATTTTGGGCACACAGGAAGTGTAGGGAGCATGCACAGACCATGGCACAGACACACAAAGGTTGAGATTTCCCTGTGGTGCGCATGCCAAATGTGTTTTTGGGGAAAAGTGACATTTAAATGGCTGCAGGATGGGTTAAACTGTTCATGCACAAGTGAAGAACAGGTGATGAGTCACATGCAGCCACCTTAAGCTTATTTCCAGTTTTCTCAGGTTAAATCGACATTACACTCAGTCTTCAGTTGATAGAGTAGTAAATAAACAAACCGAATGAACCTATCCCAAACTGAGTTACTGAACAAACGCAGCTGCATGGGGACAACGCCACAGTCTTAACTGTGACATGATGGATGTTTTTGTGTGTTTTTTAATTCAGCAAAACCACGCAAAGAAACAAACAGATTG
The DNA here is from genome assembly GCA_016806645.1 of Ophiodon elongatus. Taxonomy (NCBI): domain Eukaryota; kingdom Metazoa; phylum Chordata; class Actinopteri; order Perciformes; family Hexagrammidae; genus Ophiodon; species Ophiodon elongatus. The sequence continues at coordinate 2,881,651 of JACSYO010002129.1, forward strand.
CCATGGGGAGGAAGAAGTTCAACATGGACCCTAAAAAGGTCAGGCCTTGCCCGTAACTGACTATTTGTGAGAATCAATAACACTGTTACTGTTGATTTACACTTTTAACATTTTAATACAATTTGAAAATATCTCCCAGCCATCAATCAAGTCTGTTAAAACAGACCCAAAGAGGTAACTGAAGTGTAAGTGTGCACTTTTTTTTTTCTAAACAGGGGATCCAGTTTCTTCTGGAGAACGATCTTCTCCAGCACACCCCAGAGGACATCTCACAGTTCCTCTACAAAGGCGAAGGGCTCAACAAAACAGTCATAGGGGACTACTTAGGGGAACGGTGAGCTCTTCAGTTTTCCCTCTGTTTTTCCTCCACCTTTCTTTTTCCTCTCCCCATCTCTCTGTCAGATCTGCAGTGCATGTGCTCAGACCCTGGCATAAAGCCCCAGGAAATTGGTGGTCTGGATTTATGGAGCAGAGCAGCGACGGGAGACAGTGCCAGTAAAATAACTAAGCGGACATGTGGTTCTTATCGAAGGGAAATCAATGGGGATAGGAGTGTCATAACAACAGGGTTTTCATGATGCCTGCATACACAGTGGCTTTCTCTTTGAAAAACACTGGTGCTATGACATGAAAGCATTTACTTTTCACCATGACCCCACAAGACAAATGTATTAACGTATTAACAGTCTGGCGTCTGTTTTTTTTCTCTGATTCTGTTTGAATGGAATTGAACAGTTAAACATGTGTGACTTGTGACCTTCCTCTCCTCCAGGGATGACTTTAACATCAAGGTCCTTCAGGCGTTTGTGGAGCTTCATGAGTTTGCAGACCTCAACCTCGTACAAGCCTTAAGGTGAGTTAACGACCAAATATAGCACTGCGGTAAAGAAAAGGATCAATGTTGGTGTGGGTGTCTTCCTACAGGTGAAATATGATCCAGGAAGTCCTGTTTGAGTGGTACATTCACTAGTTTGAAGACAAATTGCATAGTGTTTTTTAATACTATGAAGAATTGACTACAAATGTTATTTTTGTATCAGACATCGCATGAGGTAAACGGTAGAATTCTGTCATGCATGCCGCAAGTGATATAACGGGAATGTATACTAGCATGCATTTTATTGAATTGGCTAATTGACTATCGACTGCTATGTCCTATCATTTGACAGATGAGGCTGTGTTACAGCAAAAGTTTAGCCAGGTTCAACGTCTTTGCAGATGACCCTGTATTTTTGTTTATTGAATGCCTCTGCATTGGCAACCCCACTGCATCGCCGCATTGGTCTCATTAAAAATGAATGGGATGATGAGGGTTTTTTTCACACCGTTTGGTCATCACAGGGGATTATGCTGCATTCACAGAAAGATTCTCACATTGCTAATTTAATTCTTAAAGCCTCTGAACACCCACTCAGGTGTTTTCAGTTATTCTGGCTGATTAGACCTCTGCTCAGGTTCAAGGTCGGCTGGCGCTTTGCTGGGAAGTCATCAGGTCACAAATCTTCATCTACCAATAAGAATGGTCGAGGTATAATTCGTCCCGCCCTAACAGGTTCAACGGCTAACAGGAGACTCAGGAAAGATATCACTCAATTAGTCCATACACGCCCACACAGTCCTGAGAAGATGTCTAATCAGCCAGATTAACTGTGTGGGTGTACAAAGGTTTTAACACTATATCGATTAAATTAAATTACCTCGAATGACGGCTGATGTGAGACATCCATGTTTGTTTGTTTTCTTCTGTATTATTAAGCGCAAGGAAAAGTTTCCCAATTTAATATCAACTTGAATTCTAACTGAACACTATATCAATACATTTTCGGTTTTACGTTCACGTCAGACTTTGGCTGATTTAGACATCCATGTTTGTTTAGTTTTTAAGGCACTTTTAAGGTATCATTTAACATCAGTTACTCCACTAATTATGACTTGGATGTTGATACGAATGCTATTACGATAACTCTGATTTGAAGTAAACGTGGTAGTGAGCATCATGATTCGGTTTTGTTCAGCGTCCAGTTTAAGAGTTTTTGTTTTTTTGTTTTAGCAAAATCATTTAGGTTAAAGTTTTTATTCATGATGTTTTAGACACTCCCTTTCTTAATGTTAGTAATGTAGTTGGGTTTGTAATTTACAGTGAATATCTTCATCCTGTAATAGACATTTGCATCAACATTTCAGGATCTGTTGTCAATTTCCTCTCTCTGTTCCTGCTGTTGCAGGCAGTTTCTGTGGAGCTTCAGACTTCCTGGTGAAGCCCAGAAGATTGATCGTATGATGGAGGCGTTTGCCTCCAGGTACTGCCAATGCAATCCAGGCGTCTTCCAGTCCACAGGTACCACACACACACACACACACACACACACACACACACACACACACACACACACACACACACACACACACACACACACACACACACACACAAACACACTGCAGCAGACATACAGTATGAGTCAGACTCTGCTAGACAGTCCAGGACAGATAATACGGGCCAGCCAGACCACCTCAGCCTCAGATCAATGTTTCTGAGTGTCTGTTTTCCCTAGTAGACATCTGGACCTGTTCGGGCTGTATAAATCTTTTAAAATGTGACCACAACCCGAGAGATCTTTCCTAAAACACTGGAAAATATGAGCAATTCAATTAAATTAAATTTACTTTGTATAGCCCAAAATCACAAATTTGCATCAGAGGGCTTTACAATCTGTAAACAACTGAGCACTTTCCGACTACATAGATATCTGCTTTCAGAGAATCATAAATGGACCAAGAGTCTGTTTATTCCTCTGTTTTCAACTTCCTCCCTGATCACAGAGTGATCGCTATTTGTGTCTCAAACAGTGATGATTAAATCGATCCCGGGTCAATAGTGGTCATTAGCGCTACCTTGGCCCCTTGCGCTACCTCCACTGCTCCTGTGTTAACCGAGCGAGTGTTGAGGAGGACGCAGGTGACAGCTCAGGTCATGAATATTGATGTGATGCAGTGGTGACACACCCAGACTTGGTTATTGGTCATCTCTCAGGACCGGTGCGCTCAGGGTCGTAAATTACAGTGCAGGGCATGTTGACTGGGGCAGTTAGTGTGTGGATGGATGAGGTGGAGGTTAGCAGGAGTTATGATGTGGACTCACAAGATTAGTGGATTTGTATGTGGCCTTGGAGGGCTCCACGAGTCTGTGTGTCCCAGAATATAGAGCTCTTTGTTGATTAAACTCTCCTTTTTATTAGACAGACCTAGATTTTTGTGGTTAGAAAATCTGTTGATGGATTGCTGTGTAATTTATCACAAATCATTTGTGCTGTTGTCTTAATACCATTATTATAACTGTACAGCTCACTGATGCACTTTTTGGTTTCACATTTTAATTAAAATGTTTAAAATGTGTATATATAACCAAGTGCATGTTCTCAATATAGTCTTTATAATATGATATCAATGATTTAAGATAGACAGAGGGAAAAAAGATCAACAGTTTTAATAATTTTCACACTAATCCATAAACTCCGAGCAAGAAAACGCTTGTGCTGTATCTTGTGTCTCCAAGTGACTCTGTATAATTACCTCCACAGACACCTGCTACGTCCTATCATTTGCCATCATTATGCTGAATACAAGCCTGCACAATCCCAACGTCAGAGACAAGCCCCCCGTTGAGCGCTTCATCTCTATGAACAGAGGGATCAATGAGGGAGGAGACCTCCCGGAGGACCTACTCAGGGTGAGAGCTTTGGCTTTATTAGTTCGTTAGGTATGACAAATGTATCCAGTGTGGTGTACACATAAAAAGAAACCTATATAGGAAGTTCTCCATTGTGCAAAGCAGAGAGTCAAGCTCCTCTAATTGAGATGTTGCAGCTCAGCAGAATTAGATCTTCTCTCCAGATACTGATGCTAATGATCTTTCACAATCTCTCAAAGTAAAACACATAAAAGCAAGTTCATCTACCCACATAGTGTCGGCTGACGTCTTTACCAAAGGGCCCTTGGCGTCTTTGAAGTAGAAAAAGACACTTTTTAAAAGCTCCCAGAGTCAATGAGGTATGAATCGTTGTCTCTCACTTTTCCGACATCAAAATAGAATCATCTGTCATTGACTTGTTTAACGCAGCGTTAATCTGAAAGCTGGGTTGAATGTTTTGAGACTTGAATTGTTTCGGTTTCATAACGTTCCTCTCTCTTTTTGTTTTCTTTCTCCGTCCAGAATCTATACGACAGCATCAAAAGCGAACCCTTTAAGATCCCAGAGGATGATGGGAACGACCTGACGCACACGTTCTTTAACCCAGACAGAGAGGGCTGGCTGCTTAAATTAGGTTAGTGCAAGACATCCCGGATGACTTTATTTGGTTACTCTCCCCCTAATCCTCACTACAACTGTGGCCTTATTCTCACAGCCGAGTGGGAACAAGAGGTTAATATCACTGTTGCTCTCTCTCTCACTTGATGGTAAGGTATCATGTTTTAGACATAATGAACTGGAACAGATCATCCCACTTTTGTGTAATATTCATAAATTTACCTGAATTAACATTAATGTGTTGGAACAAATGCTGAAACATACTATTAAACTAAAGTCCAGATGCATAAAACTCACTTTAGTTATGAACTCGCATAAAGCCAGATATGGTTTGGTGTTTTACTGGAACTGTAGCCAGATCACTCCCCCATCAATAAAACAGGGTTACATTTACATTTTATTTCCAATTCAATATATCACACAAGACTAGGAACACCATGTATATGTATTGTCTAAATTATGCTTAAGGTGTGCACATTCTCACGGCACAATCAGTTCTTCTAGAAAACATTTTACAGTGTGTGAAAAATAGTGGAGGCATGTTTTTTTGTGCTTGTGCATCGTCTTCATCTTAATGTAGTTTAGAAAGGAACACACACTGTAATTATTTCTTCTGTTTGAGTTTTCTGTTTGTGTGCTAGGGACTGGATGTGGTTGCATGCTTTCTCAGTGAGGTAATAGTTGTTGGTCTTATTTCTACTACATTTTTTCACCATTTGTTCCTGTTTGTTTACACGTGTTTTTGATTTGGACCCCGCTCCATCGCTCTGCAGTTCACAACACATTAAAGACATTAACATTGAGTCTTTTTTTAACACTTTTAATTATTGAAAGAGGTTGATTTATTATTGAACATAAAATGTTTAATAGCGTGGATACTGTTTGTCAAAGGTCAAAGGGCAAACGCACTGCAGGTGATCAGTTTTATTACTATGTTCACACACACACACACACACACACACACACACACACACACACACACCTGGCTCTGACCTGCACATTCCTCACACTATGTGTAACGTCTCTTTAGTCTCATCAAACTAGTGAGTACGAATGTAAATAGCCCCATTGTGGCTCACAGACCTAACATGATTACATTCTAGTACGGTTCCTCCCTGGAGCCATTCCCCGCACCAGTTCTCGCTGTAATATTTCTAATTTAACTCTCTAAAAATAAACCCTGGAGGATGTGAAGGAATAAATGCCTTTTTTAGCAAATCTCTCTCTTTGCTGAGCGGAAATTTGGCTGTGCTAATTCAATAGCCAGAGTCTATTGAAATGTAAGGAAACCCGGAGCTTTTATAATTATGTGTGGCCCATATAGAGTCATGTGAAAACAGGAAGGAAACGCTGCAGTGAAAAGTGTTGTAACCGTAAGGGATTTTAGTATTGAGAGGAACTAATCAGGAATGTTAGGTCAAAGCACGCTCACAGGAAATGATCAGAAAGTTTATGTGCTCTTCATGTCTTCCTGGCTTGTGATCCATGTTTCGTGCACGTGTTCATGTGTGTAAGCTCAGGTTTGCATTTGAAGGTCTCTCTCCTGGCCTGCATGCACACAACATGCATGTGTCTCCCACCAGGAGAGCTTCCTCAGAGTCAGCAAGTGGTGGTTTCCTCCAACACTGCAGTCACTGCCAGAGGCAGAATTCTGCCTTTAAACTAACGTGCTGGATGTTTGCATTCGCTCTCTTTCTCTCTTTGCTTCTTTTGTATGTAGTTTGTTAAGTTAACACGTGAGGTGGTGAATTTGCTCTGGGCGTTGGTGTGTGTGTGTGTGTGTGTGTGTGTGTGTGTGTGTGTGTGCGTGTGCGTGTGTGTCTACATGTGTGTTCCTTCAGGGTTGCTTTAGGTGCCATGTCAGGTTCATATCAAGTGCTGTTTGCTCCCCTCTCCTGAGAGCCAATGTGGTTGTATCCTGTTGCCTTTTAAAAAATGAATAAGCAAAGTCAGCAATAATTCATTAGTTGCGTGAGTCAGCATTTATCAAAGCTGGAAGTGAGGAGAGATAGTGGTGCTTAAATGTAATCACATACTACTCACATACGATTGTTCTTCAAACTGACTTGCCTGCATTTTTCAGAAAGTGAGTTTTCTCGTTATTGCAGGCTTACATTTGAACATCCACCCACTGCAGCATTAACTTGAAACGCTGTGTTTGAAACATAGAGAGAAATCTATATTTTTTAAAAGTCTGAAAACAAAAGAAGCATACAAACATAAAGTATAGTTTCAATATCAAACCTTCCTTTATGTGCAGGGTTGAACATTGTAATAGACAACTACATACATTGATGTAAAAACACTTTCGATCAGATCAACAGACTAACTTACCTCTCAATGGCATGTACTGCTTATCAAGTAAATGAAGTATGAATGTGTGTCTAATGTCCACATGACATGATCATGTGATTACAGGAAGCCTTTTTTACACAATTAATTGAATTACGGCAATGAACAAACATGTAGAAATATTCATTTAAAATGCATTGTTTGGTCTTTCTTCCTGATTTATAGCAGGCCTGAAGGGCTGAGGCAGCAGCAAATATCCATACAATACCATTTCATAATATCTATGTAATTTCTACACAGTTGTACAGAAGAATAAGAAAACGTAGTGCATGTGGGTTGGCTTCATTAATGAATGTCACATCCCGGCTCTTTGTCCCAATGGGAGACAGCCAGTCTGTCACTATGGCCTTTGTGTGACTTCCTGTCTCCTGTTCCTCTTCCTGTCAGGGGGCCGAGTGAAAACCTGGAAGAGAAGGTGGTTCATCCTGACTGACAACTGCCTCTACTACTTTGAATACACAACAGTGAGTGTCACACTAAGATGATGTTTTACTCAGTAAAGTGCCTCTTTGCAAGCATATCTGCTGGTTTCTGTGTGTGTTTGTGTGTGTCTACAGACGAAGACTTGAATAAAACATGCTTAATAAATACTGTCTGGTATCAAATACAGTTGGGTGGACGATTCGGAATTTAGATAACAACAAATATGGCTGTATTTATTTTCTTTATGACTGCTTTTGTCCGCCGCGTGTGCGACTCTCCGTGTCACTCACTGTAAGAATAACTTTAAATGTGTGTCGTTGAAGATTTTTATCATTGCCTCCGTGTCCCTGCTAGCTGCTGCATCAGCAGTGTTCTCTCTAGCCTGGTATTATCCTTCAGGACACTCTCATTATGTCCCGTCCTCTGGTCTGACTCCTTCACACACACATTATCTGCTCCATTAAAGAGCAGTGAGGACGAGAGGAGGGGTTGATTTCCATGCTAGCAAAACATATCGCAAAGGATTTATCCTCTTTTCCCTACCTCACACCTCTACGTTCCTCTTTCCTTTTTCTTTCTGTCAGTTTCTTCCCTTCTCGTCTTCTTTTTGTATGATTCTTAAATGCACCGCTCTCTTCCTCTTGCCTCTTTGCTACTTTTCTGATCTATAAATATTTCTTGTTTGCTTGCATCTTGCTTTGCTACCAATCTCTCTTTATATTTACTCAGTGGTTTTTCTCCCTCCTCTCGTGTTTCTCCTTCAGGACAAGGAGCCTCGTGGGATCATCCCGCTGGAGAATCTCAGCATCAGGGAGGTGGAGGAGCCAAGGAAACCTGTGAGTGTTGCCTCGTTAGAGATCTCACCCTTAGATCATATGTCAAGTATTTTTTTTAGCTCCTCTGTTTGTTTGTTAGATGTTTACATTGTAAGTACATTTCTTGGTCGGGTCTGCAGTCAAATCTCACAATAGCACACCATTGATGCCCTACTCTCTCTCTCGGTTCCCCAGAACTGTTTTGAGCTCTATAACCCTAATCACAAGGGCCAGGTGATCAAAGCCTGCAAGACGGAGGCAGATGGGCGTGTTGTCGAGGGCAACCATGTGGTGTACAGGATATCGGCTCCCACGCCAGAAGAGAAAGAGGAGTGGATTAAATCCATCAAGTAAGACTCCTCACAAGGACAAAGTTTGACATCTTGGGAAACACGTTTTTTTGCAGAGAGTTAGCTGAGAGGGTTTATTTACCTGGAGGCTCCATGTGTTGCTTGGCAACCCCGCAGTAAATCCCCTCGTAAAGCCATGATCTGTTGTTATACTTCACTGACGTACGAATTAAACAAGAAAGATATAGTGCGTCAATAAGTGAGCTTTAGAGGTGCTGGTATGCAGATTGTGTTACCTTTGGACATAGCTAGCTGGGTAATATTTACCATACAGACAGGAGGGTATCAATCTTTTCATCTCATGTTCCGTATAGTGTCCTACTATTCCTTTAATAAAGGTCCTAGCCTAAATGAGGGTGGTGGTATGATGGTTGCTTACCACTCAATAATGGTTATCATACTAAATATATTAGCTCTTGACATAAACCTGTAGAAAATGTAGATTTGGACTGGCTCATGGACTAGAAAAGACCCAGGAAATATCCTGACGAGAGTTATAAAAACACCTCTATCTATATTGAGTATGTCATTACAATATTTGATTTAAATAGTAAAACTGACAGCAAAAGTGTGGTTTCTGTCTGCCAGATACTATACATCCTGTTGCTTTCATTAATAATAACCTTGCTGCCTGTCAGTGACCTAAATGTTGCTCTCTAATCACCTGCGTAAAAGATGGTGCAATGTCACAGAGAGTTTGCTCAGCAGAACACTTGTATACTGTAATATAGTGCAATCCCTCCCCCCAGCCCCCCCTCCCTCTCTCCATACTCTCAAAGAGTACTCACTGGGGAAATGATGGGGGATTAGTCACTGTTTAGAGCAGCCCAGGGGTGAGCCAGCAAACCCAGTAAACCTATCCAGGAGAGGTAGCTCCAAACTGGGTTGACGTCCTCGCAGCCACGGAGGCTAACAAGCTTGTGCTTCACCAGAGGGGTCCAAGAGGACTCGGGGTCTGGGTAGATAAAAGGAGTTTTATGGGAATGGTGATTTCCCCCTCTTCTAAAGTTGAGATGATCACAGTGGCAACGTTGTATCTGCTTATATTGAGTCACAAACACACAGACCTAGATGATGGTGGAGCAACTGGGTCAATGGAGAAAGTGGACTCATATATATATATATGTATATATGTATATATGTGTGTGTATGTATGTATGTATGTATGTATGTATGTATGTATATATATATATATATATATATATATATAATGTGTATATATATATATATATATATATGTATATATGTATATGTATATATATATATAATGTGTATATATATATATATATATATATATATATATGTGTATATATGTATATATATATATATATATATATGTGTATATATGTATATATATATATATATATATATATATATATATATATATATATGTGTGTATATGTATATATGTATATATGTGTGTGTATGTATGTATGTATGTATGTATGTATGTATGTATGTATATATATATATATGTGATCTGTTAGTAAAAGAGACAGAATGTCTTTTTATGTTTTAGATTAGACAAATCAGGTTTTACATATTGTTAAGGCCAGAAATGGAGGAAATGTTATTTTGCATTAGTCACAGCAGCCTTGCTTGGATTTGCTCACTCTACAGTGGAGCTTTTGTTTCACGAAATTGGGTTGTGCGAAATGACAATGAGCAGGATAGTCATCACATCCAGATTCTTTCTTCAGCGCATGGCGTTGCAAAGGGAATCAGAGATATCCGCAGTGGGGGGTTGAGCCTCTTCTTGCTTTGTGCTGGTGCTAACAGGATTTAGCAGCCGTGAAACTGGGCTCCTCAGTAGAGCCTGAATGGCTTCCTGATTCACTCGCTCTCATTGTGCGCTGCCTTTCCATCGCTCTAAGAAAAGGGGGAGCGAGAGAATGCAGAAGAGTCAATAATCTCGAGCACATTTGTTCGCCATCATTCAGACTTTTAAACCTGCAGAATAGCGAGAGGGAAAGTGTGTGATTGTGTATTTTACTACGAGTTCTGGAGGAGGTTCCAGCAAACCCGAGTACCAAGAAAAAACTTGGGAGAAGGGGGGGTTCCTCTTCAGAAACCATGGAAACCAAACTAGGTCACTGCACAAACTTTTTTTTATTTTTTTTTTATATCTAGTTAAGGCAGGGGTTTGTATAAATGTGCCTACATTTCCATATCAAAGATGCTCAAGACCCTCCTCTCATGTGGCCTTATTATTTATTTCATCACTGTCCTTTGATTGGCTTCTTCTCCAGGGCCAGCATTAGCAGAGACCCCTTCTACGACATGCTGGCCACCAGGAAGAGACGCATCGCCAACAAGAAGTGAAGAGGGAGAATCTTCGCAACCCTCCAGCTCCTCCATCTTTCTCTCCTTCCGTTCATAAACACATAAACTACACACACTAGGGAGCTGCTTCGCCACAGAAAAGGCTGTCAAACCCCCGAAAAGACTTTGACCCCGAATACAAACCTCAATTTCTCTCCTGGACTGTCCACAAGTCATGTGCACTTGCCGCGAAGACATCACACACTACTGAGGGGACAGATCTGTGGCTGATTGTTTCTCCTCCATCTCATAAACACCCCCTACCTCTCCCTCTCATGGTCATAACATGTTTCTACATCTCCCTAAAGCACAACTGCCATGTTTCAGGTGCACATGCATGCATGTGGGTTATTATAGACCTGTGTGTGTGTGTGTGTGTGTGTGTGTGTGTGTGTGTGTGTGTGTGTGTCTGTGTGCGTGTCTGTGTGTGTGTGTGTGTGTGTGTGTGTGTGTGTGTGTGTGTGTGTCTGTGTGTTTGTTTGTGTGTTTGTGTTTGTCTGTGTGTTTGTTTGTCTGTGTATGCAGTGGTGTGCATGCTATCAATGCACACAGTATCTACATTATGGGTGCATAAGTGATACAAGCTCTCCCTCCACTGTGCTTTATGAAGAAGTCCTAATTCAAAGTCAGAGTTCAGATGTATGGTTCGGCCACACAGGGAGTAAAATGTGAGGATGAATCTGGACGTATGGAGGGTGGGAGGAGGAGACAAGTGGACATATTTGGTGAGTAGATCAGTGCAGCATAAGCTCACTTGGACCGTGTCCTCATCTCACTCTGTTGCTGAATTCTTCTCTCCGGGTGCCATGGCTGAAGCCCTGCTCAAAGTAACCTCAGAAAACAGTGCTGGCTTACATTTAGGTTCCTAACAACGCGTTACAGTCTGGAGTCAGCTGGGCTGATTTCACTCATTTGTGTGCAGCAGAGAATTTTGAAAATGTGCATACTTTTTTATTTTAGTTGCATAGAAAAGGAGCTTTTGCCAACGCTTGAGATGTTACTTGCTTATTGGACTTTAAGTTGTAATCCTTAAGATGTCAGTACTTTTTGATTTGGTGACACAACCATGATTAAAGATGGCAACAGCAAGTGTGGTTTAATATTACAACATACACACCTTTTAGAAGCCAGTTTGCAACAGAAGAGCAATTAATGTGTCAGTTTACAGTGCAGCCAAACAACTCCCATTGTTATAATAAAGAAGACAATAACTGTAACTGTAATCTGATTGCCTTTCGTCTGCAGCTACTATTCACTGTGGCTGTTCCTTCTTGTTCCATTGCTCTCGTAAAAATGTTAAAAGATCAGAGGCGTGTGAACAGTAAACAATATGGCTAATATCCATGGGATAAAATTCAATAAAATAATGCTGCATCACATGCATGCATGTTTTCCTGTAAACCCCTAGTGAATGTGGATACAGCAGGGGATTGGCGAATCCCGCCACTACCAATGAAAAGTAATAATAAGAGAGATATTTCCAGAAAGTGGATACATATATTGGCTATTGCAGATTGAATGCTGACCAGAAAAAGAGTCAGAATGGGGTTCATTTAATAGAAATCTTAGGGATTTCAACTTTAAAAAGTCTACTGGGTAGGTTTTATTTATGGCTGTGCAATGGCCCAATGGGGTACCAGTCCAATTAAGCTTTTTTTCCTCTCGTCTCTGGCCTATGTCAGTGAAGGTCGACGTATTGTTGTGATCCTGTTTGCATTTGGTTCGTAATCCTAAAGAATCCTTGCTTGCTTTTGTGTTCCTCTTATAAAAAAAAAAAAAAAGCATATAAATAATAACCAACTATAATTTTTGTATTTATTTTCATTTGTGAAATGGTTTAATACTACCTGTAAATGTTAAACAACGTATGCTTAAGTTATGTATGTGTGTGTATATATAATGTATAGGTTTTCTGGTCTCTTTGTTGTAGTATGCACACTCTGTAACATGTTTGAGCCTACTGGCAGACGTTTGCATCAGCTGAAGTTTGGGGTCTTCTTTACAAAAGCCTTAAACATAATCATAAGAAAACATGATGATGAGGATGGTGATGGTGATGTTGATGATATTGGTCGATAACTGGGACGATGCTCTTTAAAAAGCCATGACTGACGAGTGAGACAGATGGTTGTATTTATGATGATGATAAAGATTATAGTGAAAATTATGTTTGATGTTAATGATGATGAGTATAGCGACGTGATGATGATGATGATACTATTGATGATGATGATGATGATGATGATGTCAAAAACTATAAACACCAGTAGTTTTCTATGTGATTGTAAAATAAAATGAAAGCCTTGTGGTCAAGGCAGAATATTATCTTCTCTTATAGTTACATGAACTTTTATATTCTCTGTAAAAGCTATCAGTCACGTTGTACATTACGTGTATCTATATAAAATATACATAAAGATAACAGCAGATGTATGGTGTATTTATTATTCATGCTTGTCTTGACCTACTAATTTGCATAATATTTGAGCTACAATCAATGGGTTATACAGATATTTCTCGCGAGGTGACGAGCTCTCTGAATGTATAACATGTCATCCTTTGTCAAGCAGAACAACAGCGTTGGATTCAACCCGGTAGAATAAACGGTAGATTGCTGTAATAGGAGAGATAAAGGAGAACATGTTGGGTCCCTGAGAGAACTGACCGGGAGAGAATATATGGACAATGACTGGTGAAGAGCGCCTTCTACTGGTTTCTTTCTTCTTAATTTTCATTAAAAAGGTCAGTCAATAATAATGATAATAATATTAGAAGACATATACATATATGATTACAAGCCACATACATGTAATTATGAAGGATTAGAGTAAAGGAAGCCTTGCAGAATTAGTTCTCAATTACTTAAGCACAACAACTAATTTATACTGCATCACTCCATCAAAAATACATAACTATAAATCTTCTCTACTTTATTTTGTACACATGTACAATCTTATGCAATCTAATACAACCGCTTGTCCATAAAATCTACTTCTATGATGCCTATAATGTTCAGCCTGTTTTTAGAGGTAATTCAATGTTCTAGTGTTTTTAATATGATGCCTCCTATATGACCTCAAAAGTAAACATGTAATTTGATTTACACTTTTCCAACAATGTCAACAAAACTAAACATTAGCTCTGAACTTAACATTTAGCTACGTAAACGATAGATGTTATGTCAGGACTGTTGCATTAGATTGTACAAGTGTCCCTAATAATGTGACCACTGAGTGTATTTATCTTGTGAGTCAAAATAAATGTGTCACTGCAACCTTCGTTTAAGCCAAGAAAGTCAACTTTATAAGAGTCACAATGAAGGAAGATACTAAAATGATATTTCTCTACTTAATCAGAACACAAACACCAAATAAATAGCTCTTTCCACATGACAACTGCTCACCGATGAGTTAAGTCTTTGTCATTTTCATTTGTAGTATGCTGTTACTGTAGACTATGAACATAAATGCAATGTGTTTGTTCTCACTACTCAACAGTATCAGACAGAAATATACTTTTCATTTTCATTCAGCCAGTGGAGCAGCTCTCTCTCTCTCTCTCTCTCTCTCTCTCTCTCTCTCTCTCTCTCTCTCTCTCTCTCTCTCTCTCTCTCTCTCTCTCTCTCTCTCTCAAATGACACACAGGTTTTTAGGTGTGAATAATGTGTCTAATGTAGATGTGTGTATTTATTTGCAAAAAGTGTGTTTTAGAATATCAAGCTTATGGTTTAGTGGTTCAATAACTGCCACAAATATGTCTACCAGTGTTTGTGTCTTTGCAAAAACACTATATTCACAGTAGAGTAACATTTGTGTTTAGTACAAAAGATGACATTGTCTTTGGATTTATACAATGAGGATTTGCAATGTCTGAGATTATAAATGTTGAAAGAGAATAAGCAGTATAATACATCTTGACCACCAACTCAAAGCATCACTGGATCAACTGAAGATACAAAAGTACTTTTGAACACTTGCATTTGACTTCTGTGTGACAGTAAATACTGTGGAGAATCTCACAAAGTGTTTAGATTGTTCTTGCTTTGCCAGAGGAACTGTAAACAAACTGGCCGCTGAAGATAAAATGTCACTCCAAAGAGAAAAAGACAAAGACACTGCCTCCTAGTGGATAAATGTAGAATCACTGTGTGAAGACATTTTATTTTTACAGATCTTTACATCACCTCTCATGTCCAACAGCTGCACATATTATATAAAAAAAAAAAAACTCTAGAAACAAACAAATGAGATAAATTAACATTTCCATCGTGTCTTACAGTTATGATGTCAGAGACAAAACAGCATCTATAGATGAGATGCAAAGCAACACGCAAACCCAACAACACGTCAGCAGGCTGGGTGCGTGTCGACAGGACCTTTTGAGCGTGTTTCCTTTCAGGACCTTCACCTGCTGTCAGATGGTTGTTACAGTGGCGGTAGATTGTCCTTTCATTGCATCACACAAGACAGTCTTTTCCTTCAGGAGAAACAGTCAGGTCGGCCGAATGTTTGTTTTGGGGGTAGTTTTCTGCTGTGTGACATGAATCATAAATACTGCCACAAGACATAAATGTCCTGAAGCAGAAGGAGCATTTATTTATTTCAAAATGAGGAAGCGGAGATATCCACAAAAGGAAAACAGCTATGAGGCACTGCATGGTAAAACACAGATAACATACAGAACATTGTTTTAACTCTGATGATGAAGATGAAGTTCAAACGGTAATCTAATTTTTTGAATAACACCATCGCTATGTATTGTTTTTCTTCCTAAAAACTGTAGGTGCTGATACCACAACAAACTCCCAATAAGCGTATCAGAGCCTTTAAACAGCCACAAGCGGCTCAGCTCGAGACATTCCCAAAGTCCTTCCATCACAGTCAGAGCTGCACACAAAACAGCCAAACTCAGTTAAATATCTAAGTATCTTCTCCTTGAAAGAAGACTCACTAGGCCGTGTAACCCTATCAGATCCAGTGGCCCTTGAGTCACCTTTAGGTGCCCCCACCACCCCCCTCAGCAGGGTGAGGAGGACACTTGATCATAGTCGGGGCATTTGAGGAGAGCAGGGTAGCTGGCGCTCATCTGGAGCGAAGCTTCACTCGAGATGTCGGAGGGACTTCGCCCGCGCGACCAGACCTCTGGGTGGAGGAACTGGCCCGAGTGGTCGGAGCAGTTGCTGAGACGAGGGCGGTAGAAACTCGGGTGACGAGGCTGGTAGATCTCCTGCGCTGAGTATCGCTTCATGAACAGGTAGACGGACATGACGCCCGCGCTCTGCGGCGGAGAGAGGGACACGTGCAAAAGAGTCAAAGTATATGAAAATGGATGATGAGGGCAGAAGTGCTTTCATATAAAAGAAAAACAATTCAATAAATAAACGAGTCTCCACAGCACAACATTTATTATTAAAATATAATATAAAATATAAAATAAATATAATATATACAGTATATATATAATATATATAAATTATATTAAAATGTTTTTGTGATTGATTTAGTTTTGGTAATTTTCAAAGTCATTACCAAAAGTGTTATACTTTATATACCTTTTACCACTTTAATAATGAGTGGTAATTATTTATATTAGTACTGATATTAAAACCACGTGTGTTCTGTGGTGTTGCAGTTTCCATCTGCGACCACTAGATGGCAGTGTACCCTTATGATCCTTATAACGCTCTCACTTCTGTCGTCCTCATCCGTCCTTTAGCTCCTCTCAGTTTACGTTTCCCTTGTTTCCACTGAATATTTAGGTAGAATCAACTGAACACTCATTTGAGATAATTCACTTCCGGCTCTTGTGTGTTGTCCCGTCTGTGTGAAACCTGCCTACAAGTCTTTCTACTACTCAGTGTGTTTAAATACTAAGTGTGAAGGCAGATACAATACTATATTAACACTTAATTTTATGACAGAACAGTTCCATTGATTGAATTAGACCGTACAGGCATACGTAATAAAATGCACACTAGTAAAATGTTATTTATGGGGATTAAATGCTCATTCACACAGAACTTCAGTTTAATGTCAGAAGTTTCTGCTACAAAGTTCAGGACATGAGCAAATTTTTTTGATGCAGAGAAAGACTATCAGAAGCAACTCGTGTATTAAATTAATTTTATTGTTTTAGCTTTCCTTTTAGTTACACTACAGAATGTCTTGCTTTTTGTCATATTTAGGTGTACTTGTGTGAATATAATTTATGATTTGACTGTTCAATTTCAAATTTCGGCTTTAATAATGTCATACCTTTGATTCATGCATTTGTTTTGTATTATATGCCATGATCACATCAGTGCCGAACAGCTGTACAAGCCGTTTGTTCAGTCGCTCACCTCGGTGAGCAGGAAGGAGATGGCAGCGAATGCAAAGGACCAGCCGTACTTGTAGGTGAAAAAGGCCTCACTGCTCTTAGTCCTGTTCAGCATTTCATCATTTATACTGGAGATGTACAGCACCAGACCCACCACCAGAGCCAGACCTGAGAGACAGAGAAAATCAAGGTTGGATTAAACCAAGAAGGGGAGAGGACAGAAACATGACGAGAGGAGAGAAGATCAGTGTACCTGAGAGGATGAAGAAGATCCCGGATACAAACGCCAGGATGGAGCGGTGAGGCCGGACGTGGCCGATGTTGTTGAGGACGAAGCCGATGAACATGAAGAAGAGGCTGACCAGAGGGAACGGAGTGGCTGAGCGGATCATCTCTGAGGAGAGGACAAAAGCTGCTGTTTGAACCCCAAACAGATGGGCGTGTACACTTCAGTGTAAAAACAGACGGAAAGATGCGGATAGACAGAGAAATCTGAGAGTATCAACGTGAAATTAAAGGCTGTTCTGTTGGGAGGAAGAAGGGACAATTCATCTTGAAATGAAGATGAAATGTAGACATCTAATTATCGTCTGCTCTTTTGACAGATTTTTACAATATCCATTATTACACTGACTTGCTGGAGTTGATTTATCCTTCGCTAAAATTTTACACTGAGCTGCCCTGAAGGACTTGTGAGGTGAATTGTCTGTGTAAACGTAATAAGTATTCTGGAGAGGAGCAACAACTTGAGGGTTCGGATGACTCAGACTCATCTGTCTGGCTGCATTCAAGTGATTTCAAAGCACAATCTTATTACACAGGTTTTTGTCATGAAAATACCTCCATCTATATATGTGAACAACCTCATGGGGGCACCTTGAGTTATTTAGCCTGAATCACTCACTGAGCATGTTTACTGTGGACTCTGACGTCAACTGGACATTCATGGGCATGATGTAGGCCACGGTGAAGCAGCGACCAGACTCGTCACCTGAAAAGGAAGAACACAAAAACCTTGAGTCAAAGTTTAGGCGAAGATGAGGAGACGTGTTAGTATTGAGGAGATATGTCCAACGCTCCTTTTTAAATGCATCGCTGATGGATAAAACAGACTAAGATAAAAAAAAAACTAAATGCCAAAAACTGGCAGACAAGAAGTCCAAAGAGGCCGGAGGTGGGTCATTACAGGGCAGAGAGGAACAAAAGGACTCTACAGTTGAGGTGGCTCAATAGATGCTCAGATAGGCGAATGGCACGGCTAAAGGGAAGGTGTATATACTGTGGAGCTGAGGAGGGAACAGGGAGCAGGTGGGCAGGTTGGTGTGGAGGTCAGCTGATGGTAAAAGGTGGAAACCCTGTGAGGACCGCTGCAGGACAGAGGGGGGGACATTAGAGACAAAATTCAAGATGTCAACAAATAAATAAATAAATATGTTTTATTTACTGTGCATTAAAAGAAACCGTTCAATATTCGGGGGACTACACTTATTTTTCTTTCATGAGGTAGATGAGAAGATTGATTAAGCTCTCTAATTTGCAACTGAAGCCAGTAGCAGGTTAGCGTAGCTTAGCATAAAGACTGCAAACAGGGGGAAACAGCTAGCCTGGCTGTCTGAGGGTAAAAACTGTCTTCAAGGCTCATTAAATACACATGTTATATTTCAATTGATTAATCTGTTTCAGAAGAAAAAGTGTAAAAATGTCAATTTCTTGGCATAATTTCCTGGACTCTCCACGGGTTGCCTGGCAACATAACACCCTGTAAAATTACATTTAACCCCTTACAAATCTGGCTTAATTTATTCTGTATTACTTTGTGCATGTAAGCAAACATGGACAACGTGCATCATGTAGATGATGTAGGCAAAATTATTTCTGATGTGCGCAATAGATTTTGTGTTTTTTTCCAATATATTTTAATAATGTATATATTTTAAACATATCCTTAATGTGATTAGAGAGATCTATGCAGTGTTACACTTTGTTTGAGCTTTTGGTCTAACAGACCTTTATCATAGAATACAGGATGCAACGATGGACAGGCAGGTAAGAAGAACTAATCCCAGTCCAATCATTGTATGCAACACATGTGCACAACTTGAAGCTCCAACTCCTGGGAACTGTAGCCTTTAAGTGCTGAATGGAGTACTGAGAGGAATGGAATAACAATGAATATAGAAAAAAGAGATGCAATCAGGAAGCACACTAAAGTAGTTTCATACTATTTCATCACATGGTAAATGGCGCTTTGTGGGGGGATCGGGTTTTAGCCATCGTCAATCAGAGATCACCAGCTCTATAAGATACCAGGAGGTGAAGCATCTACCCCCGAGGTGTGCAGAGGTGTGTTGCATACATGATTGGACTGGGATTGATTATGTTTATCTGCCTGTCACTCGTTGAATCCTGTATGCTCTGACGACCGAAAGCCTAACACTGCATAGATGTGTGCATATCTCTTTTAGTGGTTTGGAGTGTTTTAATACTTCCAGCACCTTAGTTGAGATTAAGCCGGGTGGAGACGTGGTCCTCCTGCGTCATTAACACTTCCTTGATGTAATATGTGTTTCCTGTATTTCAAATAGACAGTTGTGGATAGACTTCTCTCTGTCAAACCTTGATGCCCCGTTTTCCTCAAATGTGGCATAATTTTTCTCCTAAGTGTGAGATTCATCACATCCGGCAAAGACAGCTAAATAGTCATTATTATCACTTCAGCATCGTCACATACAGAAACCAGCTGGAGTTATCCACCAGCTAATTAATTATTGCGGCACGATGAGATGACATCTGTCTCTGAAGACTTGTAGGTGTGTGTGTGTGTGTGTGTGTGTGTGTGTGTGTGTGTGTGTGTGTGTGTGTGTGTGTGTGTGTGTGTGTGTGTGTAATGTTGCAGGACTAATTTCACACTTAATGCACCTTGTTTTACAGTGTGTGACTGAAAAAGGTTAGAAATACAAACACACTTTCTATCTCTCTGTTGCTCTCTCTCACCCTGCCACCTGTATTCCACACTTACTCTTTCATAACACACGCACGCACACACAAAAAGTAATTGTGAATGTCATTCTGTGTGAATGTCAAAGCTGGCTGATGCAGTGAGGATGTGTTAGTGTGACAAGATCATCTCACTGCTGCTGCCACATTTAGACACTGCACAGTACAAATGAATCCTTGAGTAAAGATCATTCCACTCAAAACGGCATTACACGTATCTGTGTGTGTGTAAACGGCTGTTTAACACACAATTATCCATCAAATCACAGGAGCACAGAGAACCACACACTCCCAGACTCGTCACTCACCTGCCAGGAAGCAGACTCTCCAGAGGCCGGAGTGCAGCGAGGTCTTAATAGCGATACTCTGGTTCAGAGGCATAATGACGCCCTCCTCCAGGTACAACCAGTAGTCGGTGCTGACCGCCACTCCCAACAGCCCCAGGCTGCTGATTGCAAAGACACTGCTCAGCAATGTCAGGGCCTTCCTGCTGCACGCGCTCATGGTGACAGCGGGGGTTCAAATCCAAGAAAAGTCCAAGAAGCAATCTGGGGGAAGAGAAAGAGAAGGATTACGGGTAGACATTTAAAGAAGGTTTGATGTGGAGACCCAGTGTGTGTTTGTAATCAAATCAAATAAATAAATACACAAGACATTGTGAAATAAATTGAAAAAAATACGGACAAAATAAATGGATGCAATACAACATGTTGAAATAATCAAATAATTTTCTAAAACTCAGCTCATTATTATGAATTGTTAGATTGCTTGAGTTTATTGCAGGTTAGTTTTATTTTATTCCAGCAGTTTTCATTTATCCTTTTTCCAAAGTTTTCAATTTCATAATGCCAACGATGTCAATATCTCAATCAAGACAAATAGGGGTGTCAGTGATTGGCCGTTGCTTTGGTCCGAATGAACAGAAAACAATCACATACCTTATGTGATTGTGATGAAAAGTGGCATTATAAAATAAAGCAGTTGATTGTAAAAATAAAATTGTGTGAAATAAAAAATAAAAAAAAACATTTTGGGAAATACACTTTTTTTGGGGCGAGATAGATAAGAAGATTGATAACACTCAATGTTTGTACAGTTTTAATTTTTTCCTTTGCTGCAAAGAAAATAATTATCAGTTAAACAGAGACATAATCTCACTGCTTCATTCATCTCTTGCTAAAACAAACAAATCCTACACACACGTTCAACATGTAATACGCAACGTGAGTACAATATATCAGATGGACACCTCTGCCCTGGATTTCATTAACAATTGGTCACCTTGTCCAGCCTCTATGCTGCATATTTAGAACCAGACCTGTAGACAGAGAGGATGAGGAGGGAGAAGCTTCATCTCTCTCTCCTGTCCACATGATATTTCTGCATTCTTTCTCTGACAAAGCTGTAAAGATTTCGGAAGTCAAATCTGCTCGTCATGATGAGCAGCTTATGAAATGTCAAAGCAGCCGTGTAACTGGAGCGATCAATAACATCTTTCTCTGATTGTTGTGCAGGTAGATTGAAATTGAAATCAATCACAAAATGCTATTTTCAGTTTAGGGGTTTGTCTGCTTTGCAGACAGAATGGACAACTTTCCACTTAAACTTGTAGTATTTCTAATCTTTGACCCATCACTTCCTCTCCAACATTACATTTTTACTGTCACAATGAATTTTAATTCAGTCCATGTCACAGCTAACTCTGTCCAAGTTGCCACAAAAAAAATAACAAAGTGTGAGTCAATGATGAAGCTGTTTGATCCTCCAGACTGAAGGACATTAAACCTGTTGCAGGCCCACTACTGTGAATACAAATGCTCACATCTGAAATCCAAGACGAGGTTTTAACATTTTACAGCTATGAGTCAGTGCACAATGAGTCAGTGCACAATCCCTCGAAAAGGCTGGACTTTCATAAAAGCATTCATAAGTCAGGAAGAATGGGAATTTGCCAGACTGATCACATAGTGAGACATCACCTGCAGTGACAGAGTGATGATTTAATTTCCATTCAGGACACATATATGAATGCTCTATGGACAGAGATGGAGGCAGGATTCAGCTAGAGGACATGCTGTCAGGTAGAGGCGAATTTTAATGGTTGTCTGAATTATGATAATCAATTATGGGCCCCCACACACTTATACTTGAAGTCTATCTCTGTTCGGTTATTACAACAACCGGCATTTAAGCCACTAAAATAAATCATTTCAGTTACTTTTGGAGGTCAGATATTAATCACATAAATCCTCCAGACTTGCAAGGTCTCCTCTCTTACTGTTAAGAGGCCTCTCGTTCTTGTTTTAATATTCACTTCCCTCTTTATTTTCAGTCCTTATGTGCTGAGTAATATTCTTTAATTTTTACCTTTTTTGAAGAGACAGCTGAGAGCTTTGTGATTACCTGGTCAGAGTCTCAAACCTCTGGGCCACCAGGATGCTCTTCAGCAGTATTATTCCCGCTAAATACATTTTCTTTAATAATGTCCACAGTTGAGAAAAGGCCAGTTGGCAGAATTGGTCATTATAATGATAATTATGTTATTTTATTTAATCCTTGAAGAGTTCACAAGTGTGCAGAGCTGCAGTTTATTTATAAAAGAAAAAAGCCATCAAACGATTTATCAAGTCATTATTAATGTGCAAACACTGTGTGACTTGCAGGTGAAAAGCTGAGCCACCACACGCTTGTAAAAATAGTAGTCACGACTACAGAGCCTTGCAGATGGAGATAGCATCAGATCTTCTAGTTATTTCACTGAATCAAAACATTAAGACTTGTCTCTTCATTAAATTGTATGTCAATGTGTCTCGGCTTTTCTATTCTGTAGAAAATGACCTTTCAATAAGTAAAAATATAAATACAAAAGAACAGAAATACTCACAGTTTTCATGACAACACGTCAAATTCAATCCTATATTACCATGATACTCCCTATAGAGACTAACAGTGCATCCATGCTGTTGTACCATGTCTTGTCTCCAATATCCTTTAGTTATAACCTAATATTCCAATAATATACTACAACTGAAAGAAATATTAGCTGTTGCTCGATTCGTATAGTAACACATATCAGGATATAGTACAGGGCGGGGAATTGTGACTGAAACATGATGAAACAACCATCAAACTTACCAGTGAATATGCGAAACACATCGTCCAGTCCAATGTATTAGATGCAGGAGTTTGAGTAAGTAAACATATTAGACTGCAACATGCAAACACTTGTTCTTACCTGTTTATTTTTTTCTCTGTCTCGCGGTGTTTCTTGCACTTGAAGCAAATATTGTCCTGAAAGTTGTGGATTAAGACGTGCAGAGAAAGACTGTCTGCTCTCTCATTGGCAACTTGGTCAAAAATGCCGCGGCTCTTCAACGATTTGGTCGCATACCCCTTCAGAAAACTGCTAAGTGAAGCCGCGAGAATCTTTGAGGAGCAAGATGATGCAGCGGTGCGTCAGTGCAACGCTCTCCAACAGAGAGGGAGAGAGAGAGAGAGAGAGGCAGAGAGAGAGAGAGAGAGAGAGAGAGAGAGAGAGAGAGAGAGAGAGAGAGAGATGCTTCACTGGCTGAATGAAAATAGCAAGGAGTAGAAAGAGAGAGAGATAGACAAAGAGAGAGAGCACAATATGCCTGAAGTATTTCAGGACCACGGACAGCTCCACTCAGCTCTGACAGGAAGTGTAAGGAAGTATGCAGAGAAAAGAAAATACAGCACTTGTAGGTCAGACATTCAAACTGAGCACTTGTCTTATAGATCTGTCACAAGTCAATATTAGGGATAACTTTTACTGTGCTTGGCTGTGAAAACATCTACTCTCAGTAGCCACTTTATTTGGTACACTTATGCAGTCCAGTACAAAAGTGCGGCCATAACCTCTACCTTTACAAAGATAATATGTTTTCATTGACACTGTCAGAGAGATTTTAATTGAAATTGTAGTAGTTTGCATTATATTGGTTCGGTATACCTATTAAAGTGGTGTGTTTGTCTAGTGTATATTCTAATGTGGATTATTTTTGCATTTGACAGTATGATCCTTTCCTCCTGGGTCAAAGACAATTTAAAAAAGCACATGTTGAAAGTTTCCGCATGTAAAATATTTCACACACTAAATTGCTGAAACTGTCTCATAGCATTTTTTTTCCCACACATGCAATGGCAACACAAAACAACCATAACCACATTAATATACACATTAAATATTGAAGTGTAGCCCAATTTAAACCTCAATGTTTTTAAAGAACAATAATATAGCCAACAATGCTCGCATTAGAAGTTACGCTGTCATGAAATTGAACTCTGACCCCCCATCCAAAATAAAAGAGATGTTTGATATTTTTCATACTTTATTTATACACAGTATCCATCATACCACACTGAACAGAGGAACAAGAAGAATCAGGTTAACAAAAGCAGGGGCAGTGAAAGGAGACACATACAAACATCCCTGTGGCTCTAACTGTAGTGGTGTTGTACCCTGACTGGCCTGACATGTGATTATCTCTGTCATGGGTCCAAAGTTGTTGTGTTTTTCTCTTCCTCTCCTCGGATAAAGATTCTCAATGTGAGACATGTAAACATTCAGTTTTCTCTTGACCTTAAAAATCAAATTTTGGTCCAGATGTGACAGCTGCAACATCAGTCTACGTGTCAAGTAACTAATTCAGGGGTTAAGAGTAAATTTGGCAGTTTTATGAAACATCCTTGTTGTAGCATCGTGTGCCTCAGTAGTAGCCGCTCAAAAAAATAGGACACACCTGGCTGGAAACAAAAATACTGAAAATTGGCACCAGTGAACAAAAAAGCCAACAGAAGCATTTTACAGATATTTGTCTTGTTTATAATTCAGCTTTGTAGCCAAACATGCCGGGCTACATGAGGAGACGATGAGTAGAAAAGCGCACGATGCCCGTTGGTTTGTCTCATTCTGTGCAACAAAGTGGGAGAACTCCATGCTCCATGATCTCTGTATCATGCAGGGGGTCTTTTGCATGCTTGGATCAGGCCTCGCCTCACGCATGCACACAATATACGCAGGAAGGAAAAGACATAATTCAGCCACGAGGACTCCAAAATCTTCCTACTGTACCGTTACTGGGTTTTGAATTTGTTACAGGAGTCGGCCCTGAGACGACCAAGGCAAGAGGGCATTCAACCATTTCACGCACAGTAGGTGCTGCATATTCGCCATGACACTGAGTAGTAGAAAATAATGGATAGTGGAAATACATATAACAAGGTTTGCTGATACCAAAGCTACCAAAGATTCAGCCAAATGTTATATATATATATATATGCATATATGTATATATGCATATATATATACTCTTGTTAGGGGTAAACTAAACATAGAAAGGTTCAAACTGTCTACTGTAGTAAAAGCACATTCAGTTTGTTGTATAAAATCTGCAAGTAACTTCTCTTTTTGCAACACCTCTTTGAAATATATTTACAAAAAAACGAAGAAGAAAAAAAAAAGGTCGACATATAATAGTGGGGTCTCTCTG
This sequence comes from Ophiodon elongatus, assembly GCA_016806645.1. Lineage (NCBI taxonomy): Eukaryota > Metazoa > Chordata > Actinopteri > Perciformes > Hexagrammidae > Ophiodon > Ophiodon elongatus. The sequence continues at coordinate 2,907,044 of JACSYO010002129.1, forward strand.
GACATAAAAGTTGAGTTAAGCGGAACATAAAACAGGAACAAAACTTTTTTTCCTTAAACAATTCAAAACCTTTTCTTTAGAATAAGACCACTCAAAACATACAACAATTATATATTAACATAGTTTATATCGTAATACTAAACTTTACAATGATACCAGACGTGTACTGCATCCTAGAGTCTACTGCTCATACAGAGTCAGAAAAATAAGCATGCAACAGAGATCTGCTTTGTGCATACGGAAATAGCATGTTTGTACTTAAAAACACTGTCTCTTTGATTCACAGTTTTCTGACCCTATAAACTGAACTCCACTGCGTTGAAAAGGCCTCGACAGCTTGTAACTGGGAGCATAATGTGCTTCTGTTTCTCTGTGTTGAGTTAGATCAACTGTCGCTCCACGTCCTACAAAACAACACATAGAAACGGCCCCTGTTCAGGGGTTTTAGTGTGTTGGGAAGGCCAGAGGGGGGGGAAAAAAACATTACAAGGACTTTAAGAAAAAACTTTTCTTCTTCTACTTTGGCACTCATGTAACAGTATACTACTTCTTTTTTTTAGTATATAAATATAAAATACACGTGTAGCGGGTCAGAAGTAGATAAAGCCGGGACAGAGCAGAAAAAACATGTTCCGTTCTTGTCGTGCATTGCAGCTTGTTGCGTAGTAAGATGGGGAACATGAGAAAGGAAAAGATCTTGCATCTTTAATACCTAATAATAAAATAACTGATAGACCCATTCATACAAAAGAAAAAAAGGCTGCAGGTTGGGATAAACACAGATACAGAATAAAGAATATGAGATGTTAGGGGGAAATTATGCAAAAAATATCAGTGCCATGTCCTTTTTCTTTCACACTGCTCCCCTAAATTCTGTGCACAGATATTGATAACTAGTAGACAGAATACTGTCGAGGATGAGCTGAGTCTTTTGAATGCGGGATCGTTTGTTGGAGTTTGGAAGGATCCTGTAATCAGCGACAGTCCATGTGTTTTTCTGCTCATACAACACTGTGCAGGGATGGATGGATGAACTGAGGGTTCATGAAGGAGAAGCCTGCGAACTCGCTCTGGTCGATGTTGGCGATGACTAGCTGGTCGGGAGGGGTCAGCACGGGCTGGGTACGTGTGAAAAACTTGTCGAAGTTTTCTGCTCCTTTGCCGCACTGAAAAAGATGAAAAGAATGTCAGATGTGGAAAGGATCAAGAAAGGATCTTTATTTTGATCTCTGTACTGTCAAAGAACTACAAAAAGGCACCAGATGAATTGTGGACTCATGATTAACAGACATTTCCTCATGAGTCTTTTAATAGAAAGCTTCCCAACGGTCCCAGAGGGAAGGTGGTGCAGGAAAATGTTGAAGCCCGATGTGGAGCCGGGCAGAAGTTGTAATTAAACAAAATCCTTCAGATTGAATAATGCACAGCAAAAGCAGATCTGTGGTTTACAGTGGATTTCAGCGCCTGCTGTTTGCAGCACATTTTCTTCGGAGACGGATCAGCATATACGGCATTTTCTGTAATATCACAGAAGCCATAAAGCCTAAGATGGATCTTTTGTTTACTAGTTCTTTCAGGCCAATTAATGACATTGTGTATGCGCTCACAACTGTGATACGCCACACAAAGCCCGCCTGAATGGATGGATCCACTTTTAGCAATGTTTCCCCCCCCCCCCCCTCCGTGAGTGGAGACAGATACATCCTCTGTGTAACCCTGCATTTATTGTTGGCCTTGTGTGGAAGTAAAGGGAACTCTGCTCTTAGAGAGCTATTTTTAATCCTCGGTGACAGCGTGTGTGTTGCTTCGGGCGCTGTGGGTGGCGAGGGGATGGAGGATGGGGGATGCGAGGGTCAACAAACTGAAAAAAGAGTGTTGTGTGGTGACAGGAGGAGGCTCAGGTGTCAGTGACAGAGGGCCTGGTGACTGCAGCTGGGACCAGCCTTGAGCTCTGATGGGTGCGTAAAACCATCACACTGGGTGGAGATGAAGACATACGATATACACCCGTACATGCATACACACTTAAAGACTCACTGAGGAAGTGTTTCAATTCTTCCACAGTGATGCATTCAAGAGTGACACAGATTGATATTTTTCTGGTGATTTGACGTTTTTAGCTTCACAGGAATTTCTAAACAGGAGCGCGAGGGAAATCAATCACACCAATGTTGTATAGTCAAGAACACCTAAAACAAGACCAAGTCATGACCAAGACTAGGGCGGTTCGTGACGGAGACGAGACTTTGAGGGGTTGAGTCTAAGTCAAGACCAGGACCAGACCAGCGTGAGTCCCATACTGCATCACAACTTGAAATGTAAAATATAGAACATGTAAACCACTGAGGTACTCCTAAAATGTATCTGACACATACACTTTCCCATTAAAACACCCACAGAGAATAAATGAAGATTCTTCTTCATTCACCTCTTTTATTGCCATATATACTGTTTATGTGTGTAGTTTGTAGGTATTCATGAGAAATGTCTTGATAAAATTATGTAAATGTAAGTGGGAATTTCCCTTTGTTTTCTATGAGCAATCACAGTCATGCTTTTAACAAATAAATCCGATAATGCAAAGACACTTCAGTGATGTCCCCGCAGTTGTGGTCTTGACCGGTCTTGAAGTAAAGTCCTCTTTATCAAAGTGAGGCAAGACGGAGTAAAAATGCAGTCAATTCCGAGACGAGACCTTTGTAGTATATTTTGCAAAAACACTTAAACACACCGCTGGATGTTTTGTAATCATTGTGTTATACGTGTTAATTAGCTTTCTGTCGTCATCCATCATCTCTTTCTGTGTCTGGAAATATCCACCTGTTTTTCTTTGAACTTACAAGTCATTACTACCTCTTGGCCAAGGTGGAAAAGCTTTTAAGGTTGAGCTAAAGGTTGACGTAAATTATCTATTGAATAAATTATCATGTTTGAGACTTCTTCTCATCTCATTCTTGTTATCAAAGCTCAGCGGATGAAAGGACCTTGCAGATATGTGTTGCCAGATTTAATTACTGAAAGTAATACCATACCCAGTTGAAAGCAACAAAGAAATGCCATGAATTAACATGAACGACAACGTGTGCTCTTTTGATCAAACAATCTTGCTGTCCAAAAATCTTGTTGTCTCCTCAGAAAATGTGCATAAAATTGATGGCAAACCACAGGGATTTGTCAAAATGTCAACTTCACATGCTCATATGTGCACTGAAATAGCTTTTGTGTTTGATGTAATCATTCCTTCTTTTTCCACAGGCCCTGAAGAGATGTAAACTTATTTTAATGTAAGGGAAGTGATTATAAAGCTTTAATCACGTGGGAAAAGTAAAAATTAGGAGGACTCTTTATGGCAATATTAGATTTTTGCACCAATTTAATTTGCTGGATTATACAAGAGCTGACATTACTGTATGAATATTTAATCTGTGAATAGTTTCTCAACAGATTCTTCTTCCAAAATGTATAATATCATAGTACATATCAACATTATATCCCATTTATACTGTGATTGAGGACGACTCACTCACCACTTTGGGTTTAAATGGCGGCTGGATCTCTCTGTTCGCCAGGCGTTCCCAGTCGATGCGCCTGAAGAAGGCCTGCTCCCTGATGTCCCGCTCCCCCTCTGAGCCACAGCCGAGACGCTTTGACGGGTGCTTGGTCATCAGCTGGTGACAAACAGAAGAGGAGGGATTAGAAGATGTGACAGAGGCAGTTAGCTGCTTGAGGAGAGGAAAAGGTAGTGATAGTGTGTATCTCTGAAGCTGGCAATCCATTTTTTGACTGACACTCTACTGTTTTTACTCATTCAGCTTCAAAACAGTGGCAGGAAATTACACTGCCTTTTCATAGCTCGATTCCTGATTCAACAGCCTATTTTAATTTTGACCATGAATCAATTTTTTGCAAATGAGATGTGAGATAATAATGATGAGGATTATCTCCTTTGTCACTGGCCCTGAGATGATGAATGATATTTCTGGTGGCGGCATGCAGCTACAATCATTATAAATGAAGGCGGGGTGCGTTATTAAAAGACTTGATCAGAATGTATCTTGATTGAATCTTCTCTTGCGTGAAAATGGACTTTGAAACCTCATTTCCTTGTTGGTAAATAATAATGACAACCATGATGTCGCTTCACTGTGTTGATGTCACATAAAGTGATGCCCAGGTACTGTATGAGGCGAACAGCTTCTGTTATTTAAGCGCCTGCTTAATAAAGGAGCATTTTTGAAAGCCCCGGAAATTTGTGACTCGTCTTTACCGACTGTGTTGAGAGACACAACCTGTAAAATTAATAACAACTGTGAAAGAAATCGGAACTCTAGGTATTTTGACAACAACAACAACAACAACAACAACAACAACAACAACAACAACAACAACAACAACAACATAGCATATGATGACAATGATTTTCAGTAGTTGACATTTAAATTGCATGTCAAAGCTTTTAAAAACAGTCCCTGCAGTTATGTTACTCGGCAACAATAACTTCACTTAAAGTTATTACTGGGATTGGATGTACGTTTTAAATCTCTTCCAGATTTTAATTCCACACCAGCATTTAAAGGAAAGCAGTCGTTGCCTGCAATGTCTTTACTTATTACTTAAAATACTGCATGGCCCTTTAAAGAGTACTTACTCCCTTGCAGATGGACACAGCTTCTTTCGACATGGACTTGGGGTAGGACACGTTGTGCTCCATGATGGACTGGAAGAGCTCGTCTTCATCTTCTCCATCAAACGGGGGCTGAGGAGAAAAACAGACACAGTGTCACAGCTTGAGGGTTGTTCTGTGAAGATAATGAGGTGACAAGATCAGCATGTGAAGGTGTCACAGGTGTATGTGACATCGCTGTCTTGTACTCATAGTTTTAGTTAGTGGTCCCGTGCTGTTCATGGTGCTTTACGTATTGTTGGTGACTACACAAATAAAGTCAAAACAATATCTAGTTCTATGTAGGTTTTACACAAAAAAAAAAAAACAGTCCTGTTCCCCCAAACCCTGTTGTAATTCTTATCTGTGTTTCTGTGTGTGATTCATTTCCTGCCAGAAAAAAAAAACATTTTCTTCTAAACTGTTGCCTGGAAACTGGAAATCTTAAGTGAGGGATGATACAAGACCACAACTGATGCAGTAAAAAAAAAAAACGAAAAAAAAAAACGTATTACCTGTCCTGCCAGCATCTCATACAGAAGAACTCCATAAGCCCACCAGTCCACTGATTTTGCATAAGGCTGGTATGCTATAATCTGACAGAGACAAAAAGGGAAAATATTAATAACTTAGAATAATCAAATATATACACCCCTGACCCCATCAGACAAGTGAGGCGAAGAACAGGCTCATTGATGAAAGGTGGCTTTATTTCTGCTGCCAAGTGTCACATACAACCCCTGAGATAAAAATATCAAGAGACTGTGAAGAGTAGCATTTCTATCACCAATTCAGTCGACTATTTTGAGCTGCCATAACAAAAGAGCTTTCTCCTACCATCCAATTTGCCATCCTACACCTCCCTCCCACACACAGACTACACACAGACACAGTCACACTATAATAATTATGCAGACGCAAAGGCAAAGAGCTAAATCCCAGCTGTCCCTTTAACAGAGACAGAAAATAAATGTAACCATACATTATATGGAAGCGTTTATGTCTCTCTCCTGTTTTCTGATTAATCAGAAAAACACTGCTATGGGTTTGTAACCTGTACAGTTCATTTCTTGGTTATACGTTGCCCTAGAAAGATATTTGAAAACAACTTTCCAGGTCAGAACAGATTTTGTGTAACAATGCAAAGAATGGAAGTTTTTTAGAGAGGCAACGAACTGAGTTGTCTCAGGAGTAAGGGCTTCCCTCACCTCCCGCCTGTGAGACAATGTGCTCCCTCATGAGTCAGTGCTGACAGATGGGAGGGGGTAGATACACACATAAATACATATATACATATTACCAGACAGAAAAACAAACATCGTATTACTCTAAATGAACCATGCTCTTTACTTTGTTTAAATAAATGCTGTCATTAGTTAATGTTGTACTCTTTATTGAGTATTCATTAATACTGAGAAAATATATACTATATACCATATATTAAGATACAGTATATTAAGTGCTAAATAAACTGTGGTGAAAATACATGATCGATTGATACCACAGCACAAAGCAAACGCCAATAGAGAGGCGAAGTCCCTCCCCTTCCCGTTGACCACCATGGGACATTATTAAGGAACAAATATGTATACGGTGAGAGGCAAATAATTATTTGATCCTGTTTGAATTGTGTCATGAATTACAAATATGAGGTCTTTCAATTTAAAAGATAATTTTGCATGTCAAGAAAGGTGCATTTTGTTGTAAAACTGCAGAAGAATAAGTGAACATTCTTAATTGGAAAGACTACACACCCAAAAGTTGCGTAGGTGACGTCTCTCGTTGAAGCTACGATGTGTTTCGTACCGAGATGTAGTACTTTATCTCTGCGTCAACCCCTCTCTTTCTGGTGAACATTACTGGGGTTTTATCCTATTGAAAACTTGAATCCACACACACATGACCATTTTTCGACCACATTAACTACCTCTTGTATTTTTCACCGAGATATTTTAGCTTTACATAAAAGCTTTCATCCTTTCCAGGAGATATTAGTCCTGATCTTACTATAGCATCCATTGTACTGTTAGTATCATCTCTTCTCTCAAGAGTACCAGGAGCTGCTTTGGTCATACTCTTCCTCTCTTGGCCTCCTCAGTCAAGTTATCCAAACTATGGATTTGAGTAAGTGCCCTCACTATGATCTCTGTCTTCTCTTCATCAGACACCGCTGCTTCCTCCCCAATCTTCCCTTCTGATTCCTCTCACGCTCTTCATCATCTTCCAAACGTCTCCCACAGGTGTTGACCTACCACTTTTACTACAAAAGGTCTGCCAGCTTTGCTTTCTCACGTGTAATTTCCTAACCTTTGCTAGTGAGTGATTGCTTGTAATTAATTAAATTCTGAAAATTAGGAGTTCTTCTTAATATCCTGGGAGCTTTATTCCTTTTCTTTCACTACTTTTCTCTTCTCATCTGTCCACCAGGGAACCGCCTCTCGCTTCATTCTTCCTTTACTTCTTGAAGTTGACCGGCTTCAAGTAATGTTAATAGACCTCACTAACTGCTTGTTTGCTCCAACACCAGGAGAATATGATTGACACATCTGACGTGCATAGTTTCTACACTTCCATTGGATAATATCTGTTCGGGGGAGGAGTGGACAAGAACGTCTCAAATTAAGAAACAGTGCTATCCTCTCGTTCTCACCTCTGGGGCGATGTAGTCCGGGGTCCCGCAGAAAGTGCGCGTGGACATGCCTTCATACATGTTCTCCTTACACATGCCAAAGTCAGCTATTTTGATGTGGCCCTCAGAGTCCAGCATCACGTTGTCGAGCTTCAGATCCCTGCAGCAGAGACAGGTAGTGAGCATTTGTTTACATGCATCTGGATTTGTGACCACTTTGATTCTTGTTGTGTGTAGGAGCACATGAAAGTGCTGCTCTGTACCACTTCCGCCTCTCTGAGCAGTTTATCTTCCTCCAGCACACATCATACGCCGGGTAACAAACAATAATTTCTTGGCCTGCAATCATTTTTTTCCCACTGTGCTTTTTTGTCTGTCTGTGCTTGTGTTTCATGTCTCAATTCCTCATTTTCTTCGCTTCCTCGTTCGCTACTTCTGGCAGCTATATCTGTCACAAAGTAGTGTCAGGATGCCAAACACATGCAGAATGGATGTGAGTCCTTAGCTGAAGCACTGAAGAGGAACAGGGTAACCTCAGTCTCTGTCAAGTATTTCTGTCTGTCCTTTCTAGTTTTGCATCAGGGTGAAGTATGGGTTTAATACTCGCCTCCTTCCTATGGTATTTTCTTAATTTCTCTTCTTTCCGTCTTGTCTGTTATCTCCTGATCACCTTGTCCTTTGTCTGCTTTTCCCATCAGTCTCTCTGTCCAAGTCCTTGTCTAAACTTCTTTATCATGTCTTACTTCAATTCCCCGTATCTTCAGCTTCAGCTTGTCTGACATGGTTTGCTCCCCTTTCACCGTCTCAAACTAGTTTCCTGTGTTTTACTTCACTTTTTCATTTCTCTCTGTCTTTAATGACTCTCAACTCTGCTCATTTCAACACGAGGATAGCCTTTACATTTTCCCCTTTCCTCTGATGTAAAATATAAAAAACCCGTAAGCGTTTTTTTTCTCTCTCCACGCATCAATGAATGAATTTGAGGTGAATGTGGTGCGTCATTACATAAAACTGGTTTCTCTCTGACTCACCCACCTGTAGATGATTCCCTTTCGGTGCAAGAAAAACAAACCGACAGCAATCTCTGCAGCATAAAACCTACAAAATTGAAAACAAGAAAATGAATACACATCTTCACAAAAATAATTTATAAGGAAAGTGATTCTGAATACAAGAAAGCAATACACAAGAATCCCTTGCCCTTAGGAATAAATATGAATACATATTGGTGCTCTGACTATGAACTGTAACGTTGTCATTCCCCATCTCTCTACTATAACCATCTAACAAAAGCATGAAAAATAACACATTTGAACACAAAATACCAGAGGTTTAGCACTTAGATGTCAGTGTCATACAGTACTGTAGTAACCATAGTAATCCCCTTTATCTGCCAGGTAAATATCTTAATTATTGTAAAAACGGGTGCTTGTGGATAAAC